>CM034354.1:28509028-29140656 GCA_019925275.1 Mytilus edulis
TACTCTGTAATTTAAGTAAACAATGCGAAGAAAATTATCTTCTTCCTTAGTCATGTTAGTCGCCATGACAACATAAATTTAGTAAATGTTAAAATTATGAAGTGTAAGCCTATAATAAGTCTTTTTGCTCCTCCCTAATAATCATGATTTGACTGTTTATCACTGACTTCTGAAAATGAGATTACACAAAAGAGTTAAGGTTTATTGGTCACAAAGCGTTTATGTTCAACATTGAAAGTAGCTGTAACTATGCATGTATATATAGTGTCTTTGTTCAAATATATGTATTAATTTGAATAAAAAGAGTCAAAACAAGGCATTCTCGCAGTAAGAATATGTACATTGTATGAATAACATGGTTGTAGATTAGGGTTTGCTATTTGAAATGCTTATTTATGTTTGAAGCAAGTATTATATTCTTGTTCCGTTGCTATGTAATTTTAAAAAGACATATCTGTTTTTATACATTAAACAAAGGTTGAGAGACTTTTTAAAACCAGATATAAAAAAGCTGATAAATTGAAACTGTAAATCGCAGATTAAAACAACAAAAACGACGAATACCGTCCTTTTTTTTCCGTACCTTGAAGTCGCTCTATACAACTAAACCATCGTACCTAGAGAGTAAAGGTTGAAACCCTTTGTCTTGAAAACAATTGTGTTTTACTACTGCGCAAACACATGATTTCCCAAAACAGATAACAAATATGTGAAGCTTCTGCAAACTGGTAAAAAAAAACAATTTTGAACGTAACATGCTGATCGTATTAAAAAAGAGGCTACATTTATACATGTTATATAAAAGACACTTAAACAGAAAAAGGCAAACGATACCAATTAGACATTAAAACAAATAGTTGAATATAAACTGACAAAGCCATGGAAAAAAAAGAATCATCCGAGAAACAACTGTACACAAAACACCTCATAAAAAATAAAAACACGAATCTTACAAAAAAACAGAGATCTCCTTTGAAAGTAGATGTGGAACTGACAATTTTATATAGAAAAGAAACATGAAAAAGGAAAAGATAAAGAACAGATCGAAAACGTGCTACATGCATAGTTAAATTACAAACGCAAGACTGAATTAAACCAGAGTTGATCTAAGGTATTCTGGAACGGCAAAAAACCTTCTCAAAATATGACACTGGAGTGAGGTACAAATGATGAACTTAAATAACAAAATAATGAACTCCAAGAAAATATAACACTCCAAACGAATAGAAAACAACTGCCATATTCTTGATTTGCTATACGCAATACCTTATGTAAAAACATGTTGATTAAAACTTGGTTTACTAGCTAGTCTGGCCTGTCAGTTGTCTGAAATCGCGTGATGTTATTATGAGTTTCCTAAGTGAGGAAAACAAATAATTTGTTTGGACTTTAACCTAATGTTCGGTGGTTAAATGTTATGCTTATCAACGGCCGTTTTTTTTTTATTTCTTACATTTTATCCGCCTTTAACATTTGATAACTAATTGGTGGCTTTCGGCTGTGTTTTGCTCTTTGGCATATTCCACATGTTCATTCTCAATTTCATTGCATATTTATTTGGTATTTATATAATATTTAAAGGCACACCAATCTGTGTTGAACTTGCCAATAACTTCAATAATTCTTCATTAAACAAAATGTCGCTATTATCAACAGAAATGGATATTCAAATATTAAGTAGAAATATATTTGTTTTTCGTTCATTTTTATACATAAATTAGGCTGTTAATTTTTTTCGTTTAACTTGTTTTACCTTGTCATTCGGTGACCTTTAAGAGCTACTATGTGGTATGAGCTTTGCTCATTTTTGAAAGCCGTACGGTGACCTATAGTTGTTAATTCTGTGTCATTTTGTTATCTTGTGGAAAGACGTATCATTGGAAATCATACCACAACGTCTTTTATTAATATCTAAGATATGTTTATTAAACGCACAAATCCTCCTTGCTGTAGCTGCTAATAAATAGTTACAGATTTTCTAACTATCCTGCATTATTAAGTGAAGTATCATATTCACATCCTGCATATACAACTTTGTCGCAAATATAAAATGTATATCTGATTTATCCTGTAGTCCAAACAAGAAATATTCACATTAACATTTGTCGAAAGTAAAAGTAGACTTTATGTATTCGTGCATATGCTATTTGTACAATACTTGGCTGTTTGATAGATGAACATAGTTGTTGGTTTGGTATGTAAGGAATGCAGGTATATATATAGAAATCTTGAAACCCATTCAGCCTAAATAAAACCATTGTGAAGTCATTTTAATGTGGATGAATATCTTTACGAATAGTAATTCCAATATATTTGGGATGTCAAATTAACACATGACGAAACTAACATTACAAACGAAAGATGTTATTTAAACATGCCTCCATTAATTTGTATTAAGTCCTTCCTGTTTCAACAATTTTTCATGTGACTTGGTTATTTCAATAATTCGCATACAATTTCAGTGAGTAAACTTATATAAAAGAGGGACGAAAGATACCAAAGGGACAGTCAAACTCGTAAATCTAAAACAAACTGACAACGACATGGCTAAAAATGAAAAAGAAAAACAGAAAAACAATAGTACATATGACACAACATAGAAAAGTAAAGAATAAATAACACGAACCCCACCAAAAACTAGGGGTGATCTCAGGTGCTTAGGAAGGGTAAGCAGATCCTGCTCCACATGCGGCACCCGTCGTGTTGCTTATGTTATTACAAATCCGGTAAATAGTATAATTCGGTAGGTCAAATTCATGAAAGGGAAGGGGATTGTAGTTACGACGTAAGGAACATATCCGATATCATTTGTGAAACGGTTATTCCATAACGGTCAACCAACTAGTGATGGCGTCAGTAAAATTTACGAAGGGATGATTTCAACTTCATCATTTGGAACTCTTGGTTTAATAGCTTCCTTGTGAGCAGTAACCCTATATCAAGAAAATCATGATAGGAAATGCAAGCACGGGAATATCGTATCAATTGGGAGATATATACCCCGTATGCAGGTGCTGCTGGAATGTTGCTATTTAGAAATGGAAAGTTCACAATTGGAAAGCTGAAATCGTCTCTTTTGTCGTAAAGTTTTGTCTTCAACCGACCCTCATTGTCAATTTCTAGATGTAAGTCAAGATATGAAGCCGACTTAACTGTATCTGTAGTATCCTTTATCTCCAATTCGATGGGATAGATGCGATCCACATAGTCACCAAATTTTGAATTGTTTAGTGAAAGAACGTCATCCATATAGCGGAAAGTAGAGTTAAAGGATATTGCTAACTTCTTATCTTTCTTCCTAAGAAGTTCCTGCATGAAGTCAGCCTCATAATATTAAAGAAACAATTCAGCAAGTAGAGGGTCACATTTTGTTCCCATTAAGATGCCGAGTCTGTTGAAAAACACGTCCTCCGAACGTAACAAATATATTGTCAATCAAGAAATCAAGCATCTTGATAATATCGGTTTCAGAGAATTTTTTGTTTGAATCAGAATGATTCTTTACAAAGTAGGATTTATCCCTCCCTAAGACAAGATACTTGTATTCACGTTTGCCATTCTTTTTTATGAAGCAAAGTAATACCAACTCTTTTAATTTGTCTTTTAGTTTATATAAATGACCAATTTGAAAGTGATCCGCATATATTAACAATGATTAAGAAGATTTGTCACGTTATCCAATCTATTGTATGCAAACCATTGCAAACGTGGAGGGTAGATAAGAATTAAACTGTATTTGTGTTTATAAGGAATTGTTAAAATAGATGTTATATATTCGAACCATTAAATGAATAAGGAATCGTATGATGTATTATTTATATAATCAAAAACAAATAGATTCCGATTTCCAGACATTTTTCGCTCTAGTTAACTTTAGGTAAGCTAATATATAAAAAAGAAGATGTGGTATGATTGCCAATGAGACAACTATCCACAAAAGACCAAAATGACAAAAACATTAACAATTATATGTCACCGTAGGGCCTTCAACAATGAACAAAGCCAATTCCGCATATAGTCAGCTATAAAAAGCCCCGATAAGCATATTTTATAGGTGGACTGTAATCTGAATTCACATGGTTCCGGTCTAAAAAAGACATCAGATGTCAGGGTAATATCGGACTACTTAACCCTTATCTAAATTTCCAGATATATACTATTTTAAAACTCGGTGTACTGAATTGATATTGTGTGTCTTTATATTTTTTTCATTCAAAGTTCAAATGAAAAATGTGTTATAAACAGTCCAGTATTATATATTTGTTGAAACCTATATTGAATACCAGAAAATTGAGAATGAAAATTGGGAATGAGTCAAAGAGACAAAAACCCGACCATAGAATAGACAACCACCAATGGGTCTTCAATGCAGCGAGAAACTCCCGCACTCAAAGGAGTCATTCAGCTGGCCCCTAAACAAATTTAGTCCTTATGGAAAAAAACGGAAAAGTTTCTTCCACAACATTCTTTTAATTTGAAACTTTTATCATAAAATTCGAGTGGTTTAGATAAAATGTACATATATTTTTTGTGTTATTATGATTTTCCTTTAAGGTCATAAATTCCAAATTTAAGGTATGTTGTTTTTTAAGTGTTTATATAATCATTGGCATATCATACGAATATTTGTTTGTGTACTATTTGAGCACCCAAATAAAGCACATTGATCCGCTGCAAACAATTCTCAAAAAAAGTAAGAGATCGTTCTTGGAGAAAAACATACAAGGGATTTTTTTTTGTTTAAATGCAGTCCCAATCTTTTAATTTCTTTAACTTAGGTGGACGTAAAAGTATAAACTATATTTGTCTCGTTCTTATTATGTGCTTTATGATCCGTCTAATTTCAATACCTTAGAAAATTAATAATATTAAGTCTGGACAAAGGGAAATTGGTTAATTAAAAAAATTGCAAAGCTTCAAATTTTAATTTTAAAACAATTTTTTTCTTCTATAATTTGAAATGGCACGAAGTCTAACGACGATTTAAAATAGAGAACGTCAAGATTTCATGATTATATCTGTGTATATATTGTTAAACAGTGCAATGTGATTCAATCGCAGGCATCTATACGGATAAAATCATGTTTAATTTACTACAGAAATACACCAAAACCAGAACACAATACACAATGTTATATTAGGAAATGCATTTTTTTTAAAAGATGGAAATATAGAAAAACAATGTGAAATCTTTTTTCTCATTTAGATAAACGCTCAATATAAACGTATACAACTGTTGATAATCTTGTCGTAATTTATGTCTCTTATCAGTTAAAAGATATTAAATCCATCAGCGTATATATATCAAAATCAAAACGTCACCTACCACAGTCCTTCGTGAAAGAAGAAAATATAGTTCCTGTGTTATTCTCAACTGACGTCCATATCATGCATTTATCAAGAATGATAGAAAAGTTCTCATAAAAGCTGATAGATTATCAGTTTTAAATGCGGACAATGATTTATATGTTTTATGATAATAGAAGTTGTCGTTTAACTGACCTACAATTATCCTTGTCTACAAAGCATGTAAATACGCACTTCATTTCAATTGAAAAAGACAATAGCTCATTGTATTTGTGTTTATAGGGAAACCTGAAACTAAAGATCAGGTATGGGACCAGTGCTGTTGGTATTTATTTGTTGAAGTGATTTCAAATGTAACATAGAAAATATTTTGGTTTTGTATGTGTATATTTATAAAGCATGACAATATCCAATAACAACATGTCAATAGAGACATATCGCAATTGAATACATTCTACGGTGCAAGCAGCTGTTTCTATTCATGATTTGTCTTTCATTTGACAGTTTAAATGGTAAAACTTTACAATGTTATATGAATACAATTGCCTGCATTCAAATTTTCTATATTATTAGCTCTGTAAACGACCATACACACTCAACATTTATTGATCGAAAAAAATCGTTTATTTTTTAAGTAGTCGATCGGAAGTAAGTAATTTGTTTTCTTTCAAAAATCATATGTTTGATTGATTATACATTTCTTGGTTATGTGCATACATTGTATAATACCACTAAGGATCAGAAGTGTATTTTGACAAATAATCTCAATGAAATGGTACTTGAGGCTAAATATTAAACAATTTAAAACTTAATACAAAAGTTTCTAATAAAATTCCACACAATGCATTTATTAAGAAAGATAGAAAAGTTCCAATAAAAGATGAAAACTGATCAGGTTTAAAGGGAGACAATGACTTATAACTTGTATCATATAAAAATGTGTCGTTTACATTACCTACGATTAACCTTGTGCACAAAGCATATTAATACACACTTCATTTCAAATGAAAAATGAAAAAGACAATAGCTCATTATATTATTATGCCAATGGAAACCTAAAACTAAAGGTCAAGTATTGTAACAATGCTTTGGGTTTGAATTCCTTCAGTGCTGTCAAATGTAACATAGAACAGATTTTGATTTTGTATGTATATATTGATAAAGCATTACAATATAACATAACAAAACGTCAATAAAGCTATATTGAAATTAAAAACACTCTACGGTGCAAGCAGTTAGTTCTATTCATATTTTGTCTTTCATTTGACAGTTTAAATGGTAAAACTATTCAATGTTATATGACGTAAATTGACTTCGTTCAAATTTAACATATTATTATCCTTGAAAACGACCATACACAATCAACATGTATAGATCGAAAAAAAAGTAGTTGACCGGGAATACGTATATTTTTTTCTTTCACAAATTATAATTTTGGTTGATTATACATTTCTTGGTTATGTCAATATATTGTATAACACCACTAAGAGTACCATATTTTATGAGCCGGAAGCAAATTTTGACAATTAATCTCAATGCAGTGGTACTTGAGGCTAGACATTTAACAATTTAAAACTTAATACAAAAGTTGATAATAAAATTCCATACAATACATTTTTTAAGCATGATAGAAATGTTCCAATAAAAATTGATAAATAATCATTTTAACAGGGTTACAATTACGTATATGTTGTACAAATGTATGATGATATAATTTGTCGTTTAAATTGCCTACAATTAACCTTGTGCACAAAGACTATTAATACGCACTTCATTTGAATTGAAAAAGACAATAGTTCAAAAATTATTTCTTTAAAGAAAAACCTAAAGCTGAAGATCAGGTATAGTAACAGTGCTTTTGGTATGAATTTCTTCAGTGCGTTGGAATGTAACATAGAACAAATTTTCATTTTGTTTGTATATATAAAAAAAGCATGACAATATCAAATAACAACATGTCAATATAGATATACTGAAATTTAACACATTCTACGGTGCAAGCAGTTGGTTCTATTCATGATTTGTCTTTCATTTGACAGTTTGAATGGTAAAACATTTTCCAATATTTTATGAATTAAATTGACTGTATTCAAATTTAACAAATTATTATGTTTTTAAACGACCATACACACTCAACATTTAAAGACGAAAAAGTCTTTTTTTCTTAAGTAGTTAACCGGAAATAAGTATACTATTTTCTTTCACAAATTATAATTTGGTTGATTATACATTTCTTGGTTCTGTCCCTTTATTGTGAAACGCCACTAAGGGTACCATATTTTATGAACCGGAAGCAAATTTTGAGAATTAATCTCAATGCAGTGGTACTTGCGGCTGAATAATAAATAATTTAAAACTTAAAACAAAAGTTGATAATAAAATTCCATATAATACATTTATTAAGAATGACAGAAAAGTTCCAATAAAAGCTGATTACTGATCAGTTTTAAAGGTTGACAATGACTTATAACTTGTATGATAATAGAATTTGTCGTTTAAATGACCTACAAGTAATCTTGTGAACAAAGCATGCAAATACGAACTTCATTTCAATTGAAAAAGACAATAGCCCATTATATTTTTATTCAAATGGAAAACTGAAACTAAAGGTCAGGTATTGTAACAATGGTGTGGGTATGCATGTGTTGATGTGGTTTCTAATGTTACAGAAATTTCCTTTTGTATGTATATATCAATAGACCTTTTGAACATCTCTCGACACCGACTTATGACACAGGTAAAATGGAGAGGTCGACTCAAGGACAAAAACGTCTGTTGATCATTACGATATATAAATTCGATTTGGCAGTTACAAATAGCTATATATAAAAGTATATAACTATATTTCTCTATCATATACACTATTCTTATTTTATGTTTTTACACCACATTTCACTTTGAATTGATTAAAAAATTTCTGCAATCATTCCGAAAAACAACAGACGTTGTCCTTTTATCATAGAGCTATTCCCCAGTTCACGAAAAGGCCTCTGGGTTTCTGACAAGAAGATGGAATAGCTTAGCATATATTTTTTTTCTTACTTGATTCTTTTTAAATTTCGTCAATGGCCATGCAAAAGGGGAGGTTTTTGGTACAATTAGACTAGTAAAACTCCGTCGAATGTTTTGTGTACCGCCTAAACCAAGTGCTAAAAATATTGGTAATTTGTACGGCCTTCACACGGCGGATATTTTAGTTAATTATGTGATAATTTGATATTATACTTTGCCTTCATCGTTGACTCCTTTAAAGTCGATTTTTTTTGTATCGTAAAGTTAATCCTTTTCTTGGTTATAAATTAAAAAAAAATCATGTCATTTGGACTCTGTTGGAAAGTTGCATCATTGCCAATCAAATAAATTTCAAGCGATTAATCCAATAGTGATCAAAATAATTATAGCATTATATTCAATTTTTATTTTTGAGACGACCCCTCACAACTTACCTGTCGTAGTCGTGCTCAATATAATACTACTAAGGGTACCATATTTTCTGTACCAGAAGCGCAGTTTGACAATCAATCTCAATGCAGTTGTTTTTGAGGCTAAATATTAAACAATTTAAAAACAAAAGTTGATAATAGAGTTCCATACAATACATTTATTAATAATGATAGAAAAGTTCTCATTAAAGCTGATAACTGATCAGTTTTAAAGGGAGACAATGACTCATATGTTGTATGATAACAGATATTAAATGAAGTTCAAAATTTCAGTCAGCAAAACAAATAATAAAATTAGTCGCCTATATCAGATTGCACATGTACCTTCATTACGGGCAATGTTTTGTTATCTCCCCTTTTCTATAGGTAACGCATTGTGACCTGCTCAGATTTCATATAATGTAAACATTTTTTTTTTCACCAAGAATATTCAGTATATCCCAATTAATGGAACTTTATGCCCGACATCAAGATTTTATAACACAATTCCTGATAACGCGAATGATTGCTTATTTTTTAATTTGAACTTAGGATTCGAGTAAATTATTCATGTATGCTAACAAGCGTTATGATTTTTTTTATCATTATAGAAGGCTGTAGTGTGACCTCTAGTTGTCGACTTTGGGTATCGGGTTGAGAGTTGTTGAATTGGCCATCATATCACAACTTCTTATATGTACTCCCAATTGTTAAGCAGATTGGTCTTCAGCGTAAATGATACGCAATTGATTTGATTAAACATTAATGCATCAAAGATAAGTTATGATAAAAAAATCGTCAACGGAAGGAACCATGAAGTATAAAAAGGTAATTACTGAGTTTGTTTATGACCCTAATTCTTAATTGAACAGTAAGAGTAAAAGCGATTTATGATAAATACTACCTTTCACTTGACAAGAAAATAAACTTTTAAAACCTGGAGTAATTCAAAGATAAACAAATATTCAACGCGCGTCTAGCGCAAATACAAAATTGCTTTCCAGATACCTATGATGAGTGTTCATTCCAGCTGAGGTTCATTCCAGTGTCTAATCAAAAAGGGGAGGGATTCCACGGGTTAGAACCTTCTTTATTTTATGATCAATGCATTTGAATAGGGACATGAAGTTATAACCCCCTTTATCATGTATTGGGAACCCCTCCTGTTAATAAGGGTTGGATCCGCCCATGCTTTCAAATATTTTCATTCAGTGAGAAAATAGAATTTTTCGTGACACAAAGTTCTACCGCGTCTACCGCAATAGCAGAAACATCCATATCGAAGGGTAGGATTTGATTTTTTTTGCAAAGCTGATCGTATGTTGTTTTATTTTATCTCATATGCCACATCGCCACGCATAGAGAGGGCGACAAGCATTCAATACGTTAAACAACGATTACAACAACCATTGTTCCTAGAAGAATAAGCTCTAAATTCTGCGAAATCGAAAACACCAAACACTTTTTTTTACTATTTGTAAAATCTGCGTCCTGTATTCATTTTTGAATTGCTATCAATCTGAATAACGGGCATATCAATATTGTCATGCCTAGATTTGTCTCTAGCCAACGCTTGAGTTGAGCGTCTGTGTTGCATGGGATATATTAATTTTTCCACAACGGACTGAAAATAGGAATGATATATACCATAACTTGTGCAAGTAGACAACCACACTCTATGCACGTTGATAAAACCTTACAATATTCTGCTGGCAGACAACATTTCTAAACCATTCAAACAACAGCAGAATAGTTTTAGTTTTATCTAAGAAGCATTTCTCAGTTACATTTAATTTAGAAATTGGATATATGATTCAAAAACAATTTACATAACAGGTTTGAGGAACTGTTCACCCATCATAGTGACTATCTCTCATTTAAACAAATTAATATTTAGATGAATACAATTTTACAGATCGAAGTTGATAAACATACCCAGTACCTTTGCAATTACAATTCAGATGATGCCTTTTGAAAGGGAACAATGGACCAAAGACTATTTGTGCCTTTAAAGACGCGGACGTATTAGTTTGTTGTATCATTTTTATACGTGCCAAAGTAGTAAGCTATTGCTGCCTCATTCCGAATGTATCTATAACCAATATATTTTTTATTATTACAGAAACAAGATGAAAAAAAAGGTTTTCCAACAAAATATGCATTACCGTAAAGAAAAACAAAACTAAAATTGTGCAACAAATGATACGTATTTATACAAGACAATACAAGATATATAATTAATCGATCAATCCTGTCCTGTTTACTCATTTTAAATGATAGATGCACAAACATAAAAATAAAAACGATCACTACAAGACAATATGCTAGTTTGAAATGTATGTAATGATGATACAAGACAAACGGCTATAAATTTAGTTATTCATATCATAAAAAAAACGAAACAAGTCAAGCGACAAAATATAGCATATGCATACACATTATGTAAAGTTCGAAATATGCATGTTACGAGTGCAGGCAGATGCCAATTTGCTAATCGGTATGTTTAACCTACAACATTCACCATATTGCTAGCAGTTGGTTCGATATGCAGATTTTCTAACTTAACAAAATATAAATTCGATTATTTTTTTACCTGTAGGTATGTTTAATTTTATTTCATAGATTTAAAATATATGTTTATCATCGTTTTTACTTGTATAAGAAAGATGTTGTGTGGATCGAATCAGTCTTCTAATGATTTACTTTGTTTCACTTTCAATTTAGAACTGACCAGTGCATGCACATGCATGCAATCTCCAGCTTAGGGTTTAAATTGGAGCTGACGTGAAGACGGGTTTAATAAGGTCGAATTATGCACTTGCACATGAATAATTCATTATCAATGTTATTTTGACAAACATATCAAGTGTTCCTACAATTACAATACAGAGGATGTCTTTTGAAAATGAACAATGGAACAAAGACAAGTTGTGCATTTAAAGACGCGGACGTATTGGCTAAACAGCAAATCTTAAAAGCTCTTATATTCCCTGTCAAGCTAGATAATTTAAAAAAAGACATTCCATATTGTATTTACGATGGATGGCGTTTTTATGTATGTGTGCGGAAGTTTTAAACTATTGTGGTCTTATTTTGAATGTCTCGTCTCTTTAACGAAGTAAATAATATTGAAAAACCCATTAGATTAAAACTATGTTTTCGAACAAAATTTGGAATACCGCATCATTAGAAAATACAACCGAATTCGTTGTAGAAATAATACGTATTTATACAAGACAATACATGGTTTTGAACGTACATAATGTATGGAATCAATCCTGTCCTGGTTATTCGTTCTAATGATGAAAGCACGAAATAAAAACTAACACAATAGCACAGTACACTTTAAAATAAGTGAAATAATCTATAGTCATAAACTGTTGTGTATTAGATTGTAAATGTTTAGCTTCCTTTAACCAGAAGATCAAGATATTACAAAATTTCCTTCATGCTATTTTGTCTCTCTTTTCATAGAACGAAATAATTTTAACATTATTCCTGTACTTTAACATATTGATAACGTCTTTATTTTAAGGGACAGAAGAAGTCTGTGAGTCCGAAAGGAATTTCTATATAAACATCAGGATCCCTAGTTTTAAAAGAGGGACGAACGATATCATAGGCAAATTCAAACACACTCATTGATCGAAAACAACTGACCTTGGCCAAAAAGAGAAAAAAAACAAACAGATCCTGCTCCACATGTGGCACCCGTCGTAATGTTATTACATACCAGTCACATGGTTTAATTCGGTATCACATTTTTTAAAAGGGAACAGGATTGTAGTTATAGGGAAAATATCAGACATCAGCTGGCATCCATACTGAAGGTCAACTAACTCAAAGTTCCCGATGTATAAATATTTACATACTGGAAGTACAGTATGACATAAAGGGACAATTTAAAAAAGAACAATCCAAGCACTTGCAACTCTACACTTCCAAATTAATCCACGAAACGTTTCTATTTTAAATTGTTTTTTGTTTGTTTTCAAAATGATTTGAATATGTATTATAAAGATGAACACATGAGGTTATCAGATTGTTAAAAAAATAAGATCGTTGACCATGTTTAATATCTTTTAAAATTGTTTATAGGGGCTCGATTAAAAAAAGAGTGACACACGATTCTTAAAAGCTATTCTAACTCATAAGTCAAAACAAACTGATGGTCCCATTTCATAACAAAAACGAAAAATAGTAAAACGACAAGTATCAGTAACCGAAAAACTACTACTGACCGCGCAACACGAACCCTACACCAAAAATAGGTACTATCAAAATAATCAATATTATGACATACATGTATTACTGAAAATTCTAAAATTGCATTAAAACATTGAAATAGTTTTGAACTACAATAACGTTTTAAAATACTTACCAGTTGTTTAGTTTGTCCTCCATTCAAACAAAAATGTATTTAAATGTATAGAGCTATGCTAGACGTTTGTTAACATATTCGGTTTGAGTTGTCTGGATGCATTGTGAAAACAATCAAGCGAACAAAGAATTTAAATGCTCTATTGACCTGATTAATAAGCAAATTATTCTTCCTGTAAATTTTTTTTTTTTTTTTTTTGTTCTTTATACTTATGCATATTAAGATCACATATACTTAGATGGTTATTGGCTATTTGATATATTCAACCTTTAACTTCCAACATGTTGCTAGCAGTCGGTTCAATATCAGATTTTCTAACATAAAAAATTCCAAATACAAATTCGATATTGATATTGATTACAATGAACATGGTTGTTCTATTATAAAAAGTAAAAAAAGGAAAAAGATATAAAAGCAATCATTTGTGACCAATACACGTTATATAGCTTATTTTCAATGTTCTTGCATATTAACGCATATGTAAATCAACATTTGCTTTTGATAGTTGAAGTTTTTATGAATAAAAAAACATCGTATCTGTACTTTTAAAACTTAATAGACATATCAACAGTTAATCAGTAACATTGAATTTTTGGCAAGGCTTTAAAGGTGTTCCAGTTGTGACAACATTTAACCATTGTATGGCAATGTTTGGGGCTCACAGCGGGTAAATGCCTGTTTTCACGGAAGATTTTGCCTTCATTGCAATGTCTGAAGTCGTTTTGTCTCGCCTCCGACAAAAATCTAGAAATAGTCTGTCGGCGTTGGGATCTATGACGTAAGATATGTGTATAAAAATGTTTGGTACAGATCAAAGATCTGAATGCTTCATGGTTCAGCGACTGCTTGACAAAAGTGCAGTGTTCTGTTCTGTGAAGTCCTCACTTGCATTAAGTAAAATAATTTTCTATTACGCAGTGCTATAAGCAATAAGGATACTTGGCAGGGTTCAACATACATTGACCTTTTTCTTAGCATTATTATCAATAATTAAAAACCAATTGTTCAGAGAACAATTGAAGGTCTTTCCATCAAAACAATGTATTTTGATATGAAAAGTTGTAAAACTAAGTTTAAAATGTCATTTCAATCGTCAAATGATAGCTCCTAGTAAGCTGATTCCAAAAATATATTGTTTCCATACATTTTTTTTAAATAAGGGAGATAATTTGTTACTTCCGGTTTGAAAAATGTTACTTCCGATTATATTTGAATATTTACTTGACACTAATTCCAAAAATATCTGGTTCTATATACTTTTATATTAATAAAGTACAAAAAAATAGCTACTTCCGGTTTACAAAAGGTCACTTCCGGTTGTTTTTTTCAAGGTTAAATGGTTTGATACCTTTTTCTAAAAGTTGTATATCTTTATCATGTATACATATAGAATAAAAGCAAAGGTCAAAATCTAGAACGCCAAATTAAGCTATGACCTTGAGATCAATTTCAAGGTCATAAACCAAGGACCTCAAATCAAAAGACCATAGGTCTTAATTATATTTAGTTAATGAGTTATATCACCAAACGCGTATTTTTAAATACAAGAGGGGAGAAAACTCCCTTTTACATTCAACGTACGCTTGCAATCAAAATTTACATCTTACGACATGTCGCAACTAACAATTTAGTAAAAATAATTTGTTGATATCTTATACAGTCTTTGGATATAAGTGAAAATAAGCCAAATTCAAATATTAGAATATGACCTTGACCTTTGACCTTGACCTAATTTTTATTTTTTGGGACCAAGGATCTCAAATCAAAAGATCCTAGGTCTCTATCACTTATGATTTATAAGATAGAAATTCATATCACTTATATCAGATGCATAAGGGGAAATAACTCTCATATGGAGCGGTCATATCGCTTCGGTCAAAACAGGACAAATCATGCCAAGGATATAACGAGCAATTTTGTAAAATAAATTTGTCATAATCTTTAACGGTTGCGAAGGAGATGCGCTAACAAGGAAAACAGTGTTTGGGGAGATAACTCCTACAAAGAAAAGTATTCGTTTACGCAGGGTAAATTTCAAAAGCGCATAAACTGTTCGATATCATATACAAAATATCTAAGCGACATATTGCGAAACAAAATGGTGAAGTGAAATCATTCCTTCGTAAATCTTACAGACGCAATCACGAGTTGGTTGACCGTTATGGAATATCCCTTCCATAAATTATATCGGATACATAGGTACCTTATGTCGCAATTATGAGTTACATTGTAACTGACCGTTATGGGATAACTGTTTTACAGAGGATATGAGATATATTCCTTATGTCATAACTGCAACCCCGTCCCTTTTCACGAATGTGACCTACCGAATTAGATTATTTACTGATTTGTATTAACTTGAGCAACTCGACGGGTGCTACATGTGGAGCAGGATCTATTAACTCTTCTAGAGCACCTGAGTCACCTGAGTCACCACCCTTTATTAGTGGGGCTCTTTTTGCTTAGTCTTTAATATTCGATGTTGTGTTTTGTGAACTGTTATTTGTCTTTTTGTCTTCTTCTATTTTGGCCATGACGTTGTCAGTTTATTTTCGATTTATAAGTTTGTCTTTCCTTTTTGTATAATACGTCTCTCTTTAAACCGATCACAACGTTTTAAAAATAATACTAACAATGCATTGGATTCTTAATCGGGAATTTAATGTTCGAAGCAAATTCGACTTCATTACATGTAGTGAAGCAGTAAGAACAGGAGTCGAATTTGTGTTTCAATTATTGCTGTACCATAAGGTCAGGTGCAAATAATGTGCATGATATGGATAGAGTTTCTATAATCTAAAATAAAGGACAGCACTAACTATTAATTAAGATGAGTGAAATATTATTACATCGTCACGTCTCCTTTTTGAAGACTTGCGATGGATGCCCATTATAGAATATTATCTTTAAAAAAAAGCAATTTTAGTTCTTAAAGTACTTCACCAAAATGATTTCGGAATATCCAATGATTTTTGATATGTGCATCACGTTAATTCTAGAAACAAAGTATAGTGAAACCTGGTGAAACCGAACCTTTCCCGAACTTAAGATTTTGTTCGGTTTATGCCGATGTTCGGTTTAATCAGGTTCACAACGCATACAATTTGATACGACGGTGCTTACGAACATGTTTGTTTTATACAGATGTTCGGTTTATGCACGATTCGGTTTAGCCAGATTCACTGTACATGTAATTTGCTATTTGTTCCAAACAGTAAAAGCGCATACCATAAACGCTCATTGTTGATATCTAGAGGAGTATATTTATAATGAAATAATTTGTCTACCTATAAAATACAAAAAAAGACCGTTGTAACACAATTGAATGTAAAAAAAATCCCACATACATTGAAAATTCTTATAACAATATACTTTTGAAATGTGTTACTATTAGTATTTCTATTATTGAATTTTAAACTTATGTTGTAATATAGCTACATATAAGTGCAAGACCTTTGCTATTGTTAAGTAGTTCTTGGACAAAATACGAGCATCGGATAGAAATCGACCTGATGCAAATGAATATCAACACATATTTTAAAACATGTCCATGCAAAGTATGTTACTGTTTGAACATTGTGTTGATTTTAAGAATACTTCAAAATAGACCAAACTTCATCTTCCCTTTCGTATTTGAATGTTCATAAATTAATGCAATTCTTATATTTATGTACATCTATACGTTTATTTGCATAACATCGATTTCTATCTGACGCATCTCATACATGTGTTATCTTTTTGAAATAAACGATGATAATATTTTTTTTTAATTCTGCTTACCGAAGTAAAATATTATTAATGTAGGGACAATCTATTCATCAAGCAGAAGACTTTCATCCTTAGCCACGTCCTAGTCCTAAGACATCTTCCTTGACATGGTTCTTGCATTTTTTTAACCCACACCTTCCTAAAAAAAAATAAGATAAAAAATAAAAAATCTATCATTAAAGTCATATGAAACGAGTGACTGGTGAAAACAAATGTTTATCCAATTCTTGAACCAATGCATGTATATGTTGTGTACAATATATCAATTTATACAGATTATAATTTGAACAGGGTTTTTGTACAGGTTATAAGTTTTTTTTACACATATTGCTTGCACCATGTGGTGCAGGTTTATCTTCTAAAATGAAACAGTTTAATGTTATAAATTCGAATTTATATACTTCAACCTAACATTTAGTGCTATTTTCCTTGTCCTCAAACTAGAAATGAGGATACCTGAATGGTTTAAATTATAATTCTATTTTTCTTCTTATACACTATGCATTTAAAAAAAAGTCTGTTTGTGGTCTAATTATGTTCTTGTATCAATGCTCAGTATGAGACTGTATCATGTAGCTGTAAAAATATGACTGAAATATGAATAAATAAGGACTATGTTTTTGTATCATTCATTTGCGTTAAGAATTTCATAAAACACTGATAACTTGTACAAAAAATCTGTACAAATTGTAATTTGTACAACATTACAGCTTATACACAATATATATATCATACACTAATTAGTCTTCTGTGCACGAATTTGTATTTTTTTACACAAAAATAAAGTATAATCGTCATTTACTTTTATCTCTGTCTGTTATGATTTAAAAATATGGCAGCTACTTTATTGTCGTGTTTTGAAGCCGTAGTTTACAAATTGTCACCTTATTATAAACAATCAACAAAGAAGCATTGATATTGAGCACGTGTGTAACATGTACAATAGTTTAGTTTAAGGACAGATCCATGCGTAACGCGATCACCGGAGTCACGCGAAGGTCACTTGCATACGGAAAATATGTCAGCGAATTGCTTCCAGGAAGCAAGCAATTAAAGAAAAGTAAACTTCTTCTAAATGAAGACAAATCAAAGAATTTTCTTCAGAAAATATTATCTGTACATAAGTTTCCACTGAGTTATAAAACATATGCATATTTTTTTTATTTGAGGTTTCATATGACTTAAAAACACAATAAAGCAAATAAAAGTCAATTTTATATATTTTTTGGCAACACATTTAAATGAACTGACACACTCAGTTGTTAATTTACTAGCTCACAAAGCGACGCCATAACATTATCGTATTATCTTTCGATGGTCTGAATAGTTCTATTTTCATTTTCAAAGAACAACATATATTTAATAAAATAGTGCATGCTATACACTGAGTACATATTTATGTTCAGTTGCAGATCCAGTCGGCGTTCTGGGGATTGGATCCCCCCTTTTATTATCAAAATTAATGATTTTATATAAGTACATTTATTCAACACGAGGCATCGGATTCAGCGTTCCTACTGTGACTGAAAGAACGCACCTATTACTTAAAATTGAGGATTGACAATTTAAAAGATCTCAAGGCGACACGACAACATTTTCATGAGTTATATTTTGTTGATCTCTGTATTATCATTTGCTAGTTTAAAAGATCTCCTATGTCATGCTTACACGAACGTTTTTAAATCATGTCAAAACAATTAAGATGACAGTTTATGGAGAAGAGAAACGAAATTCATTAAATATTTTCTCAATTTGGTGCAACTCTAGTTAACAATGTTTGATAACATTTCATATATTATTTCATAGAGCTGGTAATTGAATATAGTTTTTAAAAGTTCCAGGATTATAATTTTATACGCCAGACGCGCGTTTCGGATAAATAAGACCTTTTGATGGCTATTGTTCGTTTGTTTCTCTGTCCTATATTTTTCTCCATTTATCTGTTTATTTATTGTAGCCCTGTCGTGTAATGTTGTCATTTTAATGTTATAATTAACACTGTCATTAAAGCGAGAGGTTTGGCATGCCACAAAACCAGGTTCAATCCACCACTTTTTTCATAAAATTCCCTGTACCAAGTCAGGAAAATGGCCATTGTTACATTATAGTTCGTTTCTGTGTGTGTTACATTTCAGTGTTATGTCTCTGTTGTGTCGTAGTTCTCTTACATTTGATGCGTTTCCCTAGGTTTTGGTTTGTAACCCGGATTTATTTTTTCTCTATCGATTTATGAATTTTGAACAGCGGTATATTACTGTTGCCTTTATTCATCAGTAACGCTAAGATCAAAAAAGTTATTAAGCCAAACAAATACAAAGCTGAAGAGCATTGAAGACCAAACATTTCAAAAAGTTGTGCCAAATACGGCTAAGGTAATCTAATCCTTGGATACGAAATTCCTTATTTTTTCAAAAAATTCGAAGTTTTGTAACAAGAAATTTATAAAAATGACCATATGATTGATATTCATGTCAACACCGAAGTGCTGACTAATGGGCTTGTGATATCCTCGGGGACGAAACGTCCACAAGCAGAGGCATCGACCCAGTTATGTAAATAGTTATTAAAGGTACAAGGATTATAATTTTATACGTCAGACGCGCGTTTGGTCTAAAACACATATACTCTGGATTCATTTATGTTGGTGGGTATCAATTCTTCGTACTGGCTGCGCTAACGAGTCGTCGGAGCTTTAAATACAATACAGTTATCTCCTAAGTATAACACAAAATCAGCTATTCAAAAACGAATTAACGATTATCTTACAGTTGATTCCCTGCTTGAATTCTTAAAATTTGTAACTGCAGGACTATCATCTACTTTGAATAAATATAATGCAAACGGGAATATAACTATAGGAAAAAGAGTCATTGAAGTTATTAAAGTTATCACTGTGTGGATGGATAGTCATCTTTTGACTTTTCGAAGTATAGGATTTTGGTTTTTCGGCGATCATTTATGTTCTGGGGATGGGGATGGGGATAGTGAATGTGGGACAGAAAGATTTTGAAAATGAATAACTTGGCTTGGTAAGAACTGATAATACATAACTTTGCGCAAGACGTGATGACAACAACAATATTATGCAATACAAAAGGCATAGAGCAAATGCACAAAAGGGAAAATTATTTTTCAGGTGGCAACTTCGGTGTTTTGTGGAGTTTTTGTTGTCCAATCTTTAGTTTTAAATACTATGGCATTGTAAGTTTATTTCGAAAGCATTTCAAAATTTGAATTTTCCCCGATTTGGTGTCCACCGCTTATCTTTTGTTGTTAATTTTCTGAACACTGAAAAGGGTAATAAACAAATCGTAGTCCGAGAGAAATTTAAAAAAGGAAAGTCCATAAAAAATGACAAAATCAAACTCTATCAATCCATGGGCCATTCCAGTTAATATCTGCTAAAGGGTGATGAATGGTCATTTCTGAGGGGTGTAAAATTTACACATCTTAGGGGTGAACTTTTGGGTTTTTTGATCTGACACGTACGCATATACGCAAAATTTCTGAGGGTCTTGCAGCAGTAAATGATTAAAAATAATCACATCTTAGGGATTACAAAAAATACCTTTTTCAGATCTTAGAGGTGCTTTGGTATGTAGACAGTTTCGTATCATGCATTATCTGGTATTGTATTTAAAATTCTGATGGGTACAATCCTTGAAGTAAAAAAATTCCGATAGGTCAATTTTCCCCATGAAAGCCCATCCACCCAATATGAACAGAAACTCTACATCTGATAGTTCTTAATTTATAGATCTGATAGGTAGTTTTTCATGATTTTTTTCTGATAGGTATGAAAAAAAATATCCCCATCCATCCCCACCTGTCAGAAATTAACTGGAATGGCCCCATGGAACAAGTGAAAAACAACTGCCATACTCCTGACTTTGAACACATGGACCTTTAAGTGACTTCGTAACGACATCTTCAAGTGACTTGGTACAGACATTTCAAGCGGCTTGGTACATATATTTGTTTAGTGACTTGGTACATACATTTGTCAATCTACTTGGTACATCCATCTTTAAGTAATATATGAATCTTTCTGTGACTTGGTACAGGTTTCTTGAAGTGACTTTGTACAGACATATTGAAGCGACTAGTACAGGTATCTTCAAGTGATTCAGTTTAAATATTTTAAAGTAACTTAGTACATGTAACTTCAAATGACTTGGTACAAACATCTTCAAGTGACTTGATACATACATTTTCAAGTAACTTGGTGCAGCCATCTTCAAATGACCGCGTTCAGTCATCTTCATGTGACTTGGTTCATAAACCTACAAGTGATTGATACAGGTATCTTGAAATGACTTGGAACATATATATATTCAAGTGACTTTAAACAGATGTCTTCAAGTGACATTATAAATGCATTTTCAAATGACTTGGGACAAACGCCTTTAATAGAGTTGGGTTAGGTATCTTCAAGTGACTTGGTACATACATTTAAAAGTGACTAGGTGTTGGTATCTTCAAGTGATTGTGAATTAAAACCACACAAGGACTAGTCAGTAGTATTTTATTATTCACTTAAGATATTGAAAATAGTCCCCAGATTAAACTCCTCCATTTTCTTCCAGCCGACAATAGGTTTATCGACAACAAAAATGTAGTAGCCGGGCATTTGACTGAACACTCTAACTTATTTTGACCATGCGAGGGCTTTACAGCAATATGCAGGATAATTAATTCATCAAATCTCATTGTTTTAAGGAAATGATTATCAACCACTAACCCAGGGAAGTTCTGTTATTATCAACCACTAACCCAGGGAAGTTCTGTTATTATCAACCACTAACCTAGGGAAGTTCTGTTATTATCAACCACTAACCTGGGGAAGTTCTGTTATTCGTGATTTAATGATGCAGATTATTTATCAATAATGTCAATATCAAAAGATTGTGTTCTAGAAAGCTTACATATAGTTTCCTTTTTTATAAATGGAAACTCACTGTTTGTTGTAAAAATACTAAGTTCTCAAAGATCGTCATAAACAGACACAAAACACAAAATGTAATGACAAGCACACTGTTTTAGAATCAGTAAATGATAAAGTTTTATGCAACTGGCTCTTACAAAATGTAACTTATTATCATCTGCTGACGCACTTTAAAAAAAATGCTTACATCTGTGTACTCTGTCAAAACCAATTGTCAGCGCATGTATCTGTTCATTTATTTTAATTGTTGGTTCGTTATATTCTTACAAACAAGGACGCTATTAAACCACGAGTTCCAAATGGATTAAGTTGAAATCATCTCTTTGTAAATGTTATAGACGCCATCACGAGTTGGTTGATCGTCTTGGAATGTCCGGATATATAGGTTCCTTATACCGCAACTACAGTCCCGTTACCTTTTCACTCATGTGACCTCCCGAATTAGACTACGGGTTTGTAATAGTCTGAACAAATTTCCAGCAGATGTATCTGTTCATTTATTATCGGCCGGCACTTAGACGGTCCATTATATGATATGAGTTTGAGATTGTTACAAGCAATTCTGCGGATCTATATTTTTATTTTCTGCGGTATATGAAAATTATGGATTTTACGTAATTGAAATAAATACATTTTCTCATTAATTTTTATATTAGAAGAAAATGCCAACTACTTATAACAAAGAATGTTCATTGTTTTATTATGCACAGAATGCGTGACCCGTATTTGGGGATTTTCCAAACCAGGTTATATTTAGAAATGTAAACAAGGTACCAACTCGTCTTCGGAACATAGGAAATGATTTATAGGTTGCCGGTTTTTTTTTTATCTCAAAAGAGGTATTTTATATTCTATTTTGATTTTTTTTTCATCATTTAAAAAAATAATCATAATAAAGATATCTTTACTTTCAACGTAAACGACCTCAGGAATTTTTAAAGGTAGTTTTAGTAACTGAACTGGATTTTCAAATCTCTGAAATATACACATACTGTTTGTTAATACTTTGCTATTTTACAGAAACAACAAAATAGATTGAAATGAAAACATTTGTCAAGGATTTGTCAGTTGTTACGAAGAGAATACTTTGCTATACTGTTTGAAGCTTTTTGAATTTTAGTGGAAGTATGTAGCAGTTGTTTTAGTCTGTCGTATACACAATGAACATATGAAGGGATATGGAGTTAATGTACACGAGACAATATAAATATTAATACGTGGTAAAACCCAAATTTGGAACGTTTTTATTGTTGTCCTTCATCTTCAAGTCACCATTATACATTCAACGATGCTATTTTGTTTCATACATGATAGTAAGTTTGAGCATAATTAATAATATCATACAAATCTATTGTTATGACTGTTTGTTGATACTTTTAAATTTCACAATAACCGAATAGAAATGAAGTTGCGTCTGTAATAGTTAGAATCGAGGGTCCTAAAAATATGTCATCTTGACATACAATTCATGGATGAGAAAATGAGGTGAAAGGCTGTGTTTCAGTCCATATCTGAGATGAGGAATACAAATATGTTGTTAGTAGATGCAGCTTTGGTAGTGACGAGTCCAAATGAAGTATTGAAAATAAATTGGATGATATTTCGTTTAATTAACTGCGCATAAAAGAATTTCAATGTCATTAACCGCACAGTTATATTCTATAGTATTATCATAACTAATTGGATTGGACCAGTTCTGGCAATTGAGACTTAAAGTCACCTCAATATACAGATTGTTTATATAATACTTTGCCCTTTTAACGCTCTCGTTCTTTTTCTTAAATGTTACGGACGCCATCAGCAGTTGGTTGATCGTTATGGAATATTCGCTTGAACAAAGATGATAGTGTCTCCTTTTAACAAACAGATAGATCAAACAAACAGATCACCATCTTGAATTGTCCTTTAACAAACAAAAAAATCAACCAAACAAGACACCATCTGAAATGGTCATTTAAAAAATACCATTTAATTACAAAAACATGACACCTTCTGCAAAAGGTCCTTTTAACAAGCTAATAAATCAACAAACATGTCAACATGAAATGGTCATTTTAACAAGCTTATAAATAAACAAACGTGACACAATATGAAATAGTTCTTTAAATAATCCAGTTAATCACCCAAACATGCCACCATTTAAAATGGTTATTTTAACAAACAACCAAATCAACCAAACCTGATACCGTTTGTAATGGTCCTTTTTAGAAACAATTCCATCAACCAAATATGACCCCGACTGAAATGGTCCTTTTAACAAACCAATTAATCAATCAAACATGACACCATCTGAAATGGTCCTTTTAACAAACAACCATAAAAACCAAACATGACACCATATGTAATGGTCAATTTAACAAACTAATAAATCCACCAAATATGACACCATCTGAAATGGTCCATCTAAAAATGTATTAAATAAACCAAACATGACACCATCTGAAATGGACCTTTTAACTAACCATTTAATAAACAATCATGACACCATCTAAAATGATCCTTTTTTACAAACCAATAAATCACCTTAACATGCCACCATCTAAAATGGTCCTTTTAAAAAAACAACTGAATCAACCAAACGTGACACCATTTATAATGTTCCTTTTAATAAACAAATAAGGCAACCACACATGACACCATCTATAATGTCCATTTATCAAACTCATTAATCACCCATACATGACACCATCTCAAATGGTCAATTTAAAAAAAAAAAATTAATAAACCAAACATAACACCATCTGAATTGGTCCTTTCAACAAATAAATAATTCATTCTCATATGACGTGCTTCTTTCGCTTTGTAAACAACACCGTGATAAAATTCTCCATATATCTATACTTAGCGCAGACTCAGAGATATACATAATAATGGCTGTTACAATATACTTCCCACGTAAATCCACATGTATTGGAACCTATTTGTAAACCATTTGCCGATTATTTTTTTTTTAAATTGCAGTTAAAAAAGACAAAATAACTTATTCTAATTCGGATGCATAATAAAAAGAAGTAATGCACTAGAACTCGGAGAAATCAACAGAATAAAAATAAAATAAAATTCCGCGAAAGTCTTTTAATGTTTTTGACGCATTTAAGTCATTTCAAAACATGACGTCATACAAATGAAAACGCTACAGTTGAACGTTTTCTGAAAAGTGAACCATCGAAATTCGTATAATATTGTATTATAATTGATTTGTAAGGTAGGTTTTGTTTCTATTCTATTGCATTTTTCGCATATTTACTGATTTCAGCAAGTCAACATGGCGGCTCCTTAGTTACAAAATGTCAACTTTGGATTTGACGGTAGCTTACGAGAAAAACATGTCAATTAAAAATGGCAAATGTTGGGTTTGTGAATTTAAAGAATTAAACAGATTTTTTTTCTAGCGGTTATTCACTAAACAATCCATGCAAGCTACAGATTTTATGAATATTTGAGCTTTATCGAACCGGGAGTAAAAAAAGAACAGCCACACACACAGCATACCTACCATCGCTTCAGTTTTTTAATGACCGTATTTGTCCTATTAGAATCGAAATAATTCATGGCAGCCATAGATTGTTGGAAATTTACACATGGCCTGGGCCGTGATATTCGTTAATTTTATCCCTCGCTAACACTCAGGATAAAATTCTAATATCACGGCCCAGGCCATGTGTAAATTTCCAACAATCTATGGCTTCCATGAATTATTTCTCAAATCAAACATGACACCATCTTGAATGGTACTTTTAACTAACCATTAAATCAACAAAACATGACACCGTCTAAAATGACACTTTTAACAATCAACCAAACATGAGTGACAACATTTGTAATCGGCACTTTAATAAACTGTTAAAACAACTAAACTTGACATCATCTGAAAGGGTCGTTTTAAGAAACTATTTAATCAACCAAACATGATAACATCTGACATGGTCCTTTTTAACAAACAATTAAATCAGCAAAATATGTCACAATAAGAAATTGCCCTTCTACCAAAATTATAAATCAACCAAACATGACACCATCTGACATGGTCCTTTTTAACAAACAATTAAATCAGCAAAATATGTCACAATAAGAAATTGCCCTTTTAACAAAATTATAAATCAACCAAACATGACACCATCTGACATAATCCTTTTTAACAAACAATTAAATCCGCCAAATATTACACAATCAGAAATTGCCCTTTTAACAAAATTATAAATCAACCAAACATGACACCATCTGACATAATCCTTTTTAACAAACAATTAAATCCGCCAAATATGACACAATCAGAAATTGCCCTTTTAACAAAATTATAAATCAACTAAACATAAAACCATATAAAATGGTCATTATAACAAACTAATAAACCACCCAACCACGTGACCATCTGAAATGGTCCATTTAACAAACTAATAAACAACCTAAATATGACACCATCTGTAATGGTCAATTTAACAAACTGATTAATCCCCCTAACATGACACCATATCCAATGGTCCTATTAACAAACAAATAAATCAATTAAACATGACACCATCTGGAATGGTCCATATAACTAACCAATAAAATCAACCAATCATGACACCATCTGAAATAGCCCTTTAAACAAAACAATTTAATAAAACAAACCGAACACCATCTGAAATGATCCTTTATAACAAACTATTAAATCAACACTGACAAATAAGCCAAAAAAGACACCTTCTGAAATGGTAATTTTAACATACAACTGACTCAACGAAATATGCCACCAACTGGAATGGTCCTTTCAAAAAAATAAATCAACCAAACATGACACAATCTGAAACGGCAGTTTTAACACAAAAAAAAACCAAATCAACCTAACATCTGAAATAGCCTTTAAACTAATTATAAATGATGAATCAACTAAAGCTGAAACTATTTGAAATGATTATATATCAACCAAATGTGACAGTATCTGATATGTTTTCATACTTTATGTCGATTGGTTATCCTGAAACATTTTAGACTACTGATAGACGGTTTGGAATTTGCTCATTGCTGAAGGCCTCATATACGTCATGGTGAGTGAATCTAAACATATTCCAGATGCAGACCTAGGATACGTGGGAAGGCATGCAGAACGTGATCGCACAGACTTGTACAAATAGGAAAGTAACATTTGTTTTGATCATTTTTTTGCCGCTAAAAATTATGGGTTATGGCAAAAATCTGTCACTGCATTTAATCAGGAAATAACAGAAATTTGATTGACAGCAGATTCTCCTTTCTAACTGGCTACAGCAGTGAACCTCTTTGTCATTTGGTATCTGTTGGTTAATTGTCTACTCATTTATTAACCTTTTTTTCTAACATCTCCTTTGGAGAGTTGACTCATTGGCAATCCTACCACATTTTCTGACTTTCCTTATCTATATTTACAAATATCGATGTCATTGGTATCTGGTTGTTAATTGTCTACTCAAATATTGACCTTTATTTGCGAACATCTCTATTGGAGAGTTGCCTCATTGGCAATATAACCCCATCTTCTTACTGTCTATATCTACATTGGCAAACATCTGTATCATTTGGTATCTGGTGGTGAATTGTCTATTAAACAATCATAAAACATTATTTGACAAGGGTAAAGAGTACATTGTTATGCACTTTCGCTCTCATTACGCGATCACTGTGGGGTTGACTAGCTGACACATGGTAGAGTTGGTTGGCCGCTGGAAGATGGGTCAAGTTTGGGCATCGCTTTGGTTGTTTTCATTCAGTTTATCACAACAAACACATGTTTCATTTTAAATGTTAATTATTTCAAAATCTAAATATATACATTTGTTCAATCAATGAATACAATAGTTGTTATTTACAAGTTTGTAATTCCTAGACCTATATCTTAATAATCATCATAATAATGTTCCGTTTAGCATGGTAACATTTTCATACAACTTCTTTTCATGACATAGATAACTGCTTAATCAAATTTAATCCTTATATTCACAACATAAACTATGTGTGTACCAAACATTAATTCGAACAATTAAATGCTGATTTAACTTATCTCTCAATAAATTTCAAAATGATTTGACCTAAACTTAAACGATAACAATCAGAAATCAAGGTACAATTAATCTCAGAAATTGAACAACAACTTGATTTTGAATGTTTGCAAAGAAAAGTAAAAACTGTCACAAGAATTTTAGCAAATTATAAAAAATTACACTGCAATATAAATAATAAAAATAATTTAAATATTTTTGTTCACATACAAATAAATATATATGCATCCAAGGCAGATAACTCTCATAACCGACATTGCCAGTAAAAAGTACCCGTAAGTCACTTTTCACTGGTGATATCAATATTGATTATAAATATACAGAAAAAAGTAAATAAAAAAAAAATACATATAACACTGATAAACAATCTTCTTCTGATACAAATTTAGCAAACACAATAGTTTTGTATTGCAATATAAACAATATATAATTCCTAACAATACATACAAGTAAAACGTTACCAATCATTACATATATATTTTCACTGAAAATTGTAATTTATATATATCTTAGTTACATAAAACTTTCAGTCTCAGAATCCATTTCCCACAATATTAGTTAATTGATTGTTCGAGAGCTGTGGGTGTGTATTGGAGATAATTTAATATCTTTATTCTTAATATTATTTACTTTTTGCTGTATTTTTTCTTATATCTGTTGCCAATTATTCTCTATTCTCAATGTTTTAATAACACCCAAATATTTTCATTCTTTATTTTTTTGTTTCTTATTTTTTGTATTTTTTTGCTATTTATTATGCACTTTCAGTTCATTATCCCCTTTTCTGTAAAACGCATCGTTATCTTAATAACTGTACAAAGAATTCAGTTATCAGTTCCAGAGTATGGATAACTCGCATGAT
The DNA here is from genome assembly GCA_019925275.1 of Mytilus edulis. NCBI lineage: Eukaryota > Metazoa > Mollusca > Bivalvia > Mytilida > Mytilidae > Mytilus > Mytilus edulis. The sequence goes on from CM034354.1 coordinate 28,537,731, forward strand.
AACTCTTTAATGTTTTTATTTAAATGCTATTACCCTATTGTGTTAACCGAATGCAGCGGAAAGTTAATCAATGAAATTCTATTCATTCAAATGGTGCACATATGTAGCAAGTAGGATCTTATTAATAAATTTCGGGTAAAATTTTATAATACGCAGTAAGGTCCTGAAATAAAAAAAAAACTGTCACGTTAATTAGTAATATATCTATGTGTATGTTTAAGGTACGTTATTTATAGACTATCAATTTATAACTTTTTTTAAAAATGTTTGCTTTTTTTATGTGTGTGAAGTTAGCAGCCGGTTCGTTATTCGATATTCGATATTCAATATCCAACCGGCTGCTAGCAGTCGGTTGGATATTCAAAATTAAGTTGAAAATAAAAAAAGAATAATACTTAATAACATTAAAAGCATGATTTTTATAGTTAAAAGAACTGATAAGATACGTAGGAGATAGTTTCATGACCTCTTCAAGCTGTCGCAAATTCTCGTTGTTCTCGAATATAAACCCTTTTCTAATTTGCATATTTGTCTAAATGTAATATAGATTAATGTCAATAAAAAAAAAATCAAAGAGGTACAGTACTTTAATACAGGATTTTTCTTAAAAACAAAAACAAAAACCGATTACTCTAGAAAACAATTAGGATTATAAATAGAAATGTTTATGGAAAGCCCATAAAAGAAATATATAGTGAAAAGCTACCTGAGACCGCTTAAATGAGGGTGAGACCCCCTAGTCTTTCAATGTTCACAAAATTTAAGTAAATCATAGACTCTGTATATATAATGGTTGTATCAGAAGGATTGCCCAGAATAATGTCATATTCGATATCTATGGAGGGCTTGTATTGTCACTTTTCAGCTAAAAATTATCAAAATTTTAGGACAAAGGGCACAGGGCAATGGTGAGAGCCCCTAATAGCTCAATCTTTCTAATATTATGCAGACATTTAGTCAATAGGTAGATACACACGTGACTAAAAGGAATTTGGATAGACTTCCTGTCTTTAATGTTTACGGGGCGCCCAAATTGGCTGTTGGATATTCAAAATAGATAGTGAAAAGCGACCTGAGAACGGTTAAATGAGGGTGAGACCCCCCTGGTCTTTCAATGTCCACAAAATTTAAGTAAATCATAGACTCTGTATATATAAAGGTTGTATCAGAAGGATTGTCCAGAATAATGTCATATTCGATATCTATGGAGGGCTTGTATTGTCACTTTTCAGCTAAATATTATCAACATTTTAGGACAAAGGACACAGGGCAATGGTGAGAGCCCCCTAATTTCTCACTCTTTCTAATATTTTGCAGACATTTAGTCAATAGGTAGATACACACGTGACTAAAAGGAATTTGGATAGACTTCCTGTCTTTAATGTTTACGGAGCGCCCAAAGTGCCAGTTGGATATTCAAAATAGATAGTGAAAAGCTACCTGAGACCGCTTAATTGAGGGTGAGACCCCCTGGTCTTTCAATGTCCACAAAATTTAAGTAAATCATAGACTCTGTAAATATAAAGGTTGTATCAGAAGGATTGCCCAGAATAATGTCATATTCGATATCTATGGAGGGCTTGTATTGTCACTTTTCAGCTAAAAATTATCAAAAATTTTAGGACAAAAGGCACAGGGCAATGGTGAGAGCCCCCTAACTGCTCAATCTTTCTAATATTATGCAGACTTTTTAGTCAATTTGTAGATACACACGTGACTAAAAGAAATTTTGGTAGACTTCCTGTCTTTAATGTTTACGGAGCGCCCAAATTGGCAGTTGGATATTCAAAATAGATAGTGAAAAGCGACCTGAGACCGGTTAAATGAGGGTGAGATCCCCCTGGTCTTTCAATGTCCACAAAATTTAAATAAATCATAGACTCTATATATATAAAGGTTGTATCAGAAGGATTGACCAGAATAATGTCATGTTCGATATCTATGGAGGGCTTGTATTTTCACTTTTCAGCTAAAAATTATCAAAATTTTAGGACAAAGGGCACAGGGCAATGGTGAGAGCCCCCTAATTTCTCACTCTTTCTAATATTTTGCAGACATTTAGTCAATAGGTAGATACACACGTGACTAAAAGGAATTTGGATAGACTTCCTGTCTTTAATGTTTACGGAGCGCCCAAAGTGCCAGTTGGATATTCAAAATAGATAGTGAAAAGCTACCTGAGACCGTTAATTGAGAATGAGACCCCCCCTGGTCTTTTAATGTCCACAAAATTTAGGTAAATCATAGACTCTGTATATATAAAGGTTGTATCAGAAGGATTGCCCAGAATAATGTCATATTCGATATCTATGGAGGGCTTGTATTGTCACTTTTCAGCTAAAAATTATCAAAATTATAGGACAAAGGGCACAGGGCAATGGTGAGAGCCCCCTAATTGCTCAATCTTTCTTATATTATGCAGACATTTAGTCAATAGGTCTATACACACGTGACTAAAAGAAATTTTGGTAGACTTCCTGTCTTTAATGTTTACGGAGCGCCCAAATTGGCAGTTGGATATTCAAAATAGATAGTGAAAAGCTACCTGAGACCGCTTAAATGAGGGTGAGACCCCCCGGTCTTTCAATGTCCTCAAAATTTAAGTAAATCATAGACTCTGTATATATAAAGGTTGTATCAGAAGGATTGCCCAGAATAATGTCATATTCGATATCTATGGAGGGCTTGTATTGTCACTTTTCAGCTAAAAATTATCAAAATTTTAGGACAAAGGGCACAGGGCAATGGTTGGAGCCCCCTAATTGCTTAATCTTTCTAATATTATGCAGACATTTAGTCAATAGGTAGATACACACGTGACTAAAAGGAATTCGGGTATACTTCCTGTCTTTAATGTTTACGGAGCACCCAAAGTGCCAGTTGGATATTTCAAAATAGATAGTGAAAAGCGACCTGAGACCGCTTAAATGAGGTGAGACCCCCTGGTCTTTCAATGTCCACAAAATTTAAGTAAATCATAGACTCTGTATATATAAAGGTTGTATCAGAAGGATTGTCCAGAATAATGTCATTTTCGATATCTATGGAGGGCTTGTATTGTCACTTTTCAGCTAAAATAAAGGTTGTATCAGAAGGATTGACCAGAATAATGTCATGTTCGATATCTATGGAGGGCTTGTATTGTCACTTTTCAGCTAAAAATTATAAAATTTTTAGGACAAAGGGCACAGGGCTATGGTGAGAGCCCCCTAATTGCTCAATCTTTCTAATATTATGCAGACATTTAGTCAATAGGTAGATACACACGTGAATAAAAGTAATTTGGATAGACTTCCTGTCTTTAATGTTTACGGAGCGCCCAAAGTGCCAGTTGGATATTCAAAATAGATAGTGAAAAGCTACCTGAGACCGCCTAAATGAGGGTGAGACCCCCCTGGTCTTTCAATGTCCACAAAATTTCAATAAATCATAGACTCTGTATATATAAAGGTTGTATCAGAAGGATTGACCAGAATAATGTCATGTTCGATATCTATGGAGGGCTTGTATTGTCACTTTTCAGCTAAAAATTATAAAATTTTAGGACAAAAGGCACAGGGCAATAGTGAGAGCCCCTAATTGCTCAATCTTTCTAATATTATGCAGACATTTAGTCAATAGGTAGATACACACGCGACCGAAAGGAATTTGGATAGACTTCCTGTCTTTAATGTTTACGTAGCGCCCAAAGTGCCAGTTGGATATTCAAAATAAATAGTGAAAAGCTACCTGAGACCGCTTAAATGAGGTTGAGACCCCCCTGGTCTTTCAATGTCCACAAAATTTAAGTAAATCATAGACTCTGTATATATAAAGGTTGTATCAGAAGGATTATCCAGAATAATGTCATATTCGATATCTATGGAGGGCTTGTATTGTCACTTTTCAGCTAAAAATTATCAAAATTTTAGGACAAAGGGCACAGGGCAATGGTGAGAGCCCCCTGATTGTTCAACCTTTCTAAATTATGCAGAAATTTAGTCAATAGGTAGATACACACGTGACTAAAAGGAATTTGGGTAGACTTCCTGTCTCTATGTTAACGGAGCGCCCAAAGTGCCAGTTGGATATTCAAAATAGATAGTGAAAAGCTACCTGAGACTGCTTAAATGAGATTGAGACCCCCTGGTCTTTCAATGTCCACAAAATTTAAATAAATCATAGACTCTGATTATATAAAGGTTGTATCAGAAGGATTGCCCAGAATAATGTCATATTCGATATCTATGGAGGGCTTGTATTGTCACTTTTCAGCTAAAAATTATCAAAATTTTAGGACAAAGGGCACAGGGCAATGGTGAGAGCCCCCTAATTGCTCAATCTTTCTAATATTATGCAGACATTTAGTCAATAGGTAGATACACACGTGACTAAAAGGAATTTGGGTTAGACTTCCTGTCTTTAATGTTTACGGAGCGCTCAAAGTGCCAGTTGGATATTCAAAATAGATAGTGAAAAGCTACCTGAGACCGTTTAAATGAGGGTGAGACCCCCCTGGTTTTTCAATGTCCACAAAATTTAAGTTAATCATAGACTCTGTATATATAAAGGTTGTATCAGAAGGATTATCCAGAATAATGTCATATTCGATATCTATGGAGGGCTTGTATTGTCACTTTTCAGCTAAAAATTATCAAAATTTTAGGACAAAAGGCACAGGGCAATGGTGAGAGCCCCCTGATTGTTCAACCTTTCTAAATTATGCAGAAATTTAGTCAATAGGTAGATACACACGTGACTAAAAGGAATTTGGGTAGACTTCCTGTCTCTATGTTAACGGAGCGCCCAAAGTGCCAGTTGGATATTCAAAATAGATAGTGAAAAGCTACCTGAGACTGCTTAAATGAGGTTGAGACCCCCCTGGTCTTTCAATGTCCACAAAATTTAAATAAATCATAGACTCTGATTATATAAAGGTTGTATCAGAAGGATTGCCCAGAATAATGTCATATTCGATATCTATGGAGGGCTTGTATTGTCACTTTTCAGCTAAAAATTATCAAAATTTTAGGACAAAGGGCACAGGGCAATGGTGAGAGCCCCCTAATTGCTCAATCTTTCTAATATTATGCAGACATTTAGTCAATAGGTAGATACACACGTGACTAAAAGGAATTTGGGTTAGACTTCCTGTCTTTAATGTTTACGGAGCGCTCAAAGTGCCAGTTTGATATTCAAAATAGATAGTGAAAAGCTACCTGAGACCGTTTAAATGAGGGTGAGACCCCCCTGGTTTTTCAATGTCCACAAAATTTAAGTTAATCATAGACTCTGTATATATAAAGGTTGTATCAGAAGGATTATCCAGAATAATGTCATATTCGATATCTATGGAGGGCTTGTATTGTCACTTTTCAGCTAAAAATTATCAAAATTTTAGGACAAAGGGCACAGGGCAATGGTGAGAGCCCCCTGATTGTTCAACCTTTCTAAATTATGCAGAAATTTAGTCAATAGGTAGATACACACGTGACTAAAAGGAATTTGGGTAGACTTCCTGTCTCTATGTTAACGGAGCGCCCAAAGTGCCAGTTGGATATTCAAAATAGATAGTGAAAAGCTACCTGAGACTGCTTAAATGAGGTTGAGACCCCCCTGGTCTTTCAATGTCCACAAAATTTAAATAAATCATAGACTCTGATTATATAAAGGTTGTATCAGAAGGATTGCCCAGAATAATGTCATATTCGATATCTATGGAGGGCTTGTATTGTCACTTTTCAGCTAAAAATTATCAAAATTTTAGGACAAAGGGCACAGGGCAATGGTGAGAGCCCCCTAATTGCTCAATCTTTCTAATATTATGCAGACATTTAGTCAATAGGTAGATACACACGTGACTAAAAGAATTTGGGTTAGACTTCCTGTCTTTAATGTTTACGGAGCGCTCAAAGTGCCAGTTGGATATTCAAAATAGATAGTGAAAAAGCTACCTGAGACCGCTTAAATGAGGGTGAGACCCCCCTGGTTTTTCAATGTCCACAAAATTTAAGTAAATCATAGACTCTGTATATTATATAAAGGTTGTTATCAGAAGGATTGCCCAGAATAATGTCATATTCGATATCTATGGAGGGCTTGTATTGTCACTTTTCAGCTAAAAATTATCAAAATTTTAGGACAAAGGGCGCAGGGCTATGGTGAGAGCCCCTAATTGCTCAATCTTTCTAATATTATGCAAACATTTAGTCAATAGGTAGATACACACGTGAATAAAAGAATTTGGGTAGACTTCCTGTCTTTAATGTTTACGGAGCGCCCAAAGTGCCAGTTGGATATTCAAAATAGATAGTGAAAAGCTACCTGAGACCGCTTAAATGAGGGTTGAGACCCCCTGGTCTTTCAATGTCCACAAAATTTAAGTTAATCATAGACTCTGTATATATAAAGGTTGTATCAGAAGGATTGCCAGAATAATGTCATATTCGATATCTATGGAGGGCTTGTATTGTCACTTTTCAGCTAAAAATTATCAAAATTTTAGGACAAAGGGCACAGGGCAATGGTGAGAGCCCCTCATTGCGCAATCTTTCTAATATTATGCAGACATTTAATCAATAGATAGATACACACGTGACTAAAAGGAATTTGGGTAGACTTCCTGTCTTTAATGTTTACGGAGCGCCCAAAGTGCCAGTTGGATATTCAAAATAGATAGTGAAAAGCTACCTGAGACCGCTTAAATGAGGTTGAGACCCCCTGTCTTTCAATGTCCACAAAATTTAAGTAAATCATAGACTCTGTTATATATAAAGGTTGTATCAGAAGGATTGCCCAGAATAATGTCATATTCGATATCTTTGGAGGGCTTGTATTGTCACTTTTCAGCTAAAAATTATCAAAATTTTAGGACAAAGGCACAGGGCAATGTGAGAGCCCCCTAATTGCTCAATCTTTCTAATATTATGCAGACATTTAGTCAATAGGTAGATACACACGTGACAAAGGAATTTGGGTAGACTTCCTGTCTTTAATGTTTACGGAGCGCCCAAAGTGCCAGTTGGATATTCAAAATAGATAGTGAAAAGCTACCTGAGACCGTTAAATGAGGTGAGACCCCCTGGTTTTCAATGTCCACAAAATTTAAGTTAATCATAGACTCTGTATATATAAAGGTTGTATCAGAAGGATTATCCAGAATAATGTCATATTCGATATCTATGGAGGGCTTGTATTGTCACTTTTCAGCTAAAAATTATCAAAATTTTAGGACAAAGGGCACAGGGCAATGGTGAGAGCCCCCTATTGTTCAACCTTTCTAATATTATGCAGAAATTTAGTCAATAGGTAGATACACACGTGACTAAAAGGAATTTGGGTAGACTTCCTGTCTCTATGTTAACGGAGCGCCCAAAGTGCCAGTTGGATATTCAAAATAGATAGTGAAAAGCTACCTGAGACCGCTTAAATGAGGTTGAGACCCCCTGGTCTTTCAATGTCCACAAAATTTAAATAAATCATAGACTCTGATTATATAAAGGTTGTATCAGAAGGATTGCCCAGAATAATGTCATATTCGATATCTATGGAGGGCTTGTATTGTCACTTTTCAGCTAAAAATTATCAAAATTTTAGGACAAAGGGCACAGGGCAATGGTGAGAGCCCCCTAATTGCTCAATCTTTCTAATATTATGCAGACATTTAGTCAATAGGTAGATACACACGTGACTAAAAGGAATTTGGGTTAGACTTCCTGTCTTTAATGTTTACGGAGCGCTCAAAGTGCCAGTTGGATATTCAAAATAGATAGTGAAAAGCTACCTGAGACCGCTTAAATGAGGGTGAGACCCCCCTGGTTTTTCAATGTCCACAAAATTTAGTAAATCATAGACTCTGTTTTATATAAAGGTTGTATCAGAAGGATTGCCCAGAATAATGTCATATTCGATATCTATGGAGGGCTTGTATTGTCACTTTTCAGCTAAAAATTATCAAAATTTTAGGACAAAGGGCACAGGGCAATGGTGAGAGCCCCTATTGCTCAACTTTCTAATATTATGCAGACATTTAGTCAATAGGTAGATACACACGTGATAAAAGGAATTTGGTAGACTTCCTGTCTTTATGTTTACGGAGCGCCCAAAGTGCCAGTTGGATATTCAAAATAGATAGTGAAAAGCTACCTGAGACGCTTAAATGAGGTTGAGACCCCCCTGGTCTTTCAATGTCCACAAAATTTAATAAATCATAGACTCTGTATATATAAAGGTTGTATCAGAAGGATTGCCCAGAATAATGTCATATTCGATATCTATGGAGGGCTTGTATTGTCACTTTTCAGCTAAAAATTATCAAAATTTTAGGACAAAGGGCACAGGGCAATGGTGAGAGCCCCTAATTGCTCAATCTTTCTAATATTATGCAGACATTTAGTCAATAGGTAGATACACACGTGACTAAAAGGAATTTGGGTTAGACTTCCTGTCTTTAATGTTTACGGAGCGCTCAAAGTGCCAGTTGGATATTCAAAATAGATAGTGAAAAGCTACCTGAGACCGCTTAAATGAGGGTGAGACCCCCCTGGTTTTTCAATGTCCACAAAATTTTAGTAAATCATAGACTCTGTATATATAAAGGTTGTATCAGAAGGATTGCCCAGAATAATGTCATATTGGATATCTATGGAGGGCTTTTATTGTCACTTTTCAGCTAAAAATTATCAAAATTATAGGACAAAGGGCACAGGGCAATGGTGAGAGCCCCCTTATTGCTCAATCTTTCTAATATTATGCAGACATTTAGTCAATAGGTAGATGCACACATTAATAAAGGAACTTGAGTAGACTTCCTGTCTTTTATGTTTACGGAGCGCCCAAAGTGCCAACTGATTATTCAAAATATTTAGTGAAAAGCTACCTGAGACCGCTTAAATGAGGATGAGACCCCGTCTTTCAATTTCCATTAAATTCAAGCAAATCATAGATTTTATATATATAAAGATTGTATCAAAAGTGGAATGTTCTTGAACGGACTGTTTGCTGCAGATCAGATCAGACCAGAACCCTAGGCCTAGTAGAATCGATGACCTAGTTTAAAATACAAACCGTCACTATAGGTTGAAGGGAAAATATACAGACCTTTATCACACACCTTCACACAGCTCACACAACCACCCCTTTTGATGTAAAATCCAGGTCCAAATGCATTGTTGATCGCTATTTCACACAGACAACTTAGGGCTCCAACACCTCATGCTGACATGAATTGTGTTCGCCAACATAGGAAAGGCTCGCATTGCCCTTTCCGCTAACATGGATAGGAATCCACTTTCTTTTTGAATGTTTTTCTTCAATTGGTTAGTGCTTTTTCCACTAGAACCATTTTGTAGAAGCTTGGTGATCTTTTCAATCTATCGCGGGGTAAACAACATCTTGTGTTCACCATGCAGGTTTGTGTGGGATAAACGAATGGTGACCGGGAAACCTTTTTTGTCTGCTCTCTGTAATATTTAGATTGACCTTTTATAAAGTTCAAACCGTATTTCAATAGACTATTTATTCATGCCTCGCGAAGATGGAAGCGGATGGTGAGATGTTCTCTGCGAAGATTGTGGAGGATCGCCGTCTGGATTGGTGAGGTATGTCTGCATGCGATTGATGGTTCTCAAGATCACGGGTAAGAACACCATATTTTTTGGGGGTTTGAATGATCTTTACCCCGGAATCGATTGCAGGGGGAGGAAGCTTCAGATAGTGGACTGTTGGGAGCCGTGTATGTAGCTGCTATTGATGATGCCACTGTTCACCAGGATGCTGTTGATGCTTCTGATGCTAACAATGTCTTCACCCTCTTTGTAACATTTGTTGCCCGATCAAATGTGTAGAGCTGTCGCTTAAATCCCAATGTGGTGTTCGATTCCTTAAATTGTAGTTGGGGGAGGGGGTTGAACAGAGTAAAAACGCGACTGTCGTTTCTAGAGACAAGGATGGAAAACCCTTGTTTTAGGTCTGTGTTGTGGACGATTTGCTGCAACAGTGTGGTGTCCTTTTAATTATTAAAACACGACGTTCAACTACTGACCGAATGATTCGAACTGGATGCCTAGGACTCCTACGGAGATTGGAAGTGCAAATGCTTCGGTGTTGGCGGGAACATAACGCTCGAATTCCGCTCGAATTTGGATGTCCGCTCGGACTGATGACTTACATCGATGACCAACAGCGGCTATATGTCAATGAAATCAGAGGGGTTGACATCACCGTTACTAAGGAGGGTGTCAATGTTGTAGAATTTCTTTCTGAAGTCTACATCCTCCTTGAACACTATGGCAACCTTGTTTTCTGAAAAAAAACCGGCATTAAAGTCGACGGCTGAGTAGCGTTCAGCTTTGAGGGTGACATGGATATTTTGCAATCGACAGCGATTGAACACGGAAGCATTATTGGTTTTGTCATTATCTCTGTCGGTTTGAAAGGCAACGATAATATATCTTGGCTTTTCGCGACCACTATTGGCAGCTAGGCGGCAGTTAAACTGTGAGGCTTGGAGAACGACTATGAAATCACACTGTCTCATGCGAAATCCACAGAGGATCGTGGATTTTTTCTGGATGGTTTTGTACAGTTGCATCTTGTTTTCGTCTGCAGGAGTGACGCTCCAGAGTTGGTAAGGTGGGCGCCGGCTTAAGGTTCGAATTCGTGAACCTAGTATTAATATTTTTGAAGACTTTCATCGAAGGTCAACCCTTCTGTGATTGTAAGGATGTCAGACATTATGTATTTATTTATAGCATTGGAGGAAGTTGGGATGGTACCGATGCCACGACCAGAGATGAAATTGTTTAACTGGGTTTGGTTGTTGGGCTTTCTGCGTTTAACACTGAGCTGTTGATTGGGCTTGCTGCGTTGGTCAATGGGTTTTCGAGTGCGGGTCACTTTGTCAACGACATGGTTGACGACTACCACCTACCACTCCTATCATGGCTGCATTGGTGGCAGTGCTCATAGGCCTACTTTTCAATGTCTTGGCAGCAGAGGAGGTGAACATGCGACCAGCGATACTGGTGATAGTGTCAAAAAAAATTCTACCACCGTATGCATACTTTCAAACAAAACCTTTCTTAATTGAGGATATTACGATGGAGTTGCTTATATTCCTTGATGCTGATGTGTTCACCTTTCTTTATGGCATCGATGATCGCCATAATCGCGTTGCGCACACCATTGTTTCCAGCACGGTATGCAGTGTTGCACAGATCCAAGCAAAAAAGGAGCTGGTCAAAGTCGGAGGGTAGAAACACGGTTTGAAGTCCGCTACAATGCTTATCTTGCTTTAGATGTGAGACACAATCTTCGTCCACTTAGATCTTTATCGCCTTAGGGTTCTCGAGAGGGTTAATTGCCTTGATACATGCACCGGAACTGTGCAGGATCTCTGCATAGTCGACAAGGTCTTAAAAACTTCGGACTCGAAAGATTCTGATTTCTTTTTCACCATGAGTTCTCAGAGGTTAAGGGTTCCTTTGTACCTCACACCATCCACGAAAATATCATCGTCGTCAGAAGTAACTGGTTAGCTTCCGATGAAGAGATCGAGATCCAAAGGTGTGGTCGGCGAAGGATCGTTACTGATCTGCAAATACTGCTGTGCTCGAAGTCCGAGGATGGTGTCTATAGGTGGTGCAATGGATAGTGGGTAGTCAAACTTGGGCGGTGGAGGCTGGAGGGCTGTCACTGCTGCAAGAAGTTAAACGATCGTTTAGGTGATCGGTGAAGCTGCCTCTCGCTGAGCCTCAACCACAGGCTTAACACCTTGGAAAGGTCAGGGTTGAGTCCAATCTTCTCCAGGCGATGCTGCATGTTACTGGCTGAATCTTCCGCTTGATCTCTTGCAACTCCTTGGCGAGCGCCTCACACTGTTTCGGGTCTGTAATCTTTATAAACGTTCATTTATTTAAAGCGTTGACGTGAACCTTCCTAAGTGAAGGTTTGAATACCTGTAAGCGTTTGTTTGAACGCCCCTAAGCGTTGGTTTGAACAGTTGTACCTTTCCTGAAACTATAGGCATATATCTATCGAAAGGTTAAAAAAACACACATGCATTTTTGCTCGTTTTTCCATAATTTGAATTGAAAAGGTCGAGCTATAAATATTTGTTGATAAACACTACAATAATTTATGGACCTATGGGTGGTACGGATAGAAAAATACGGACTGTCAAACAGATACATACCATATAAAACATGCTAAAAACAATCTAAATGTTCATATAACCCCACTAAGGAGGCTATATTATTCTTCAATTATCTAAAAATGTATTTCATTGTACAAAAACTTTCATATTTAAAAAATTCACCATGGCCATAATGCGATACTAAACTTCTATTAAACTGTGTATTGCTACAGAACCTTATCGTTTTTGATTTCAACCTTATCGGTAAATCAAAGCACTCAAAGTCCGCGTACACTACGAAAGGGACTCTCATCGGGTGGGTGTTGTTGACAAAAGTCAGCTGGTATGTCCCTTCTTTGGGCAGCTCTGATCTTGGCTGCCTTGTGGTTGACGCAACACTCTTTGTTGGTTTCCAGAACTTCCTTGCTATAAACGTGGTTTAAGCACATGTAGCCTTGGATCAGCAGTAAGTTGAGTTCTCTCTCCCACTGTTCACCAATGTTTGAAATGTGCAGCGGGTATACTTCACTATCATCTATTCTAAATCAAGGGTTAATCTACCCTTCTCAAGGGTTTCAAGCAAGTCCGTGGTTGAAGGGAAAATCTGGTTTCCCGAGTGAAAGTATCCCACGTCCTCATCATCCATCTTACCTGTTGGGTTAATCTTCACAGTGCAGCATCACATTGACTTGTTATCCTTTCAATGCCCAATCGTCTATAAGTTCCACTCTTGACATCTGAGAGACCTCAAGGAAGGTCTGCACCTCCATGTCAATAATAGTGGTCATCTTTCAGGTAGTAAATACATCTTTAAAGGCTTTCTTCAGTGGATGTACCGCAATTTTATCCCCAATGATTTCCTATCTTCTCTGATCTGTTCCTGTAACTTATCCAGTAGTCGATCTTTCGACATCCTGCTAACCTCTATCAACTCATGCTGTTTGGCTTGGGTGATAATATCCTTCCTAGTATAGGGTTGGAACAACGCTAAAAAAATGTTGGTCTTCGTTCCGATCAACTGATCCAACTGATCCTTCCTCATCCGGGAGTACCATCGGCGGTGGTTCATTTTGGCAATACCACTCAGGGCTTTGACGTTTTCAACAACTAATTCCAGCTATTTATAGTTATTGGATCGATGTCTTAATCTTTATAACAATCCAAAATAAAATCAATTTGTTTCACCCAAAACCAATATCCAGGGGGGTCTCAACCTCATTTAAGCGGTCTCGGGTAGATTTTCGCGATATATTTTGAATATCCAACTGGCACTTTGGGCGCTCCGTAAACATAGAAGACAGGAAGTGTACCCAAAGTCCTTTTAGTCACGTTTGTATCTACCTATTGACTAAATGTCTGTTAAATATTAGAAAGATTGAGAGATCAGGGGGCTCTTACCATCACCCTGTGCCCTTTGTCCTAAAATTTGGACATTTTTTGACTGAAAAGTGACAATCTTAGCCCTCCGTAGATATTGAAGATGACGTTTTTCAGGAAACTCCATCTAATACAATCTTTATATATACAGAGTCAATGATTTGGTTGAATTTTAGGGACATTGAAAGACCAGGGGGGTCTCAACCTCATTTAAGCGGTCTCGGGTAGATTTTCGCTATATATTTTGAATATCCAACTGGCACTTTGGGCGCTCCGTAAACATAGAAGACAGGAAGTGTACCCAAAGTCCTTTTAGTCACGTTTGTATCTACCTATTGACTAAATGTCTGTTAAATATTAGAAAGATTGAGAGATCAGGGGGCTCTTACCATCACCCTGTGCCCTTTGTCCTAAAATTTGGACATTTTTTGACTGAAAAGTGACAATCTTAGCCCTCCGTAGATATTGAAGATGACGTTTTTCAGGAAACTCCATCTAATACAATCTTTATATATACAGAGTCAATGATTTGGTTGAATTTTAGGGACATTGAAAGACCAGGGGGGTCTCAACCTCATTTAAGCGGTCTCGGGTAGATTTTCGCTATATATTTTGAATATCCAACTGGCACTTTGGGCGCTCCGTAAACATAGAAGACAGGAAGTGTACCCAAAGTCCTTTTAGTCACGTTTGTATCTACCTATTGACTAAATGTCTGTTAAATATTAGAAAGATTGAGAGATCAGGGGGCTCTTACCATCACCCTGTGGCCTTTGTCCTAAAATTTGGACATTTTTTGACTGAAAAGTGACAATCTTAGCCCTCCGTAGATATTGAAGATGACGTTTTTCAGGAAACTCCATCTAATACAATCTTTATATATACAGAGTCAATGATTTGGTTGAATTTTAGGGACATTGAAAGACCAGGGGGGTCTCAACCTCATTTAAGCGGTCTCGGGTAGATTTTCGCTATATATTTTGAATATCCAACTGGCACTTTGGGCGCTCCGTAAACATAGAAGACAGGAAGTGTACCCAAAGTCCTTTTAGTCACGTTTGTATCTACCTATTGACTAAATGTCTGTTAAATATTAGAAAGATTGAGAGATCAGGGGGCTCTTACCATCACCCTGTGCCCTTTGTCCTAAAATTTGGACATTTTTTGACTGAAAAGTGACAATCTTAGCCCTCCGTAGATATTGAAGATGACGTTTTTCAGGAAACTCCATCTAATACAATCTTTATATATACAGAGTCAATGATTTGGTTGAATTTTAGGGACATTGAAAGACCAGGGGGGTCTCAACCTCATTTAAGCGGTCTCGGGTAGATTTTCGCTATATATTTTGAATATCCAACTGGCACTTTGGGCGCTCCGTAAACATAGAAGACAGGAAGTGTACCCAAAGTCCTTTTAGTCACGTTTGTATCTACCTATTGACTAAATGTCTGTTAAATATTAGAAAGATTGAGAGATCAGGGGGCTCTTACCATCACCCTGTGCCCTTTGTCCTAAAATTTGGACATTTTTTGACTGAAAAGTGACAATCTTAGCCCTCCGTAGATATTGAAGATGACGTTTTTCAGGAAACTCCATCTAATACAATCTTTATATATACAGAGTCAATGATTTGGTTGAATTTTAGGGACATTGAAAGACCAGGGGGGTCTCAACCTCATTTAAGCGGTCTCGGGTAGATTTTCGCTATATATTTTGAATATCCAACTGGCACTTTGGGCGCTCCGTAAACATAGAAGACAGGAAGTGTACCCAAAGTCCTTTTAGTCACGTTTGTATCTACCTATTGACTAAATGTCTGTTAAATATTAGAAAGATTGAGAGATCAGGGGGCTCTTACCATCACCCTGTGGCCTTTGTCCTAAAATTTGGACATTTTTTGACTGAAAAGTGACAATCTTAGCCCTCCGTAGATATTGAAGATGACGTTTTTCAGGAAACTCCATCTAATACAATCTTTATATATACAGAGTCAATGATTTGGTTGAATTTTAGGGACATTGAAAGACCAGGGGGGTCTCAACCTCATTTAAGCGGTCTCGGGTAGATTTTCGCTATATATTTTGAATATCCAACTGGCACTTTGGGCGCTCCGTAAACATAGAAGACAGGAAGTGTACCCAAAGTCCTTTTAGTCACGTTTGTATCTACCTATTGACTAAATGTCTGTTAAATATTAGAAAGATTGAGAGATCAGGGGGCTCTTACCATCACCCTGTGCCCTTTGTCCTAAAATTTGGACATTTTTTGACTGAAAAGTGACAATCTTAGCCCTCCGTAGATATTGAAGATGACGTTTTTCAGGAAACTCCATCTAATACAATCTTTATATATACAGAGTCAATGATTTGGTTGAATTTTAGGGACATTGAAAGACCAGGGGGTCTCAACCTCATTTAAGCGGTCTCGGGTAGATTTTCGCTATATATTTTGAATATCCAACTGGCACTTTGGGCGCTCCGTAAACATAGAAGACAGGAAGTGTACCCAAAGTCCTTTTAGTCACGTTTGTATCTACCTATTGACTAAATGTCTGTTAAATATTAGAAAGATTGAGAGATCAGGGGCTCTTACCATCACCCTGTGCCCTTTGTCCTAAAATTTGGACATTTTTTGACTGAAAAGTGACAATCTTAGCCCTCCGTAGATATTGAAGATGACGTTTTTCAGGAAACTCCATCTAATACAATCTTTATATATACAGAGTCAATGATTTGGTTGAATTTAAGGGACATTGAAAGACCAGGGGGGTCTCAACCTCATTTAAGCGGTCTCGGGTAGATTTTCGCTATATATTTTGAATATCCAACTGGCCACTTTGGGCGCTCCGTAAACATAGAAGACAGGAAGTGTACCCAAAGTCCTTTTAGTCACGTTTGTATCTACCTATTGACTAAATGTCTGTTAAATATTAGAAAGATTGAGAGATCAGGGGGCTCTTACCATCAACCTGTGCCCTTTGTCCTAAAATTTGGACATTTTTTGACTGAAAAGTGACAATCTTAGCCCTCCGTAGATATTGAAGATGACGTTTTTCAGGAAACTCCATCTAATACAATCTTTATATATACAGAGTCAATGATTTGGTTGAATTTTAGGGACATTGAAAGACCAGGGGGGTCTCAACCTCATTTAAGCGGTCTCGGGTAGATTTTCGCTATATATTTTGAATATCCAACTGGCACTTTGGGCGCTCCGTAAACATAGAAGACAGGAAGTGTACCCAAAGTCCTTTTAGTCACGTTTGTATCTACCTATTGACTAAATGTCTGTTAAATATTAGAAAGATTGAGAGATCAGGGGGCTCTTACCATCACCCTGTGCCCTTTGTCCTAAAATTTGGACATTTTTTGACTGAAAAGTGACAATCTTAGCCCTCCGTAGATATTGAAGATGACGTTTTTCAGGAAACTCCATCTAATACAATCTTTATATATACAGAGTCAATGATTTGGTTGAATTTTAGGGACATTGAAAGACCAGGGGGGTCTCAACCTCATTTAAGCGGTCTCGGGTAGATTTTCGCTATATATTTTGAATATCCAACTGGCACTTTGGGCGCTCCGTAAACATAGAAGACAGGAAGTGTACCCAAAGTCCTTTTAGTCACGTTTGTATCTACCTATTGACTAAATGTCTGTTAAATATTAGAAAGATTGAGAGATCAGGGGCTCTTACCATCACCCTGTGCCCTTTGTCCTAAAATTTGGACATTTTTTGACTGAAAAGTGACAATCTTAGCCCTCCGTAGATATTGAAGATGACGTTTTTCAGGAAACTCCATCTAATACAATCTTTATATATACAGAGTCAATGATTTGGTTGAATTTAAGGGACATTGAAAGACCAGGGGGGTCTCAACCTCATTTAAGCGGTCTCGGGTAGATTTTCGCTATATATTTTGAATATCCAACTGGCACTTTGGGCGCTCCGTAAACATAGAAGACAGGAAGTGTACCCAAAGTCCTTTTAGTCACGTTTGTATCTACCTATTGGCTAAATGTCTGTTAAATATTAGAAAGATTGAGAGATCAGGGGGCTCTTACCATCACCCTGTGCCCTTTGTCCTAAAATTTGGACATTTTTTGAATGAAATTTTTTTTTTTGGCTTTCCATATATATTTCTATTTATAGTTAAAAATATTTCTAAAGTTATTGGTTTTTCTTTTTGTCGTAAGAAACATTATACACAAAAGTACATCTTTGAAGTCGTTTTTATGACAAAACTCTATATTACATACAGACAAATAAGTCGCACGGAAAAGGGTTTATATTCGAGGACAACGAGAAATTGCGACAGCTTGAAAAGGTCATTTAATGATTCCTACGTATCTTCTCAGTCCTTTTGACTATGAAAATCGTGCTTTTTATAATTTCAAGTATTTAATTTCTTATGATTTTTCACTAAATTTTGAATATCAAACTGGCTGCTAGCAGCCGGTTGGATATTGAATATCGAATAACGAATAACGAACCGGCTGCTAACTTCACATACATGCTTTTTTTAACAAAGGAGCAAATACCCTAAATACATTGACAATATTTTGATATATACAAATCATACAGTGTAATTAAAATTGAGAATGGAAATGGGGAATGTGCCAAAGAGACAACAACCCGACCATAGAAAAAAACAACCGCATCCGGAGGCGACCTTCAGCTGGCCCCTAAACAAATGTATACTAGTTCAGTGATTATGACCGCCATACTAATTTCCAAATTGAACACAAGAAACTAAAATTAAAATAATACTGACTTGGGACAGGCGCAAAAATGCGGCGGGGTTAAACATGTTTAAGAGATTTCAACCCTCCCCCTACACATCTAGCCAATGTAGAAAAGTAAACGCATAACAATAAGCAATCGCAAATATATACAAATAACATAAGTAATGTAGAACGTTTTACATATCAGTATAATTAGTTCCACAAATTCTTAAATCCAAAATCTAAGACATATGTCATATACTACTTAATTTATCGAATTATAAGTTTTAAATAATAGAACCAGTACTACCTTTATGACAACATAATCTGTAAACTGACAGTAAACAAGTAATGATAGTAAAAATACAATATGAAATAAAGTACTACAACACGCTACATGTAGTTAATATTGCAACCCAAGTAATGATTGCAAAAATTGTTAACTCATTTAAAATTATTGTCGTGTAAAAAATTGCAGAATAGGAATAAACTTTAGAGGCAATAAAAAAAGAAAAAAAAAGACAAGAGAAAAAAGTAGTCATCGTAGATATGATAATATAATAAAAGACAATAATCCAACTCCATACACATTGCTTAACCATTAGAAAAGGAAGCAGTTGTGAAGTTTAATAACGTCTGAATACAACCAGTAAAATAAGAAAAGTTCAGTAATATAAGTTATAAAAAAATTCAGAGTGTAAATTTCAGACAAAAATGATGCGAAAGATACCCAAAGGAATATTCAAACTCATAAATTCAAAATTAACTGACAACGCCATGTTAAAAAAGAAAAACGACAAAAAGACTGCTAAAAGTACACAACATATACATAGATAGATAACAACAAGAACCAAAAAAAATAATAATAGAAATTAATCATACCTAGACTGCTTCAGTAGAAATAAATATGTGACATTAGAAAAACCATGAAGTATAAAAAACAACTGTATAATAATACAATCAAATGCTTACTGAGTGCGGTACAGTTACATTAATTTGTTTCACCACTATGGTATTCTGCAAATCAAATTTGATTGTTTTTTCTGTACTTGGTGAAAAAAACAGGAGATAAACAGAATGTACCAAACAGAGACCGACGTAATATGATGGATAGTATTAGATACCAACAGATGTTGATCTCACACAGAGACAGACATAATGCGATGAAATGATATCAAACAGCGACAGAAGTAATGGTATGCATAAAGCTTAGCAGGTATCAAATGGAGACAGACACTTTGGAGGAATAGCAGGTTTCATCAAACAAACTCCAAAGTAAGACCATAATCACACCGATCAACATTTGGATTTCTTCTCTGATAGTAACCGTATAATATCAGTATGTCCGTTCTGACTTGCTTTTTCCAGTGGACTACAGCCATTTTTGTCACAAAGATCAATGTTCGGATTCTTCTCTAACAACAACTTAACTATTTCAGTATTTCCGTTTTGTCTTGCCATGTACAGTGGACTACATCCATCCTTTTGACATAGATCAATGTTAGGATTCTTCTCTAACAACAACTTAACTATTTCAGTATTTCCGTTTTGACTTGCCATGTACAGTGGACTACAGCCATCTTCGTCACAAAGATCAATGCTAGGATTCTTCTCTAACAACAACTTAACTATTACAGTATGTCCAATCTGACTTGCCATATGCAGAGGACTACATCCATATTCATTGTCACAAAGATCAATATTAGGAGACTTCTCTAACAACAACTTAACTATATCAGTATGTCCGTTCTGACATGCCTGTCTCAGAGGACTACATCCAACATTGTCACATAAATCAACGTTAGGATTCATCTCTACCAACAACTTTACTATTTCAGTATGTCCGTTGTAACTTGCTATGTACAGTGGACTACAACCATATACATTGTCACATAGATCAATATTAGGAGACTTCTCTAACAACAACTTAACTATATCAGTATTTCCTTCCTGACTTGCAAGTCTCAGAGGACTACATCCATCACTGTCACATAAATCAACGTTAGGATTCATCTCTACCAACAACTTTACTATTTCAGTATGTCCATTCTCACTTGCTACAAGTAGTCCAGTTACACCATCATCTCTATGTTGATTCACATCCACATTATTGTGTAACATCCATTGTAACATATCAGTATAACCATCAAAACAAGTAAGTATCAGCGGAGTAGAACCTGATCCATGGTGCTCTTTTAATAATACTGTGTCACATTTATTGGCTAATGTGACTTGAACTGATTTGTCCAGATTTTGTAAATGCTTTAACAGCTGTTGTCTAAATTCTGAAACTGTCAAATTAGTGTTCATAAATGTAACTCTCACCTTTCCTGTTGACCAGTCCTTTATAAACCTTTCTAAATATAATTCAAAATAATCTTCTGGTATTTGAATAATGAAGTCTATTTTACTGTTCCTGTCATCTGTTGATTTCCTCCATATGAAGCGTTCATGTACTAAATCACTATCACCATGGTTTATTAAACATTCAATCATTTTCTCACCAAAGTAATGAGCAAGGAAGTCAAACAATTTATCATGTACAGTTTTATATATACCATTTTGTTTGTATACAAATGTACCATCAAGAGTGAGAAGGGCCTCTTTAAGTTCTACCTTGGAAGTACTCCTGTTCAATCCACAAGCCTCACATGTGTCTTCCAATATTTGTCGCTGTTTTTCTGTCACTTTGCCCTTTAACCATTTGTCTGTCAGTTGATTATTAAAGAGAACTATTAAAGCTAGACTGCATATTCTATACTTCCCTTCAACACCACACCTTCTTAAACAATCAAGCTCATTTTGATAGACAATAAATGGATTTTTTAAAAAAATCATTAACATCTCCATGTTTTCCCCCATGATATAAAGAGCACAAAAGTGGGAAGAATTCACAATTTTGTGATAAATTATCAATATTTACCAAGCTTGAACCAATATAAGTCATTGCCATACTATTTTTTTCTTTAGCTGTAAGGCATAACTGCTCTGAAATTAAATTACATTCACAGGATTTAAAAGGTTCTAACATATTAAACTTATCATCTGTATATACTTGTAACCTACAAGATACTATAATCTTACAACATTTGTCTGCAATAACTGTGTTAATCAGAGGTAACAATTGTTGCCAATTTTCAATCTGTTGTTGGTTGGCAGTAAAATTTCCACAAATATCATCTATTATGAAGACTGTCTGTTTACCAGGTTGATAGTAGTCTCTGATATCATCTGGTTTTCTCACTGGTATTATTCTGTACCCTTCCTTTTGTAAAGCTAGAGCTGTGTGTCTTGCAATGAAAGATTTTCCTACTCCTGATGGTGCAGTTAAAGTCAAACAACTGTTGTCTTGTAAACACTCAAGCACGTACTCACTTGCTCTTGTAGTCACAAACATCTTATCCTTTATTTCCCATTCTTTTATTTCTTTTTCTATTTGGTCTGAAACATATTATAAAGTAGTTATTTAGAAATAAAAAAAATACAATTTAGATGACTTTTTTTTTCATTTACAACAGGCATTCAGAGGTAGATTGAGTATATCGTGTACTGTGGTTCCATTTATTTTCATGGGTATCATTTTTCGTGCTGGAAACTTTTAATAGAGCAGGGAAACAGACGAGCCATCTATCTGGTAAATGACGTCATAAAGGCGTGCGAGGAAATGAATCCAGAAATGACGTAATTTCGTAAGTAAAATAAATAATGAAAACATGTTTGGCCTAACCAACGGTTTATTTTGGGCATACTTCGATGACTACATGCAACTATGCATGTCTATGTCCAATAGCACTACGATGTTAGAATTTAATCAAAGACGAATGTGTCCATGGGACATAAATACCCTGCTTGTAAATATACGGCATAATCAGCAATAGTTTCAATAAAGGACACAATTCCAATGAAAAGTGGGACCTAACTCGTGAACAGTAAAAATAACACCCCTCAAATTCGGACTTGTTATGTAATTAGTGATAATACGTGAATAAGCATTGTATATAATCAAAATAACATTTGGGCGAGGCAAAATAAAGTAAAAGTGCAGAAACGGCAAATTTAACATGTTTTCATTTATTAAGGAATAGAATACGAGAACGCTGAACGTAACGCACGAGATCTTGATATATGAAAGTTTTACAGTTTATACAATTCAACTTTTTACTGGCCTTTTACATGTTTTATGATACAGCGGAATACCTCTGTTGCTTTTATTTTCTAATCAGTATTCACCTTTTTAAGTCTTTTGTCCTATTTTCCACTGATTTGGATGTTTTTCTTCTTGTGGTTTGTTTTGAACAAACTAATTCAAAGTTCAAAATAATGAAACACAAAAAAGACGAGTTAGTGCGTAAATATACAACTGCTTGACTATAGCACTGTATGATACAATTTTTCCAGACTCAAAGATGACAGGGTCAATTATATGTAATTTTCAGTAGCTTAGATACGGTATTTACAAGTACTACATGACGGTCTTGAAGTCTGGATTCTAGGTACTGACGTTGTTATCATCTTATTAACGTGTTATAGTCTTCTTTTATTTGTCTTTGTGCATATAACTTTTAATGTTTAGCCTATTTTTTGTAATATCCATCCGACAGGTATTATTCCTTTGTTTGATTTGTTTGAAATTTTGATTTTGCCATTTGACAGACTTTTTGTTTTGAATATTCCTCTTTGAAATCGGTATTTTTGTTATTTTATTTTTTCAATTAGTGTTTCGGTTCTGTTCGAGCTGCCACTGGTTTGAAAGCAGAATAGTTTACTACAGACGTTTGTTGTCAAGATATAAAGTTGCAAAGCATTTGAACTAATAATATACCTCTAATATTCTTTGGTATAACCTCGTCCTGCTCAGTTTCCATTTTCAATATTTTTTCTTTAAGATCAGAATGTTCTTCTTTTTCTGAAATTTGAACAGAATTTTTTCCTGAGATCTATTACCATGATTTCACTAAGGAAATGCACTAACGAACGTGTATACTTACATTATCATGTAAGACACATACATGTATATTCAAAAACTAGAAGATGCTGCATGATTGGCAATGCGATGAGTCTCTACCGAACAAAGTAGAACAAATGAACTACAAGGCATCTCTAACACCGAGCACACCCTACCTCAAATCAAGTTAAAATTGGCCTCGACATGACAAATGCAAATAATTCAATTAAGAACAATTAAGGGCGGCTGGAGGAGAGAGTGATGTAACAACAAAACACATTTCAAATATCGGTTGATAAAAGTATGGACATAAATAAAACAAAACAACTTAATACATATGTCCCGCCAAAACATGGGACAGCAGCTGTACCTTGAGTTCATGATGTATTATAATTGTGCTCATTAAAGTAGTTGCCGAATAAAACGGAATATTTGAAAGCATTAAAGCAGATTTAAACAAGAAATCATGAATAAGGATTCCGTTAGGTATATGAATATAATGTCATATATACCTGTTAAAAATCCCCAGAAAATCTGGAATGACAATTCAGAATATTTTCAAAATCAAAAGCAAGATTATATTCACTAATCCCAATAACATTTCAAATTTGTAGTAATGTGATCCAAGCAAATAAAGCCGGTGCATAACATTTAAAAATGGTTTTTATTTATCCATTTTATTTGACGGTCAAATTCCCATAGCCTTGGAATGATAAATTGTAAATCTTGTTACAGAAAGTTTTGAGCAAATCAATTCAGGCATATTGATGTTAGTGCATAATATAAAAAAATCTCTTGATTCATCCGGTTGAAGTCCCGTAGCTCTGTGACTAATTACTATTGTGTTAGATACCCAACATGTGCTTTCTTTTGCCATTTCAAATGTTGTGTTGAAATTACATGAGCATCGGAAAATCAAATGTTACATTTAGCTATAATACAAGGTCTTCAGAGATGCCATTTACAGTGACACATAATTGTACATCTATTCTACATCGGCTAGAAGATATAGTAGGAGGGTTAAGGTTTCACAAAACATGTTTAACCCGCTGCATTTTTGCACCTGTATCAAGTCAGAAGACTCCGGTCTTTGTATGTCTTGTATTTTGCTTCTTTTTAATTCTAGTTCATTTATATGTTAAGGAGTTTAGTGTGACCTCCATTTTCACAGAACTAGTATATGTAATGGTTTAGGGGCCAGCGGAAGGAAGCCTACTGTTGCAGGATTTTTACACTTTGTTGATGACCCATTGGTGGCCTTGGGCTGTTTTCCATTCTTTGGTCGGAGCTACAGAAGTAAAAAATCCTGTCATTCTTCATTTTCAATAGCCAATAATGACAAATCCTGTCATTTTTCCTAATTAATAAGCATTATTATTTCGTTTTTTACGTTGCCCTAGTAAACTCACGGGTGCCACTATTGAAGTAGAATCAGGGCATTTGATAAAGTTAACATAGCTTTTATAGGGATGCTTAGTCTTTAATTTTAAGTGTGTGTTTTGTGAATGTACCCATAACAATACTTTTTTTCACTATGTCTATGTGAGAAAGCCAGATATTTGTTTTTCTTCACATGTTTATGCTACATGTCAATAAGGCTACCTTTTAAATCACAAAGAACCTTCCTAACTTGTTTTTGTAGTCCAACATTCCATGTTATATCTACAGGATTATCATTTTCACCTAGTCTGACCAATATCTGTTCACAAATCAAACAAATGGTTACATTGATAACTAAAAAAACAAGATTTATTTCTAATTTAAGTATGACAACACGACGGGTGCCAAATGTGGAGCAATATCTGTTTTTAACCTTCTAGAGCATCTTCAATCATTCTATATTGTTGTGGTTATCGTATTGCTCAGTCTTTATATGTGTTGTATTGTATTGAGTAAACTGTCGTTTGTTTTTTCTTCTGTCAATGCCATGGCGTTGTCAGTATTTTCAATTTATATAGTTGATGTTTCCTCAACAAATGTACAAGGGAATGCAATGTTAATTAATATGTTTTTCTATAAACCTTTGTTCATCTTAGGTGATACCAGAATAAAATGATATACAGTGTTTATTTGACATCACAAGTCTTTTTTTTTTTATTCCGATCACTTGTACATCTTTTCATTCTCAGTTTTTTAACAATACAAATATTACCTCATAATAAGTAATATGTTTAAAAGGGGAGAAAAGTAATCAAAAGCATGTAGTGAAAAATTTCTGGATGAGCTCTCTTAAAGATATGTCAAAAACAATAAAAAAAAAAATTTTAAAACATTTCACCGACAACCTCTGCTTCCAGAAAATCAAGTTATAGGCAAAAAAAAAACTATTTTGTGTAGTAAGATAATGCATACATCAGGGTCAACCCTTTTTTAATGATATATTAATTTTTATTAATGTTATTGTTCAATCGGTTGTTGACAAAAAACAATAAACGAAAATAGAATCAATAGAATATTCTTTTTAAGACTTTTACTGTGTAAACTTAAGAAAATAACTTACTTCTCTAACTCTTTGAACATATTGTTGATATTGATGCGAATTCATTAGTTTCATTTTAAGCATCTTTTTGTACCAAGACTGTAATCTATATAAGTCTGCTGATAGGCTGGTGTCATGGCTTTCTGGTTCTTTATTTGAAATCTGGACAGCTTTTACCATTGAAACTAATGTTACCATTGTCTGGAACCCTGGTGTGTATGTAAGTGATGGTAATTTTACTCCTGTAAGTTAAAAATGAGTGGTATTTTTTTTAGGAATCCCATTTATGGATATTCATATGGAAATGTTTTGGATTGATTGCTTGATTGGTGTTAAACATGTTAGACGCCACTTTTTGTTCGTGTTGCTTATTCTTTAGTTTTCTATTTTGTGTCATGTGTACTTTTGCTTGTCTGTTTGTCTTTTTCATTTTTAACCATGGCGTTGTCAGTTTGTTTTCGATTATGAATTTGACTGTCCAACTAGAATCTTTCGTTCCTCTTTTAAACATAAGTGTGCTATTCCGTGATCACAATCACACTCGATAAAGATTATACTCCTGCGCACGTGACATGGACGGGGTTTAAACTCACAACCTGGTTATTGGCATACTAGTGATTCAGCAGTTCAACTAGTTAGACCACAAGGCAACTGAAGCCCAGAAATATGTTGATTGTTTATATGAAAGAATAAGAGGGAATACAACTTACAACGACATAATATATTGTGCCGAAATAGTTAACCCTACTGGTTCCCCGAACTGATAATAATAGTTTACTGTTGTATCTTCGTTGTCTATAATTTTTAATATACCCAGTGGGGGTTATCCAGGAGATAAAACTATCTTGAGACCTATAGACTAATGATGTTATTCACTTGACTTCTGTTACGTGTAAATTGCTAACTTTGCTTTTCAATAATTAAACGAGTTGACCTAAATTATGCATTTTGTTGTGTATGTATGTCTGTCATATCTGTTTATTGCTTGAGCATCCATCTGGTTGTGTCTATTGAATTGTTCCTCAGTTTGTCATGTCATTGCCTTTTACAGCCTATTATACATGTTATAATGCAGTTGTGTTGCTTGAAAAATACCGGAAGGGCGACACATAACCTTACATCCACATCTTTTGTCTATATTGAGATATTTTATGTTGATGTTCTATGCATTACTATTTATCATTAGTTAAGAAAATTACTAAACCTGTTTGAAGTACATTGAATTCCTCTGGTTTCACCTCGGTAGATTCTAAGTCAGATGCCAGCTTTGCATTCGTAGGATCCTCTTTCAGTGCCGCAAGAAAAAAATGATAATCTTGTTCCCTTCGGACATGGTGTATTAGTTTTCTGTTTATTTTGGCCTGTACTCCACTATAGACTATTTCTGACCGATCGTCAGGATCTAACACTCCCTTTGATATTAATGAATCTATGATACATTCTGTATTGGACAAATTCTGAGTCAGATTGTGGTAGTTCTTTTGTATTTTGACTGAATGGAACCCTGTAACTTAATCACAGAAAAGCAATTTACTGTGTTATCAACTGCAGATTTATCTTTTTGGAATATAGTAAGATTGCTTAAAAGAAGCTACACACGTATAAAGGTTTAAAAGTAAAATTTTACCACAAAACTAAGCTTCAAGGAAAATGCAAAACGGTGATTCCATTGTCAAGTAAACAAATAGATCAAACTTATCAAACTTATGTAAATTGACTTTAATATTCTTGACTTGGTATAGACATATCCTTATGCAGAAAATGGTGGATTAAATTCCCTTTATGGCTAGCTTAACCTCTCACTTTAATGTCAGTCATTCAAAATTACAATATATAAATAAAACTGTTCAAAATAGGATACATCTGTTCACATTGTGTTATCTTATTAAAAACAACTAGACACACACGATTCAACAACAACAACAAAATTGCATATACTCAAAGCACACAAGCTAAAAAAAGACAAGAATACATGATATGATAATAACACAATGACTGGAAATAAAAGTACCGAGCCCTACTAAAAATACTAAAAAATGGGCCAAACTGTAAAAGTTTATAATTTACAAAGAAAACTAAAAAAAAAAACACTATATATAGCATGTAGTGTATACAATTAACAACGTTAGTACCTATAGTCTATTCGTCAGGAATATCATGTATCAGTTGTGAAGTCGTTGCTGCATATTTACCAACAAGGTTGTGCTGTTTTTTTTTTAACTTGTTTAGAAATAGGACTAAAGTGTTTAGCAATCACCATAGTTCGTCATCTTTCTTCTCAGACACTGGTGACGTTTTATAAGGTCTTAGTAGCAGGTACAAGTTCTTGCATACCGAATGACGATTACATGAGCGGAAATCTTTTTTTTTCTTTCGGAAAGTCTTTTTTGTTTAAGGAATATTGATCTTAGGTTATCTCCCATGAAAACGTATAATGAAACAAATCCTATTGCAATTTTACATATATTGTATTTAATATAAAATGGGTTAACTCAAATAATGTTCGGTTCGAATATTCGAAAGAAAAATTATATGACAGCTGAGTTTGGAAATTTGTATATCAATTTAAAATGTCTGCCTATCACCCTTATCATAAAGTACAATAAGATATGTATACAAAATGTTAGACTGATTTTCAATATCATTTAAGTGGAATCAAAGTCTTATAGGGTTGTCAGTATGCTCTGCTTTATCACCTTGTTCTTTTACGACAAGACTTTGGTAATCTACAGCAGTTGATATTTCTGATCAATTTGGTTTTGTAAAACGATTGCAATTTTGAAAGAATTTTTAATAAATTGCAATAGATGGAGAGCAATTCTAACAGGCAAGTCGCACGGTAACAAAAGAATAAATTTTTCTTATTTTTTCTATATACACACACGTATATAATAGCTGGTTAGTTATTTTGATCTTGCTCTTAGTAACTGTGAACATTCTTCTTCTTCTATGAGTTTTTTCTTTGTTATCTACAAGCGTCGAGTCCTCTATAATCCGTTTTGTCGCATTGTCACTTAAAATACCTGACACCCAAGTTCATACAAATGATCAATATGACAACTAAGTACTCACATAATTTAACTTTGGACTGAGAAACAAGTTTATGATAGGAATAAAGTTGACCTTCCATACATTCTATCAAGTCTTTAGAACAAATCGAAGACTCCTTAAGAACTTCTAATAACACACTGTAGGAATCTTGTGGTCTTTGAATTAGTAAGTCTAAGATTCATTTATTGCGGTCACACTGTCTTGGATGATGTTCTATTTCTGCTCTGTCTTCTTTGCTTAGGATACATCTGGAAATCAGTAGATCAAGGACTTCATTATCTAAAATGGTGTCTTGTATTATCTGATCATAGAAATGGTATAGTCTGTGGTGAACTGGAAAAGAAACAAAACAAATGGTAACCACGGTGATCAAGTTACATAGTTAGAACAGTTTTGTAAATTTAGTTGTCTGATGTCATATCAATATAGATATAAAAGAGTCTGTGAAAAAACTAAAAAGTTGCTTTCTTGAAAAAAAGAAAATTATTATCAATAATAATGTCTGTTTTGTTGTAGGAATTCGTGACGTTATATACTATATATATTATGAACACCAAAAGGAATGTTTATAATATCATAGTACCATAACGTTGGAACAGTTAAACCAACTTAAATATAATTGAATCTGTGTTTAGTGATGGAAAACATTCCTTTTCAAACTTATTTGACATTACGATTCTCTACATACTATCAAGAAACTGAAAAAAAAATCGAATGGTAAAACAATCAAATACGGTAACTCTGAAAACACCAGCACTTTTCTCCACATAAAATGAAAACAATATGACCAATTTAACTTTCTTTTATGAGTAAACAGTAAATGTAAATTTCCTCAATTAATATAATCAACAATGAAAGAAAAATGTGTCCATTTAACAGACGGCAAAGGAACCGTTTTATAAAAGGGAAAACTCGATAACGACAAACGTAATACCACACAACCAAAACTTTATTAGTGTTTATGTGTTACATGCGTTATATACAGGTGTCTTCCTTTTTTGTTGCGCAAACGCAAACTGGAGTTTAAGTGCTAAAACGGCAAATTTAGTTTCATAATTTTCATAACTGTGGTCAATCTAAAATAAGAAAACGGAACCTAATATTGGTTAGTGCATACAAATAAATGGACAACGGTATTTTTGGATGCCTCCATCACCGCGGCGGGATTGACAAAACAGTTCTTTATTTATCATTTTTGAAGCACAGTCGAGCTTGGCTAATTTAGTTATATTTTTGACAATTTAACTATTATGTCTGTTTGTCTTGTTCGCACATCGTTGTCAATATATTCTAATTTTATGCGACTGTCATAAAAATAAGAGGTTTATCTATCAATAAAACCAGGTTTAATTCACATGTACCAAGTCAGGAATTTGACAGTTAATGTTCATTCGTTTTATGTGTTTGAACATTTATTTTTTTAATTTGATTAGGGACTTTCAATTTTGATTTTTTTTTTTGGTACAGCATTTTTTGGATATTGATAATTACATAATTAGTCGATAAGAAACTTAATTATATATGAAACTTCAGCAAATAATTATATTTTATTGACCAGCGAGTTAAACTGATTTAGAATAATCTACTCAATGGTATACTATATATCTGCAACTGCAAATCTTTATAGTTGTCTCATTAAGAAAAATGCAACTATCAACCTGAATTCAAACAATTTAAGTTTATTCATAATATGTATGGAAAAGAGGTATAGGGTCTTTGCACCGGAACTAAACACATTTATTTAAAAACAGTTGTTGGCATAACACGGGTTATGTTCTTCTCATATACTTTATGATAGTATGATACTAAACCCCTTACGAGAGGGATTGTGCCTGATATTCATATAATGAAGACATAATCTTTCAACCAGTTTAATTGA
Source organism: Mytilus edulis (assembly GCA_019925275.1). Lineage (NCBI taxonomy): Eukaryota > Metazoa > Mollusca > Bivalvia > Mytilida > Mytilidae > Mytilus > Mytilus edulis. The sequence continues at coordinate 28,568,301 of CM034354.1, forward strand.
GGTCTGGAGCTGTCATGTCAGTTAACTGCTAGTACTCTGTTGTTATTTATGTATTATTGTCATTTTGTTTATTTTCTTTTTGTTACATCTTCTGACATCGGACTCGGCCTTCTCTTGAACTAAATATTAATGTGCGTATTGTTATGTGTTAACTTTTCTATATTGGCTAGGGGTATATGGGGAGGGTTGATATCTTATAAACATGTTTAACCCATCCGCAATTTTGGGCCTGTCCCAAGTCAGAAGCCTCTGGCCTTTGATAGTCTTGTATGCTTCTTAATTTTAATTTATTGTGTATAATTCGGAGTTTAGTATGACGTCCATTGTCACTGGTATGACTACTATACATATTTGTTAAGGTGCCAGCTGAAAGACGCCTCTGGATGCGAGAGTTTCTCGCTACATTGAAGACCCATTGGTGGCGTTCGGCTATTGTCTGCTCTATGGTGGGTTGTTGTCGCTTTGACACATTTCCCATTTCCTTTCTCAATTTTAAGATATCTGGACACTACAAATCTCCAAATTTCTTGTTTGACTTTATTCTTGTTTTATATCTATTTGTTATCCAATTGAATCCAACTGTTATGATTTAGGATTTATAGTTGATCTCATTTCCAAATTTAAGTTACAGAAGAATTATTCTTCGATTATAATCAGTTTTAGTACCATCTTCGACATAGAAAACCTACATAAAGGTACATTTTTAATATGATTTAGGATTTATTGTTGACCTCATTCAGATGTATAGCAACTTCATTTGCAAATTTAATTTACAGAAATCATTATTGTTCAATTATTATCAGATTTATTAAAAAAAACCTACTGCTGGTGGACGTTTCGTCCCCGAGGATATCACCAGCCCAGTAGTTAACACTTCGGTGTTGACATGAATATCAATAATGTGGTCATTTTTTTTTTATATAAATTTCCTGTTTACAAAACTTTGAATTTTTCGTAAAACTAAGGAATTTCTTATCCCAGGCATAGATTACCTTAGCCGTAGTTGGCACAACTTTTTAGAATTTTGGATCATCAATGCTCGCCAACTTTGTACTTGTTTGGCGTTATAATTTTTTTGATATGAGCGTCACTGATGAGTCTTATGTAGACGAAACGCGCGTCTGGCGTACTAAATTATAATCCTGGTACTTTTGATAACTAAGACATAGGAAAACTTTTAAGGTATATCTTGTAAAATATGTAAGTAATTTACCTAATAGTTGGCTGAGTAAATCCCATTCCTCTGGTCTGAGTTTAGTCTTCAACCGATCTTTATAATCACGGATAGCTTGAAGAAAACCACCTGTGTACTCTCTGTCTATGTAGTGTTCAATAGCCCTAGGTACAGTATAGAGAATAGTACACGCTGCTTGTAACAAGTTGTCTTCTTCTGTTTGTATTCTGTAAATATAAATTATGATATATAACTTTCAATTTTAAGAAGAAGGTGAACTGAGACAAAAAGTTTAATGAAATATTTTTATGGAAATTTTCAATATTATTGTAATATGAATTAAATACTATGGATTGATTTGTGTTGACACAGAAATATGTCTCACGTGTATGTCATTTCAATCTGCGCCATGCAAACTTTTCAAGGTAAATCAACCGTTACTGAAGGAACATTCGAAATTAATAGCTGTGAAAATGTGGAATTAAACCAGGTTTAATCCACAATTTCCTTCATAAGAATATGTCTGTACCAAGTAAGGAATATGATAATTGTTATCCTTTCGTTTGATGTGTGTAAGCTTTTGATATTGACATTTGATTATGGAATTTCTTTTTTTAATTTTCCTTCATGTTCAGTAATTTTGTGATTTCATTTTTCTCATCTAATACAATTACATACCAAATACTATTAACCTTACATAGAATGTGCCTCTAAAACTAACATAATCACAAAGTTTAACAGGAGTTATTTTCAGTTTTAAACCATAACAGAAGGGGCAGTCCAAGGCAAAATAATCGGCTAAGAAATGTACAGTTTTGAGGCAGATTCATCGGCATATATAACACTGAACTATTATTTGTATTCCCTTGGACTGACCAAATAAGAACTTTACCAACTTGTTGATGCCAGCACTGACTGAAAAAAGCAATCATAAGAGACACACGATAACTTTAATGCGACAAGACAAATAATGTGTCTCTTTTTTGTGTTACTCATGTTCTTTTCACGGATACATAAATTTTCTCTCGCTCCATTGATTGATTTGTTTTTTCCAGTTGTTTTGTTAAACGTTTTTTTTTTAATAATTTGTCCATTTATATACTACATGTATGTTATTTCCTCTATCTAACTTTGTCCCAAACAACTTTTTCCCCTGAAAAATAATGCATTTCCATGAATTCATGGCAGTACGTTGATATTATTTAAGGAAAGCCGATAATACTTTTTTTGTCTATGAAGAAATAACCTGAAGGTGTGGTTATGCTTTTCTAACTCTGACTGTTATACTACAGTAACACAAGACAAGTATGCTGTTCATGTGGCATCAATACAATGGTAGACATTAGAACGATATCAAACTTCAAACTTTTGGTGTCAATTTGATATGCTGATGCAACCTGCTCTATATCAATACAAAAGCGTGCCTTCCAAAACTTTACTTTCATTTTCTAATATTGCAAATTAAAAATTAAAACCTTCCAACTCCATATATCATAAAAAATATGCAAATGGCGTATATACATGATATAGTTTATTTGTTTACAGAAATTTTAAAGCGCTCCCTGGTCCAAAGTTAAAAGTAAGTTATTTACCTTGACACATACACGATAAAGTGATTTCCAGGAAGAACGTTAACGAGGACGTGAGATCGAAGCCATACAGGATGAAAACGTGACATCGTAGCCATAATGATGTCACAAAAGATAATTTACTGATTAACCGTCCAGTTTTTAACCAATATATTAAACCAATTAAATAGTAAAAACTTACGGTTCTGGTGTATTCGGCCGAACATCTGTACTACTCCATTCAAATTCTGTAAGACAAATTAAATATTTTATATATTACTCATGTTTCGTTCTGCGAAGTTATTTGTTACTTTTGCAACATATCAAAAAGCAAGCCAGTATATTTAGATTCCTTTCCTAATAAACACATGTACATTATGATATAAATGTATGTAAAAAGCAAGTCTAGAATTATAAAATATTACTCACAAAATACTAACATTTTAATATTTTATGTAGTTCAGATAACTCATATCATTCATCAGTAATGATTCTCATCTTGACATGTGCATGATGTGGTAAACGAACTGGTATAATAATCTTGATCGTCATACCAAAAAAAAAAAAATTAATACGCTGGTATTGTTTTAATAATTATGTTTGTGAGGAGGGAATAATTCCTTACAACTTTAAGAGTCCTGTACCGATGCCTGAGTTTCAGGAAACAAGTGATGATAAGAACACATTTTATGGTATCTTTTTCTTTAATGACATCAGGTTCAACTCTCCCTGAGCCAGTCTGTCAAACCTTGACCAACACTCGTTGTGGTCTATGAAAAGTGATGGAAAAGATTCTGAGATTAGCCAGGCGTGCTAAATCGATCTCAAATGACGATTTACTCGGGTGCCGGGCTTGCAAGTGTAGTCACTACGATTACAATTAATGTGTTTGTTGTCAATATATAATTTAAAAACAAGTACCTGTCTTAGAACTTGAAAATGACTGCAACTCTGTCTGACTGTTGTGAGACGGATTCTTGGCTACCTTGTCAACTGACTGTAGCACGTCCTCACCAGATTCCGCCATATATATTTGTCTATGTTATCAGATAGATTCTATACTGTTTAGACAAATTATACATGTTGCTTTGTATGTAAGTGTTCTGAAATATCCAAATTTTCAATATAGCAAAGGCAAGATAACAGACATATGTATTCCACATTTTGCAACTATGATGTCATGGACTAAGTATATAAACTATATTTCATGAATAAAGGGAAATGTGGGTTTACGCCAATATCACATAAATATTCAAAATACATTTAGATGGCACAACATAGCCTGCAAAAATGGATAGGTTTTTACACAATATATGCCAAATGCTAAGTCTTTAATTTGTCATTGAACAATTAATGAATAAATCACTACAAACAGAAACTATCAATGGTTTGGATATACCTAAAGGTCAATCTTAGTTAAAATGGTTCATAGCGACTTATTTCGGTATAAAGCTTTTATATTCTCCTACATGTAGGTGCATCTCGATACTTATAAATTTATATACAAAATAAGAGTAACTTTTCTTATCAGCTTCTTAAATTTTATGTCTTACCTTTTAACTTGTATTAAACATGTTTAAGCTTTAAAGTTAAAACAAGTAGTTCATTATTTTTTTTCATTTCGATTTACAAAGGAACTACATAGATTTATTAAAGTTGAAAATGATGCTGGGAAGAATAAGAGCAGCACCAGAGATCAATTTTAATAACCTAAAGACGGGAGAGAATAAATCTTTTGAAAAAAGAAATTCATAAAAGCAACACAAACAAGACTTACAACGAGCATAATCAACTTATTTACTTAGTCATGTTAGTGCTCAAAGAGACAACCCCAAAACATGAGAAAATAGCTGTGATACAAGTATCGGAAAGGTTAAAATCAATTTAAAAGTGATTTTTTTTCCTTAAGAAACCGTTTTGATGAGTGACAAAATTATTGTATTGGAAGGTGACTTTAATCAAATGTTTCATTTAATTGTCTTTTGTCATTTGGTTGTTTTTATGTTTACAGGATGAAAATAATTGGGGTAATTGTACTAATAGTTTTTGTTTTTGTTTTAGTGAGTGAACTATCATTTACGTGTAAAAATCAGTTATGCTACCTTTAGCTGTCCAATATTCTAAAGAAAGATCGAGGAGGGCTATTCTAAAAAATATTGGACAGCTAAAGGTGAAATAATTGTTTCTTACAGGTAAATGATAGTCCAATCACGGAAATAAAGTACGGGTACAGCAATAGAATGACGTCACAATAATGTTTTAAGTTAAACATAATAGAACAATGAGTCACTTTAATGGGAAATCAAAAACCGACATTGTCTATTAACGACTTTTGTTCCGTTTACTTACAACATGCTTATAACGTGTTTACAAAGATATCGTATACATGTAGGATACCATGCCTGTTTGTGATTTAAACCACATATAAATATACCAACTGTTTTAGGTTGTTAGAAAGAATTGTTAGAGCTTGTGGGTGCAAAAGAAGCAATGTCATAGACGAATGATAAAAGAGTGATATGATTCCGCAGATATCCGAATTTTTTTATGTCCCAACCGTTAGTCACGTTATCATGTTATCATTTACGATTAGACAAGAACTCCGTACAACAATATGTTGATTAAAATGTTGTGTCTCGCAACATATCATAAACTAATACACCAAAAGTGATTTCAAACTGAAAGATATATCTTTTAATAAAAACATCATTTGAGAAATGACTAAATAAGCTCCTTATTTATATTTTATTTTGATATAAATCGATGATTTAAATTATAGTTAAAATAGGCTCCAGTGACATTAAAACTATATACAACAGAACAAAGGACCCAATAGTATTATGCAAATGCACCAACACATGTTTTCTCTTCATTGCAGGGGTACAAAACGTATTAATGCTTAACACTGATGAAAATTATAAAGATTAAAATTATTCGCCTTTCCCTTTGCAATGCTTTGTTTGTACTTATCTTTTTCTATATCTAGTACGGAACTTGATACTCGAAAACACTAGCAAACGACACCCCGTCACAGAACAAAAGCGTCCGCGTCAATGTATCGATGAAATGCACATAAAATATAGATAAAGCTGGACAACTGTAACAATTTAATCATCAGTGGAATTATCCCAATAACCTCCCTTAGAAGAATGTTTACAAAGAGGGCGATGTTTCAATGGCTACCACTGTTGATAAACAGACGACACAGTGTCAATTGCAGAGGAAAGTGTGTTTTTTCTGCTACATGTTCTAAAGATGAAGAACATGTGACGCTTTCTTTCTGAATGCACAAACACATTTCCAACCATTTGAAGTTTTGCAAGTTGCCAAGTGGCCATCAATCGAAATGGGAGGCTGATGTATATAGTGAAGGACATCTCATATCATACAGATTTGGACTTTTTAGGTAGGTAAATAATTATTCGCACTTTGAAAAGCGTGATAATTAATGTTTATTATTATCTCCTATCAGTTAATGCTATTAAGATTTTTTTGTAAATTTCCCATTCCCCTTTTATAGATAGTATACTTTTGTTTATGTTGATACCTGTTACAGGCTGTGTTATGAAAAGTCAAATTAGGAAACAATGTCGGCTTATCATGGTTCCAATTTTATAATTTATAATTTAATTATAATTTTAAAAACTGCAGTGTTTATTATACATGTACAACAGTTATCTACAACAGTTGTCTATATCATATCATAGATACATTGTACCAGGATTAAAAGAATCATCAGTGACGCTCGAATAAGAAAATGTTTAAAAGGCCAAACAAAAAAATATATTTATAAGAAACAACAAAACTATACCTATCTATATTTATTTTTAACTCTAATGTGATAGTATCATTAATGTATAATATGTCATTTAGTCGTAAACATATCAACAGGAAACTTATATCTTAACACCGGACATGTTTACGTATAGAGCGATAAGGTTGTTTTAAACATTTAGTTTGAAGGTTAAAGCTCTAACTATCATTTATAAACAGTTTATACTGTCAATCTTCTTTTCTATTTAATATTGAATGCCGTACATTATCGCATGAATAATTAAAGCTTATAGTATATTAAAGATTAGGAGGATTCACCAGAATATTATTTTTAAATATGTTATTGATTGTTTAAGGCCGTGTTCACACCAAACGCCGTGTAGAGTAAACATGTTTACAATTAGTTTAGTGAAGTGTGCACTGGTTTCACATTACATTTGTTCACATCTATACACATTGTTTAGCTACCTGTACATAAGATTTGTTCTCACTTGTAAACTATGTGTCATTTAAATGTTCATTACGTAGAACTGAATTCAAAATTTTGGAACAATTTTTCTAGCGGTAAGGGAACAACCATTTGACTTCAAAAGGGTGGATGGGGTGGGAATGGAAATATTCCGATCCCCAATTTGATAAAAAAAAAATGATCATACAGATGATAAAAGAAATATTCTGAATCAAAGAGTTTCCCCATACATTATAGTGTTAAATATTGAAAAAAAATGTATTTGATCACCAGCATCGAAAAAAAAGGAATAAAAACGTACGCGCGAAAAAAAAATCTTACTCAGATAAAAAAAAAATAACCCTCCCCCTTTTTAAGTTAAGTGGTTACTACTTTATGAAAGCCATTTTTATAATTTGCAGTTGTTTGAATATACTAGAGATGTCTCGATTACGCAGTAGAAAACGTTAGCTGCAGCAGCGTGCTTACAGCCGAAAAAAAGGATTGAGTTATTAGGGATCTCTAAATTTTTATCTTTTCTGTTTGTTTCAAATGGTATTTCTTCTCCAAGGAGTATTTGGTAAAAGAATAGGGTCACGTTTTTTTTAAATTTATTTTAAGTGTTATTTAACGGATTTGAGATACTAGACAAACATATCATTTACCCCACACTTTTTTTAGTCATGCATTTATGCGTGAATCGTTGTTTGAGTAAAGACCAGTGGCAAATATTTCTATGTACGTCAAGTCGATTCGGGAAGACCTTTTCAAATGAATTAGGCAGCAACTATTTACTTCATTTTTTAGGGAGGGAAAAGGGGGGGGGGGGTAGAGGGGCGTGGGCTATTGATTTTTCCAGGACAAATTTTGGTGACAAGTCGAAATCAATTTTAGCATTATATATATATAGTGGCAGCTGAGGGTGAAACAAACAAATTTTTTTTCAGGGCCATAAACTGGAAACATTTTTTGTTTCCAAAACAAAATCCATAGCTCACCCCACCCCCTTGCCTTTATGTTTTATACTCAACTATAATAGCCCCACCCCCATGCCTTTATGTTTTATACTCAACTATAATAGCCCCCCCCCCCCCATGCCTTTATGTTTTATACTCAACTATAATAGCCCCCCTTCCCGAAAATCAATTGGTTCCTGCCTTATGGGTTCGGCAATGATGCTGCTTTGAGTCTTAATCAGGGGTTAATAAAGTACGCGAATTTGTTTTTAACAAAAAAAATCTGTAAAATTTAGACAACAATTTCTGTAAAGAACTATACTAATAATTATCAAAAATATCAATTTTACTCAAAAATAGCGGTTTCCTCCTTAAATATATACACGGTAAAACTAATGTCTTAAATGCCTAGTTTTGTGTACACTTAACCTACACAAGGCCTACATTGACTATCGACTGTGTGTAGATAAAACATGATTTAAACTACATGTAAACATTGAGTTTTATCAATGGGAACGCAATTGTGTTTAGTTTACGTGTGAGTTACACTAACACAACACCGAATTTAGGTCAATGTGAACACGGCCTTACTGTTTCTAGTTGTTTGTTTGAATTTGTTTATAGTCATTTGTGTTGTATGTCTGTGATTGTAAACACTATGTTTTCATAATTACGTTAAATTGATTATATGAAACAATTCAGACAAAACTAACAAAAGTAATGATGTTTTTAACGGTCCAGTATCTTAAGATAAAAACAGAAATTTCGGCACAATGAGTAAAGCATATTATGAGCAAATGATAAAGTGCAGTAACTTTACACCATATATTATAAATGTATTACATGTAGGTACATATCATACAATATATCTGCAGTTAAAAATTTAAAATGCCATCTCAAATATTTGCATTTAAAGAACACATGCGGCCAAGTCATTGATAAACAAAAATTAGAAAAGTGTTGAAGCTTAGTATGTATCAGATACATAGAGTGCTAGTCCCATCTAAATATAAATTGTCTGTGTCGAAATAAAAACGATGTGTTTGCTTAATTGGGATTGAAGAAACTTCAGTAGCTGACCTATCGGCAATCATAAAACAGTTTCTAGGAGCTGTATGTTTACCTGTCATTTGCTTACCATTCCGTAGTACCTGGGATCACCCCTAGTTTTTGGTGGGGTTCGTGTTGAGTATTCTTTAGTTTTCTATGTTGTGTAATGTGTACTATTGTTTGTCGGCTTGTCTTTTTCATTTTTAGCGATGGCGTCGTCGGTTTATTTTCGATTTATGAGTTTGACTGTCCCTCTGGTATCTTTCGTCCCTCTTTTGCTAACTTTCACCGAGCATAATATCTAGTTAACAAGTTTAGTTAATGAACAGGTTATATATCATCGTAACGATATGTAGAGTGGCTTAAGGCTTTTAAAGCTTAATTCACAAAGCATATATTGTTTTTCATATTTTGCACTTTGAACAAATAGATTTTAAAATTGTGGAACAAGAGTGTCATTATTAGTTTGTGCTAAAAAAAAATCCAGAAAAAAAGTTGAATGTGCTTCGATGTACATTTACATTATTAATTACACAACGAATCAAAATATGATGTATGAATAAAGTAAATGCAAAATTTGTCGTTTTTATTTCAATTAACAAAATGAATTAAAGTTTGGTAGAATTGCATAATAGAATATATATATAACAAAATTGATTGTCCTGTTTGACTGGTTTTACACTAGAAGCTTGCAGTTCGGTGTTAGCCAAAGCTCCGTGTTGAAGACCGTACTTTGTCAAATAATAGTTTACCTTTATAAATTGTGTCTTGTATAATTGATGGAGTTGGCTCGTTTGTAGTCACACCACATTTTTAGTATCTATAAATAGCGCTATCGTCATTAAACATGTTTTACCTGAAGGTTAAGCGAAAGTGTTGTATTTGGTTAAGAATATAAAAAAAAGAAAATGTGGTGTGATAGCCAATGTGACAACTCTCTACAAGAGATCAAATGACACAGAAATTAACAACTATAGGTCACTATACGGCATTTAAAAATTAACAAGCCAATACCGGAAAGTCAGCAATAAAAGGCCACTAAATGACAAATGTAAAAATTCAAACGAGAACACCAACGTCCTAATTTATGTACAAACACTAAACGAAAAATAAATATGTATCAAATAAACAAACGACAACTACTAAATAACAGGCCTCTGACTTTGGACAGGCATATACATATTTAATGGGAAGGGGTTAAACATGCTAGCGAGATCCCAACCTGGAAAAATGTTGGAGAATACAACATAAGAAAGAATCATAAAAATCAGTTTAAAAAAGGTTTAGCTTATCAGATGGATAAAAATACAAATACTACAAATACAAGAGGGCGTGACCGGGGTCTTATACATCCCAAACAAAAAGACACCAAGTACGGATCTAAGAGTACTCGCATTTACTGACAGCTAGTCCTTACCAAATAAAAACTAAGAAATTAAGAGACTAAATTACCATTAAGTGCCTTTCAAATTATAAGAAAAATGAATTTGCTTTTTCGCGGTAAAATGTCATTAAAGGATATTGAAAAAGACATGACTGTAATAACATACTAAGACTTGAGTATTACATAATGACCAAAGCAAATGTTTCATGTTTTACTTCATTCAATCAAGGGAAAATACTGAGATTATAATCGGTGATAGCGGCTGTTTATATCAATACAAGTTAGTTTTTCTTTTGCCTTAGAAAAGAATATCGAACTTCAATGTTGCCAATACAATTAATGGAATACAACTGACTGTAAATAATGGAAAAATTATAATATTTATAAATGTTGTAAGTAGTATAATGCATACTATAAATTTGTCCATGTAGTATGAAACACTTGAGGTTTAATGATCGCTCACTGAAAGAACTTAGTTTTATCGGCCTTTTGTTTTAAGATTATGACACCGCTCTTTGTTTTTTTTTAGGAAGAATGACATAATTATATGCATTATCTATAACAGATACAACATAGACGCTTGTACTGAAACATTCGCTTCAACTAGTTTAATAAAAATGTAAACTATTTTTTCCAACCAATTTATGTTTTTAGTTACATTTGTGGTGTCTGTTATATCGTTACATGTCTAATCCCAAGCTGAAAGACAATGTTTTTATTTAAGATTATACTTTTTTTTTAATATATGAATATATAGCACCATCAATACACTATTTCTTTTCAAAACATCTCCGAATGGTTTAGGACCATTAGTTATAAATGAGGATATACATTATGTTTTAAGTCGATTTAATGAGGATTGAATACGATCGTGTGTATGTATTTTTACAGATACTTAGTAAAAGGACATGTTGAATATACAATCGTGTGTATGTAATTTTACAGATACTTAGTAAAAGGACATGTTGAATATACAATCGTGTGTATGTAATTTTACAGATACTTAGTAAAAGGACATGTTGAATATACAATCGTGTGTATGTAATTTTACAGGTACTTAGTGAAAGGACATGTTGAATACACAATCGTGTGTATGTAATTTTACAGATACTTAGTGAAAGGACATGTTGAATGTACGAGAAGACGAAACAGCTTTTACAAATTACTAAGTTACACAAACACACTAACAAAAGACAACTGTTAACTTTATATGAATGTTTTAAAAGTTCACCTCCATGCTCATTCTTATAACTAGATCTCTAATGTTTGTACAGTATCATCTCCCTTCTTATTGTTTCTAAGAAAGATGTCAAGGATTCGGATATAGTACATGATAAATTCAAGAGCTTGCATTTAGAGTGTGGTCCAAAATATGTAGACTGTAAAAGAAAAGAGAGAAAAGAGAGAAAAGAGAGAAAAGTAAATACTGTATAAATGTTTGACATCTAAGTGTATTTGCACTTTTATTTACTTATACTTATGTACTTTGTCATATAATGGTAATTATAATTGAAATATGTCTAATGTTTGTACAATATAATATCCCTGCTTATTGTTTCTAAGAAAGATGTCAAGAATTCAAACATCTATAATACTAAAATTACGAGGTTCAATTTGTCAGCCGTCATCACGTAAAAACGACGAATCAAAGAATTCAACTTTATATACAACTAATATAGTACAAAGGTGTAGATTAAAAATTACACCGCTCAGGGCCCTTTTGTTTTCCACGTAATTAATATTGCCAATAATTAGGAAGTTCCGAGTCGAGTCCGATACCGATACCAATAGTATAATAACCTGTTACCTATTACCTTATCTGTACATACGTTCCGCATCTGACAGGCGCACCACCAAACGGTGTATTCAGGATTAATATGCTATATACACGGGTCATAATCACAGGGTTGACACTACTAAATTGTCAAATTGTTACCTATTGTAGTAATTTAATCCGTAAGACTTTCTAAGATAACAATACGAATACTAGAAATCTGGACTGAAAATAAGTTTCAATTTGTTAGCGGGCATGACTTTAAACCGCGAATCAAAGAATTCAACTTTATTTATAACTAATATAGGACAATGCTGTTGATTAAAAAATACTCCATTTCAGGACATTTTGTTTTCCAAATAATTAATATTACCAATAATTGACAAGTTCCAGTTCGACGGGTTCAAACAGAAAGATTTGAAAGCAGAGAAAATTGTGTATCTTATAATCGGCATGACTTTATCAGATGACAGTACTAATACTAAAATAAGGCTTGCGCATAGTTATAATCTTTAATTCAGTCACGGACCCGCGATATCACGGGTGTGTTCTAGTAGTATATGATAAATTCAAAGAGGGTTTTGTTGTCAAATTTTAAAACAATATATACGTAAAAAAAGTATATGATTAATTTGAGAAGGTTTTTGTTCTTGAATTTTAAATTTATATTCAAATATAAATTTCAAGGAATAAAATATACGAACTATGTATACTACAAATACTTCCTTGAAGATGAAAAAAATGTAATATGCTCTTTTATAGATATGAGATTACTGCTCTTCTTAAACATATCATATGCATTTAAGCATGTACGAGTTTTGTTTATAGCACATGCATACTTCTACTCACTTTGAAAAAACATACACACGGACAGATTAAAGAAATCAAATCAAGTTCGATATCTAGACCGTTAAGTTTGTTGACTCTCACTACTGGTGGACTTATTTAATGTTTATATTGAAATAATCTAAGTCCTTGGCCTACACAGTGAACTACCTAGTATGAATAAGGGACAATATTACTATCACTGAGTCAATGGGTAGAACTTCAACAATGCATTAAGTGCTGGATGAATAAATGATTAATTGTTTACCAGGAGTAAAATGCTCATATAATCAATTGAAAATGTTTGTTGTTTATATGTTTATGGTATTAAGATCAGAAGGATGTTGTCATTAGTTGTCATATTGAGTACCAACATTTACTTGGTATTTAAAAAGATGTATGTTGTTTATATGTTTAAGTTATAAAGATCAGAAGTATCTTGTCAGTAGTTGTTATATTGAGTACCAACATTTACTGGGTATTTGAAAAGATGCATGTTGTTTTTATGGTCAATGTTATCAAGCTCATATTTGTGTTGCTCAATAAAATTCGCATACGATACATAGTGATGTTAAATTTTGACAACTATTTGTATTTAGCGTCCATCTTTAGAACTAGGAATACCTTACTAGTTCATACATTCAATATCATTGACACTATTGTCTTGCTTAAACAGCTGTTTATAAACATTGGTTTCAAACAAGTGATTTCGAAAATTATTTTAAGTAATAGGACAGTACTTTTGTGTCAATTTAATGATTGCAATGACGTCTGTTTTAATAAGCAGTGTTCTTGTTTTCGTTGCTCATTGGAAAACATGTGTATGGTTTAGTCCATTTGGTCTTGACACAATTTTCCTGAATCATATCAATAATGACCAGTGAATATGAATGTTTTTTTATAGAACTTTTACATTAAAAACTTCCAAGATCTTCAATCATCTTGATGATAATCTGATACCTATGTTTATAATATAATTGATGGATTTATTTTATATAAAAGCTACTGAACTATTTTTATAAAAGCTATTGAATATGACAAGAAGATATGATATGATTGCCAATGAGACAACTGTCTCAACAACTATAGGTCACCGTACGGCCTTCAACAATGAGCAAAGCTTATACCGCATAGTCAGCTATAACAGGCCCCGATATGACAATGTAAAACAATTCAAACGAAAAAACTAACGGCCTTATTTGTAACCATACTTCAGTTTTTATACAATTTCGTATAACATTTTCAAACAACCTATCTAAATATAAGCTTTGAAAATCCGTTTAGATTTAGGATTGTTACTATCTAAATATAGCTCTGGTTTAACTATATTTAAGGTTTGTTTCGATCTAAATGTAGATCTGGTTTACTATACTACGTATTGTAACTATCTACACATAAATTTATTTTGACTATATTCTGAATTGTTTTTGTCAAAGCATAGCTTTGGTTTTACTATATTTAGGATTGTTTCTATGGACACATAGCTCTGGTTTGCTTTATTCAGGATTTTCCCTATCTAAACATAGCTCGAGTTTGACTTTATTTATGATTGTTTCTATCTTAATATAGCTCTGGTTTGTCTTAATTTAGGATTGTTCCTATCGACACATAGCTCTGGTGTGACTATAATAAGTAATGTTTATATCTCAATATAGCTCTGGTTTTACTATATTTAGGATTGTTCCTATCTAAACATAGCTCTGCTTTGACTATATTTAGGATTGCGCCTATCGACACATAGATCTGGTTTGACTTTATTTAGGATTGTTCTTATCTAAAAATAGCTCTGGTTTGACTATATTTCTTGGTCATTAGAGAATATCAGTCTTAGGTGTTTCTATTTACTTTTGATTTTTTTCATATTAATATCATGAGCATATCTGAAGAAGTACATGTAACTTCATGCGCATTTGATACAATACAAATGGTACCGTTGATAATTTGACATACGTCTACATGGTCTGGTTGTATGTCGCACATGCATGGTTTAACTTTGTTCTTCTCTTATACCAATGAATGTGTAGTGTATTAAGTGCATACATACATTGAATAAACAGAGATGTATGAATTATTGTCACAACAACTGATCAGAACAAATCGATACACAAGGAATAGTATCTACAAATTTGCGTATATGTACATGATTAGATTTTAAAATTCGTTAGTTATTACAGTCTTAGGTTTGTTTACTAAGTAAATAAATTGTTTTTTCCAACACCATATGCAAAAAAGGGTAACCAGTATTCGAACAATTAGATTAAGATGAAACCTAACTTAATCAAAGAGAACGCACACTCACGAATAGCATAATGGGTAAGAGTACATTTTATAAAAAGTGATATATTGGTCGAATGTTTGAGAAAAAAAAAATAATCTACTATATGGTTGATATTGAGAATTCCTGCTCCAAAACAACTACATGAATAAAATCACATCTAGCAAATACATACAGTCACGAATGATGTCTTTAAAAAATATGTTTTCCTGTTTGACACTACACTTTTTGATAACAAAAACCATCAAAGGTCTATCAATTTGTCAATCCATTGTATTATCATTCCATTGAGAAGAAATCAACTTTGTTTCTGATCTGAATACCATTCAGCCAATAAGACACATTGAAGCATATATACTTATTTATATCAGTTTTGTTACAGTTTCGGTAAAAAAAATTACATGTACATCTTTCGAAGTATTTGACTTCTAAGATATAATTGCTACATACAGTTTTTTTAAATTGTCATTTTAAATCTATTATAGTCTTAGCTTTAATCATCACTTTAAATTTGTTCAGAATATCAAACTTTTGTTTTAAAATACGTTTTAAATTATTTTTATTTTATACTTTATGTTTAAATTGATTATGATAGATAGTTTACAATACGAACCGATGCTCGGACAGAGACGAACGAATAGCATTTATATGTCCCCGGTCGCATATTGATGCTTAGGGGGACAACAAGACATTGTGCATCAAGTATTATAAAAAAACTTTTCAATGGAGAGAAAATTGTGTGCTCCAGTCATAAAATGAAGTAAAAAAATCAAATATTTTGACCTTGAGCTCAAAGGTCAAGGTCATTCGGCAGTTTTCATTTTACGATATAGACTGCCTTAATGTTATACACCTTCATGCCAAATATCATAAGTTAGTGTCAAAAGGTAACTAAGTTTTCATGATTAAATACACGGATTTGTGTTAAAAAATATGTGAAAATTATCCATTTTTATTCCGTTGACATGTTCAGAGGCGGATTTAGGGGAGGGGGTCTAGGGGGCCCGGGACCCCCCTTATAGGAAACAAAATTGGTTGCTTATATAAGGAAGTATCGTGAATATATATACAAACACTGTAAGATCAAACTTCGATGTTGGAAAGCGTAAAAGGACTTACGTATTTGTCAAAATTCATTTGTCTATTCTTCAGTTATTTATTAAATATGAAAACAATGATATTAGTCCCTGCCTTTTCTTGTTTCACAATCCAATTATTCACATCATGAAGTCATCCGCAATTTTGTGACAGACCTTTCGTCAGGAAACACTTGTACTTTGTCAACGGAAATATGTTAGTACATAATGAGAAATTCGGTGTATACAAAACAAGTTTAAATAATAATGTCTATATCTGTTTAGTGTATTTGTTTGTAAATTTCTTACACAATCTTCATTGTTTTAATGGATTTTACAAAAACCAACATATAACTATTGTTTCTTAAAACACTGAAAATGAGTTTTCGTTTAATATATTACGCATTTAAAAACGAGTTAACAGAAATCTTTAAACATCAGTCAATTCAATTGCCTCTCCCCCTATTTTCCCCTTTTCTTCATCGGTTAGGTTCAGGTCTTGCCATATAAAGTAATCAATGAATTTCCCTTGTTAAAAGACAAACTTAGTTAAATGCTTGACTGAGAACGATTTAGGCAAGCAACTACTAGTAGTATCAGGGTTTGGATTTTGAGAAAACTAGCTTCTGAAATCAGCTATTTGAAATGTTACTGACATCGATATTTTAAGGCATATATCTGGTTTTTTCTCCGTTTTTAACAAAATGATATTTTTTTTTTATCTTAAAGAAACATGGGGCATCGTGTTTCTACCAAAACATAACCCTGTTAGCGCAACAGTATGTGTATTTGCAACTTTCCCCCAAAAAGATTTCGATTTTTTTTTTCTCACATTTTCCCTAAATTCCGTATGAAACATACCACGGGACCAAACAGTCGAATCACCTTCAAACTTTTTTTTTGAAATATTCGATCAATTACAAAATGATGACCAACATAACAGTCAATATTGTACAAAATGATTACCCACACTAAAGTCAATATTGTACAAAATGATGACCTACACTAAAGTCAATATTGTCCTACATAATGACCTACATTAAAGTCAATCTTATATAAAAAATGACGCACATTTAAGTCTATATTGTACAAACTAATGATCTACACTAAAGTCATTATTGTACAAAATAATGACCTACACTAAAGTCATTATTGTACAAAATAAACACCTACATTACAGTCAATATTGTACAAAATGATGACCTACACTATAGTTAATATTGTACAAAATGATGACCTACACTATAGTCAATATTGTACAAAATGATGACCTACACTAAAGTCAATATTGTATTAAATGATGACTTACACTACAGTCAATATTGTACAAAATAATGACCTATATTACAGCTAATATTGTGTAAAATAATGACCTACACTTAAGTCAATATTGTACAAACTATAGACCTACATTACAGTCAATCTTGTACAAAAAAATTACCTTCATTGCAGTCAATATTGTACAAAATGATGACTTACACTATAGTAAAAAATGAACAAAATATGGACCCATATTACAGTCAATATTGTACAAATTAAAGACCTTCGTTACAGTCACTATTGTACAAATTAAAGACCTACATTACATTCAATATTGTACAAAATAATGACATACATTACAGTCAATATGGTGCAAAGTAATGACCTTCATGACAGTCAATATTGTATAAAATAATGACCTACATTACAGTATCTTGTATCAAATAATGACCTTCATTACAGCCAATGTTGTACAAAATAATGACACTTATTTCAGTCAATATTGTATAAAATAAAGAACCTACATTACAGTCAATATTGTACAAAATAATGACCTTCATTACAGTCAATATTGTAAAAAGTAAAGACCTACAATACAGTCAATATTGTACAAAATAATGACCTACATTACAGTCAATATGTACTAGATGATGACATAAAATAATAAAAAGTACTGTGGATTCATTATTATTCGTTGGATACCAACTTTCGTGGATTTCGTTGGCACAGTCAAACAACGAAAATAAATATTCAACGAATGATAATTTTTCTATAGGATTGTATGCAGACTTCAGCAAAACAACGAAATTAAATATCAATGAATATGCAAGTTTTTCTTAATCCACGAAAATTGGTACCCACTAAAATATATGAATCCACAGTAACTTGCCCATTAAAAAGTTACCAAACAAACTAGAAGTCAAATTGTTTTGGTTTTTATAGAGAAAATTGATGCAGATGCACATGGCATTAATGCATGAAAATTTACAATGCATTCAACAAACTAAATATCAAGTTAACAGCTCAAAAGATTGAATGAACAACCAACAACTACATTATCTAAAAAATTATTTATTAAAAATTTTCAATGCATTTCATAAAATATCTTAATATAATGCACTGCAAACATATTTTTTAAATAAAAAAAAACTTTCCATTAATGATGTTCACGTAAACAGTATGCAAACGAAACAGAAATTTAAATTTCATTTCTCCAAAAAAATTGACCCCTTTTACAACTTAGGACATCGTAATCTTAATGACTAGACTAAGACCCTTATAAGTAATCATCTATCATAAGATTTTCATACGACAACTATGTACATGCATATATCCTTATTTCAAGAGACATTCGTTATCTTTAACCCAATCCTAAAAATGTATAGCATGATACCACAGAAAAGCAAATAAGTAATCCAAAGTCATATATTAGGGATAAAAAATTTAAATGAACTGACACACTAATTTGTTAATTAACTAGCTGACAAAAGCAACGCCATTACATTATCAGAAGTTATCTTTCGTTGGTCTGGATAGTCTCATTTGCATTTTCAAAAACAACTTATACTCCATGAAATAGTTAACTCAAATAATTACAGCGCCCCCTTATGGTCATTGTCCTTCAATGTAGTGATCGATAGGGAGCGTAATATAACGACTGAATTTTCAAGTTATGTAGTAGTTCATGCTATACAGTATACACTAAGTAGATACTTATGTTCAGTGGCATATCCAGGGGATGTTCATGGGGTTAGAACGCCCCTTGTTGTTGGACAACTAATGATTTCAAATGAGAACATATGGCCTTTTATGTATGGCTTGCATTGGTTGGAACCCCTTTTAAATATACACATCCGCACCTGATAATGATAGACTGTGCAGAGGTAATATAATGTATTCAACACGAGTGACTGAACTTAGGAACGCATGTTTTGTTTAAAATATCATGATCTGATCAGACAAACTGATTCCAATTGTGAATTGTGAATCTACTATGTCACAAGGTGACACCCTTACATGTGATCTCTGTATTCTCATTTGCTATAGTTTGATAGATATCTTCACATCCAGTAAAAACCTATGTTATGATATGTATGTTTGTATTGCTAAACGTCCATATGTCATGTTATAAACGCTACAATACAGTTATCTCCTAAGTTTAACACAAAATTAGCTATTCTAAAACGAAATAACGATTCCCGTACAATTGATTCCATTCTTAAATTCCATTTCGACACTCCTAAAATCTGCAACTGCATGACTATCATTCACTTTGAATAAATATAATGCAAACAGAAATATAACTAGAGGAAAAGAGGCCATTGATGATTTTGATGTTATCACTGTGTGGACGGATTCTTATCTTTTGACTATTCGAAGTATAGGATTTTGGTTTTGGGTGACTATTTATTTTCTGGGGGAAATGTGAGGGGGTTGATTTGAAGGCAGAATTATTTTGAAAATTAATAACGTGGCTTGGTAAGAACTGACGATAAATAACTCTGTGCTAGATAGGAAGACGACCAATATTTTGCAATACAAAAGACAGAAATCAAATGTGCAAAGTGAAAAGAAATTTTCACGCGGCAACTTGTGTTTTTTGTGAAGTCTTTGATTCCCAATCTTTAGTTTTAAATACTGTGTTATGTATATTCTTCTTTATCATTTTTATGTTTATTTTTTCAAATGGCATTGTCAGTTCCTTTCGACTTATTCGCCCAATTCAATATCGTCCATCTATATTTCGCCTAAAAAGGTTATAAAAATATCACAATCCAAGAGAATTATTTTTTGAAAAAGGGAAGTCCATATATACGGACAAAAGCAAACGCTATCATGCAACGGAACAAGTGAAAACCACTGCCTGCCTTATTTCTGACTCGGTACGGACATCTTCAAGTGAGTCGGTACAGACATCTTCAAGTTAATTGGTACACGTATTTTCAAGTGACTTGGTACAGACATTTTCTAATGACTTGGAACATCCATCTTTAAGTAACTTTGTACGTTCATCTTCTTGTAACTTTGAATAACTTGATACATACATCTTAAAATGATTTTACACAGTCCCTTTCAAATGAATTGCTACAGACCTCCACAAGTGACTTGACACAGGCATCTTCAAGTGACTTAGTTCAGGCATCTTCAAGTGCTTGATACACGTATCTTGAAGTTACTTAGTATATATATCCAAAATACTTGATACAATCATCTTGAAGTGACTTGGTACGGGCATCTTGAAGTGACTTGATGCAGAGATTTTGAAGTGAATTGGAGAAGATATCTTCAAGTGGCTAGGTACA
Organism: Mytilus edulis; assembly: GCA_019925275.1. Taxonomy (NCBI): domain Eukaryota; kingdom Metazoa; phylum Mollusca; class Bivalvia; order Mytilida; family Mytilidae; genus Mytilus; species Mytilus edulis. Next base: position 28,589,167 of record CM034354.1, read on the forward strand.
GGCGTTTTAGAGTAAGTAGGTACGATCATCTATGAGTGACTTGTTACCGAAATTTTCCAGTGAATTTTAATTAATACAGGGACTAGTCAGTAATGTTTGATTATTCACTAAAGATATTTTAAAAAATAGTCCCCAAATCCTTTTCGTCCAGTCGACAAAAGGTATACCGACAAAAAAAATCTGGTAGCCAGGTATGTAACGAAACACTCTAACTTTTTGTGATCATGAGAGCACTTTGTAGCAATATGCAAGATAATTAATTTATCATATTACATTTTTTTAAGGAAATAATTATCAACTGCTAATCTAGGAAAGTTCTGTTATTCGAAATTTAAAAATGCAGATTATTTTATTATTCATAATTTCAATGTCAAAATAATAGGTTTAAGAAAGCTTACATGAAATTTCCGTTTTATATATGTTGTAAAAAGACTAAGACTAAATACATATATGTATGGTTCTTAACAGGCATAAACAGACACACAATACAATATTAGATTACAAGCAGACACAAAGAGAACCTCATGTCATTTGCTGAAGCACTCTCGAATAAGCTACAGCTGTGTACTCTGTCAAAAGATATAATAGTAGTCTGAACCAATTGCCATGAAATGTATCTGTTCATTTGTCTGATTTTTTTTGCCTTGTTCTGTTCTTACATACAACGAAGCTATTAAACCTTAATTTCCTACTGGTGAAAGTTGAAATCATTTCTTCGTAATTTTTACGCACGCCATCACGAGGATGACCATTATAAAATATCCATTTCAAAGTTGATATCGGAAAAAAAGGTTCCTTATGTGGCAACTACAATCCCGTTCCCTTTTCACTAATGTGTTTTACCGAATTAGACTACCTACCGGGTTTGTTATGACACGAGCAGCAGGACGGGTTCCACATGTGGAGCAGGATCTGCTTTCCATTCTGGAGCACCCGAGATCAACCACTGTTTTTTGTGGGGTTCGTGTTGCTTTGTCTTTATTTATGTATGTTGTGTCTTGTGTACTATCATTTGTCTGTTTGTCTGTTTCTTTTTAAGTCATGGTGTTGTAAGTTTATTTTCGTTCTATGCGTTTGAATGTCCCTCTAATATCTTTCGCACCTATTTACATACGATTGTGAAATTTGGTATATGGTATATTGACGTGTACAGATCATAATATAATAAAATTGCGAAAACTTTACAAGAAATGAGTAAAACTGATTAACATATTTACAAGACTTGTTGCCAAAGGTCACACGGTGTGAAGCCGAATTTAGATTTGAAACACCTCTCTGTCATTGCCGATTGAGCAAGATTTTACCGTTATATTGTAACTAAAAAGTATGTACAGAGATAGTTCGGATGAATGATGAATCATGTCTTCTTATTTGGCATGTACATTTGTTTGTATATACTGGTAGATTCCTCCGTTGTTTGGAGCACCCCTCGAGAGCTGCCATGTATTTTCACGAAATATTGTTCAAACACACCTAGTCCAAACATGACACCATCTGAAATGGTATATTTAACGAACTAATAAACCACCCAAACATGAAATCATCTGAAGTGGTCCTTTAAATAAACTAAGATACTCAAACATGACACCATATGAAATGGTCCATTTAACAAACTAATAAACCACCACACACGATACCATCTGAAAGTGTCCATTTAACAACCTAATAAACCACCCAAACACGAAACCATACGAAATAATCAATAAAACAATCTTTTTAGCGCCAAATATTTCATTGTTTGGGCAAAATATGTTAAAAGACTCATTCATTTCATCTCATGTATTTAATAAAAAAAACAAAAAACTGCAATCTAAATGACAGCAGGTTCTCCATTTTAATTGGCCTCTGGGTTTAAATCTACAAATTTGTCATGTTTATTGACATTTATTTGCTAGCATCTCTTTTTAAGAAAAGTCTCATTGTCAATCATTCCCCAACTTCTCACTTTTTATAACTACATTTTAAACATCTATGTCATTTGTATCTGGTGATAAATTGTCTCTTTAGCAATCATACAACGTCTTCGAATTTTGATTTGACAAGGGTGAAGTACACATTGGTATGCAGTTCAATCTTCATCACTGTGTTCGCTATGGGACTGACTAGCTGACCCATGGTAGAGTTGATTGGCCACTAGAAGGTGGGTTTAGTTTGGGCATCACTTAAGTGGCAATCACTCGAGTCGTTATATCACAACAAACACATGTTACATTTTAAATCTTAATTATTTCAAGATCAAATATCTACATTTTTTTTAATCAATGAAAACAATCGTAGTTATTTACAATATAACCATGTTGTTAGTTTGCGATCCATATACCTATATGTAAATCAGCATCTTAAGATTATCATGATATTTTTTTATAAAACTTTTTTTTTTCTATATTGCTTTACATGACAATCTTGAAATACATAACTGCTCAATCTATATCATAACCATAATAATGCGTTAGCTTCAAATCTACTATTATTTTATAAAATGAACTCCCTTCACTTTTTGATAGTTATACTTGACAATATCATGAAATTGATGACTGCCCAATCGTATTTAGTCCTTCATTAAAAAAGAAGATTGTTTATTTATAATCCAAATATTTACAACAAAAAAAATCATGTTGGTTACTAAAGCTAATTAAAAAAATTCATTACATAATACATGTATTATTCTTTAATATACACACCAAATAAAAGTTTTGAAATTAAACGAAAATCTAATTCTGACATGTTTGCAAAAAGTGTAAAAACTGTCATTAAGATTTTTACCTTTTTACGATCATTACACTATAACCTAAATAATAAAAATAATTTCTTGAACTGTTCACATAAAATAACTATGAATGTATTTAAGCCACTAAAAGTACTCGTATGTCACTTTCCATTTGGTCATATTGAAACTGATAATGAATAAACAGAAAAAAGTTATAAAAAAAGTATACAAAAGTCATATAATTCAAATAAATATACTCATTCTGATACTAATTTTACAAACAAAATATGTTGTGTAGCAATATAAACAATATATAATACGTAACAATGCATGACAGTAAGACATTACCAATCAGTATACATTTTCACTGAAAATTTATCTTAACAACCCATTATTTTCAATTCTGTACGTTTTTGGTAAATTTTTTTCTTTTCTCTGAATTTGTATTGCTATTTATTATGCACTTTCTATCCATTATCCCCTTTTCTGTAAAACCAATCGTTATCCTTACAACTTTCAAAGAATTCAGTTATAAGCTCCAGAGTATGAATAACTCGCATGACAACTCTTTAAATTGCTATCTAATGTTATTTCCCTCTTGTGAAATAGCGAATTCAGATGAACAAATTATCAATGAAAAACCCTTTTTTTACAAATTTAGCAAACAGGATCTTATTGAATGATTTCAGTGTATTTTCCATTGAAATGTTATTATCTCACTAGGATTGGGTAAATGTTCTGAAATAAAAATAAAACCGGTCGTGTTATTTAGTAAATATATCTATGTGTAGGGTGTTACGCTCCATTATTTATGTACTAACAATTTATAACTTTTGAAAAAAGTTTGTCTTTTTAACAGAGGGGTAAAGATCCTTAATACACATGCATATTATTTTGTTACATACAAACTATATAGTGTCAGTCATTGCAAATATATACAAATAACATAAGTAATGTAGAATGTTTTAAATATCAATATAATTATTTCCTCAATTCTAAAATCCAAAATCTAAAACACAAATTATATATTAAATAATATATCGAATTTAATTTCTAATAATGGAACCATTACTTTTTTTTATGAAAGCATGGTCTATAAACTTACTTTACATGAGTATTTTGTACAAAATTTAAAGTTGGAAAAAAAACCTGACAGCAAACAAAAGTAATGATTGTAAAACTACAATATGAAATAACTACTGCGACACGCTATATTTAGTAAATATTTCAACACTAGTAATTATTGCAAAATCTCTTAACTCAGTTAAGATTATCGATATGTACAAAGTAGAGTTGAAAAATAGGAATAACCGTTAAAAGCAAAAAAAGGAAATGAAAAATAATCGAGAATAACAATATGACAAAAGACAATAATCCTATACCGTAAAAAATGCTATACCATAAACAAGAAACACTGTTAAAGTTTAATCACGGCTTTATATTTTCAGTAAAATAAGGAAAGTTCATAAAGTAAATCAAACACAAAAGAGATGCAACAGATAACCAAGGAATTTTCAAACTTATAAGTTGAAAATAAACTGACATTTAAAATATCTTCCAGTACAGTTATATTCAATAGTTTCAACAGCTTGATTTTTTTTGTTTGCAAATCAAACATATTTTTTTCTGTTCCTGGTGATACAGTCAGGAGATATTATTGTGAAGTAAAGTTATGGTACATGTGTCTAGTAACCACAGAAATATTTTAAACAAATGTAATGGGATAAAAACCAGAATATATCAAACAGAGACAGAAGTAATGTGATGGATAGCATTAGATATCAAACAGATGTTGATATCACATAGAGACAGACATAATGAGATGAAATGATATCAAACAGCGACAGAAGTAATGGTATAAATAGCAGTTTAAATCAACAAAAGACAGAAGTAATAGGATAAAGCTCATTATGTATCAAATGGAGACATACAATTTTGAGGAATAGCAGTATTCATCAGACAAACTCCAAAATAAGACAATAATCACAAAGATCAATATTTTGAATTCTTCTCTGACAGTAACCGTATAATATCAGTATGTCCGTTCTGACTTGCTTTGTCCATTGGACTACAGCCATTGTTATCACATAGATCAATGTTAGGATTCCTCTCTAACAACAACTTTACTATTTCAGTATGACCTTTAAGACTTGCAATGTTCAGAGGACTACATCCATCTTTCTGACATAGATCAATGTTAGGATTCCTCTCTAACAACAACTTTACTATGTCAGTATGACCTTTAAGACTTGCAATGTTCAGAGGACTACAACCTTCATTGCTACATAGATCAATGTTAGGATTCCTCTCTAACAACAACTTTACTATTTCAGTATGACCTTCCTGACTTGCCTGTCTCAGTGGACTACACCCATATAAATTGTCACATAGATCAATATTAGGATTTCCCTCTAACAACAACTTTACTATTTCAGTATGTCCATTCTGACTTGACATGTACAGAGGACTACAGCCATCTTTGTCACATAGATCAATATTAGGATTTCCCTCTAACAACAACTTTACTATTTCAGTATGTCCATTCTGACTTGACATGTACAGAGGACTACAGCCATCTTTGTCACATAGATCAATGTTAGGATTTCTCTCTAACAACAACTTTACTATTTCAGTATGTCCATGCTTACTTGACGCGTACAGAGGACTACAGCCATTTGTGGTACACATATCAATGTTAGGATTCCTCTCTAACAACAACTTTACTATTTCAGTATGTCCTTCCTGACTGGCCATTACCAGTCCAGTAGCCCCACTGTCTCGACATTTATTTACATCCGCATTATTTTGTAATATCCACTGTGTCATATCAGTATAACCATGATAACAAGCTTTTATCAGTGGGGTATCACCTGATCCATGGTGCTCCTTTGGTACCACTGTATCATTGGCATTTGCGATCGTTTCTTGCTGTGATTTATCCAGTTGGTTTATGTGCTGTAATAGCTGTTGTCTAAATAATGGTATTGCCATATTATTATTTTGTAATGTAACTCTCACTTTTCCTGCTGACCAGTCCTTTATAAACCTTTCTAAATATAATTCAAAACAATCATCTGGTATTTCAATAATGAAGTCTATGTTACTGTTCTTTTCATCTGTTGATTTCCTCCATATGAAGCGTTCATGTACTAAATCACTATCACCATGGTTTATTAAACATTCAAACATTTTCTTACCAAAGTAATGAGCAAGGAAGTCAAACAATTTATCATGTACAGTTTTATATATACCATTTTGTTTGTATACAAATGTACCATCTAGAGTGAGAAGGGCCTCTTTAAGTTCTACCTTGGAAGTACTCCTGTTCAATCCACAAGCCTCACATGTGTCTTCCAATATTTGTCGCTGTTTTTCTGTCACTTTGCCCTTTAACCATTTGTCTGTCAGTTGATTATTAAAGAGAACTATTAAAGCTAGACTGCATATTCTATACTTCCCTTCAACACCACACCTTCTTAAACAATCAAGCTCATTTTGATAGACAATAAATGGATTTTTAAAAAAATCATTAACATCTCCATGTTTTCCCCCATGATATAAAGAGCACAAAAGTGGGAAGAATTCACAATTTTGTGATAACTTATCAATATTTTCCAAGCTTGAACCAATATAAGTCATTGCCATAATATCTTTTTCTTTAGCTGTAAGGCATAACTTATCTGACATCAAATTACATTCACAAGATTTAAAAGGTTCTAGTACATTAAACTTATCATCTTTATATACTTGTAACCTACAAGATACAATAATCTTACAACATTTGTCTGCAATAACTGTGTTAATCACAGGTAACAATTGTTGCCAATTTTCAATCTGCTGTTGGCTGGCAGTAAAATTTCCACAAACATCATCTACGATAAAGACTGTCTGTTTACCGGGCTGGTAATAATCTCTTATATCATCTGGTTTTCTCACTGGTATTATTGTGTATCCTTCTTTTTTTAAAACTAGTGATGTGTGTCTTGCAATAAACGATTTCCCTACTCCTGATGGGGCAGTTAAAGTCAAACAACTATTGTCCTGTAAACACTCGATGACGTAATCACTGGCTCTTGTAGTAACAAACATATCGTCCTTGTTTTCCCAGTCTTTTAATTCTATTTCTATTTGGTCTGAAAATTTTATAAATTAGCTAATTAAAAATTTAAAAAAATCACATTTTATATGAAATTTAATTTATCATTTTACAACAGGCATTCGATAGAGGATTAAAGTATATTATGTAAGTTGTTTCATATTTTGACATCTTCGTTACTCATCACTGAAGTCTAGATGACGACATGTAGCTATATAGTGTGATAAAGGCTTGACTTGTGGTGGATATTTGTCAGTAGCCATCACATCCGATCTGCTTGTTTTGATAGCATTATAATTGAAATATCCCCAAAGGCAATGATACCCTCTAGCAAGACGCTCATACATTTTCTTTATTAACAATAAAACACTACTATAAAAACATAACTAATTGTAAAATCATTTCAAAGGACATCAAAGTACATGGTTTATACTAAATTTGAAAAACCGGACATAAAAAAATAATGTTCCATAATTATTTTTTTTTACCATAAAGTCAAAGATAAATGACACGACAATATGCAACACCGTCAGAAAGTTATCAACCTGCATACCAAATGTCGAAAGTCTAAAGGAAAAAGTTTGGCCTAGACAATCATATAGTGTTGGCCTACTAGATGACTAATGTCAAAAGTTCCTAATATATTTAACATTAAATCACATAATAATGTGTCCATGGGACACGTGCCCTTGTTTGTACATATACGGCATATTGGGCAATTTTCCCAATTAAAAAAGGAACACAACTCGTGAACAGTGACCATGACGTAAAAAAAAATCGTTTTTGATATGAAATAAGTGATAATAAGCACTGTATATAATTTAAATAACCATTTGGCCGAAGCAAGGTAAAGTAAAAGTTCCAATTATAAAGGGACATAACTTTAGAACTCTGATCGTAACGCATGCAATTGTGATAAACAAATAATTTAAATGGCCTTTTATAATACTCATCATGTAGCAGTTGCGAACAGCGGAATGCCACCTTATTTACTATTTAATATTGACCTTAATAAGTCATGTTTTGCAACTTTTTTCCTATTTTCCGTTGTATTTTGTTGTGTTTTATCAAGTTTTTCTTAAATTTAGATATTGGAACACAGCCAAAGAAATCCGTAAAAATAGTACAATCTATTAGATTGAAGACCTTTTGAGAAGCAGTTTACAATCGTTCCAAAATTTCAAATGCTACTATCCCTCTCCATGAGAAGTTTCTGTACAATATATTCCTACATCTCTGATAAATTTGCATGTCTGGTTAAACTACTCACTTAATATATGGAAAATGTTTTTATATGGAAAACGATTTCAATGCAATCTCATTTGATTATGTATACATGTATTGCGTTAGCTGCGTGTGTGATGTCCCTGTATAACACAAGTACATACATTTAAGTTTTAACAGGGGTCGTCAGCTGCATAATGTATATGGTATGACAAACTTGCTTGAAAATGAACATTCATATAGTTTTTACGCGACATACACTAAAGTAAGAGTTTGGTAAACCGTGAATGCATAAGGTCAGATAATCATTAATACCCCCTTAATAAAACAATTGTTCAAATGTATTAAAACATAACCCATACAGCTATCAAAGTTTGTAAAATCTAGCTGGTTCTGATATTGACATGTCGAAGTGAGCAGACAATTTATCGCTGATCTACATGATCGCTATTGCAAGGCTCAATTAGTATGAGGTGATTTCAATAAACTAGGAGTAAATTCAGCGCTCTCTATGGATGCTTCCTTAGTGAGACTACTTTCTTCGGAGTTATTATTCAGACAACATATTTTTACGCAAAGTGCATCTTTGGGTGATTTCTCAAAATTCCAAAACCACAACACAGATCATCTACGAATATGGATTACAAATAGTAGAAAGCTCCATTGTTCCAGAATATTGCGAAGGTCCAATGTCCTCTGCCTTTTTACACGACATTGTTTGCACATGCAATAGCAAAACTATTTATAGAAAACCTGAGTATGCCATGAACAGAAGTTGTTGTGCACCAGCATTTGTGGTTGATAGGAGAGAGATGATTGTAGAAACCAGTTTACTAGTTAGACTGTTTCAGAAGATTGCAGCGATGAAGATAATGATTAAACTAATAATTTCAATGCCGAATATGCTATGGAATTGGATTCTGATCTAAAGGTGTCAAGAAGCCCCCACCACCAAAAACAAAGGACGAAAACAACTTTTTCGGTGGGCTTTTATAAGTATCGTAATATGTGTATGTGAGCCGTGTGTATTTGTAATTCAAACACATGACGTGCTTTAAAATCGGGTTAAGTCCGTTGGTTTTGATGTTTTATGAAAAAAGGAACACAAATTTTCAGTACGGTATTGCTCTTGTATTGATTGACATATTTACATAGACACTTCATATTATGTCGTATTCAGGCTGACATTATTATAGTTCCAACAGTCTTTTGGTATAATAGCCAATAATGAAATCATCAGATTTCATTTCTTCTTTGTGTTTTACGTCATTATAACAAAACCTTCCTGCGAATATCTTTATATGTTGTATTATATTACTGCATGTTAACAAAAGCTTCATGAAAATTTCTTACTAGGTTTTTATATATCTCACCTAGCTATTAAAATTGGAGATATTTAATATAAATATATTAGTTTTTCTTACTTTTTTTCATATATTGCTAGCACCCGCTGAATTTGCACCACATTCAAAAAATAAGCTTACATAGTAAACGTTTCGCAGTAATCAGGATGGTTAAAAAAATTAAAACCCCTTGGCAAAGGTTTTTAAAAGTTCTGCACAGTTATGAAATGTATGGCACTCTACAACAGGGCTCGACCAAGGGGAAATATATTTATCCTTAAAATATTACAAAAAATAGTCTGGATGTATTTCGGTCCTATACATCTACCTACTTGTCACCGTACTATAGGGATATTTTCACAATCTTATACATACACATAAATACCCCTAGGTCTGTCGCGTAATGGTGGGGACAAATACATATCTGGTATTGATATGACAACAAGAGTGAACTGGCTAAATTAAAATTATGACATGTACATCTTACAATCATTATTTTCAAACAATTAGTTGACCAATTGCTAATGGCAGCTGATATACATAGAAATTCGAAAATTATTTAAAAGTTAGGAACAATCGAGCGTGCAATGGTGATACCATACATGGTTATACTATTACTATTATATAATACGAGGATAACAAGTTATTCATTTTAATGCAAAAATTAGATGCAAACCTGAAACGGACCGGAATTACTCTATAATTTTTTTGGTTGTTTGAAGTTATGTCATATTCGTATATGTACTCGGCGTCGAGATGATTCATTCAAGTTATACAGTTGTAAAGCACAGAAAGGGACATGGAAATACTCGTGGACACGGTTGAACGATTTAAGAAATAATCAGCCGTACAGGATTTCAGAACACTTTAAAGGTTTCTTCCAATACAAATCATGTCCATTCAGAAAGCAAAATGTAATCCGTTTTCACAGTTTAAACCATTATAAAATATTAAGCTAAAACTGCTAATTCTATCTATTATCATTTATAGTCTTTTTTTGTCAAGAAATAACATATCAGAGTAAATGATACAATAATATACCTCTAATATTTGTTGGTATCACTTCCTTCTGCTCAGTTTCTATTTTCTTATTTTCTCTCTAAGATGTGAAAGTTCTTCTTTTTCTGAAATGTACGTACATGTAGAAGTTTGATCATTAGAGTTACGACACAAATCAAATACATTCACGAAGTTTATTACTAAAACTGTTCATGCCGGACACATCTATAAAAATCTACAAGATTTGACATGATTTCCAATGAGACGTGTCTTTTCCAAGAGAGCAAATGAAGTAGAAAAGGCAATTTTTGGTCACTATACCTAACTGAGCAAAATCAATACCACATAGCAAGCTTTAAATGACTCGGACACGATAAATTCAAATCAAATCAAGCAAACACAAGAACAGCGGTCAACCGTCAATCTAACAAGGTACAGTGATAAACTATAATAATCACCTCCACCATCAGCGCATGATACGCTCGTTGTCCTTTATCTCGTTTGTAACGAACTTTAACGACTTTAACGAATTTACATGAACAACAAACACTACTGTGATTTCAATGATTTTCTACCCAAAAAGTTGCATAACGTTATTCATAAAAACAACATCATGTCAGAAATCAATGATTTTTTTTTATACCAATAGATATAAAATTTGGTCCCCTCAAAGAGTTGTTGAAAGGGTTCTTAACATGCAAAGAGCGTAGCACTCTCTTTACACGTGGCATCGGATTTAACGTCTCCATTATGACCGGGCATGGCTGCAAACTTGACACATCCCGCACAGCCAAACGGACGTCCCATTGTGGCAAGCGTTTTACTGCCGGTTGGGGGAAGACCAAGTGACCATATATTTGATATGATTTATGTAGTTCGAATAAGTTAAAGATGTAGCTCCATTGCTTCATTTTCAAGGTTGATATCTATTCCTTTTCCGTCACTGAACACGCTAAAGACATGCGTATCAAGTCTTCATCTAGAGGTCAAGTCAGGGTAAAATTAATACTGATTAAAACAATTATTGACCAGTTATTCATCTTATTTTGACAGACTAGAACTAATCTGACTATTAGCAAAACTTATTATAATTTTCGGTTTTAAATATGTTTTTGTTTAAATCGCAGCTAATGCCACTTTAAAGTAGTTAAGCAATTTTTATGATAATGATAAAGAGCACCGAAAAATCAAATGTCAAGAAATTAAATCACAAAAATACTGAACCCTGAGGAAAATTCAAAACGGAAGGTCTCTAATCCAATGGTAAAATCAAACGCTCAAACACATTACACGAATGGAAAAAAAAACTGCCATATGCCTGACTTGGTATAGGCATTTTTATGTATAAAATTAATGATTAAACCTTGTATTAAGCTAGCCAAACCTCTCACTTGGATGACAGTCGTATACAATTCCACTACACAGAGAACGATGCCTGACCAAATCAAACAGACACAAAAGGTAAACATGTCAAAATGAGTGCACAGCAGTCAAAATTATTAGCCAGTTAACCATGTTAAAGATCTTTTAAAATTAGGAACATCCTTTGCTTTTATAATATTCGCAAATGAAGGACAATAGTTCCTAAAAAAAATGATCCAACGCTCTTTTCTTGTAAATGTTTTATGGTGTACTTAAATGTATGAATCCAAAAACCTGACTTAATCATTTACAGTTAATTCTTTGCGACTGTCCCACAAGTGAGGAATTTAGCTAGCTATGAGACTAGGTTTATCCCAACCATTTCTACATCAGAAAAATTACGCTCTTACACATAATTTTTCTATTACGAAACTACTTATATCCGAATCTAGAAAAGGACAAGTATAACGGCTTTACATTAGAATGTAAAAAGCTTTTACCATCTCAGTTCCATAAAGTATATGAACCATTTTAAACATTTAGATTACAGACAATGAGATCGAGATCAGATCTTTTAGGGAAATAAGTTCAATAGGAAATCGTCTAGTTTTCTTGGATTGTGAAAACAGTGTAGGTTTAAAGCGAAAAATCATAATAGTTAACCAACTTGAAAGAACAACCAACTCACTTATTTTCAGCCGATTAAACTTTAACTGGAAGCCCAGGAAACATGAAATTTCACGTCTTTTTTTCCATTGAAGTAAAAGTACACAGATCATGAAATGCATGTTTGATATTTTAGAACACAGAAAGAGTTCTATATCTTAGTTTTATGTAAGACACACACAAAAATGTTATAAATATAAAGTTTACCTTTAAAAGACCTTACATCAACGTCTTTCTTTACAGACTGTACTTCTATATAAGAAAGATATAGTTATCAATACAATAACTGACTTCGTCTTGATTTTTGAAACACTTTAGTTAAAAAAAAGAATAACATATTATTTTAGCATACCACTGTAGTGGATGTAAAACCTGATCTTCAAATACCTGAAAAAAATAGGCGATATATTATAACTTTATTTTATATATATCGGGTTATTAAAAATGATTCTGACACAGTATGTATTTGTACTTCGCTCATTTTTGGCTAGCTTGTGTATTAGAAGTACTCGTCTAAATATTTTGACCCAACATGTTATCAGTAATTGAATCCGTTGGAACTAGCTGACCAGACAAGGAACGGAGAATAAATGCTTGACAATTTTACACTTCGATTGATAATCATTTCGTAGAAATAAACCCTGTAAGTACTGCTGCGCTGACTGCAAAGCTGATGTTATTCTCCTACACAAAAAAACAGTTAGCAGCAACACAGACCAAGAGTTTGAAAATTGAAATAACAGTGTTTATATTTAATACATAGGAATCGCGGATCACGATTTAAAATGACAATACAGATCTTGAAATGATTGCCAGCTAATTATCAACAAAGTGTTTGAATGGACGGTGTACAATTTTAAAGTGATGCAAACAATTGCTCAGGAAATATTTTTCTGGAATAATATAGTACCTTTTCCTATATATTCAACATTTGTTTCTAGTGTTGTTATTTTTGAAATGTGTACCGCTAGTTCATTGCTATGGTCATTCAATCTGTTTACATTACGTTGAATACTGTCATCAAAATTCACAAGTTTCTTCAGAGTGTTGTAGTCCAAACATTTAGATTTTGCATCAGCAGCATCTGTAACATCTTGCGGATTCCCTAAACCACGGATCGCCTAAAAAATATCAAAATGAAAACAAGCAAATGATGTTTAAAAATTAAAGGTTTCATTTAATCTTTCATGTAGTTAATATAAATAAGAAGTTGATTTACGATTGCCAGATATACAGCTATGAACCAAGGTTCTAAAAAAAATAAGTGAATCTAAGTAATAATGTAAGAAATTATCTTATGTCAAGCCGGTTTACATATCAGATTCATTTTTGTTTACCTAACGTTGATTTATTTGTCATATGTTAATTCCTCAAATTTATTTTAAGTTTCATAATATGCGTATGATTTCGTCTTCTCTGTATTATCTTGACATTCATCTCCTGTTCTGACGTGTGTGATAGCTCATTTTTTGTTAGGGTGGGAGGGGATTAAAACATTTGTTTTATTATTAAAATAGGAAGAACTGGCAATGTTTGATATGATGGTCCAGTTTGATGAAGATGTAATTAATTAAAACTTACGGCCTTCAAAAATGTTTGAACACAAAATGTACGGTCCGTTTACTATTATTGTTTGTTAATAAACACTAAAACAATAATATTCATACCAATTCCAAATCGATCCATATTCTGGTGAAATCTATATCTGATAGTTTGCCAACTTTTGAATGGGAAACAATGAAATTCTTATAGTACTTTATCCGTGCTATGTGCGCACCATGAGACACATCATTCGATAGTGGTAAAGAATCAAATCCAGAAGCTGGTGGTGAAACACATGGTGGCAAATTTCGTAGAAGACAAACCATCAACGTAACATCTAAATCGGCAGATGATACTACAGGTGATCCTATAAAAAGGATTAACTATTTAATATGTTCTATTTCATTAGATTTATTTCATGAACTGCTATGTGATGAACGTTAAATTCATTCACAGTTTTTGCAGTGATTCATTGTCAAATGTACCCACTAGTCAAAGGGCTGTCCTTGTGGTATAACTTAATGCGGTAGAGGAAACTGGTGACCTTTCAAATTTAATAAGTAAGTAAATTGTTGATTATAGTGACATGTGTAAATCAGCATACATCTATAAATGTGTACAAAATTATTATGTGTGTATGTGCCTGTCCCAAGTCTGGAACCTGTAATTAAGTCGTTGTCGTTTGTTAATTACAAATGGACCAATAAGTCACCTTGTATTTTCAATTCAATATAAATGTTCTAATATCACGGTTGAAAATGTTCTCTTCAATTCAGTTTTCTCTCACGAACTTTTAATTCATAAACAAACGAACTTTTAATTCATTCAACGTTCTAACACTGATATCAGCTGTGTCATAAGCAAGTGGACATGTCAGTCAAAGGACTTCAATGTATTATAGCGATATGCAATAAGAATAATGTTGTAAAAGAGTTTAAAAACTTAATTTTTGTATGATGTACTGTATATGTATTGGCTAATTGTTTAACTAGTTTGACAACCGTGGTCTGTTATCCTATTGTTATTCTTTACACCACATATTCGAATTTATTTACCTTAGCACACATAAATCACAGTGTAGATATTATGATAAGTGATAACTAATGATGTAGTCAAGTGTGAATACATTCTGCCTTATGGTCTCTGAATACTGGTGTGTTTTTGAAAGATATACGGACGGGCATAGTTGATAACCACATTCCCTTGTCGCAAAAGGTGCTTAGGACAAACAATAGTTTGATTAAAAAATCAGTATGTTTGAAGATCAACTCCTACATGCACTAAAAGCATACAATGAGATACCCAGTCTTCATTTCTCTGTATTTAAAAACGAAGTGTAAAATAATACAACACAGAATATAGATATAGGAACATGTGGTGTGAGTGCCAATAAACAACTCTCCATCCAAATGACAATTTAAAGAAAAGTAAACCATTATAGGTCAATGTACGGCCTTCAACACGGATTCTTGGCTCACAACGAACAACAAGCTATAAAGGGCCCCAAAATTACTAGTGTAAAACTATTCAAACGAGAAAACCAATGGTCTAATCTATAAACAATAAAAAACGAGAAACGAGAAACATAATATTAACTTGAAATGTCACCAATAGGCCGTCATGCTCATCTTTCTGTGTTGAATAGTTAAGTGGTCGTCGTTTTGTTTTGTTTTTTTAAAGGCCAATATGAATTATGACCTCTGAGTACCATTAGATGTCTCTACTACACTTGATCTTATTCATATTTTGAATTGAATGGAAAAATTACCTGGTAATGGGTATAAAATATTCCATTGGTCCTGATGCAATACTTTCCTTTGCCTTCTAAGTGGATTGAGCAGATTTGACAGTAATGTCTTATTTGATGAAGATGACAAATCAGATGCCAAATTAGGATGGACACCATCGAAATACCTCCTCAGAGCTGTTGTTCCTACTCGGTAGTTTAGGTAAACAATGCGGAGAAAATTGTCTTCTTCTTTGGTCATGTTAGTCGCCATGACAACATTAGTAAGTAAAGTTAGCCCATAAAGTTAGTTTAAAACTGGTGTGCTCCTCCATAATAATCATTATTCAACTGATTAAAACTCTATTCTGCAAATGAGATCACACAAAATAGTTAAGATTTCTTGCGCACAAGTAAGTATCTTTATTTATATTGACATTTAATAGTCCTTGTTCATATATGTTTTTATTATTGAGTTAAGCCTTTTTCAACTGATTTTTATAGTTCGTTCTTTTATTGTACTGTTAGCACTGTCCAAGGTTAGCGGGAGGGTTGGGATCCCGTTAACACGTTGAGCCCCGCAACATTATGTGTGTATGTGCCTGTCCCAAGTCAGGAGCCTGTAATTCAGTGGTTGTCGTTTGTTTATGTGTTACATATTTGTTTTTCTCTCATTTTCGTACATAAATGATCCGTTACTTTTCTCGTTTAGATTGTTTTACATTGTCATATTGGTAGTAGAATAGGATTTGCTAAATGTTATGCTCCTATGTGGTTGCAGCAAGTAAGTTGCTAGCTATATATATTATAAAATAGATATGTTTTTATCAATTGAATAATAATTAAGAGAATATTAAAACAAGATGTAGAAAAAGTTAATTATGTTTGACCGTAAATCGCAGATATAGCAAATAAAAATGACGATGACCGTTCTTTTTTGGCCGTGCATTAACCTTGTACTATGCAACTAAACAATTGTACATGGAGAACAGTTTCAAACCCGATGTCGTGTTAAAATGTATTTCAATACTTCGCAAATACCTGAAAAAGATAACATATATTTGGAGCTTTAGCAAACTGTTAAAGAAATAATTTTCAAAACTTAACATGCTGATCATTTGAAAATGAGTCTACACTTACATAGAAGGCATTTAAATTGAAAAGGCAAAAAGAAAAACAACTGTACACAAAACACAACTTCTAAAACTAAAGACACGAATCCCACCATATAACCGAGATAATCCTAGATGCGTCTATAAAAAGGATAGTGCAACGGACAAGACAAAAATAAAAAAGTCAAACAACAAACCACAACGCTACTGTGGATTCATTATTATTCGTTGGATACCAATTTTCCCGGATTTTGTTGGTAAACGTGAACCACGAAATTAAATTTTCAACGAGTAACAGATTACCTTTATGCGTGTATGCTTATTTCGGCAACACCACGAAATTATATATCCACGAATATATCTAGTTTTTCTAATTCCACGAAAATTGGTACCCACGAAAATAAGTTAAGCCTTCTTCAACGGATTTTTATAGGTCGTTCTTATGTTGTACTGTTATACCACTGTCCCAGGTTAGGAGGAGGGTTGGGACCCCGCTAACATGTTTAACCCCGCCACATTATTTATATATGTGCCTGTCCCAAGTCAGGAGCCTGTAATTCAGTGGTTGTCGTTTGTTTATGTATTACATATTTGTTTTTCTCTCATTTTCGTACATAAATGAGCCGTTACTTTTCTCGTTTAGATTGTTTTACATTGTCATATTGTGGCCTTTTAGCTAACTATGCATTTTTATAGTCATATTTATTTGCTCACATTTGTTTATATGTATAAATATAATGATGACATATGTCCAAATTGGGACCCGCCACGGTAAGAATATGGATGAATGTCTTGGTAGTAGAATAGGATTTGCTAAATGTTATGCTCCTATATGGTTGCAGCAAGTAAGTTGCTAGCTATATATATATTATAAAATAGATATGTTTTTATCAATTGAATAATAATTAAGAGAATATTAAAACAAGATGTAGAAAAAGTTGATTATGTTTGACCGTAAATCGCAGATCTAGCAAACAAAAATGACGATGACCGTTCTTTTTTGGCCGTGCATTAACCTTGTACTATGCAACTAAGCAATTTTACATGGAGAACAGTTTCAAACCCGATGTCGCGTTAAAACGTATTTATTAATTAACTGGAGCTTATTTGACTAAATACGAGTAAAACTGCCAAATCGATAATTTTGTCCTATAAGGCCAATACGGGTTTTTCCGTATTGGCCCGGGTTTAGCAAGCCCAATATTAGCATATTCGATTAGCTCTAGACTAATCGGTTGAAATCCGATAACTCTAGAGAACTACGGCTAGTGTCGTCTGACAGGAGAAAATGACAACAAAACGATGGAGCAATAGCTCTATAAAAAATATAGATGATGCGATGGATGCGTTAGTTGAAGACTATTTTCACTACGACGATTTATCTAATAGGGAGGCAGAGTACATCAAGAGAAATCTCGCGGATGTCAATGGGGAAGGAAATTTGATTCTGGAAGAAGTTGATTCAGCGAATTTCAACTTCCCAAATGAAATTCTGCAGGACATTGAAAATGCACAGAATCATGAGATTGACGAATCAGACAAAGAAAATAGCTCGAGTAGCAAGAGGTTTCGCTCTGTCACTGATGAAGACACTGACTCTTTTCTAGCTTTAAGTGTTAACAAGAACACAAAAACTAAAACAAAGAGTGACTTGAAAGTGATGCTGGATTTTTTCATATCTGTTGGAGAAATGCGTGATTCAGTGGAAATACCTGCCAAAGACTTGGACAGTCTGTTATCAAGATTTTTTCTTGGAGTCCTGAAGAAAAATGGTGACGAATATGAGCCTGACTCTTTATCCTCTATGTTCAACAGCTTGGATAGACATTTGAAGGACTCAAAAAGTAGTATAAGGTACGATTATTTTCATGTAGATTATTTGATATCTGTGAGACATGTAACTCCCTTGTCTTGATATAGCATGATAGCCTTTGCATTATTCTGTCAAGCATTATGACTCGAATATTCAGTGCCAATATTTTAATTTTAGCCTTGTGTCATTTTTTTTGGTAAAAACTATATATATCATCTGGGTCAATGTGGTTTTGATGATCTTAAGCTTGTGTACAATGAATATTCCTTGGTTTCTCTTTGCTATAAGTATAAAACATGTACATACAAAAATTACATGTCAGATATTATGCATATCTTTTCTTTAATGTTTCAGTATTAAAAAGGATCCTGAGTTCAACCACACAAGACGGGTATTAGAAGCGAAGCGAAAGGCATTAAAGTCATTGGGCAAGGGCAGTAAGCCAAACAGAGCTGAACCTTTGACGACTGAGGAAATCCAAATCTTGAGGGAGAAAGGCGTTATTGGAACACGTAAGTTTAAAAAAAATGTTGTATTCCAGCGTGTCAGTCAGTAACTTTTAATTAAACATTTTTCTAACCTTGTGGCAAACAAATTATTTATTTCCTTGTCGCCCTCTATCCATCCCTGATTATTAAATGGTTGTTCTAATAAAAAATGTTTAAAATACACATAAGGTCTTGAACAATGAGAGTGTCTCCAGAGGTCTTTTGCATTTTGATACAGTATTTGTCCTTTAAATACTATTTTAAGTTGGATATTTACATTAAGATACATGTATTTTAGTTAAGTTCTTTTTTTTTTCTTTTTCCAGAAAACCCTGATGCATTACTGAATGCTGTGTTTTTAAATAATGCAACATACTTTGGTCTACGAGGTCGACAAGACCATGTTAACATGACATGGGGAGATGTCAAGTTAAAAGCTACATCTGATGGAAAGGAGTATTTGGAATTTAATGGTGAGATTATGTTATGATTTCCATCATTTAAATAGTTGATATTTTAAATCTTTTAGAAATCACAGAATATATACTTCTGTGGATAATGGATGTACATGTACAACAGTCCTGACAAAAGTTGGTAATTTGTGCTTTTAAGGATATTAACCATTGTTTTATATTTATCAAAACAAATCTTATTTACTATGCAATACATGTTTTTTGTTATATAAAAGTGAAAGTTTTGTACAGACAGGAAGGATAATTCTTCTTTAAATATTGACATAAGCATACTTTTTTCAGAAAGAAGCACCAAAACCCGTAGTGGAGCAAAAAGCAGGGATTTCCGGGATATTACGCCAAAGATTTTCGGGGAAGGAGAGAAGTAATTGCCCTATTCATGTTTACAAGGAATACAAACGGCATAGACCTCAAGACACATTAACTGATGAACATAGATTTTATTTGAGGCCTTTAGATAATAAACATGAGGAAATATGGTACACTCGCCAAACCATAGGCAAAGATAAATTAGGTAAAATGGTAAAAAAAATATGGCAGAAAAAGGAGATCTTCAAGGAAGAAAGGTTAATCATTCGGGACGTAAAACTTTTGCTACCACACTACTTCAAAATGGTAGACCTGCCAATAAAGGTGCTCAATTAGGAGGCTGGACAGGCATTAGTACCTTAACTCATTATTCAGTACCGTCTATTGAACAACAGCAACAAGCTTCTCACACAATATATAAGGTCATGTTGCCGAACTCAGATTTACAGACGACATCAGATTCAGAGGAACCTTGTGAACTTTCAAACTCAAATACATTAGTTCATAATAATTTAAATGCAAATGTATCAAATACAAATAATCAAATTGCTAACAAACATGACAACCCAATGGCCATGTTTGCAGGTGCAACTATAACAGGTGGTGTTTTCAATATTAACATATACTCAGGGGAAAGAAAGAATACTATAAACTGCAGCCAAGAGCTTTAATCTGAAAACTAGATAAAAACATGTTTTTTACTTGTTGTGTTTATTTACTGTTGATTATTTAATAAAATTGTTACTATTTTATTGTTTTGATAAAAATCCTCAATTTTCATTGATACATATTCAAATCACTACTATTGAAGTCCTGAATGTCAGATTTTCACACTATTTTCAATCTTCATATTGGCCCGGCTAGAGTTCATATTGGACTGGTTAATTAATAAAGGTATCATTGCGTAACAATTTTCTATTGGCTTAGTTATAGGTCCTCGGGCAGCCATATTGGCCTTCGGCTTCGCCTCAGGCCAATATGGTACCCTCGGACCTATAACTAAGCCAATATGAAAATTGTTACGCAATAATACCATATTCATTACTTCGCAAATACCTGTTTTCCCAAAAGAGATAACATATATTTGGAGCTTTAGCAAACTGTTAAAGAAATAATTTTCAAAACTTAACATGCTGATCATTTGAAAATGAGTCCACACTTCAAAAGGCATTTAAATTGAAAAGGCAAAAAGAAAAACAACTGTACACAAAACACAACTTCTAAAACTAAAGACACGAATCCCACCATATAACCGAGATAATCCTAGATGCGTCTATAAAAAAGATAGTGCAACGGACAGGACAAAAATAAAAAAGTCAAACAACAAACCACAACGCTACTGTGGATTCATTATTATTCGTTGGATACCAATTTTCCCGGATTTTGTTGGTAAACGTGAACCACGAAATTAAATTTTCAAGAGTAACAGATTACCTTTATGCGTGTATGCTTATTTCGGCAACACCACGAAATTATATATCCACAAATATATCTAGTTTTTCTAATTCCACGAAAATTGGTTCCCACGAAAATAAGCTAAGCCTTTTTCAACGGATTTTTATAGGTCGTTCTTATGTTGTACTGTTATACCACTGTCCCATGTTAGGGGGAGGGTTGGGATCCCGCTATCATGTTTAACCCCGCCACATTATTTATGTATGTGCCTGTCCCAAGTCAGGAGCCTGTAATTCAGTTGTTGTCGTTTGTTTATGTGTTACATATTTGTTTTTCGTTATTTTTTTTTTACATAAATGAGGCCGTTAGTTTTCTCGTTTGAATTGTTTTACATTGTCTTATCGGGTCTTGTATAGCTGACTGTGCGGTATGGGCTTTGCTCATTGTTAAAGGCCGTACGGTGACCTATAGTTGTTCATGTTTGTGTCATTTTGGTCTGTTGTGGATAGTTGTCTCATTGGCAATCATACCACATCTTCTTTTTTTATAATTCACAGTATATAGACAACGATAGATTGAAAAAAGAAGTTTATCTGAGGTGCTATTGAACAGACCAAGACCTCGCTCAAAATAATTGAGCTAGTTATGACGTCAAATATCAAAGGCACAAATGTCAGCTTATTAAATTATGACGAGTTTCACACGTAAGGAATATTAATTAACCAATTTTACTTTAGCATCTTGCGGGTTTACTTTCAAACTTGTAAGGAAATGTACTGATACGTTTTCTTCTGTTCTATGGAGAAGCATAGTTTAGAGCCTTCGTGATTTGCCCTAACAAAGCTTTGTATATTATAACATTTTATATATTAGTCTACGAACTGCTTTCATAAATTACCCGTTTTATAAACATATATAGTTGTAATGTTGCATTGCATCTGTTACAAATGAAAAGACATACAACTGGTATTACAAATCAATTAAATGGCAACTCGAAAGATATCTAGAAGCAGACAATACACATCTACAGATTCACATCTTTCATATCGTTTCTATACAAATTTGAACTTAAACAGAAGGTGGCATGATATATAAAGTATCCTACAACTGTGAATGTAAAGGGAACCAACATTGATTAAAGGAGATATTTTTTAAGACCAGTAATGCGTTTGTTAAAGTCAACTTCGGAGCTGATTACGTAAAACAAAAAGATTAAAATCGGTGTAACATAGAAAATTGACATATTCATGAATATCATTGACTCATAACGTTGTTTGCAAGGTTAGAAATAACAAAACTCCCTGTAATTCTTGAACTGAAAAAGTTCTTTTTTCTGTGTTTTTGATAATCTATAGCCGAATCAATAGTCAGTTATTATTTTACAATAATTTTGTACATGTGTTTTTACTTTAGAGAACTAAGTTTTAAAGCTCGTCTGAATATTTTCGATGCTTAGCTTATAGGTGACATGATCAAATACAACTATGCTACACAAATAATTATCCATCAAATAGTTAAATGATTGTTCAATATGTAATCATTATGTTTTCAGTAAGAGGGTTAGTATCGTTTAATATAACTGAGGGGAAGTACAACCGTGCACGATAACTCATTTGTGTTACATATTGACAAAGAAACACTTGGATATATTTATTACGAGAAAGATGAGATATGGTGTTTGTTAGTAATAATAATTCATATACCCGAATGACATGCCATCATTTCATTGCCAGAATGTCATGTATATCAGTAACATGTCACCTACATATTCATCATCAAACCTGGAGTTGTTTAATACAAAATCAATAATGAGCTTCAAACATGAGTAGTTTATAAATATCTAGGAAAACTGAACATGCTATAGTATATATTGTTATTTAATGATTCATATGCATGACTATTATCTACGTTGAATTTTTCACTTTTCATCAAACTTGATTGCACCTTTTTTTATTCTTTTCCGTTAGAATTGTAGTTTTGTTTTCTGTTTAACTACATAGCTCGCAAAAAAAAGAGGCCTCGCTGTATATCCGCTGAGTCTACCTGTAAGAAACTTTGAAATAGTTGTTCTACTAAAATAAACAAAGTCAAAGCAAAAGTAGTAAGAATTTCCCTTTTTGAAGGGGTAAATAAATGACGCCAAAGATTTGAGGTTGCACTTTGAAAATACAACTGTTTCTCGAACCACGCCCCTTTTGGGGAGATTTAGAAAATTCATAGAAAATTAATTTTGTTTACATACTGGATCCCAGTTATACTCTCTGTGTTCCATCTCATAGAGACATAACTTGGGAATTGTATCAGTAAATATACACGCGCATATTTTTTAAATTGAAATTTGTGGTAGCCGTTCATTCGAGGTAGGGGTAATTAGTGTTAGTTTAAACTCTGTAAAGTTCAGGGCATATAAACGTTGAAAATATGCCGCACAGCTCTATATTTTGACGTTTCAAAAAAAGATTGTAGTGCATATGAACTTTCAATTCTAGGATAAGATTTTTTTTCAAAACTTCATAGTAAAAGTGGTACAGTTTAAGCCGTAAAAGGAGTTTCTATGGGAAATTGCATTGTCAATATTTACAGAAATGCAACCTATATAGGGTGAAAAAAGAGAACTTTCAGAATTTAACCAAATTTTCTTTTTCTTTCACAGATTTTAAAGAAATTAACTCACATATGAAGTTTTATAAATATTTCATGAAGATTGCTAGAATCCTGGGCCTTCTATATTATGACTCAGCATAAATTCACAGTTTACAGTATGCATAGTTTATTTAAAGTCCTGAATACAAAATGTATTCATAATATTTGCATATATGTAAGTTAAATTGTTAGGAAGTGCTTATATTTACTCTTCGCAGTCATTGAAACTCATCGATCCTTCCTGAATATTATTTATGGGGTGATTGTGTCCTGTCGATAAACCAAAAGTAAGCCGTAACACCTAAATCAGCTTTTTTTTCACCACGGCATAAACAAATACAAGCTAGAAATACAAAAATATCTCAACAAAACTTACAATAGTGTGTTCTATCCTGAAGATGTACTAAATATTCCAAATTGCTAGAAACAGCAGAATCATTTACAAATTTGAGGCCCCAGGGGCAAAAAACATAGAAAATTGCCTACCCCTGAGTCATAAAACAAATAATTTAACCTGTAAATGCTATGATTTTATGTTTTTTAAGATCTTGATATAGAAACAATAACTATGCTTGGAACATATGCAAAAATCAGATGTTAGTAGTCATCTCTATAACATTTTAAGTGAATGTATATCTCAGACTGGTATCTGCATACATACAACTATTGCAAATATGACTTTGTTTGAACACTTCTAGTATATTTATTAAGCTGGGGTCACACATTCACGATTTTTACTACCGTTCTTGACAGGACCATTCCCGATTAAAATTTATTAAAAGTCTGATCAAGATCCTGTGAATCGTGGATGGAAATTCAAACATAAATTAAAATTTGTAAAAAAAATAATTTGATCACGACAACAATCAGATAGTGTTCAGGAAGCACCGATATTCAACCGTTTCTAAGCGAATAAGTCCCGATAATCCCGTTCTGAATCCGCTTCTAATCCGATATGTATTTTTCGCCAGGTAAAATTCGACCGAGTCTGTCACGACTGCGTCCCGACTCTACCGAATGTAATCCGACTGAGATCAGACAGTGACCAGACTGTGAACCGACGCTGACGGAAGTTATTTGTTCGAAAACTGTCGGCATATTCGGGATGATCAGGTACTGTCGGAACGTAATCCTATCACGGTCCGCTCTATCGCATTGTAAAGGGCTTTGTCTGGTTTCAGTCGTATTGTATTCTGTAGTTTTCGGGACTCTGACGTGGGTATCGTTGACGAATTTCGTATTAATAACGGGACTGTTTCTGAACGGTTTCGGCAAAAAACGTTTCGCAATCGACAAGATCTGGATGCAATCTGGACTCAATCGGCAGAAAAACAGCTATGAAAAATTACTCCGGATCATTCCCGTTCCACAGGACACAGTCCAGAATACACAAAACATTGTTCGGAATTCGATCCGATACAGCAGAATCTGTCACGACATAGCCACGATTGTAATCTGATTAGACAAAATCGGCTGAGTTGCCCCGAATGTTACGGGACGCACCTAACTGTCGGGATGCTTTGCCGAACTATTCGGACCCTTCCCGATCCGTAGGAATCTGTTACGAACTAAAACGAATGCGTTCAGACAATGATAGGACATTCCAGATAATTGAGGATACCAATCCGACTTTTTCACTTTTCATATCGTATTGCTTTCTGATCTCAAACGGGAGTAATAATCGGCAACGTGTGAACCCCGCATAAGGTAAATTGTGTCAGATATATGATTACAGATGCTACTGTTGTGACAAGAACTTTAAATTGACCATAAGAGGTAGAAAATGTGAGCTTTAATTGACAAATAGGCATACAGTAAGATGTGGGCTGGAGACAGAGGCAGGATTGGATACTGTAAATAATCTTGAATGTTGTAATGATTGACTGCTAAACATTACATTAATATTATTCTGATATGCTTTCAATATGTTATCAAAATAGTTTTAAACAGGTTCTAGGCATTTTATATCAGAAAATATGCAAATAGGGTAAGCTGGCAATAATTAAAGTCTTGTTTTAAAATTCTTTTAAAAATTGAAACAGGGGAGGGGGTATACAATGTTCAGTAAATAAACCGTTAGAGTATACACAGTGATTTCTTTAAGGCTATAGTTCTGATAAATGAGTATTAATGTGAGCAAAAGATTTTAGAGAGTTTTCTATTAGAATAAATGTTTGAATTGGTTGCACTTTGTAACTACAGCTGTTTCTCGAACCACGCCTCTTTTGGGATATTTAGAAAATTCATAGAAAATTAATTTTGTATACATACTGGTTCCCAGCTATACTCTCTGTGTTCCATCTCATAGAGACATAACTTGGAAATGTTACCAGTAAATATACACGTGGATATTGTTTACATTGAAATTTGTGGTAACCGTTCATTCGAGGTAGGGGTAGTTAGGAAAATAAGTGTTAGTTTAAACTCTGAAAAGTTCAGGGCATATAAACGTTGAAAATATGCCGCACAGCCCTATATTTTGACCTTTGAAAAAAATTGTAATGCATGTGAACTTTCAATTCTAGGATAAATTTGTTTTCAAAACTTCATAGTAAAAGTGGTATAGTTTTAGACGTAAAAGGAGTTCCTATGGGAAATTGCATTGTCAATATTTACAGAAATGCAACCTATATTGAGCAATATTTTAAGTAAAGAAACCACATGATAGTACTTTTGAGGGCAATGTTTGCAAATGTTAACAGCTGTGCTTACTCTAAATGTTCATTTTTTTTTAGATTGTATTAATTTTAAATGGAAAATACAATAGAGAATGGAAACGGGATATGTTACACCGAGTCAACAACCTGACGAAAGAGATAAAAATAGCCCAACCATTAAAACATTCTGCTAGTGATATATCAATTATTTTTAATACAGTCTTATACGTTGTTCTTTCTGTTCTCTCTAAGATAGCACCAACTTAATTCATATAATAATTGAAGATACCAAAGACAATATGTGGCATATTGTGCAATAAGTATGCTTGCTATCAAAACTTTTTGAAAGTCGCACACAAACATATCAGGCTTGAAAGCTTACCTACATAGAGAGTCTTTATGGATTAACATATATCGCGTACATGTGAAATCTAGAGTTTGAAAGCATAGCAAGAGATTAGTAAATATAAATTATAGCAAATGTAACTAATTAGAATAGCCATTATTTTGTAAAGTCAAAATGCTATTGCAACCGTAGTTTTAATACATTAACTGATAACAAAAATGAAGTATTTGAGTACAATGTATTGCTTGTTTGACCTTTATCTAGTCTACTCATGATCATAACTTTGGGAGGCAACACATTTGATTTTTTGATTGGGAGTTTCGTCTAGTATCTCACGTACAATACTGGAAGTTATACTTAACTAGCTTTTGAGTGTTGAGTGTTAAGAGGTTAAAATGTATTACTTTTCAAAAGCTGAAAAGTTTTTTAGGCCCAGGTTTTGTTTTTAGAATACTACTTTTTTCAACAAGCATTGATATCACATTTTTTTTCAGAGGAGAAATGAACCCTCATTCTGAAATTTCTTCCATTTCCAATTTGATCAGCTTTTGCTAAACTGTTTTTTGAAAGAGTCTAAACATGTTATTGATTCATTAAAAAGAAATATTTACAATTTTAACTTGCATGCTACAGTAGACATACATTTTAAATCAATAAACGACATAAAAGGTAATTTCATATACATTATAATCACACGAACATATAAATTTATCTTGAAAAAAATAATCTGCAACGACTCAGCAATTTGTGTTTCAACTATAAAAAAAATACAGAAAAATTATATTTTTATCAGATGTAGTTCCTAAGTTTACCGTTTAGATGATAACGTGTGTCATAAGACTATAGAAATCTTTAAATGCACACTGGTATTAATTAGATAGCGTTTTATTTTGACAATTTTCATCTTTTAAGATAATAACTGGAATATTAAGAAAACTATTCTGCATACTATTTTTCTATGAGTACTAATTCTGCATTTTAAAGTTAGATAACAGTACCTTGTATAACAACTTTTATAGTAAAAGCAGTTCGATGAGCTTAAAGTGTGTTTTGTAAATAACCGTCGTCATATCGAAAATTTTATCAGCAAAGTATGTACAAGGAGTTCTAGTTAAATTAAATTTCTAATACAAACAAAGGGATATTAACAAATGAAAAAACACGGGTATCATTAAAATTGTGCTCTCTAAAAAATCAGAATACTTTACGACTGGTACCTTAAGTACAGATTGAAACCTAGCTGCGGAACCGTAGCTCTTATGTCCGTATGTTATATTTTGACTATTTGCGGACCATAGCATAGTAAAAAAATTACATAATGACCTTAGAGCTACGGTTCCGCAGCGAATTGATATCAAACAGAGGTTCTTGATAGTTATATATTACGCACGTAAAAGAAAATGTACGCTTATACGTTTTAAACTTTAAGGACTGAAATATAATAGAAAATATGTTTTGTCGTGTGGTACCTATCAAGTGTATATTAGGAAATTTAACCTTACCTAATCAATCTTAATTGGTTTATGGCGTTTTTTCTTTTCTTTTCGAACTTACATGAATAAACATTAACATTTTACAGATCCACGAACCAGATAGCGTGCGTGAATATAAAACGTATATTAGTTTGTGAGAGAATACGGGTGTCATTCGGTTTATCGAGAGAAATGATCGTGAAAGAATATCCAACGGCGGTCAAGTATTGAGAGACGATCGTGAATGTTCTGGTAACGGATCGTGTAAGTCATTTACTGTACATTCTAGTTCAGAATCTTTGAAAAAATCGCTTAATTTTGAAAACGCGGAACAAATCCGAACAAAAAAAAAGTCTGTCAAAATGGTTTAACTTCCTCAACATACCTGTGAAAGAAGATAAAGAAAAGATGAAGTACTTTTAAAAAAAAAACACAAAAGGCGCAATGCGTGTCTATGACATTAATTACAAATAACACGCTTTTTGTACCTATAATGGTCATATTTCAGAATATCATGATATATTTAAAATTTTATCTTTGGTGTATCTGATAGTTCAGTTGAATTAAAGTATGTTCTTCCATTAAAAGCGTTAATTTGTTTATGAAAACCTTGAATGTGTTGAATTTTCATCAAACTTGATCGTGAAAGATCAGGCAACGTATTATTTCGATCGTGAAAGAAAATGCGTGACCAGACTTAATACTAGTAATCAGAAATCAGTATTTCTTTTACCATTTGATAACTCTGCAAGTGGTTGAAGCCTGTAACTATTTTGATAAGGATGAACATTAAAGCTATTATTCTTTTTTCTATTCAACACTTTACCTCGAAAGTTAAACTATAGCTCTAAAGAGCCTGTGTCGCTCACCTTGGTCTATGTGAATATTAAACAAAGGACGCAGATGAATTCATGACAGTATTGTGTTTTGGTGATGGTGGTGTGTTTGTACATCTTACTTTACTGAACATTCTTGCTGCTTAAAATTATTTCTATCTATAATGAACTTGGCCCAGTAGTTTTAGTGGAAAATGTTAGTAAAAATGTACAAATTTTATGAAAATTGTTAAATTGACTATAAAGGACAACAACTCCTTAGGGGGTCAATTGACCATTTTGGTTATGTTGACCTATTTTTAGGTCTTACTTTGCTGTACATTATTGCCGTTAACAGTTAATCTCTATCTATAATAAAATTCAAGATAATAACAAAAAACGGCAAAATGTCCTTAAAAAAACAAATTCAGGGGCAGCACCCTAACAACAGAATGTCCGGTCCATCTGAAAATTTCAAGGCAGATAGATCTTCACCTGGTTAACAATTTTACACCATGCCAGATTTGCTCTATATACTTTGGGTTTTGAGTTATAAGCCAAAACCTGCATTTTACCCCTATGCTCTATTTTTAGCCATGGCGGCCATCTTGGTTGGTTGATCGGGTCACGCCACATATTTTTAATCTAAATACCCCAAAGATGATTGTGGCTAAGTTTGGAATAATTTGGCCCAGTTGTTTCAGAGGAGACGATGTTTGTAAAAGATTACTAAGATTTACGAAAAATAGTTAAAAATTGACTATAAAGGGCAAAAACTTATGCCCATTTGCCCATGTTGGTCATGTTGACTTATTTGTAAATCTTACTTTGCTGTACATAATTTATATATTATCGGTAATCATCTCAACGAGATTGATTTTCTCGCTTGAGCCGGGACGGCGAAAGCGAGAAAGGCAATCGAGTTGAGATGAACAATGATAATCTTTTTATCGCTATTTTACCTTTGACGACGTTGTGAATTTCATGCCAATTTCGTTAGCAACGCCACGTGCATGCTTAGTTTCTAGCGAAAATAGTTCTACACCACACATTTGTTAAACTAGATACCCCAATGATGATTGTGGCCAAGTTTGGTTTAATTTGACCCAGTAGTTTCAGAGGAGAATAGTTATCAAAAGTACCGGGATTATAATTTTATACGCCAGACGCGCGTTTCGACTACATAAGACTCATCAGTGACGCTCAGATCAAAATATTTGAATACATACAAAGTTGAAGAGCATTGAGGATCCACAATTCCAAAAAGTTTTTTGTAAAAGTTAACGACAACGGACGACGACGACGACGACGACGGACGACGACGACGACGGACGCCAAGTGATAAGAAAAGCCCACTTTGCCCTTTGGGCCAGGTGGGCAAAAACAACCCAAACTAATAACGTGTCTAAATAAGTGTGAAAGATTCAGCACTGTGAATCGGTCTAGTGTACTTCAGGCAGACCAACACTAATTAGCCAATAATATGGATGTGAAACGTTTAAACCAAATGTGTTTTGATCCATTAAACAAAAAAATCATAGCAAAAAAAGCACATTTCATGTGTAATTTTGGATTGAAAGATAACCAACATTTTGTGCAACAGAACTTTTTAAGTTCTTTACAAACAACGCAGATAAGAATTTATTTTACTATATAGGATATACTATAGAATACCAAAGCGTTAATTCTGTAATGTCTTGTTTGCTTTACTTATGATAGTATATTTGTTGAACGTCTATAATATCAAGGGTTTTACTAGAAGTGTCAAATGCGCTTCAGATTGCCGATGTTTCATAAAAAAGGTCATGGTCAGATGAACCATGCCATACAGATCTCTACAAATATCCCGTACACCGAATAAATGTGTTCCGATCCTTACAGTGCCTTAGAAACTGATAATTGAAAAGTTATGCTTGGCCAATTAATTCGGAACATAAGGTCAAACGTATATGAATCCTGACCGACAGCTAGGCATAACATCTTACTATCATTTAATAAATCAAACACAATTGAAGTCATCATGGTCATATAAGAAACACGCAGACAGACATGTACACCATACACGAAACACCTTGTCGCTATAGCATACAGGTACAAAATGTATATATTCAAAAGGCCTAACAACATAAAACAAACATTGCCGAATGATGCATGATAATAAGTTCAATGTTAGTTAAAACCTTGCACAAGTCGAATGTAAACACCTTACAAGCATAACAAATCCTAAAGCTTAACGAAACCTCGATACGGACTGGGTCACTAAAATGAATCTGTCTGACGGACATTTAGTTTATACGGTCCAGTATAAAAAATATGGGTATCCTATAACTCATGATAAGTGAGTACTTCACATGATAATAAAAAAACGTCATCCTACAATCATCCAACTATTATACAAACAAAATGTTCACGAATGCCCACATAATAATTTTAATGTATTTGCACGTCTGGCGTACTAGATTATAATCCTAGTGCCTATTTACACCACTGGGTCCATACCATTGCTGGTGGACGTTTCGTCCCTGAGCGTATCTTCAGCTCAGTATTCAACACTTCGATGTGGACATGAAAATCAATAATGTGGTCATTTGATACAAATTTCTTGTTTACAGAACTTTGAAATTTTCGAAAAACTAAGTATTACCATAGTCATATTTGGTACAACTTTTTGGAGTTTTGGATCCTCCATGCTCTTGAACATTTTACTTGTTTGGCCTATTGAGGATGTTGACCTATCTCGCCAATTCTTAATATCAATAACAAATATCAATTTTTATAAATTGGAAGAATAATGTGAACGTCTTCGTAGCATCAGATCTTTCACGATCCTTTTCACGATCTTCAAAAATGCGGTACGTGATTTTTCACGATCCAAAAAAATCAATTTTGTGTAGATAGTTCTTTATTTACCAAGATTCAGATTATATTTATACAAAATAACTATGACAACCGTTTAATTAATTCAAATACAATGCCCTTATTCTGATAAACGTAGTTTATCTAGTCGAATTTGTGAAAAATATCGTGTTTGTTTACATTTTTATGTCATTGAAATGTCGAGAAGCAATCTGCCTTTTGTCGTTTTGTAATAACTATGTACTTTTGAACCTGGATATTCTGACATACTGACCATAATGTTGAACCATTTCGACACACAGTTTTATTTTGTCGTAAATGTGTCTGTGTAATTAATTAAATTAGAATATTTAATGAACTTTCATATGTCTTCTCGATTAAATGTCTTTCACGATCCGTTACCAGAACTTTCACGATCGTCTCGCAATACTTGACCGTCGTTAGATCTTCTTTCACGATCATTTCTCTCGATAAACCGAATGACACCCGTGGAGAAGGTATTAACAGACAACCTTTGTGCGGAATCTCCATTTGGTTAACAAATGGTCAGCATTTTTCCAAAAGTGATTGAAGTAAATAAACAATCTGGAAATTTTTACTTTTATTTTTTTCCCATTTCAAAGTTGAAATATGATTAACAAAACATTTGTTTTCATGAATGATCATACATTGTTCTTTCTAAATGTCGTCCAATACAGTGCGACTATTTCAGAGTAATCTCGATAATTGTTTTAAAAATTCACAAATATTGCTTGGACGATAAATGGAATACAAAGAACAATAAATTAATGAATATTTAAATGAATACGAATTTGTTAGTTGGAGAGTTGGAATGATACCAATTCACATGAGGCATTACAAATCTTCAAATAGAAGCTATTCAATTCTAAAATTTGGCAGGTGGGCCTAATGAATTAAACACAAATAATATTTTAAATCTCTTGTTTTAAAATTATAGTTCAAACCTGATGTCAACAGTTCATACATGTCAAACATAATGTTTGACAATGAATACTGGTAATCTAAATTATATATTGATAAAATAAAACTTCCAATAAATCTGTTGATATGTTCAAAATTCAAAATGAATCAATAGTTTTATGAATACAAATTGTTGTATTTAATGATTGAAATATAACTTTTGACCAAAACAAGATTTGAAAAATATAAAATTTCACAGTGTAACAATTGAGACACATTGATTGACTTATATACATATTGATAATAACTTTGAAACAGAGCACCTATCTATACCGACTGAATTATAAGGAAATACGAGTCATCCGTCATACACAATCTTTACACAAAGACAGAAGACTTCGAAAAAAAAAACAAAACAGGATTACATTGATAGAATTGAAAAATGTGTCGAGGAAAATAATATTCCAGACGATTTTATTTTCAATTGGGACCAAACTGGTGTAACTCTTATTCCCGGTGGTGACTGGACAATGGACGCTCAAGGCAGTAAGCAGGTTAATATTGTTGGCATAAACGATAAACGTCAAATCACTGCGTTGTTAACAATATCTAAGTATGGTGTTCTCCTTTCTCCACAGATTATTTATGCCGGGACAACTGAACAATGTCTTTCAAAATATGGGTTTCCTAAGTCATGGAATATTTACCATTCGGAAAATCATTGGAGCAATACTGACACTATGTTGCATTACATAGAACATTTGCTTGTGCCGTGTGTAACGGATAAACGTGATGAACTTCATTTACCCTTAAAACAGCCTGCTTAAGCGATATTTGATGTGTTTAGTGCTCATAGACATGCATCCGTTTTAGATGCTCTACACAGAGCGAACATTAAAGTAGTTTATGTTCCAGTTGGATGTACAGACCAGTTACAGCCCCTTGATATACGTGTCAACAAAGTGTACAAAGATATTTTAAGGGCAAAGTTCCAAGATTGGTATGCAGATGAAGTGGCAAAATTTCTCAAAAAAAAAGATAAAACTTGATAAATTTGAAATTGACATGAGATTGAGCGTTATCAAACCACTGCACTCCCGCTGGCTAATGAATACACAAAAACAATTAGAAACAAAGAATGACCTTATTCGTAGCGCTTTCGAAGCTGCAGGGATAAAAGTTAATTAATAAATCCATTGATCTATGTGACAGCTACAATGTGTTAATCGGTATTTAACGATTTACAGGTGTAGTTTACCTAACTGTAATGTGTGTTGTTTTTATAACAATTTTATCAGTGTCGGAATTATACTTGAGATAATTTTTAATCTATTTGTCATTATTAATAATAAATATTTTATTACCAAATGTCTTTGTATATAAACTTTTAGAATCAAATGTAAAGTAGTGTCCATTAAAAAGTTGTTGGTATACATTTGTCGTGGACATATACTTTTTTCCGATCATGTGCTTTGAGTAGATTTTGTTCATGACTATACTTCGATATAGGTAGGAAACACATCTTTTCCAGTTAAATATTCGCGGTAGTTTTATTTTCGCGTACCAACTGCTACCGCGAAAATAGCGAAAATAAAACTACCGCGAAAATTTCCCGGTTTACAGTAATTAATTCCTCTTTTTGAAAGGTTTTGCAAACGTTCTGGTGGTATTATGTGAGAAGACGTTACTAGTTTTAAAGATACAACAAAATCCCTTTATCAAAAACCGGGAAAATTATCATGTTGTGATTAGTAAAACGCTCTCACGTAGTGACCTTCTATGGATCAGTAGGGAGTTAGTATAATTCATAGAAGGTTCATGGCGTCACGTCTACTGATAATGGTGACATCATCTATTGATTTGTTGTATTTTATTGTTTATGTTTCTACAAAAAGCAGTAGAAGAAGACATCTGTTCAAGAGATTCGTTATACGGTTTACTACTGACCCCCGACGAATACATAGAGGATTAGTAAAATCAATAGGGGACTCGGTTTACAACCTCATCCCCTTTGGATTTAACTAACCGTCTACGGATCCGTAGGGGGTCAGTAGCAAATCATATAACTTAAAGTACATGATACTTGTCTTCCTAATTAATAACAAGAATGTAGTTTTTTGGTGTTTCATTTCTTAGTTAAAATTTTCTGATTTCCCCTCCGTGTCTTCTTATAAAAAACGCTAGCGACATGACATGAATTACGTGGGGATCAGTTTTTAAATAGCGAAATTGTCTGACCTTCAGCATGATAACACATCAAATTATGTTAATATATATATATATACATATATATTTGTATAAGAGATACTTTGATTTGCCAATATCGGCTAAAGCCATTGTTGCCCAATTAATGTTGTGTCCAAAGACAACATTGCCTGATTTTATTTTGCGCGTAAGCTATAAACGGGATTATAGCTAGTTTACAAAGTTTCCTTTGATATTGCTTTCCTTTCTCAGCGGAGTCGAGTGATATGAACACATTATCGGTAGAAACTAAGGGGACACGTTGCGTTGCCAGTAAAGCAAGGTAAAGCAAATTATTATTGCTCATCTCATCTCGATTACCTTTCTCACTTTCGCTGTACCGGCTTAAGCGAGAAAATAAATCTCGTTGACATGATCAACGATAATCTTTAGATGTAATTATATGAACGAGACAATTATAAATAAAATCAACTTTTAAAGTCTGTTCAGTACCAACACAAATTCGATTGATCAAATACGGCCGCATTATACGTTTAATCATTTCAACCGACATAGGAAAAAGTCACAATGTACATAAAGAAAACAAGTAGCATGTGGCTGCAAAAGCAATTAACACTATATAAAAAATAAACAAAACAGAAAAATATCGTCAAAAGTCAAAATTGAATGCATCAACTTTTACAAAACAAAATGTACTGTGGATTCATTTATTTTCGTGGGTACCAATTTTCGTTGATTAAGAAAACTTGCATGTTCGTGGATATCTATTTTCATTGTTTTGGTGAAGTCTACATAGAAGTCAATATAAAAATTGTCATTCGTTGAACATTTAATTTTGTGGTTCACTTGTAACCACAAAATCCACGAACATTGATATCCAACGAAAATTAATGAATCCACAGTATTTGTTTGTAAGTGTTTCTTGAGGATCAAACTACCGTTAAAACCTAACGTTAAAACTCATAAGGGAATTTTGGGGCAATACACTATTTGAAAATTAGAAAATTGCATGATTTTAAATCAATTCAAAAGCGAATACCGAAATTTATCCCTAAGCCGTCTCGTTGTATTTTATGGTAATTTGACTAGGCTATTTTGATAGTGGTAATTTGAATAGTGTCCATATACTTCATGGTTATTTAATTAGTTGATAGTCTATGACTTAATTTTGGATATTTTGGATAATTATCTAGTTTTAAAAGATAATTCAATGACTATGTGATTATATTGACACACAATTGTGATTTTGTTATTACTTGGAAATCCCAATGAAGGTCTCATTCCTTTTTTCCTACTTACTGTAAAGTGTGTAATTGTATAGGTTTTTTTATCGTTTCTTTTGTAAATTTCATCAAGTGCGAAAATGGTGCCTTGGAAACATCTAACTTTTTACAACTTTATTTGATTATGATTCAAAACTATTTTGTGTTTTAATCTTAATTCACTTGCATACAGTTGACTTGATAAAACAAATTTTGTTTTTTAATCTGAATTCACCAAATTCAAAACCACGTATTTAAACCACTGAACAGTGATCATACTGATTACATAGGTAATGTAAGAATGGTCATCGACAAATCTTCTTTTTACATCGTTGTTCTGCCAATATATTGTAACGCCTCACAACCTGTAGAACAAAGGAAATTAATCAAAAGTATAATATGATCAACGGAAGTTAGTTAATGAAGATATTACATGCTATATTTTGACGTTTACTGATACATCTTGATTTAAAATGTATTGTTCGCTTTACTATAAAATATGTACCATTGATATTTATCTAGCTTAATTCAAATATACGGTGTTTCGAAATCTTTTGTTCGCTATGGTTTAAACTTAGTCGAACAAACGGCACAACAGGACGTGTTCTTGGTATTTAAAAGTCGTGAACCCAATCCGTAACAAATGCGTTTCTTCGAGTGTTTTGTATATGTTCTGGTTGTATATTGAAAGAAGACATTAACAGTTTTAAAGATACCACAAAAAGCCGTTTACATGATAATAAATTGTATTTGAAATGATCAATAAAAGTTATATCTTTAGTATATTTGTTTAATAAAGTAAAAAAATTGGAACTGTAGAGTGAATACAAAGTTTAAAGAACTTGATCTTAATCAGTATTGTAATATTGAATGTATTTTGAGCAAGTCTGTTATTAAAGATATTGAAAACAATCTATTTATTATGTACCAGAATAATTGGCATTTAAATTTACTAGCTAATGAAAGCAGTAAATTGCGTACTTACAGGTTATTTAAATCAAATTATTGTACAGAAAAATATTTAAGTATTACTATGTCCGGTAAATATAGAAGTGCATATGCAAAATTTAGAGCAGGTGTTGCTCCGATTAAAATTGAAACTGGCAGGTATGAAGGTATAGATGTAAATGAAAGGTTCTGTTTTAATTGTAAGAAAAATTATTTGAATATAATTGAAGATGAAAAACATGTTTTATTAGAATGCCCAGAATATGCAGATCTGCGAACGATATTTTTTAACAGTGTATGCAATATAGAAAGTAGTTTTAGTAATTTAAGTAATGAAGAAAAGTTTTTATTTATGTTTTATGATGAAAGAGTTTGTTATTTTACAGCCAAAATCTGCCATGAAGTACTTTTTAAGAGAAAGTGTATTTTATACTCGTAATAAGGTATTATAATGTTGTTTGTTTTCTTTTGTATAAGTGTTTTTAATAGTATGGTGTTTTATGCTAAGATATATTGATTTATGTAATAGATGTAATATAAATGTATTTTAATCTGTGTTTTTACAGTCTCTCCTAACTCTTTTTAGAGTGGCTCTTTTATAAATTGTTAATATTATATTGTGTTGTATATCAAATGTTTTAAAGAGGTGATACTCTAATAAATTATTTGTTTGTTTGTTGTGTTTGTTTGTTTGTTTGTTTGTTTTAAACAAAAGCGGATAAAAAAACGAGATGAAATATGATTTGTAAAAGAGGAACGAAAGATACCAGAGAGACAGTCAGACTCATAAACCGAAAATAAACTTAAAACGGGATGACTAAAAATGAGAAAGACAAACAGACAAACAATAACAAACATGTAATAAATTCTTAGTTATTTTTGTCTGTTAAGTTTGATGCCAATGCAATTCGTTTTTAACGATAACTTTCATTGGACTTTTACACATATATAAATTTCTATATTTTTTGGTGTATGTAATATCTCACAAAATAGACATGAACGTCACATTTTGAACCTCAAAATTATCTTTTTGTCATTCTGAAACGTACGAAAGGTATAAGTTCGATATTGATATCATGAGTATAAATATAAAGACTTTTTCGTTTATGTAATTTAACGCCAAAATAGTTGTTAAAAGGTGTTTATTTCAATATGCTTCATTATAATGGATATAATTGAATTGTAGTTTAAGTTTTCCTTCGTAAAACTTCATTTTACTGTCGGTCGTGTACCCAATTACGCAACGGGTCGCTAGGTAAAATCAATTTGCGGCGGTAAAATCTACGATTTACGAAAATATATTTATATGAACGATATAATCATAAATAAAATCATATTGTAAAGTATTTTCATTACTAACTTTTTTGGATATTTCTGATTACCCTGTTTGGAAAAACAATCAATAATTATCAGATTATAAGGACAACAAATGTGAATTCCTTTATTTCTAATTACGGATGAGTGTTTTTATTTTCTAGAGCTAGTAATTTACACAAAACGCGAAGATGTTATCTTGCATAAAGGAGTATGGCCACGAAGGGTAAAAAACGGCCCTATCACAGAAATTTACAAAATTACTGTAGAATGATCCCTTACTAGTGTAGTTCATAGAATGATAACCATTAGACTTGTACCTCTGTTTGTATGATTTTCCAGGGCGTCAGAAAATACTAAGGTACAATGGTATTTTAGCTATTTGCGCGTAACGTTAAAATTGTTTTCTATAACGTTAACGTTCTAGCAATTTTTAAATAATTTCACAAAATATTCCTTGCATCTCGTCCATATTTATTGTTTTGTTTTTAAACTTTAATAACAGAAACTTACTTATATTAAGAGTTAAGCTGCACATAAGCGCTTCATTCACAAGTGTTCTCGTTTTCTGCATTGATATTCACACAATATAAATCGGCAGACTACGTAACCAAACAGAATTCTATAGTATAGACTAAGTTGAATTTAAGTCATAAATGATTTTTTTGGTCAGAAGGAATGAAGATTGGAAGCTGTACAATATCTTGGCGAGCAATTTACAGTCGTAAAGATGTATGAGAATAGTTGATCACTACATCATCTTATTTTCATATGGAAAGAAAACCCGTGATTTACTTACACAGAAAAAAAATCATGCATTTCTAGTAAAAAAGTAAAAGATAAAAATACAATAAAGAACAAACAGTGTGTATAGAAACGTGCACTTCATAATCAATAACACATTATATTTGTTTAAAGACATCAGACACAAGATTGAAGAACCAAACCTGCACTCATAAATATCATTTTCATTCCGGAAGATCTAGAATACATGATTGCTGTGTTACGTATTTGCTTTTCGTTCATAGTTTTACACATAAATTATACCGTTATTTTCCTCGTTTATATTGTTTTGCATTTGTCATTTCTTGGCTTTTCATAGCCGACTATGTGACAGACTTTGATCACTGTTGAAGGTCGTACGGTGACCTGTATTTGCTAATTTCTGTGTTATTTTGTCTCATTGGCGATCATACCAAACCTTTTATTTTATATTTACTCTCAAATCAATATTAAATACTGCCATTAATACATATTATTGACATTATGTGTAGTACTGCTCTCTCCATTTGTACCTAAAGAGCATGAAATATATAGTCACCTGTGAAAATGAAATTAGTTCATTCAAATGGTTCAATGAATCCCTTTTTTACATTTTCCGGCAAACCTTTTAGCTAGACAAAGTAATTATTTGACAAAGTAAGGCAGTGGCTATTTTTCCAAATCGTTATGCTCTAAGATTTTTATCTTCATTTGTTTTTACAGCATACTTCTATCATTTTATATTTGTATCATTAGAATGATTTTAGAAATAATTTCATATACATTTTTTCAATACAAGTTCATCCCTACAAATAGATCCACAATAGTTTTTATTGTTATTCCTTTTTTTTTTACATATTTTTACTTTCACTTGGACTCATAAATGTATTTACACGATTATATGCATCTCAAATATTGTTACACTTATCTTCTATAACTAAATGTCGAAAAACATTTAATTTTTTTATGACAATGCATATTTTCGTAATACTTTTCTAAAGTTAGCATTCACTCTTTACAAAGTACCGGTGTCCTATAGCCATGCTTTCTCTGTGCCAATCCCCCCCCCCCCCCCGGGAAAAAATTGGCACGATCCAACTCCCCCCCTCAGTGAGATTGCGGGAAAACCAGGATCAGGCCAATTTTCCCCCCTTATAGGACGAGAAGCTAATTTTCTCTCCTTTGAAATATAATGTTAATTTATAAATATCTATCAACAAAAAATAGAATAGTAACTTGTTTTATTAGTTCACCAAACCTTCATCATATCCATATTTATTTGATATATATTTCGGGTGTTCTTAAGCTCGTGTTTTCGGGGTTTACTCTATCGGGGTCCGGGAATTCTCTTTTTCGAATTTCGGGGTTTCAGGATTTTTTTTTTAATTCGGGACCGCGGAATTTCGTGTTTCTAAGCCCGGAATTTCCGCATCAGGACCCTTCCTACCCCCTCATCCCGAACCTACCTCCCCGAGAATGATAATAGATATAAGAAGATGTGGCATGGAAACTTTCTGGCAGTTCAAAGGATTATGGTATTAGTATGGATTATACACCTTGTAAAAAATAAAAATAATAAAAGTAAGTTGTAATTTGCCTGGTAAAAAGAATGCATGTAAATGTAGAACTGGTGTAGACGTACACTGATTTGTAAACATGTGGATAGATTAGTCAACACAGAGACAGACGGGTGGACCTGTAGACATAATAGTAGACATAGACAGACCGGTGAATATGAACTCAAGACTGTTAAACATGCAGACAGACAAGAAGATACACAGACAGATCGATAAAAATGTAAACGGACTTTTAGAAATAGAACACATATCCTTTTGAGAATGTAAACCGACTAGAGGACTATTTGAAAAAAAGTGTAGAAAATACAGACAGACAAGTGGACGCATAGACAGGCTGATGCAATTTATGTTATTTTTTTTTATTTGGATGTACTTTTTAGTATATATGTTATGAGTCGAATATGAGAATTTGAGTCAAATCGGTGAATATGATCGACAGCCCTTTAAAGTTTAAGACTGAAATACTGATTCAAGCTTTTCAACATTGCCAATTCATTCTTAATTTGTTTTTATCTTGTAATCTTTACTCGTTTTATTCGTGAAGAAAATATTCCAGTATTTCACATGCCAATTTCAATTCTAATCTCGAAAAAAGTTCGAATGTAGTTTATTATAATTATTCTTATTATCAATTGGTTAAATTCAACAGATTCAAGCCTCAATCCGTATTAAAATTAGAAGAAGTGATCGATATTATTGCAAAAAAGACCACTTTCACTGACTAGATACCATATGACATGCATTAAATAATTTTAAAACTAATAGAAATCCCCGAATATCAGTTTTTTTTTATTTGGCGTTGATTGTAACATCAAAAGTTCAATGTAGGATAAAAAAAACTTAATTCACATAGTTTTTTCACTGACACCCCAACCCCATTCTTAACTTAATTTGGGAAAAATTGATCTACCAATACCCCCCAACCCCAAACTATTTGATTGGAGTTGTTTATCCTACATCGATCATTTGATCTCGTCCCTAAGTGTATTTAACTAAGTTGCGTTCATTCAAGTAATGCATTATCTATAACTATAACTAAAATACTGTGAACTATTTCTCAGATACGCGCCAATGTGACAGTAACCTAACAATGATAAAATTAATATACATGCAGTATTCTTCAATACACTCGTGCCATATTTCACTTTTGTCTACGGTATGCTGCATCTTCAAGGGAAGCTCCTCAATTTTGTGTGATGTCCAGATTGTGTCCTGTATTCCCTAAATTCTAGAGTATACATAATAGTCAATGTGCGCAAATTACCATGACTTTTGTTCTCTTCCAGAATATGCATTTAACTTGCACTGGACGTTAAATAGTCATCCATAATCATGAAACAAACAACACATTTTAATAAAATGGTTGTTTTCTTTGATATCCAATATTCCTTTTTTTTTTAACCAAAACAGTGAATTATTTATTTTATTATACTTTTAAATTCATTATAGTACTTTTAGATCCAGCTGATATATGATTGATAGTTGGTTTGCGAACGTCTAGTAGCAAATACTTCATGCATATTTATGACGGGGAGCAATTAGTTAGAGAATTTATTTCACAGAGGAAACAAGAAAGTGAATGTGTTATCATTGATAATAAGAGAAAAGAAGGGGGCGAAATAAAGCATTATAAGACCAATAAAATCATAAAACAACATGAACATATAGAAGCGACCAAAGGTAAAAACAACAGTAACAAATTATAAGATAAAAACAGGTAACTACAGATTCAGCAAGAAGCTTGGGCCTCCACAAAAAAACCGGATATATAAAAATATATAGTAAGCAGCCATTTGTGTTTGTCACTTGAAGCAGTCTCACCCAAATTTAAAAGAGACCCCCAAAAAGGGACCAAATAAAAACATTCTCTTTGTATGCATTCTGACCAATTGTATACATGCTATTCCGCGTGACTGTCAGATATTTCTTTGATGTTACACAAGCTATATCATAGTTTTACTTCGTCTGTATTTCAGTTTTCAATATTAAACAAATATTATTCTAGCTGAATATCACGGATAGTTTACACCATGCCCTCCTCTCAATAAGGCGTCGTTTTTTTTTTTTTTATCTTTATAAAAAAAATATTGAAAAAAATAATTCAACCACTGCGTAATATAATATAAAAATTCTCACGTGATTTCTAACGTGTTTTGTCCTACGATTTTCAATGTATATTATTGAACATAACGTTGTATGGTATTTGTTTTAACCTTCCGTAGTATGTATTAAAAAATATGTTAACTTGGCATGCCATACTCGATATAAAATGCGGACGTGAAAGAAGGCACTTCTTCAAAACGTCAATATGAAATAACATTCCATGAATAGAAGTTCATATTTCGACGATTTTGTCTTTATAAAACAACATCTTTTAATTGTGTTTGATCTATCTATAAAAAAAGATAATTATTTTTATTAAATTCTAATGTTGGCACAATATAATCGATCTGCTGACTAGAATGTTACGGGGAAAA
Organism: Mytilus edulis; assembly: GCA_019925275.1. NCBI lineage: Eukaryota > Metazoa > Mollusca > Bivalvia > Mytilida > Mytilidae > Mytilus > Mytilus edulis. The sequence goes on from CM034354.1 coordinate 28,632,677, forward strand.
ACTACTGCTCTAAATTAAAATTGTCCTTTTTTTGTTTCACTGACTATGCATAGTATAGGGCTAGTTAAAATAACGTGGAAATGATCGTTAAAATAATTTACAAATTCACAACTATATTTAAATATTAACCAATTAGAATTTATGTCTATGTATCACGTTTACGGATAGCAATATTATACAAGTTATTCGTCAGAGAATTATCGTACCTCGGAAATTGCGGCGTTGAATCAGGATTTGATTGTTAGCAAAAGTAAGATTTTCGATGTGGACACAGGCCTCGACCACGCTAAATATTGTTTCAAACTGAGTCAAAATGTCAAACAATTAAAATGAGAGAAAAAATACTTTGGTCGAGGCCTGTGGCCAATGCGAATTTTAACCAAGAAGTGTAAAATTCGTTATAAATTTGGACATTTTGAGCGTTTCGGTTCAATTCCGGGTATTACGTCACGTTAATGACGTCACAAAAATGTGATTTAAAACTATAATAAAAAATAACAATATTCATAGATATGTTTTAGCTATAAAGGATCCACCTAATTTGACTTTTATTTTTTGTCATATCACAGGGTCAATATCGGCACTTCGTGGCCATACTCCTTTGACTTGATGAAATACTATTTGATAATGATTCCAAACTATAATGTCTTTAATCTGAAATCACAATATCTAAAACAGCGTATACAAAACATTCTACAGTAATCACAGTTCTTAGTCTAGTAATGGAAGGATAGTTCTCAACAAACTTTATTTTCCACACGTCATTTACATTGTGCCAATATGTTGTTACGCCTCACAAAAACGCAAAACAAAGAAATTTAATTTAACAATAATCTAATGAACGCAACCTTTTTTATTTAGATTAAAACATGATGAATTTTGACGTTAACTGATACATGTACATCTTAAATTAAAATGTATTGCTCGCTTTACTGTTTACATATTTTTTGTTATTATCTATCCGCCAAAAAAAATATGTACCAATGCTTTGAAATCCAATGTTTGCAATTAAATACTTTTAATATATCAAATAGCACAAACAGACGTGTCCTTTGAAATTAAAGATTATAAAACCATATATTTACAAATGCATTTTTTTCTTTTAGAGGGTTTTGTAAACGTACTCGTGGTATTATGAAAGAAGAGGTTACTGGTTTTGAAAACACCCGATGAATCATTATACATTATACATTAGCTTTTTGATCAATAACAGTAATATATTTGTTTCCTTTATTTTTCTTTCTAAGTTAACATTTACTGATGTTCATGTTGTTTCTAAGTTAAGAAAAAAACGCAACATGACAACGTTCAACATTAAAGATTTCAATGTTTATTGTTAAAGTCGGCCAGGGAGATAAGCTGACGTTCATCATGACAACAATATTAAATCATATAAAAACTCAACAGGAGATATATTGACCAAAGACAATATTGCCTGATTTCATTGCAAGCTTAAGTTATACACAGGAACATCATTTTATAATTTTGATAATTATAAATTAATTTAACCGTTCAAGTTGGTCTAGTACCAATGCATTTTCGACTAAAGTCGAACAATAACGGTCATTTCACCAGTTACAAATTTAGGTCATGATTTATATAAATAAAACATAACAAGTATCATAACTAAATCAGTGATAAGCAATTGACGCTATCAAAATGAACTAAACAGACATATAGCGTAAAAAATCAAAGGTTTGAGAAAAAATGAAAAAAATGAAGATAACATTATTTGTTTGTGTGTTTTAATAGAAAGAATCCTACAGTAAAATGTTAACGTTTTGTACACTCATCAGAAACTATGTGGTCAATGAACTTATAGCAGATTAGAAAAGAGCACGGATTTTATCAATTAAAAGTCGGATTCTGAAGTTATCCTTTTAATTCTACTGATTGTAAAGTGTTTTATTTTACAGAGTTTTTTTCTCGTTACTTTGGCAATTTTCATACAAGGCAAAAATGTTACCTTGGATACATCGGACTTGATACAACTCTGATTCAAAACTATTTTTTTTTTTTAATCTGAAATCTACAAATTCAAAATGCATATGTAAACCATTTGCCAGTATTAAATGTGGGTTCCTAACAAAATATATTTTTAGCACGACATTTACATTTAATTTGTTATTCTGCCAATATGGAGTAACGCCTCACAAAACGTAGAACAAAGACAAATAATTAAAAGAATAATATGATGAACACAATTTATTCAATTGAAACTATGTTTGAAAAATTGTGACGTTGACTTTACTTAACATATTCTAAATTAAAGTTTATTGTTCGCTTTACCATTATATATGTATCATTAATCTATAAGCAGCCAAAATCCAAATATGCCAATGTTTCGAAATCCATAATTTGCAATTAATTAAACTTAGTCGAACAATTGTCACAAGGACAAAACAGTTCAAACACGTATAGGTACATTTAACGAGGTGAATAAACCTTATTTAATGTTTACTATACATACATTATATACCCTCTCGTTTATTGGTATGTTACATTGTGCAAATAACATTTCACATATATACTAGATAAACCAGAAGCGTTGCATGAGTTTTTATCTTTCAAAAAATAAACATTTTGATTAAACTGGGTTAAAATACTAACGGTAAAGTTGATAAGAAAATATGTAAGCAATAAACTGATAATAAAACTGAAATTAGAAAACTGCACGATGTTTAGTCATTTTAAAGACGTATTCCAAAATTAATCCCTGAGCCCCATCGTGGGATTTTTTAGTATATGATTACTTGGCCGTTTTTATCTTGTTTATTTGATTTCAAGACCAAATACTTGCCTTGTTTTAAAGAGTAATTCCTGTGGATGTATAGAAAAAATTGATTACATGATAACTTAGACACCCCTATGATGACACCTTATATGGTTATTATTCAAAACTATAATGTTTTTAATCTGAAATCAGTATATTTAGGACCTCGTATAAAAAAACATTCTACAATAATCTCAGTTCTTAGTCAAGTAATGGAAATATGCTTCTCAACAAATTATATATTTTAGCACGACATTAACATTGTCCTTCTGCCATTATATTGTAAAAAAACGTAAAACAAAGAACATTAATTAACATGATAATCTAATGAACGCAACTTATTCAATTTAAATATTGCATGATACATTATGACGTTAACTGATACATCCTGATTTAAAGATTTGTTGCTTTACTATAGCATTTGTATCATTAATAAGTATTTAGCCAAAATCACAGGTCCAAAGTTTCGAAATCTATTGCTTTTAATTAATGTAACTTAGTCGGACAAATGCACAAAAAGACGTGTCCTTTGAATTTAAAAGTCATTTAACCAAATATTTACCAATATATTTCTTCTTTTTGAGGGATTTATAAATCTACTGTTGAGAGAACATTTTATTTGTTTAAAAGACAACCAATCATTCATTGTATATAGCTTTTTTGATCAATAACAATAATTATTTAAAAAAAAAAGAATTAAAATTAACTGATTTTCCCTTTGTTTCTTTTTACAAATTTCGCAAAATAACAACGCTGGACATTAAGGATTTCGTAGCGAACAGTTTGTATTGTTTGATGATGCTTAGGGAGATCAAACAACCCTCAGCATAAAAGCACCTAAAATTATGTTAATTTCCAAAGTAGATACATGGAATCGCCAAAATTGTCAAAAGACAACTTTGCCTGATCTCCTTTCATGCTTTCGTTATACACAAGAACATTAATTTATGAATTCGATAAATATAAATAAAATCAGCCTTTTAAGTTGGTCCAGTACCAATGCATTTTCGACAAAAAGAAATAAACCGTCGAATACCTATTGTCATTCCACCGGGGACATATGAAGCTTTGATTTAAATAAACAAAACAATAGCAGCTTATATAAAGGCTAAATAATCGACAGCGTACGCTATAAAAATGAGACTAACATAAAAGTAATGTCAACAATCATAAATTGACGGCGTAAAAACATGAAGGTAACATTAAGAGAAACCAAATTTAACAAACCCAAAGTTTATTGGTTTGAGTGTTTTTCTTGAGAAGCATACTACAGTAAAATGTTAACGTTGTGTACAATGAACTGATCGCAGATAGGGGAAGGGTACGATCTTTATCAATTTAAAGACGGATTCCGAAATGTATCCCTTCAATTCTACATATTGTTAAGTATTTTATTATATAGAGGGTTTTCTCGTTATTTTGACAATTTTCTTACAGAGCAAAACTGTTACCTTGTATATGTTGGACTTGATACAATTTCATCTGATTTAGATTCAAAACTATTTTATTTTTAATCGGAAATCACCAAATATAAAATCGCGTCTTTAAACCCCTCAAAAGATATTCTACTTATAACTTAAGTAATGGAAGGAGATTCATCGAAAAATATTATTTTCAGCACGACATTTACATTATTACTCTGCCAATGTTTTGTATATGTTGTAACGCATCACAAAAATGCAGATCAAAGAAAATCAATTAAAAGAATAATCTGATGATCCCAACCTTTTCAATTCAAATTATGTATGATAATTTTTGACTTTAACCTTAATTAACAGATAAGATACACGCACATCTTGATTTAAAGTTTATTGTTCGCATATGAACCATTTTCATTTATCTCGCCAAAATCAAAATGTACCAATGTTTTGAAATCTCGTGTTTGTTTAACTTAATAGAACAAATGCACAAAAAGACGTGTCCTTTGAATTTAAAAATCATTTAACCACAAATTTACAAATGAATTTCTTCTTTTAGAGGGATTTGTAAATGTACTGGTTATATTATGAGAAAAGATTTTACTTGTTTTAAAGACAACCGATGAATCATTGTTCATGTTATTTAGCTTCTTGATCAATAACAATAATTATATTTTTTTAATTTTTTTTAATATTTAATAAAAATTTACTGATTTTCCCTTTGATTCTTAAAATAACTACGCTGGACATTAAGGATTTCGTAGCGGTCAGTTTGGAGTGTCTGATGATGCCCAGGGAGATCAACTAACCCTCATCATGAAAACACTTAAACTATGTTAATTTTCAAAGGACAAAAGACAACTGTGCCTGATTTCATTTCATGATTTCGTTATTTACAAGAACAATATTTTACGAATTAGATAATCATCAATAAAATCAACCTTTTAAGTCGGGTCAGTACCATGATATTTTCGATTAAAGGCATTTTACCGTCGAATACTTACGGTCATTTACACCAGGGACGGATAAAGTAATGATTTAAATAAACAAAACAAGTAGCAGGTTACCTAAAGGCTACACAATTGACAAGCCGCGGACGCTATAAAAGTAAGATCAACGTAAAATATCGTCAAAAGTCAAAATTGACTGAGCAAAAACATGAAGGTAAAATTAAGTGAAACAAAATTCTACAAACAAAAGTTTATTTAATTGAGTATGTTTCATGAGAAGCATACTACAGTCAAATGTAAACGTTGTGTAAATTCATAGGGAACATATGTGGGCAGCGATCAACTTGTTTTGGAAAGTGCATGTTTTTAATCCATTAAAAGACGGATTCAAAAATGTATCCCTTTAATTCTAGTTACTGTTCCATTGTAGTTGTTTTCCCTTGTTATTTTGGAAATTTCATAAAGTGCGAAAATGGTACCTTACATACGTCAGACTTTTTCTGATTATGATTAAAAACTCTTTTGTTTTTTAATCTGAAATTACCAAATTCAAAATCGCGTATACAAACCATTTGATAATAATCGTACTTATTAAACAAGATTTATTTTCAGCACGAAATTTACATTGTCTCTCTGCCAATATATTGTAACGCCTCACAAGAACGCAGAACAAAGAAAATTAATCTAAATAATAATCTGATGAACGCAACTTATTCAATTTAAATAATGGTTGATGAATTGTGAGGTTTATTTTAAATGACAGATACATCTTGATTTAAAATTTATTGTTAGCTTTACTATAACATTTGAACCATCATTATTTATCTAGCCAAAATCAAAATGTTCCAATGTTTCGAAATCTATTGTTTGCAATTAATTAAACTTAGTCGAACAAATGGCACAAAGGGATTGGTATTTAAAAGTCATGGACCAAAACATTCACAAATACATTTCTTCTTTTAAAGGGTTTTGTATATGTACTGGTGGTATATTTAGAGAAGACATTACAAATTTAAAGATACCACAAAAACCTTGTACATGATATTTAAGTCCCTTGATCAAATGATAATACAAAAAATAAAAAAAAAACGAACTCAAAGGCTAATTTTAATAGGAATAGACAGTAAAACCAAAATATCCAAACTTTCCATTACATCAGCTAACGAACGAATGAAACACAAATATATTATTCCTTACCATAACTGGTTTTATAGCTAGCCTGACCTCCAACTGGGTTGACAGCTGTTTACAGTTTCGTTATGTGGACAAAAATGGGTAAGGAAAGCAAAAAATAGTAAACATGTCTAAAATATTTTTTGACATATCATTGAACTCATTATTTGTATATCCCATTAACGTAATACAACAACATAAGTTAAGTTATGTTATTAGCAATACCTATCCTTATACCTCTTGCTCGAAACTTATTTCTTTGATAGTGAAATTTTAAAGTTAAGGCGTCAATTGAAAGTTCCTTTATATCATGAATTAATGAAATATTTACAGAATGAATTTTCAAATGTTATATGTAATGATCAATCAGGGACGTATCTTTGGTATTTTTTTTAAAACAAAAGCGGCAACAAAAGTTAACACTTAGATAACGATACTATTCATAGCAAATAAGTCTTTGAAGATCCATAAACATGGCTACATGCTATAAGATGGTATACGTTTTAGTCATGGAGCTTTTACTTTCTTTTGACTTCGTTGGTTTCTTAAACCTTATTTTTAAATTATGTACCCAAAAAACTATTGTAATTATTATACTTACTTTTTTAAGGAGGGGGGCCGGACTTCCGAAACAGAAAATGTAATGAAAGATGTACCAGATATTTTGATGTTATGGTAATCACTTGATATACAGGTTATTGATTATTTTATAGTATCATGATTTATATGCAATAGGAAATTGGAGAATCATTGTATACAGTCACCAACGATTCAGTTCCTTCAAATGATGTTAAATGACATTTTGGATAGATATTATTATTAAAAGTATTGTATAAAATGCTTGAGAGTGAACCCTGATAAGGTTAAGTTCGAATCACCTTTGAATATACAGTCACACACTGTGGAAAGACTAATAGAGTCGTGTTTGTACTCTAATAAATAATTGAATAAGCAATCAATATGGTTACATTCTGGTAATTTAATAACGTTCTAGTTTTCGTGTAAATAGTTATGTAACACTTTCCTTATAAATACCATGTATTTAAAGAAAGCATATATTTAAATGCGTTTCTATTTATTTCATTAAACATACTTTTTAAGTACTACTTTGCATTCAGCAACAACTTTTTTGAAAACATAATTTTGGTGTCTGTGAAAATAAGTTATTTACATTTGTTTACATTGCGTATTTAATCAGTTAAAATGATACTTCGAAAAGTCATTGGATATACCAGATATAGAATAGTGATACAGAGATTAGTGCGTTTGCAATTATGATTAAAGCAAAAATAAGAAAGTAAAACCTAAAAATAAAGCAGCAGAGAACTGTATTGTTGAAGATCAGACAATGGCATGGTTGCAAGGAGAGTGGGGGAAGGATTCAAAACAAGATCAACAGATATCAATACTACGTTAAACTATCTTGCATTCAAGATTAAACAGCAGTTACAAAAGGTGAAGGCACTTTTGACGAGATGAACAATAACTTTATTTAAAATGTATTAGACATATATATGGTACCCTCTTGCTTATCGATATGTTAAGTTTTACAAATAACGTTTTTACATATATTTATAAAAATTATCTTAACAAAATCCTCACATATTTGTGTATATTTTGTTATCATATTTCACTTGATATTTTTTTTAATGAAAACAATAGAATTAAACCACTTACCTTAACCGTTTAGGAACAAGCTGCAACTTCAAACACGAGTTAGTCGACCTTCAAATAACTCCTTGAATGTAAAGTTTAAATGCCGAACTACATTGCGTCGGAACTTGTGATCAAATGATTAATTTACAAGATGTTTGTCTTTATATTGAATATCAACGGTTGAGTGAACCTGAATACCTGAACGTTATCTTGCATCTGAAGTTTTTAACATATCAGTAGTTTCGTAGATGCTATTCTTCAAAGTATTGGCTTTTACCACGACCGTTGCTTCTACAAATACGAAAATAATGTATAGGAACGGTAAAACTATCTGAAAAAGAATCAGAAAAAAATAAAAATGCCATTGTTTAGAATCCTTACTTTTTCATTTAGCAACGTATAACACATCTAAATAAATTATATACATTGATGACAATTTAAACATACTAAATTTGATACAATTCCGAATAAGATATCTATTTAACAGTATTTATGTACATGTCAATTGAAGTAATTTTTGGATGGAAATAAAGACCGAAAAATACAAAAAGAATGAAAAACAAACCAAATGTAGGATGTATATCAAGTCGTACTTACTTATAAAGGCCTGGACGCTGTTAACAGAAGGTCAAATGAACACATATAGCTGATTAAATATGGCAAACTGGTACTTATTATGAGTTGGGTTGACGTGCATTTTAGCACAAACATGTTAGTTGATATATTATGCAGTCAAATTTTTCAAATATTTTTCGAAAAGTTTGGATGTTAGTCCCCAATTATATTAAAAGACACCAAATCAGTGCATTTTCATTTATGTGATACACAACTGACTTATATTGTGCTATTATAGAGTAAGGAGCAATATGGAAAGTAAAGGCATGTGTTAGCCAATGCTCTGTGTTGAAGGCCGTATATTGACCTATAATGGTTTACTTTTATAAATTGTTATTTCGATGGAGAGTTGTCTCATTGGCACTTACACCACATCTTTCTATATCTATGGTTTGACTTTATAGCTCATAAAGCATATATTTACTTTAGAATTTTTTACTTTTTTTTGCATTCTTGAATTTATTAGATTCATAAAAAAAGTTTATTGTGACGCTCTAAATGTTTAAACGTGCTTTATTTATTCATCCTGATATTCCTTTAACATTCTTGGTTTGATCGCTTTAAATTTTCTTTGAATAATTTTTTTGTAGGTTATTCCCCGACTTCTTTTTTTAAAAACTCAGCAAGCGTAATAACCATTTATAATTTGTATAACTCTATGAAATATTGTCTTGATTTGATGATCTTCATTTAATAGAAATATAATCTTTAGATTACTAACACTGACATATTTGTATTTGCCTTATATTGGGGTTATCATAATTGGTATATCTAACCTTGAGAGGAAGCACACACACACACACACTTATATTATATAGCATATAATGTTGAAAACCTTCTTCTTTAAGAACATGAAGAATGTTCTTGAATTTAAACAGCTTTATCACACTTAATTGTTGAAAAAGCAATTTCTCAAAAAATAATTCAATACTCAAAATAAATAAATGCATATTAAACTTGAAAACCTTCACCTTTCAAATCAATTACATTTTACAGATAAAAGATATTTGTCATTACAGACTCACATGTTTAACAAATACTGAGCGTAATTCATTATATATTTGTAGGTGTAGTAATGAATAGCTCAAGATGATCTTATAATGCATTGGTTTGTTCTGATTACAATTTTCTGCTTCCATCATTTCCTTCATTGAGTTTTTTTCATGTTTTTTCTTCGGATTAAACTTACTAGAAAAAAAACCATTCGAAGACGGCTTGAAGACTACTTGAAATTTTTATGGTGATACACATCTAGGATTTATGGTTCTTAAATGGTATTATGCGCTTCTGCACAATGTTGATAATTTTGTTTTAGTTTGTCAGTTCTTCTTCCAAAGGAATTTAAACGTCTAATAAGTAACATCTGTTTCGGTTTTAAACAGTTGCTCCTAGAACGCAGGGAATAGCATAGAGTAGAAGACAATCTAGATCAATGCTGATTAAGACGTTACTCGGTAGTTTCAGTCAGTAGTATTTCATTTTTTTCGAAAGGTGCGAGTTAAGTTCTGTCTTAATGTGATACTTATACTCCAAGAACGGAGGAAACTAAAAGAAAACAATATAAAACTTTCAGATGATTTAAAAGTTTTCTTCAGTTGTGCGAGTTTGAAATACTTTTTTTCCAGTAGTGCGAGTACTGACTCTGTGTGCGATGGGTGTTCCTAGAAAGGAGAAATTTACTAAGAGAAGAAAAAAAATCTAATGATTAAACACATTTCTGCAGGTGTTTTTTCTTCAAAGTTGTGCAAGTTAAATAAAGTGATGCAAGTTATATTGATAAGATAAAGTGTTTGAGCGGTGAGAGTTGGCCATGGGCTAAGTTGACATAAATGAAAAATAAAACGCTTGAACGCGACTAAAGACTTATTGAACTATTTGATGTTAAACAAAGCACACCCCTACACTGTGTAGTTGGGTTGTGTTTCTTGTATACTAATGCTGCTCGTTTTTATTAGTTTGTCAGTGTGTTTTCAATAAGAAGTATGAAACTGACAACGCCATGGCTAAACATGAAAAAGACAAACAGACAAACAATAGTACACATGACACAACATAGAAAACTAGAGAATAAACAATACGAACGCCACCAAAAACTAGGGGTGATCTCAGGTGTTCCGGAAGGGTAAGCAGATCCTGCTCCACATGTGGCACACATCGTAAGGAACATCCATGGTATCCGATATTATTTGTGAAACGGTTATTCCATGACGGTCAACCAACTCGTGATGGCGTCCGTAAAATTTACGAAGGGATGATTTCAACTTCACCATTTAGAACTCTTGGTTTAGTAGCTTCCTTGTGAGCAGCAACCCTCTATCAAGAAAATCATGAAAGGAAATGCAAGCACGGGAATATCGTAGCAATAGGGAGATATATACCCCGTATACAGGTGCTGCTGGAATGTTGCTACTTAGAAAAGGAAAGTTCACAATTGGTAAGCTGAAATCATCTCTTTTGTCGTAAAGTTTTGTTTTCAACCGATCCTCGTTGTCAATTTCTAGATGTAAGTCAAGATATGAGGCCGACTTAACTGTATCTGTAGTATCCTTTATCTCTAGTTCGATTGGATAGATGCGTTCCACATAGTCACCAAATTTTGAATTATTTAGTTAGAGGGTATTGATAACTTCTTGTCTTTCTTCCTAAGAAGTTCCTTTATGAAGTCAGCCTCATAATAATACAGAAACAAGTCGGCAAGTAGAGGGGCACATTTCGTTCCCATTGGAATGCCGACAGTCTGTTAAAAACACGTCCTCCGAACGTAACAAATATGTTGTCAATCAAGAAATCAAGCATCTTGATAATATCAGTTTCAGAGAATTTTATTTGTTTGAATCAGAGTGATCCTTTGCAGAGTAGGATTTATCCCTCCTTAAGACAATATACTTGTATCTACGTTGGCCATTTTTTTTTATGAAGCAAAGCACTATCAACTCTTTCAATTTGTCTTTTAGTTTGGAATGTGGAATACTTGTGTAAAGAGTAGAGAAGTCAAATGTATTAATACTGTTACAAGATGAAAGAGAGTTAGATTGTATGTACTCTAAAAGATCTTTGGAATTTTTAAGTATCCACATCTGATTCACGCCACCTCTAGAATAGGCAGTTTCACAATAACTTTGAAGCCCGTCTTTGATTGCTGATAAAATAGATGTTAATAATTTAGAAAGAGGTTTCGTTGAACACTTGGAAGACCCAGCAATATACCGTTGTTTGTAAGGACACTTATAACAAGGTATTAAATAAAACTGGAAATCAACATCAATTCTAGAAAACCTCCATTTCTTCTTACCTCTTAATTTCATGGTGTTAGTTCAATTATTTTTTAATTTGATGTAATTACCTTTTTTTTCTGTTTAGTTGTTTTTTTTCATATTCAACCTATTAATTATGTTTTACATACATATTGTGCATTATAACTTACCTTAGGAAATAAATTGCAAAACTTGATAGTATGGCTAAACCTTTTCATGATTTGTAACTAACGTTAACTTAGTCCATGCATGCATGGACTAAAACGACTTAGTCCATGCATGCATGCACTAAGGCAACTAACCCTAACTTAGTCCATGCTTGCATGGACTAACACAACAGACTTAGTCCATGCATGCATGGACGAAGGCAACCAAGGCTAACTTAGTCCATGCTTGCATGGACGAAGGCAACTAAAATTAACTTTTTTAAAGTTTAAAAAATTTATAAATGCAAAATATTTCAAAAAAATCAAATTTTTCAAAAATAAAAAAAAAATAATTGAATATTTAAAAAAAAAAATTTTTTTAAATTTAATTCTTATAAAATAAACGAAAAAAACATGAAAAATTTACAAAATCATTTTTTTCCAAAATGCTGAAAAAAGTTTAAATTCCATTTTTTTTTTATCAAAATTAAACAAAAAGAAGAAAAAAATGGTTAATTATCACTGTGTATTATCACCACCGGATATAGGTACCCTTGCATATAGGTATAAATGCCACATGAGAATATTCACGTCTGCCAAAAGATTAGAATGTGTTCACATTTTATTTAAATGATAAAAACTCTTCCCTGAACAGATCAGTTGGAGCTGAAAATTTGTTTAACATAACCTGGACAGTAGCTGCAATTAGTTCCTGAAAGTTCCTAATCATTTAGTAGTGGTAAGTGTTATTTTAGTTTATTGTTATTATATCTGTAATAAACATGTTTAATCAGTTTAATTGAGGTCTGGAGCTGGCATGTCAGTTAACTGCTAGTAGTCTGTTGTTATTTATGTATTATTGTCATTTTATTAATTTCTTTTGTTATATCTTTTGACATCGGACTCGGACTTCTCTTGAACTGAATTTTAATGTGCGTATTGTTATTCTTTTACTTTTCTACATTGGCTAGAGGTATAGGGAGAGGGTTGAGATCTCATAAACATGTTTAACCCCGCCGCAATTTTGCGCCTGTCCCAAGTCAGGAGCCTCTGGCCTTTGTTAGTCTTGTATGATTTTAAATTTTAGTTTCTTGTGTATAATTCAGAGTTTAGTATGACATCCATTATCACTGTACTATTATGCATATTTTAGGGGCCAGCTGAAGGACACCTACGGGTGCGGGAATTCTCGCTACATTGAAGACCCATTGGTTGCCTTCGGCTGTTGTTTTCTCTATGGTCGGGTGGTTGTCGCTTTGACATATTCACCATTTCCTTTCTCAATTTTATTTGTTGCACTATGACTTTTGCCTTTGTCTCAATAGCAGCTAACTTTTTGTATATATTGTACATGTACATGCAAGTCGTCAAAACATCAACCCAAAAATGTAAGATCTGTAAGTTTGCTTTCGCAATTTTTTTGTTCTTCCCATGCCGGAATTCTAACCCATGTTACTGAGATATTGTGACACCAAATCTGTACAATATTTAAACACCAGGGAAGAGCAGATGATTTAAACACTTTTGTGTAATCCAGCATTATATAAGATGTTTTTGTGTCTAATGTTATAGTGCAGTTTGAGCATTCAAATACATGTTCATTATGTCCACTGGTTGTGTTTGGTTGCTGTCTGCTATATTAAATGGATTTCCTTTTTTTTTTGTTTTTTTGCTTAAATTTGTCTATTAGCTTTCTCTTTTGAAATTAAAAGAAAAGTTCACAAATTAGGTGTGCTGGGCTTATTTTAATTAACCTTCATCAGAAACATACAAACAAAAATTTGACAGCAAATGATGTAGATACCATTATCTTGGGACTTAATAAGCCCATGTATAACAAACTTTAAATTAAGGCTTTTGCTTATTGTTGAAGACTTCAGGTGACCTGTACTTGTTTACATCAGTGCCATATTATAATGGGCTAGTAGTTGTCTCAATTGCAATCATTCCATGTATCCTTGCTTTTGTATCATTTAAAGACTTCAATTCTTAAATCATTTAAGTTAACACATTTTAATTTCAAAACATTCAACAGATATTTCCAAATAACAAATTTTGTAAACAACAGATATAATTGGTAACTGGTAATTATTTTACAGTCAATATGTTTTTTATATTTATCAACAGGCATCATAATTATGTTCATTAAATTCTTTCCTTGTCAGACTGTTACTGATCTCAAAACCAGTGAAAATTGCAAGTAGCTTTTAGTTTCTAGTAGTACTATTTTGATAAGATGTGTAATTTTTCGTCATTTCTTTTGATGTTCTGTTATAATCAGTCAGACTATTTCACCAAGATGTTTTCAAATTCTCCTAGTACATGTACTTCAAAGTGCTCTTTTTTCAATAATAATCTGAAATACACAAAATCAACAGGTTAGTAACTTCATAATGTACAAACTTTAACATGTCAGATTAATATGATTAAGAAAATGATGTGCAGCGCAGCCTTGTTATTTGACTGACCAGTTGGTGCATGTTTGGACACAATATTCAAGCTTGATAGACTGTCTGTATTTGGATTTTGATCAAAATTATGAGAAAAAAAATCCCCCCTCCCCCAATTTTTTTCAACCCCCTTTCAGTAATTACCCCAAAACTTAATCCCATCCTTTTCCTTTGTGGTATGGTACTTTGCAGTACAATTTTAAAGAAATCCATACACTTAAACACAAAATATTGTCTGGAAATTAGAAAAATGCTTGTTTTTGACCCCCTATTTCCTGAACGTTTGAGGCAATTACCCCTTTAAACAATTCCAGTCTACCCTTTGTGATATGGAACCTTGAAGAACAATTTCAGAGAGATTAGTACACTGGCACACAAGTTAATGTCTGGAAACTACAAAAATGCTTCTTTTTTGCCCCTAATTTCTAAACTGTTGGTACCATCACCCCAAAAATCAACCCAACCTTCCTTTTTGGTATTAAACCTTGTGTAAAATTTCATGGATATCCATTCGCTTAAACTATATAATTATCCGGAAACCATATGTGTCGACATACATTGCTAACAACAACATCATACCATAATATGACTCAATTTTATTCTTCGAACTTATAAAGATCAGGACGCTGTTTTTTACTTTTTAATTGTTTAACATTTTACAATGGGGGGCTTTTATTTATAGCTTATTACAATATATATGGTAATTATTTTTGCTAAAGGCTGAAAGCAAACCACTGAACTGTCATTGTTCATAAAGATAGTTTTCATGGGCAATCTTAGCACATCTCTTCATTTTTACATGATGATCATTTTGAAAATCAGTCATTGTTATTTGTGGAAACCCTTCTTGGAATTTAGTGAAACTTGAATATATAAGCATTACCATTTTTATGATAAAAAAATTCAAAATATTTTCATTTCCTGTATCTACATGATCTAATTAATAAAGGATTTTAGTATTTTTGCAGTTAACATTAATCTGTAGCTTCTTTCTAGGGTTTAATATAAAACAAAGAGTGCACACGCTGAAATGTCTCGCCTTCTTTTGTAGTCCTTAAAATAAAGCTTTATTACAATTGAAACATAACCTTAACATTAACCTAAAAAACTAAAAATTGACCACTAAACCATGAAAATGAGGCCAAGGACAGGCAAGGTGAGATGAACCATACAAGGCACACATCTATACATCTAATAATTCTTCCATACAACTAATATATTTCCATACACCTAATATAGTTATTATAGCAGTAGACTTATTGCATATATTATTAGATAAAAAGACAAAAACTCGAAAACTTAACTTTGACCACTGACCATGAAAATGAGGTCAAGGGCAGATGACACATACCAGCTAGAAATGTACACCTAACAATCATTCTGTTATTATTTCCATACACCAAATAAATTAGACCTATTGCAAATAGTATATGAAAAACAGAAAAAAAAAACACAAAAACTCAACTATAATCACTGAACCATGGAAATGAGGTCAAGGTCAGATGACACCTGCCAGTTGGACATGTACACCTTATAGTCCTCCATACACCAAATA
Source organism: Mytilus edulis (assembly GCA_019925275.1). Taxonomy (NCBI): domain Eukaryota; kingdom Metazoa; phylum Mollusca; class Bivalvia; order Mytilida; family Mytilidae; genus Mytilus; species Mytilus edulis. Next base: position 28,648,667 of record CM034354.1, read on the forward strand.
TACTAGACATATTGATTTTAATATCTGAGATATGGACTTGACGGTCACCAAAACTTAACATGTTCACTGATCCATGAAAGGAGGTCGAGGTCAAGTGAAAACTGTATGACAGCCATGAGGACCTTGCAAGGTACTCACATACCAAATATAGTTATCCTATTACTTATAATAAGAGAGAATTTCACTTTACAAACCAGATGCTCCGCAGGGCACAGCTTTATAGGACCACAGAGGTCGAACCCTGAACAGTTGGGGCAAGTATGGACACAACATTTAAGCTTGATACAGCTCTGAATTTGGATTGTGATTAAATAGTTGACACAAGATAGGTTTCTGACACAGAATGAATGTGGTCTAAGAACTTACACTTAATAAACTGTTATCACAGAGATATGTATCCCCTTTTTGTAATTTTGATTATGCAATGTTGAAATTAAATAGCAATATTTTAACATGTAAGTTATGCAAATATTCATGTAATTTTGATAATGCAATGTTGAAATTAAATAGCAATATTTTAACATGTAAGTTATGCAAATATTCAAAGTCTATGAACAATGACTGAAGGTACATGGCTAAACAATCTCCATGGAATGAGATGTGCCAATGATAAATATAATACAACTGCATACCAATTACCATTGACTCATAATAAGTAGTTCCCTTTAAACGAACCTAAACACAAACATTAACTTTTAAACTATGTAAAAGTTTCAAAGTCAATGAACCATGATCAGGGGTGGGGCTATATAATCTCCATGAAAACAACACTTTCAAATGACAATAAATTTGCATACCAAATATCATTGACTTAACATTAGCAGTTCATCTTAAACTGATATTATCACAAACTAATACATGTAAACTAAGCAAAAGTTTCAAAGTCAATAGACCATGACTGAGGGTGCAGGGCCAAATATTCTCCATGGAAATGAGATGTGCTAATGTTTATAAAACTGAACACCAATTAACATTGGCCTACCACTAATGGTTCCCCTTGAACTGACCTTATCACAAACTAATACATATTAACTTAGCAAAATTATCAAAGTCTATAGACCATGACTAAGGAGGCGGAGTCAAAAAATCTCCATGAAAATGAGATATGCCAATGCTTATACAACTGCATACCAAATATCATTGACCTACCACTAGTGGTTCACCATAAATTGACCTAATCACAAACTAATACAATGTTGATGCTGCCGCCGCGGGGAACACCATACCTATGTCTCATTTTTTTACTCCGTCAAGGCGAGAAAAAAACTTATAAATTTTAAATTGGACATTTACCTATTATGGTCAAATATCCAAAATATAAATACATGGTTAGATTCAGCATATCATCATGATCATAGAACCCCAAGAATTCAATTTTTGATGAAATCAAATAATGTGCAATTTTAGTCCCTTTAGACCTCAAGCATGTCAATGTGGATCAATTTGATAACCAGGCCCAAATATTAAAATTCTAAATACACGGTTAGATTCAGCATATTAAAGAACCCCATTTTTGTTGAAATCAAACAAAGTTTAATTTGAACCCCGATTTGGACCAAGTCCATAATCAAAAATCTAAGTACATGTTTAGATTCAGCATCAAAGAAGTCCAAAAATTCAACTTTTGTTAAAATCAAACAAAGTTTAATTTTGGACCCTTTGTACCTTAATGTAGACCAATTTGAAAACAGGACCAAAAATTAAAAATCTAAGGGTGCTATAAACAGTTTCGTATAAAAAACTATGGGTAATTCCCCCGACTAAAAATAGACTTGGAGGGAAGTCCCTTTTTATCAACATAATTGGTAAAAAAGTATCATGTTTTTTATATTTAATTGTAAAATTAAGTTAATTAGCTTCAATTAAAACAGGTTGAATGATTAAAATAATTTTTAAAAATTAGATTAAATACACATGTTTTAAGGGGAAACAAACTGTAAACATCCTGTTTTTTTGGCAGTGAAAAGTGCAAAACTTATTTGCACCCACTGTATCTGTTTTCGAAGCAGGCGAACGTAGCCTGAAGCATAAATTTTTAGAAAGACCAGGTAAAAACCTATGAAATTCATACTGTTTTGAATATGAAAAATGTGCATGTATCATGTCTAATTGGGTGTGCACATGGCCTGATTTCATGTTTTTTATGCATAGATTAGGCAATGTTTTTCCCATTGTCTCTGGATAAAACTTTTTGGTACTATTAAAAGTACAATTTATTTTTATTTCATTATAAACTAGAGAAAATTCTGATTCTAATGATATAGTTTTATACAAGTATCTTCATTAACATTAACACCACTAAGGGTCAATTATAGATGGTCCCTCAAAATATGACGTCATAGAAAAAAACTGTTGATTGCACCCTAAATACATGGTTAGATTTGACATATATACAAGAACCCAAATAATTCATTTTTTGATGAAATCAAACAAAGTTTAATTTTGGACCCTTTGGACCCTCATTCCTTAACTGTTTGGGACCAAAACTCCCAAAATCAATAACAACCTTCCTTTTGTGGTCATAAACTTTGTGTTAAAATTTCATAGATTTCTATTCACTTATACTATTAAAGTTATTGTGCAAAAACCAAGAAAAAATGCTTATTTGGGCCCTTTTTGGCCCCTAACTCCTAATCTGTTGGGACCAAAACTCCCAAAATCAATTTGAAACTTCCTTTTCTAGTCTTTAACCTTGTGTTTAAATTTAATAGGTTTCTATTTACTTATACTAGTTATAGTGTGAAAACCAAATGTCTTCGGATGACAACGACGACGCCAACCTCATACCAATATACGACCAAAATTTTGAATTTTTGCAGTCGTATAAAAATCTTAACTTTTTTTTCAAGTAGACACTCAACCATGAAAATTAGGTCAAGGACATTAGACATGTCACTGAGAGAAACTTGGTAACCTGAGGCATTTTGGTATATATTCAAAGTATGAAGCATCCAGGTCTTCATCCTTCTAAAATATAAAGCTTTTAAGAATTCAGCTAACTCCGCTGCTGGCCCCCAGAACATTATATATATGTCGAGCTTTCTGCAACAAAAGTTGCAGACTCGACAATAAGATGATGTGGTATAATAGTCTATTTTCACATTATCAACTTTTGACTCGGATTCTATGTTTTTTCAACAGGTTTTAATACCTTCTCTGTGGTAAGATATCTTGGTACTCTGTCACTACAAACACCCGAAAGAAGTAAATTCAAAAATATAAATGGTGCAATTTTGGGGGAAGGTTTACTGTTTTCTAATGATTTAGTCATGTATAGAAAACATAATGGCATATATATATGCATTAAACAGTTAACTTCCCTCAAATTTGTTCCGATTAAAGTGGGTACATGTAAATAGGAAATTTGTCTATTGCCAATGACACAATATCCACCTTGAATGACATGGACATCAAATAACTGATACCATGGATACTGTGTCATACTTTCACAGATTTCTATGAAACTTTGCAGATGCTTTTATGATTGCATTTTTAATTGTGCTAATGTTGATGGTATGTTTTAATATACATGTACTGCCCACTTTAAACAAATTTTATTGTTTCACATACAGTTATTACCATCTTACCCAATACATTTGATGCATACTTCGAGGTACATGTATTAATACAAATATAAACATTACTTTAAATTTATGTTTACCTTCATTTGATATCCTTAATCTTCAGTCAAACTTTCCGACTCCTCAACCATTTTGTTGTCAACAGAGGAAATTTACCTCCTTTATCTACAATAAAATTCTAATTAAAACTAGACCTTACAAAAAACTCTGTGGCTAATTTATTAAATAATTAGGAGTTGACTGACAATTTCAACCATTCATGATACTTATTTGATGATCTTTTCTTGTTGATCATTTTTGCAACTTAAACTAAAATTTCTCTCCATCTATATGTTATTTGTTTAGATGACATCAAGTGATGGCTATAATCATTCATTTATAGGTCTAGGTTAGCTTTTAAGGGCATACGATACAGTTACAGAGGAGGTAATGACGTTGCTAATGCAAAATGTTATTTTCGCGACATCAAACTTTAACATACCAGAGAAAAATGCATTTTTCGACTGATTTTTATCATTCAAACTGAATTTATTTGAAAACGAGTTCATGGAACCCCATTTTTCAAAACAGCAATTTGTTTGACTTTCAATTTGCAGGGAGATTATGTGACCCAAATTTGATAAAACTTTAAATAAAGGATTTTTTTTTAATTTTGATAAACATAAAGCCAAAAATGACATATTTTTCCTCAATTCATGAACATTTGATAAATACGAGTTATTTTGGAATAAAAAATGCATAATTTTTTAGGATACTTATAAAATACAGAAATTACCGATTATTTAAAATCATAAGAAACCTCAAATTAAAAAAAAATATGCATATGTTTTTTATAACTAAATGGTTAGTTTTCATTAAACAACTTATGTACATATACTTTTTTCTGATGAAAATTCTTTAATTTGTCCACATTTAGAAGAAGAGTACTTATTTTTAATTGCTTGCTGCCAGCAAGCAATTTGCCGACATATTTTCAGTATGCATAGTGACCCGAGCGTAACCCTCCTCGTAAAAATCTGGTGACCACAATACGCATGGATCTGTCATTGAAATAAACAAATATCTGATTATACATGTTAAACACGTGCTCAATACCCATGCTTTTTGTGATTTGTTTACTATGAGGTGACAATTGGTTAAACTCGGCTTCAAATCACGGCATTTAATGAGCAGCCATATTTGTTCAATCATATTAAACAAACAGAGAGAGAGAAAAAATGGCGATTAATATATGATATATTTGCGAAAATAATGATAAAATCCTGCACATAGGACTAAGTTTATGAATGTATACATCCATTGGTTCAAGAATTGGACAAACATTATTTTTCACCACTCACTCGTTTCATATGACTTTAACAAACTAGTGTCGCTCACCTTGGTCTATGTGAATATTAAACAAAGGACACAGATGGATTCATGACAAAATTGTGTTTTGGTGATAGTGATGTGTTTGTAGATCTTACTTTACTAAACATTCTTGCTGCTTACAATTATCTGTATCTGTAATGAACTACGTCCAGTTAGTTTCAGTGGAAAATTATAGTGAAAATTTACAAATTTTAAGAAAAATGGTTACAAATTGACTATAAAGGGCAATAACTCCTTAGGAGGTCAATTGACCATTTTGGTCATATTGACTTAATTGTAAATCTTACTCAGCTGAACAATATTGCTGTTTACAGTTTATCTCTATAATAATATTCAAGATAATAACCAAAAACAGCAAAATTTCCTTAAAATTACCAATTCAAGGGCAGCAACCTAACAACTGGTTGTCCGATTCATCTTAAAAAATTCTGGGCAGATAGATCTTGACCTGAATAATAATTACACCCCATGTCAGATTTGCTCTAAATGCTTTGGTTTTTGAGTTATAAGCCAAAAACTGCATTTTACCCCTTTGTTCTATTTTTTGCCGTAGCAGCCATCTTAATTGGTTTGCCCGGTCACAAAACACAATTTTTAAACTAGATAGCCTAATAATGATTCTGGCTGTGTTTGGTAAAATTTGGCCCAGTAGTTTCAGAGGAGAAGATTTTTGTAAAAGTTAACTAACTAAGATTTACGAAAAATGGTTAAAAATTGACTATAAAGGGCAATAACTCCTAAAGAGGTCAACTGACCATTTTGGTCCTGTTGACTTATTTGTAAATCTTATTTTGCTGAACATTTTTGCTGTTTACAGTTTATCTCTATCCATAATAATAGTCAAGATAATATCCAAAAACAGCAAAATTTCCTTAAAATTACCAATTCAGGGGCAGCAACCCAACAACAGGTTGTCCCATTCATCTTTAAATTTCAGGGCAGATAGATCTTGACCTGATTTACAATTTTACCCCTGTCAGATTTGCTCTAAATGCTTTGGTTTTTGAGTTATAAGCCAAAAACTGCATTTTACCCCTATGTTCTATTTTTAGCCATGGCGGCCATCTTGGTTGGTTGGCCGGGTAAAAAAACACAAATTTTAAACTAGATACATCAATGATGATTGTGGCCAAGTTTGATTTAATTTGGCCCAGTAGTTTCAGAGGAGAAGATTTTTGTAAAAGTTAACGACGACGGACGCCAAGTGATGAGAAAAGCTCACTTGGCCTTTTAGGCCAGGTGAGCTAAAAACAATTTGTGTTTATCTTTTATAACAAAAAATTATGTCTTTTCTTCGAAAAAAGAAAATACGGCCACATATCTGAATTTTGAGCAAATATACAAAATTTCGACCTCATTTTTCTCAAAAAGTAGCACATGAAGGTATATTTTTTATTACATATTTGATTTAATCAGGTAAAAAATAGCCTATGCAAATTTTCACGAACTTGTAAATACAGGATCAAAACTGTACGGTATGCCCTTAAGAGAAATTCAGCCCATTGTGTAAGGACAAGGATAAAATATTGATTATTAGAACATGCTTTCAGTAACTGCTATAAATCTCAGATTTGTATTTCATGTGTTTTTGTTTTAGGATTTTTTATTGTGCTTTGACTTTGTATTGATCTTAGAATTAAGCCCTTTTCAAATGGTTTATATAGTTTGCTAGTTGGAATGTTGCACCACTGTCATAGGTTAGAAGGAGGGTTTCGTGCCAGCAACCATTTTTAATGTTTTACAAACTCCATGTGTCTGTCTCAATTCAGGAGCTTGTAATTCAGTAGTTTGTTGCTGTATATCATAACAGTTTATCGTTCAATGTTTTGTTAATAAATCAGGCCCTAAGTTGTTCATTGGTAATTTCAAGTCCTTGATGTTGTATAGCTCATAGTTGAAGGATGTACAGTTACCTATGGTTGTTAATTTTTGTCTCACTGGTCTCTCATGGAGAGTTGTTTCATTTACAATCATACCACATCTTCTTATTTTTACAAAACATTTAAATAAGTATACTTCACCTTAGAAGCTGCAAACAAACTGGTACAGTCCAAGTTCCTTTTCTCTTTGTTTCTTCAACATCATTTGTATGAATGTATCTGCAACATCTACAAGGAAAAATTGTTTCTGTAAAAATGATAAACGTACTTCAATCTTATACTTAATAAAAAAAAATGGGGTCACCGTTCACAACCTGCCTTCGAAAGAAGCATACATTTTTGTAAAGGTACCTTTTTTCTGTTGAACTAATAGCAGAAATAGAGGTACATGTAATACCGAAATAAGAGAACTTAATTACAGAAATCGCTCAAATTTTACAATAGTTTAGTTTAAGAACAGCTTAATTGAAAATAATAATAAAAAAAAGGTCACGGATGAGTTCCAAAAATGGCATTTTTATACCAAAGGGAGATAATTTTGAGCAATTTTAATGATATCTACATTTTACAATTCATCTGAGGCCATCAAAAATTGATTTTTTAAAATTATTTTTGTACCATATGATAAAGTAACAACTCTTGCACGTTAAAGACACCCTTGTAGATTTCGAAAAAGAGTAGGCTAATGCCGCTACAAGGCAGCACTCGCACCCGCAAAGTGGAAAGGGATTTATATAAGTTGTAAAACTTGTTTCCCAATCCACTATAAATAAATATGTTTAAACTAAAGTAACAACTACTTAAGGTAACAAATAAAAGAAGTAGGTAAGGTTCCGATTTTGGCCTCAAATTTCAAATTCATCTAACGAAAGATTTTGGACACTTTTTAAACTCTTAACTGTCTATTTCAATTGATTCAATTAGTTAATGTGAAAGATTTTGACTGACTTAGTCATTAAAAACGCTCAGATTCAAGCTTTCGTATGAAAAATCTATTGAATTTGCCAAAAAATGTCACTTTTCTGATGGTTTTTGTCAAAAAATGAAAGTGGCCGCATCTGTGTTCATCAACCTTTACATGTAATATATATATATATATATATTATGTATTATCATTAAATACAATTAAAGAACCTTAGTGAGCACACTCACATACCCCACGTCCCCACATTGTCATTGGAGAAATTAAATTAGTGTAAGAAAAAAAAATTGTATAAGAAAAATTAATTTCCTGCCAATATGCACATCTAAATAGTATGTCCTTATTATCTACAAAATTTCATGAAATTCTGTTGTGTGGTTTCAGAGGAGTTGAGATGACAAACTGTTGCAGAAGTACATTGAAGCAAATAAGTTCAAAGGGGCGTAACTCCTAGAAAAAAAATTGAATCACAATTTCCCGTCGATATGCAGAACTACATCGTATGTCCTTAATATCTGAAAAGGTTTCGTGAAATTCTGTTGTGTGGTTTGAGAGGAGTTGCCATAACAAACTGTTGCAGTAAAACATTGAAGTAAATAAGTTCAAAGGGGCTTAACTCCTAGGAAAAAAATTGAATCGCAATTTCCTGTTGATATGCACAACTACATAGTATGTCCTTATTTCTGAAAAGATTTCATGAAATTTTGTTGTGTGGTTTGAGAGTAGATGAGATGACAAACTGTTGCAGTAGTACATTGAAGTAAATAAGTTCAAAGGGGCGTAACTCCTAGAAAATAAATTGAATCGCAATTTCCCGTCGAATATGCACAACTACATAGTATGTCCTTATTATCTGAAAAGGTTTCATGAAATTCTGTTGTGTGGTTTGAGAGGAGTTGTGATGACAAACTGTTGCAGTAGTACATTAAAGTAAATAAGTTCGAAGGGGCGTAACTCCTAGAAAATAAATTGAATCGCAATTTCCCGTCGATATGCACAACTACATAGTATGTCCTTATTATCTGAAAAGGTTTCGTGAAATTCTGTTGTGTGGTTTGAGAGGAGTTGCGATGACAAACTGTTGCAGTAGTACATTAAAGTAAATAAGTTCAAAGGGGCGTAACTCCTAGAAAAAAAATTGAATCGCAATTTCCCGTCAATATGCATAACTACATAGTATGTCCTTATTATCTGAAAAGGTTTCATGAAATTCTGATGCATGGTTTGAAAGGAGTTGTGATGACAAAAAACAGGACTGACGGACAGACGAACAGGTCAAAAACATTATACCCTCCGCAACTCGTTGCATGGGGTATAATTAACATTTCAATATTATAAATGAACACAAATAATTACAATATCATAATGTAAGGGGAAAATTTACACTTTCATTTAAGACGGAAACCGTCTAAAATTTACCAAAAAATCTAAAATTTTGAAGATTTCAGTAATTTAGCATAACTTAATGATGCTACATGTAGTACCTGATATATGCATTGTATTGTCAAAAACATCCTATATTTATTTAGCAGAAGCATGCTACTTTCCAATAAATAGCTTAAGGATTACATTTTCACAATTTTGTAAAACTGCTATATTTTGTGGCCAAAAAGGGGTCTTACTGAATCTACTCCTTTGTAATGAAAAAATAAATGTTTATTTTTCTCTTAAATTTTTATACATGTACCCTCGAGCCTCCTTATTGTAACTTATAGTAGTTTCTGGTTTTATCATTGTTGCAGGCCATACAGTGACCTAAAGTTGTTAATTTCTAATGTTATTGTGTCTATTGTCTAGAGACAAGATTTGTCTCATTGGCAATCATACAGTATACCATATTTTCTTTTTAATTTGTTGACTTAATATTCTGAATATTTCAACACCTATTCACATATTTTTAAACTAGAAATCAATGGTGGATCTAGAAATTTTCATAAGAGGGGGCCCTTTTACTGCCTAAGAGGGGGTCCCTACTTGAGTCATTCCCTATACAATCAACTAAATTTTTCTAACAAAAGGTGTTGTCAGACCGGGCCACCTGATTCTGCCCATCTAGAAACATAATAGTGAGTTGTCTCATTGGCAATCATACAGTGTACCACATTTTCTTTTTAATTTGTTGACTTAATATATTTCTTAATATTTTCAACACCTATTCACATATTTTTAAACTAGAAAACAATGGCGGATCTAGAAATTTTCATAAGAGGGGGCCCATAGACTGTCCAAGAGGGGGTCCCCACTTCAGTCTTTTCCCCTTACATTATGATATTGTAAAGTCAATTGTAAAATACTGGTATAGATTTGAAAATCTTACAACTGAATTCATATGTTGAAATCATAATCTTTCAGTCAGTTTAATTGAAGTCTGGAGCTGGCATGTCAGTTAACTGCTAGTAGTCTGTTGTTATTTATGTATTATTGTCATTTTGTTTATTTTCTTTGGTTACATCTTCTGACATCAGACTCGGACTTCTCTTGAACTGAATTTTAATGTGCCTATTGTTATGCGTTTATTTTTCTACATTGGTTAGAGGTATAGGGGGAGGGTTGAGATCTCACAAACATGTTTAACCCCGCCGCATTTTGGCGCCTGTCCCAAGTCAGGAGCCTCTGGCCTTTGTTAGTCTTGTATTATTTTTATATTAGTTTCTTGTGTACAATTTGGAAATTAGTATGGCGTTCATTATCACTGACCTAGTATATATTTGTTTAGGGGCCAGCTGAAGGACGCCTCCGGGTGTGGGAATTTCTCGCTACATTGAAGACCTGTTGGTGACCTTCTGCTGTTGTTTTTTATTTGGTCGGGTTGTTGTCTCTTTGACACATTCCCCATTTCCATTCTCAATTTTATCAGTCTATTGAAAGATGCTTATAAATGCAGCCAAGAGCTTCACAAATCTAACATAACTTCTTCTGCCAGTTCTCATTTGCTAGTAGAAAAAGTTTTTGAAATTAAACAAGAACTAAAACATTTCGGACAATATAAATTTTTGAACATATCTAGCAAATTAATTCACACTAAATATATATTAGCAATTGGTATGCAAAATAAAGCTTCTGATAGAAAACTGTATAATAATGTGAAAGTTAAGCTACAGTCATGCTTCAATGATTCCCTATATATAAACAGTGGCGGATCCAAAAATTTTCATAAGTGGGGCCCACTGACTGACCTAAGAGGGGGCCACTCCAGTCACGCTTCAGTGATTTCCTATATAAGCAACCAAATTTTTCCCAAAAAAGGGGGGGGGAAGGCCCCCTCCTAAATGATAAATCCGCCTCTGATAAACCAATTTTTTCCCACAAAAAGGGGGGGGGGGGTGGCCAAGGATCCGACTATGCATTAGGAACCTGTGTTCATGTATTAAATATACTGTTCCCAGCTGACACCTTATATGTATAGGAAGTGCCCCCTCCCGAGATTCCTGTTTATTCCCTATATATAAACAGTGGCGGATCCAAAAATTTTCATAAGTGGGGCCCACTGACTGACCTAAGAGGGGGCCACTCCAGTCACGCTTCAGTGATTTCCTATATAAGCAACCAAATTTTTCCCAAAAAAGGGGGGGGGGAAGGCCCCTCCTAAATGATAAATCCGCCTCTGATAAACCAATTTTTTCCCACAAAAAGGGGGGGGGGGTGGCCAAGGATCCGACTATGCATTAGGAACATGTGTTCATGTATTAAATATACTGTTCCCAGCTGACACCTTATATGTATAGGAAGTGCCCCCTCCCGAGATTCCTGTTTATTCAATTCAATTCAATATTTTATTGGAAAGAGCTCAATAGAGGCGTGATCCAAATACAGATAATAAATAATATTAAAACAACACACAAATGAAATAACGATTCATGGAACAAGTCAAGCCAATTCTATGTATACAAATACATCATAAACTGATATTGATACCATAGACTTATATTTCAGTATTATTCTAGATTTTCATATATAAGATATTTATATATATATATGTATATGGACAAACTACTGTCAAGGATTATTACCTGATGAAACGGTATGGTGGTCTCTCAAATCAAGAGCTTCTTCATTATACATACAAATAGATTTTAATTCCTTTTCAGACATAGGATTTAACATTTTGGTAAAATTTTCATCCAAATTATTTAAATTGATATCATTAATTTTATATTTAGATCTAATTTTGTTATATTGCAGACATTCAGTCAAGAAATGAATCTCATTTTCAATTTTTCCTGTGCAAAATTTACAAAATCTCTCATTAGATGGTATTTTTGGTCTTGCATACCTCCCAGTTTCTATCGCTAATGAGTGTGCATTATTCTTAATTTAGTGAGTTTTTTTCAATTTATATATATACCCTTTCCTCCATTGAATTTTTTTTTTTTTGCATACTTCATTCGCATAGGATTTTTTTGATAAAATGCTGAACATATGCTTTAAAGTATTAAGGCATTGCGAAAAACAACTATTTCATCAAATAAATTTGAGTCGGATATATATATATTCCTATGATATTCCTTTTCATAATGGATACCAATTTTATTAAGTCAACTGCAGACACTTTGTATTCAAAGTGTTTCAACTGAGGTACTACAAAGGCGTCATTATTGAGTAAGGGGGGTGGCGTCAAAATGCGTCATTATGGAGGAAAGGGTTAAAGGTACAAAATGTATTTAGGAATATTAAAATTTAAATATTCTTGTTGTTTAAATTTCACTAAAAAATAAAAGTTTACCACAGTGTCCATCTTTTATTTTAGAAAGTTCAAATATAATTTTATTTTTGTAGAAATCTTCTAGTTTCTGTTTGAAATTACTATTACAATGCTATTTTTTGCAATATATTTCATTAATTCAGATAGTTTATAAGACCATGAATTTTCTCTATTTGTGAGAGTTTTGTCCACTTCAAAAGCAGCCTTGAAAATTTCATGCGGACCACCAGACCGTTCACCAATATCACTGAGACGCTCATAATATTTATACATAAGTTGATAACATTTAATGCGAATGGGTAAAGTGCCTAATTCACACCGCACTGCTAGATTGGAAGACTTTCCATGAACCACAAGTATGTTTTTAAATATGGAGTTTTGTGTTTTGTCTAATTTACTTTTGTCTATAAATGCTTCAAAATTTGGTTTGAATTCTGATAACCATACTTCTGATCCATAAGTTAAAATAGGAGTTATCATTGAATTAAAAAGCTGGAGCCAAGTCTTAACAGACAAATTTTCACTATATGGTAATTTTGACTGCAATGCAAAATATGCTGTTTTAGCTTTATCTAAGAGGCTTGACACTGCTTGTATAAATTTTCCAGAGCTATGAAAATCAACTCCTAAGTTTTACAAAAAAAACCTCTTGGTATGGATCAATTAATATTTTAAGGGAAAAAATGTCAGGCATAGAAAAACATATTCTTGAAAAATACTCAACATTTAAACTACACTGTGGTCAGATAGTTAAGGGATACTATACTGCATTGTGGAAAAAACAGCTAGACAAACATAAAGATGGTAAACTACGAACTTATGTAACATTCAAGTGCAACTATGGTTTTGAAAATTATTTGTCAATAATTCGACATTTTGAGCAAAGGAAATGTATTACTAGATTAAGAATATCTGCTCACAAATTGCAAATTGAATCTGGTAGATACCAGGGTACTCTTCGACAAAACCGAATTTGTCTCAGGTGCACCTCAGGTGAGGTTGAGGATGAAGTTCATTTTTTATTTAAATGTGACACTCATTTATTAAAAAGAGAGGAAATGATGCAAAATATATTAAAATCATGTCCAAACTTTCAAAATTTAAATATTGATAACAAATTAATTTGGATAATGAATAATGAGGATCCTAATGTACTATTTGCATTTTACAAATATATAGAAGATACTTAAGAATTAAAGTACAACTTAATCTGCAATAACTAATTCATTATAACTCTTTAATATGAATTTGGATACCCTGTTAAGCCTGCACAGATCATAAGAAGAATTTCAAATTCTTTGGCACCGTCCCTTGATGATCTTTGCTGGCTGGACACAGAATCTATAATCTTAGAAATATGTTTTAAAAATATATTTTCAATAATTAAGGAGCTTGACTCATCTGCATTAAGTACAAGTAGGGACTCCCCTTTAAGCACCGACTCTTGGTGCTTTCTGCAGATAAGTCATATTAAATATCCTTTATTAAATAAACTTTGTTATTTGCAGTATACCTCATAGTCAAATGTGGGAGTGCTTAATTGCTTTGTTTTTTTATTGGGTTCTTTTTGTATTTTTTTTGTATTTTTATATATTGACATTTCTCCGCACAAACTACTAATGCCTCATGTTTGTCTTCTCAAAGTGAAGATACACTTACCGGGTGCACTTGAGTCATTTTCAACATAGTATTCATTGAATAAATAATACATTTCTACTATTTCGGTTAGTGTATTTCTGTGTTTATTATTTATTTTATTATTTTTATAACACTTGTTACATATCTTTACTGTGTGTGTATTGCATATGTTATTGTTTATAATAATATTGTCTGTATCATATGCCCTCCTGGGGCCCTAATTTGGTAAATAAAATATTCTATTCTATTCTATTCTATAACAATCAACAATTTCAATTGCATTAGAACTGTTTTTTTAATTTACTTTTAGTTTTAGAGAAAATTATAATTTTTGTTTTCTTAAGGTTCAAGTCCAGTTTCCATTCAGTACTATGTTTTTGTAAAGAATCAAGAGAGTTCTGGAGACCATCTGCATATTCCGATATCAATAATAAATCATCAGCATACAATAAATGGTTCACTTCTTGACCATTTAAATTTACTGCACTAGTTAAGTTTGTATCTAAGTCTTTTTCTTTGTCATCAACAAATAAATTACTGTAAATTCAGAAATTATTGCGTGGATTTATTATTGCGATTTTGTCATTTTAGACTTAAATGCGATTTTAATTATAATGATTTTGAGAAAAATCCTGTTTAATTCATACAATGATTTTAAAATGCGAGTTAAAATTATTGCGTTTACAAGTCTGTCGCATTTTTCGCAATAATCAAAACCTCGCAATAATTTCTGAATTTACAGTAAATAAAGTTGGACTTAAACTGTCACCTTGTTTGACACCCTGATTATCAAGAAAAGGCTTGGTAAACATATTTTGATATTTACATGAATATAAGGTATTAGAGTACATGTCATGCAGTATATTATAAAATTTGCCTTGTATTTCTTTATTTTGTAATTTTAAGAACATAGCTGATCTCCAGACACTGTCAAAAGACTTTTTAAAATCTACAAAACACACATATAGTTTCTTTTTACATTTAAACAAATATTTGTTTATTATTGTTTTTGAAATAAAGACATGATCTACAGTTCTGTAATTTTTTTCTAAAACCACCTTGATTTGAAAATAATAAATTATGTGTTTCAAGAAAATCACCAAGTCGTTTTTGTAAAATGGATGTAAAGACTTTACCAAGACAGCTTGTTATGCTTATACCTCTATAGTTCCCACAATCAGATGGGTCACCAGATTTATAAATTGATGTCAATAGAGAAATGTTCAAAATTTTGGGGAATTTTTCTGAGTTAACTATCTTATTAAAAAGTTTGGTCAAAAGTAAAACTAGAGTGTTTGACCACACCTTTAGAAATTCATTAATTATCAAAT
This sequence comes from Mytilus edulis, assembly GCA_019925275.1. Taxonomy (NCBI): domain Eukaryota; kingdom Metazoa; phylum Mollusca; class Bivalvia; order Mytilida; family Mytilidae; genus Mytilus; species Mytilus edulis. The sequence goes on from CM034354.1 coordinate 28,664,092, forward strand.
CAGGACCTCCAGATTTTCCCTTTTTTAACTTCTTAATACAGTCTTTGATTTCTTTACGTGTAATAGGGACATTAAGGGATGTATCAGAAAAGTTGTGATTTTTGTTCTCTATATTTTGATTTGTATCAGTTGTATCATTATTACTTGAAGCAAGCAAATTTCTATAGTGAATCTCCCATTCTTTGGCAGAAATAGCAGGCTCACAATTATTATTCTTTTTTTTGTAATTATTAATGCTTCCCCAAAATTTTTTGGTGTTCTTTGGGTTTATCTCATTTATTTGTTTTATTAAGGAATGAAAAAAATACTTTTTTAATTTATTTTTCAATTTATTGTACTCTCTTTTACAGTTGCAATAAGTCAATCATAATTACCGGTAGGGGCTTTACCTAATTTTAAATTTATTTCCAAGGGAACACACTTTTCTAAGGAGTAAGCAATCATTTGGCATCCATACTTTTTTTAGGTTTTTCTTTTTTTTTGTGTGTCTTTGCAATATGGATTTTTAAAAATTGCTTTAGGGAGCTACCATCATTTGATTTTTAGGGGGGGGGGGGGGGGGGGGGTGGATGATTGAAAAAGGCAGGACGGATTTGAGTAAAAAAAGGAGGATAGTAAACTTGGAAAAAAAATGGCAGGAATGCAATTATTGTAAAAAAGTCAGGATAGCTAAGAAATAAAAAAAGGCAGGGACCAAATAACTGAAATAAAAATACAGGACAGGAATTACAAAAAAAAAATGGCAGGACAAATTTTCATCTAGCACTACCCATAAAAAACAAATAATTAGCGACCAATTTGATTTTTGGGGGGTGGGGGGGGTGGTGGCGGGTGGGGGGCATAGGATGTAAATTTGTTCCTCCTTTTTTTTAGCTGTAATCTCGTCCTGGCCTGTTTTTTATTTTTTTCAACTGTGATTTCAGGTTCCTGCCAGAGACATATAATACATTGTATTATATGTCTCTGGTCCTGCCTTTTTTTTTTTAGTTTATCCTGACTTTTTTACCAAAAGTGTCTTATTTTTTTTTGCAAGTTCAAAACTCCTGCCCTGCCTATTTTTTCAAATTTTATCCTCGCCCCCCCCCAAAAAAAAAAATTTAAATGGATAGCTTCGTTAAAGGAAACTGCAACTGGGTTTTTTTGCAGCTCAAAAGTTTATTAGTCACAAATCAATGGAAAACAATTATCTGGCCATAATCGCGAACATTTCAACAAACTTCCCCATATTAATTCAAATAATTTACATTCTTAACATGACGGCTAAATATATATATATATATATATATCAGACCGATCCTGATCCTAAGGTCAATAATTGACACTACTGTTCTCTGTGTGCTATCTTCCTCCTCTTATGGTACACCGTTGACCGAACGTTCCACGGAATCTTCCGTTGAGACCCCCCCCCCCCCTTTTTTTTTCCAAACGGGTATTTTAATGCGTGTTTCCTTAATGGCAGTTTTGAAAGAGACATAATAGTAAGTGACTTTTCACCGAGAAAATTTAAGTATTATGCATTTTACGTATCAAATCTTATCAACACATCTTCATCTTCATCCTCATTCTGTATTCTGTATTCTGTAGGTGTCGCTGTTGACACTGGATTGTCTCCCTTGTAATTATTTAATTTTTTTTGTGTGTCTTTGCAATATGGATTTTTAAAAATTGCTTTAGGGAGCTACCATCATTTGATTTTTAGGGGGGGGGGGGGGGGGTGGGGCTAGGATGAAATTTGAAAAAAAAGGCAGGACAGGATTTTGAGTAAAATCTCCTTTCGTACAGAAAAGTTAGGGCATATTACTACACGAATATTTATTATTAAAGTCGCAACATCCCTAGAAAGATCAATAAAATACAAATGTGTATTGATATCATGGTTTGTTCTACAAAGAACGATGAAATGTCTTGTCATTCTAAATCAAATTAAAACTCGACAGCGGACTATTTTTATGTGCATTTAGAACTTTGTTGACAGATTGCGATTCGTGCTCGCGTCGTCTGTCAAAGATAAATTTTTCATACTAGAAGCAAGGAGATTGAAAATTATTCACAGGAAAAACAGTTTGTTTTGAGGCAAACAAAATCAACATTCAATTAAATAAAATAGAGAGTTAAGGAATTTACGTGGTAAGATTTTAATAGAACAAACGAAAAAAGGATCTGAAAAAGCATTTATGAGGGGGAGGACAGGGGGTAGTCCAAATAATTATGACGTCTTGAAAGGCTATTATAATTTTTTTCTTTGACGCCTTACATCGACTTATTTGGATCGTCGATGTAAGGCGTCACAGAAAAAAATTATAATAGCCTTTCAAGACGTCACAATTATTTGGACTAGACAGGGGGGTACTCCTTTTCCTTCTCTCACCCATTTTCTCCTTTCTCCTACCCCTCTAGACCGAATAATCTGTCTCTTGTGTGGGTACATTTGTCATTTCATATTTTCTTTTCATCATTTGGCTATTTATTTATTTTTTTTTTTTTTTTTTTGTGTCCAAAAAAAAAAAAAAAATAATAGCCAAATGATGAAAAGAAAATATGAAATGACAAATGTACCCACACAAGAGACAGATTATTCGGTCTACTACCCCTCTTCTCCTTATTTTTTTTTTTTTAATTTACCGGAAAAAAAAAAAGATATTTTATTTCTTCATATTTTATTTTTTTCTCCAACTTCTCCTTTTTCCCAACCTTCCTCTCCTTTCACCTACCCCCTTTCTCCCACCCCTTTCTCCTACCTCCTTTCTCCCTGTCTCCCTTATCCCTGTCCTCCCCCTCATTTATATCTGATACTGATCATAACTCATGAATAAAAATGGTATCTGGTCTCAGTTGGGCTGCTGTGTCAGGATTTGACTGTCAAAGTGATACAAAACTCTAGAATTCTTCTGTATATATACAAATACACCGTGACAGTAGCTAATCAAGAAATTAATAAAAGGGGGAACGTCTAGTGCCTGTGGTCCTAGTGTAACAGTAGTCCAAATAATTATGACGTCTGGCAAGGCCAAGGCTTCATAATTAGTTGGAATAGTGTAACAGTAAATTTGGTCCGGTTGTAAAATTTGTTCTCCAGACTTTTTTTCCTAGTTAATTAAGTCCATGTCCATGATTTTACTAGGAATTATTAAAAGTCCCAGGACAAATGTTTCTAGGAAAATCAGTCCATAGCTAGTAATTTATGTTTGTAACTTGTTTTCCTAGGAAAATATGTCACAAGACTTGTTTTTCTAATAGTTTTTTTGTATCATAAAATATATTTAAAATAGAAGATTTTTTTTTATAGATAAGATTGGAAAATAGAAGAATTTTTTTTCCAATAAAAATGAAGAATATTTCCTTAATAACCTAATTATTAAAAACATAAATATTCAGTTTCCTTTGCTTATAACATTTTTTATAATAAAAGACATGGACATTTTTAGTCCAAATAATTATGACGTCTTGATAGGCTATTATATTTTTTATCTTTGACGCCTTACTTCGTCAAATTATGACGTCTTGTAAGTTGAACGGCTTTTATATTTTTTTTCTTTGACGCCATACTTAGTTCGTCGAAGTAAGGCTTCAAAGAAAAAAAATATAATAGCCTTTCAAGCTGTCATAATTATTTGGACTAGGACATTTTTACCTAGGAATTCAATACTAATGACATGGACATGATTTTCTAGGAAAATATGACATGGACATGATTTCCTAGGAAAATTAGTCTGGAGACAAATTTTATTTACAGCTAATTTCCTATAAATGCATGTAATGCAAAACTTTGGTTGGCTTGCCTTCTTTGTTTGTATAATTGTTTATACAAGCTTTGCTAATATGATTGACATGATGGTCATCTTTATATAATATATATAGGCATAGTTTAACCTGTATATTTAATATTTGAATTTAATTGGATATTATCCTAATGAGTGTACAATTTAAATACAAAGCAAGCAAGCTAACTTAAGTCTTGCTCTACATGCTTTAGGAAATTAGCTGTAACAGATTGATACACAACTCTTTCGTTTTGTCTATAACAATGTTAAAACATATTACATTCATATTCACTTTTAAAAATTAAAGGCATAGACATTTAAACCTAGGACTTCTAATGACATGGACATGACTTTGTGGGAAAATTAAAAGTCTGGGGACATAAATTTTATCAAAAATTTAACTAAGTGACTCTTAAACATTACTAAAACATAAGATTTAAATTTGCAAATGCAAGTAATTGAATCTTTTATAGGATTTTATAGGACATGATTACCTAGGAAAATTTGTCTGGGGACATATATAACTAATATCGGACTAAATATATACTAGTAAATTCTGTAACCATGGACTTTTTATACTATATAGTAATATTTGTCCGCCCTGACATATTTTACCAGGACAAATTTATCACTCACACTTGTACTTGTTCGCCCTGGATCAATTTGCTCTGATTTTTTTTTGTACTCCAGTTGCATAATGTTAATTATTTGAACATTACATGTTAAAGTTTGTTGAAAAATTTGCTGAATTTTTGTATTGCCACAACCAATTTGTTATTTCCCCTATTTGCTTAGTCACTGTCATGATAGTAGAACACTGGAGTACAATGTATTAATTTATATTCATTGCTTTTTTTTAACAAAATATAAATTTGTTTTTTAATACAAGTCTCAGAATATATACAAAATGTAATTTTAAACGAACTTGTAAATCCTTGTATTAAATTCCTGTTTTCGTGATTTACAGTTCATACATCCATGACATCATTGTTTTTATTAATTCCAAGCTGACTACTAGCTTATAAATCAAAACAAAAAGTTTTTTTTTTTATTATTGATCCATCAAAAGACAATTATCACAAAAATCAGTGACAATAATTTACATTTGTTTAAATAAACCAATTTTTCAAGACGTTTCGGCCGAAACGTCTTCAAAAATTGGTTTATTTAAACAATTATATAAAGTATGTTCCCTATTGGAATTTTGAAAACAAGGAATAATTTACATGTTATTGAACAATTAACTTTCCTAAAAACTTTTAAATATTTATGTTTTTTTTATAAATTTTAAGCTATACAATTCTTACTTGCATCTCTGAAATGTGCTTCTATGTGGTTTTGTTAGCAATTTCTGTACAGGTCTGCTAAAGGCTCAAATTGACATTTCACCCAATTTCACCATTTTCCCTCCAAAATTTGGGTTTTAAGGCAAAAATTTTATTTTTCCTTATTGGTGACCCTTGTATTTGCCAGGGACGCATACATGTATATATAAGTCCTTGTATTTGCTTAATATTTGAAGCTGTATTTCAGCTTTGTACATTACAGATTTGGACCAGGTCACACCTGAGGTGTCACAGACAGTTTTTATTTGATATCCCATAAAAATATGTCAGCACCTCTATTTTCCCTATCATGTCATTGAAAATGGTCCCTTTAACATGCTTGTACCTATTTAAAGTAAAATTTTGAGCTTAAATGGTCTGGAACCCCTATTTTTTTTCGACAAATTTGAGGTATTCTTTGTAAAGATTAAAATAATACGGCATTCTGATAGAGACTTTGAATAAGTCTGAGCCATCTTAACTGTAAAATCAAAAGTAGCAGCACGAAATAAAGTTAAAATGAATATGAGTCCCCTGTATTATATTTTAAACACCGCTTTTTTGATGATCAAGTAATTCCTAAATGTCAGAATACTGGAAAATAGCTGTAGAATGCTCTCCGAACATAAAATTTGCATCAAATAATAAAAAAGCTTCATTTTAATCAACATAGAAATATGTTTCGAATTTGATGATTTATTGGGTATATATGATATTGCCTTCACTCAGTTATAAACTAGAAAAAAGTAATGTTTAGCTCACCTAGCCCAAAGGGCCTACTGAGCTTTTCCCATCACTTTGCTTCCGGCGTTGTTACCTTTACAAAAATCTTCTAGAACTCTGAAACTACTGGGCCAAATTAAACCAAACTTCGCCACAATCATCATTGTGGTATCTTGTTAAAAAAATATGTCAGATGACCCGGCCAACCAGCCAAGATGGCTGCCATGGCTAAAAATAACCTGATTTAGTAATTTTAAGGAAATTTTGCTGTTTTTGGTTTTTATCTTTAATATTATTATAGATAGAGATAAACTGTAAACAGCAATAATGTTTAGCAAAGAAAGATTTACAAATAAGTCAACATGACCGAAATGGTCAACAAGGTCAATTAATCCCCTATGGAGTTATTGTCCTTTATTATATTAAGTCATTTTTTAACAATTTTCATAAAATTTGTAAATTTTTACTAACATTTTCCACTAAAACTACTGGGTCAAGATCATTATATATAGAGATAATTTTAAGCAGCAAGAATGTTCAGTAAAGTAAGATGTACAAACACATCACCATCACCAAAACACAATTTTGTCATGAATCCATCTGCTTCCTTTGTTTAATATTCACATACATGTAGACCAAGGTGAGCGACACAGGTTCTTTAGAGCCTCTAGTTTAAAGTCTAGAATACCTTTTTATACAACCATAAAATTTTTGCAATCATATAATTATATTGGTATCACATTGCTTTGTGGTCAGCTGAGCATCGTTCGAAGACGGATGGTTTCCAGATAATAACTTTAGTATAAGTTAATCATGTTAATAGAAATGAATAGAATTTTAACACAATGTTTAAAACAACAAAAGGAAGCTTGGGATTGATATTGGGGGTTATGGTCCCTAAGGTTTAGGATAAGGGGACCAAAACAAGCATTTATCTAGTTTCAGGACAATAAGTTGTGTATAAGTATTTCAATTCCTCTGAAATTGTACCACAATGTTAAATATTATAAGAAGAAGGTTGGAATTTATTTTTAGGGTTATGGGGCAAACAGTCAAGAATGATGGGCCAAACACAAGCATTTTTGTAGTTTTAAGTTAATGACTTGTGTAAAAGTGTATGATCTTTCTAAAATTATACCCCAATGCTCTATACTACTATGGGATGGTAAGGATTGGCTAAGGATATAGATAAAACCATTTATGAATAAGGGGCAAAAAAGATGAAAAACAATTATTTTTCTGGTTAAAGGATAGTCAAGACAATTTGAAAGCTGTGTAAGGGAGGTAATCCAAAAGTTATATTTGAATTATTTCACACAACTTTTAAGGTGGTACCTAACACTACAGGGAGATAACTCTGTAAAGTCAGCTAAACATTTTAATTATGTTGTGTTGTTAAAGGGATATTAAGCTTTTCAATGATCAAAATGAGTGTTTGTCAAACTGCTATATAACCAGTGTAATTTTTCTGATTAAACGGTTGGTTCAAAAAAATTTAAATTTTTATATTTTTGTCAAAGAGTCAAAGTAAATACTTTGTCAAAATTTTAAGAAAATTAAACGAGCCAAATTAATTTTAGTTTAAGTGTTGGGTACCACCTTAAAGATGTGATTTTGAAATTTACCAACATTTTGTTTATATAGATTAGACCGTTGGTTTTCCCGTTTGAATGGTTTTACACTAGTAATTTTGGGGCCCTTTATAGCTTGTTGTTCGGTGTGAGCCAAGGCTCCTTGTTGAAGGCCGTACTTTAACCTATAATGGTTTAATTTTTAAATTGTTATTTGGATGGAGAGTTGTCTCATTGGCACTCACACCACATCTTCCTATATCTATATATAACTTCAGTATTAATAAAATCCATTGGAAATTTGCTAATAACTTAAGTTTAATTAAAAAAAATGCCAATAGTTTTAGCATAAGTAAATATAAATCTTTGAAGTTTGAAACCACAAAAAGGAAGGTTTGGATTGATTTGGGGGTTAATTTATGGTCCCTTTGGTGTAGGAAAAAGGGGTATAAAAGGGGCCCAAATAATCAATTTTCTATTGTCCAGACAATAATTTGTAGAACAGTTTATAGAATTGCCTGAAGTTTCCACACCACAAAACTCCAAAGGATAGTAAGGGTTGGAATATTGGAGTTATGACTCAATCTGTTTATGAATTAGGAGCAACAAAAGGGGAAAAACAAGGGTTTCCTGGTTAATGGACAATTACTTTAGATTTGTTTCTTTTTGTTGGTGCCTTTTTTTGCTAGTTCTTTTATGAATTTTTATGCTCTACCTACAATAGTAGAGAAGCATTATGTTTTCTAGTCTGTGCGTCCTTTCGTCTGTTTGTTTGTCTGTCCATCCATTCTTCCCACTTCAGGTTAATGTTTTTGGTCAAGATAGTTTTTGATGAAGCTGAAGTCCAATCAACTTGAAACTTAGTACAAATGTTCCTTATGATATGATTTTTCTTATTTTAAAACCAAATTAAAGACTTTTGACCCCATTTTTATGGTTCACTGAACATAGAAATTAAAAGTGTTCCCTCAGTTTCAGGTTAAATTTTTTTTAGTCAAGGTAGTTTTTGATGAAGTTAAAGTCCAATCAATTTGAAACTTAGTACACATTTATCATTAAAAAAGCTGATTGTGTCGTTTCATATTGATTAAAATTTATTTACCTAATTTATAATTTCAGCTTTTCCATGCATTGTAAGATTTCCAGAATATAGAACATGTAGTTCCTGATAAAAAAAAAAAACACCAAAAGATTGCTACGATAAAACTGTTGAGTAACTATTTGTAATACAGAATGCATCAAGATGGTGGTATGCTACATATATAATATTGATACTATGACAGATGAGAAAAGAAACTGAAGACATAATGAAATGCTGAAGTCAGCAAAGGTATGATTATAACTGTTACTGATGTTTGAAGAAGTGTGTCATTATAGCATCGACAAATATTTCAATCAAACATGGTTCAGTACTTCAGACTAGTTTTAATTTAAAAGAATTAAATGGCTACTAACATCCATTGCTAATTACAGCTTGTTAACCTCCTGTTAAAAAAAAGAGGGGTGAAATATACCATAGCAACATTCAAACTCATAAATCGAAAATAAACTGACAAAGCCATGGCTAAAAATGAAAAAGACAAACAGACAATTAATAGTACACTAGAAACAACATTAAAAACTAAAAACTGAGCCACACAAACCCCACCAAAAACTGGGGGTGATCTCAGGGTCTCCAGAAGGGTAAGCAGATCCTGCTCCACATGTGGCACCCTTCGTGTTGCACATGTTATTACAAACTTGGTATATATAGTTTATTTCGGTAGGTCACATTCATGAAAAGGAAAGGGGATTGCAGGTACGAAGTAAGAAACATCCGATATCATCTGTGAAATGGTTTATCCATAATGGTCAACCAACTGTGATGATTGGGTAACCTGTATTATATGCAGGGGTGAATTCAGACATTTCTAAAGGGGGGGGGGGTTCAAACTAAATGTCTCCATTCAAGTGCATTGATCGTCTCAAAAAAAGGGGGGTTCCAACCACCGGAACCCTCCCTTGGATCCACCACTGATATTTGAGAAATTGCCACAATACATTTTGTTGATATCAAATTAAAGTTGAGAAGCTACGGTAATCTATATATGTTTATCTACTTTTCATTGTCTTCTCTCACCTTGATTAGTAAATAAATAAAAATCATGTTGGAAGAAAAATTTAGTCATGTGTATATGTTTTAGGAACTAATTGTGGTATATTCTTCAGATTGAAACATGCAACAGAAAGTTCAATCATGACCATAAAGCAGGCAAGACATTTCAGTATGTACAATCTTGTAAAAATATGTCAAACTATGTCAAAGCGTATTTTTTGTTTTGTTTTTTCAGATAAAGATATTAGGAGTAGATATTTTCCTGAAGATCTCATTTATGTCTCGAATGTGAAGGGAACAGAAGCTATCATGATGATTCTTTAAAGAAAAGATACAGAAACACAAGCTCCTGTAGACACTTATGAAAAAGAAGATGTTTTTGCAATGAATATGTGTGAATGTGATAAATTATGGCAAATCAACATGGTCAATTAACAACAATATGTTCTACAAATTTCCTAGATTTATAAGTTTAATTACATTTAGTTGAGGCAAACTAAAGTTAGATAACGGAAAACGAAAAAAATTGCAAATAAATATTGTTATTAAATACTCAGTTTTAGTTATTTTTATTTTGATATTAAAAAATATACTGTATTAGATAAAAACTAGTTATACATTTAAAAAATTAGTAACCCTCATGTCTCCCTGCATTAGAAGTTGCATAATTTAGCATTTACAGATGAAATATAATTGTGAGTAAAGTTCAACATGTGAAATAGTCTGACTGGATATGACAGAACATCAAAAGAAATGACGAAAAATTACACATCTTATCAAAATAGTACTACTAGAAACTAAAAGCTACTTGCAATTTTCACTGGTTCTGGGTTCAGTAACAGTCTGACAAGGAAAGAATTTAATGAACATGATTATGATGCCTCTTGATAAATATAAAAACATATTGACTGTAAAATAATTACCAGTTACCAATTATATCTGTTGTTTACAAAATTTGTTATTTGGAAATATCTGTTGAATGTTTTGAAATTAAAATGTGTTAACTGAAATGATAAAAGAATTGAAGTCTTTAAATGATACAAAAGCAAGGATACATTGAATGATTGCAATTGAGACAACTACTAGCCCTGCATAGTAGGGCACTGATGTAAACAAGTACAGGTCACCTGAAGTCTTCAACAATGAGCAAAAGCCTGAATTTAAAGATCGTTATACATGGGCTTATTAAGTCCCAAGATAATGGTATCTACATCCTTTGCTTTCAAATTTTTGTTAGTATGTTTCTGATGAAGGTTAATTAAAATAAGCCCAGCACACTTAATTTGTGAACTGTTTTTATTTAATTTCAAAAGGGAAAGCTAATAGACAAATTTAAGCAAATAACAAAAAAAGGAAATCCATTTAATATGGCAGACAGCAACCAAACACAACCAGTGGACATAATGAACATGTATTTGAATGCTCAAACTGCAATAATAACATTAGACACAAAAACATCTTATATAATGCTGGATTACACAAAAGTGTTTAAATCATCTGCTCTTCTCTGGTGTTTAAAAATTGTACAGATTTGGTGTCACAATATCTCAGTAGCATGGATTAGAATCCCGGCATGGGAAGAACAAAAATTTGTGAAAGCAAATTTACAGATCTTACATTGTTGGGTTGATGATTTGACGACTAAATGCATGTACATGTACAATATATACAAAAAGTTAGCTTCTATTGAGACAAAGGCAAAAATAATAGTGCAACAAAACATGTTTATTACAGATATAATAACAACAAACTAAAATAACACTTACCACTACTAAATGATTAGGAACTTTCAGGAACTAATTGCAGCTACTGTCCAGGTTATGTTTAACAAATCACCTCCAACTGACCGTCTCCAACTGATCTGTTCAGTGAAGAGTTTTTACCATTGAAATGAAATGTGAACACATTCCAATCTTTTGGCAGACGTGAATATTCTCATGTGGCATTTATACCTATATCCCAGGGTACCTATATCTGGTGGTGATAATTAACCATTTTTTTCTTCTTTTTGTTTAATTTTGAAAAAAAAAAATGGAATTTGAACTTTTTTCAGCATTTTGGAGAAAAAAATAATTTTGTAAATTTTTCATGTTTTTTTCATTTATTTTTATAAGAATTAAATTTTAAAAGAAAAATTTTTAAAATATTTTTTGTTTTTTTTTTAATTTTGAAAAATTTGATTTTTTTGAAATATTTTGCATTTATAAATTTTTTAAACTTTAAAAAAGTTAATTTTAGTTGCCTTCGTCCATGCAAGCATGGACTAAGTTAGCCTTGGTTGCCTTCGTCCATGCATGCATGGACTAAGTCTGTTGTGTTAGTCCATGCAAGCATGGACTAAGTTAGGGTTAGTTGCCTTAGTGCATGCATGCATGGACTAAGTCTGTTGTGTTAGTCCATGCATGCATGGACTAAGTTAACGTTAGTTACCTTCGTCCATGCATGCATGGAGTAAGCTTAGTTTCTAAGTTTTCATGTTTACAAATCATGAAAAGGTTAAGCCATACTATCAAGTTTTGCAATTTATTTCATAAGGTAAGTTATAATGCACAATATGTATGTAAAACATAATTAATAGGTTGAATATGAAAAAAACCAACTAAACAGAAAAAAAAAGGTAATTACATCAAATTAAAAAATAATTGAACTAACACCATGAAATTAAGAGGTAAGAAGAAATGGAGGTTTTCTAGAATTGATGTTGATTTCCAGTTTTATTTAATACCTTGTTTTATGTAGTTTAGGTATCCAATACAATGATGGACGAACCAGTTTTTCATCTTTGGTTAAAATTTCAAAGGAACATAGAACAGACCTATGATTATCCAGGATTTCCTCTTTGGTAAGTGTCGTGCGGGTATATGTTAAGTTTCCAAGTGAATTGTCAATACCTAATTCGTTCAATAAGCAGTTAATGTCATGAGTTTTACACACAAAAACGATGTTGTTTGGGGCTTTATCTGCGGGGGCAACAACATATTTGTCATGGAGGAAGGCTAGGTATTTTGCAACATTTGGGTCTTTAAAGATTGACGCAGCATGGGCATTGATAGACCCATTCAGTTTCTTCATTCTGATTTGTATTGTCGACCTCACTGCCTTAATCCATTCGGAAAGAGTGTATACGTCTTTCTTCTCGCGCTTAGCCCATTGCCTGGCATAATCCTCGACTGAATCAAAATTTTAAAGTTGTATTTCCAATTGATGGATTTAGGCTCACGATATTTCGGACCTTTTGATAACACATTTCGTAGAGAAGTGTTATTAACAATGTTGAGGTAACTGGTAATAACGTATCCAGCAGGATTATATGTGAATTGGGAACAAGCACAAGAGCAAGCAGGAGGTTTAGACTTGAAATCGTCAATATCGAGCTCCTGCAAAACGTGCTTGTAATTGAAAATTTTAGTTGCAATAGGTTTGGTATAGGTATAATTATTGAAATAAGGAGTTATTTTTGATTGAACAAATTTATGATGAAAGATATTGCCTAAGTTAACTTACCACATCTCTTTATGTTTACGTTAACAGTTGCAATATACTATGTCATTATAATCTGGTGGTTAGTTGTCTCTTTGACAGTATACAACATCTCATTTTAATTTCACAATGGTTAAGTGCATATTAGTATTTATACTGACGTTTCATCATTCTAGGGATTGACTTACTGACACATGATATAGTTTGTTGTCTACAGATGGTCAGTCGAGATTACGAACGGTTATGTTAGTTCTCATAAAATATATCACCACAAACACATGTTACAATCTTTTCTTTTTTAATTCTAATATTTACAACTTAAATATCGTCAATTACCAAACACTACTGTACACATTGTCTGACAATAAATAAATAGCTACTGACAAATTTGACATAAAGGTACTTATTCAGTTTATTGTTCAATAATTCTTTAAAATCCCACTGAAATAAAAAAAAGTTTAAATATCTTGAACATTTCTTTCAAGAAATCACTCTCCCTTTTTTTCATCTAGTTTTAACTCACAATCTTGAAAAAGATGACTGCAAATAAGTTTCAGCAATCATCAAATACAATTAGAACACTTCTTCTCTAATCTAACTTTTTCCAAAATAAAATTTCTCATGTCACCAACCATTCTTATGTCAAGCAGTACATCAAATATTTGATACACTTTACTTTACATACAGAAAAAAAAGTTTAAACAACAGGCACATATTCAGCTTCTTTTTATAATTCAAAACTGTTTTTAAAACCAAAACATGAATGAATGCAATTACAGAAACAAAATATTTAGGTATTTCACTTCAGATATTGAACAAAAACTAACTTTGAGAGTTTCCAAAAAAAGTCAAAACTGTCACAAAGTATTTTAGGCAGTTCTTTGAAAAGATAAACTGATATATATGATTGCCATATTACGCTCCTGACTTATAAAGGAAGGTGGTATTTCTTCAACGGATCATCTTATAAACAATATATTGATTATGAATATGTGCCAAATTACACTCCTGAGTGGTAAAAGAAAGGCATTAATTCTTCAGACGATCGACGGAGGAACAATTGGGGATTTAATATCACATTTCATTCTGTCTGTAAGACGACAGGAGCTATTTCATGACCGTCAGGGGAACAATTTGAGATTGAATTTTAAAGAACACTTCAGCTTCCATAGAGAAAGGGCACACCTCCTTACGATATTTAATGGATAAATTAGGCATTGAATTTCAAAATTCACTGCTGACTTGGAATAAAAAAAAAAATCGAAAGACTCCTTCAAAACCCTACCAGCCTTTGTACATGTATTGTATTGATAAAATAACAGAAATTTATAAGATAACTGGATCTCAGCTCCTAATGGCCATGAATAACAGTTCCAAAAATCTATGTCAATTGTCTCTTTGACAGTCAATGTTCACTCCTGACTTGGAATTAATCAAAAATCAAAACACTCCCTCGAAATCCTATTAGCCTTTGTACTGTAATGAGAAAATATAAGAGATTTATTACTTAACTAGGTCTCTTCTTTAAAAGGCCCTGTCTTACAGTTCCAAACAGCTTTGTGAATTGTCTCTTTAGCAGCCATACAACGTCTTTTAATTTTGATTTGACTAAGATTCAATCCTCTTTTTCATAAACTAACTCAATTCTTTTATTTTGATTTACCTGATAACTATGAAATAAAATGACCACGATGACTGTTCGATCAGATAAAGTCTTTCATCAGAAAAGGTTTGACTATTTCTTCGTAATCCCACTATTTCCAACACAACATATTAGTTACCAAACATTACTTTCAAACTTTATATTAAATATTATACATTTTTACTTTTTTTCCACTGACAATCTTGAAAAAAGGAATTTTTATTACGTCAATATGAATTATCTCCCTATTTAATACGTCAATTGGGATTATCTTCCGTATACCATTAACCTAATAGAAAATTTAAAAAAAATGAGTTGCTTCGCCTCACCCGATATTTATTTTATTGACCCGATGAATTCTGGTATTAGGACAATTGCACACTGTGTAGCTTATATTACACCATCAATACATTTTTACTTTTTTGTACTTTTTCCCCTGACAATCACGAAACAAATAATCGTTAAATCAAATCTATTCCTTTTAAAAGAATCGTTGCTTTTTTTAATCTAACTATTTGCAACATCAAAGATATAACACAACCAATACATTTTAAAATAATCTGCATTGGAAATAACAGCTTTGACTAAAATGGTCTTTTTTTATTTTTATCTATCAAATTATTTAAAAAAAAATTGAATCTTTTATCTTAAAAATCAAAAAAAAAAGGGCTTGACAGTTTGCAGAAAAAAGTGTCGCAGAAATTATTAAATTCTTGAAAATTTAACTTTCTAAGGCAGATAATTTTTGTTTTCATATTGCAAGTTAAAAGAATGTATTTTTTCACTGGTGGATTTATTTATTTTCGTGTGTACCAATTCTCGTGGATAGAGGAAATATTTGATTTCGTGGTTTTGCATTGTTCCTCATAATACCATGCACAAAATGTGTAATTCGTTGCACATTTAATTTAGTAGTTTAACTATACCCACGAAATCCACGGAAATAGGTATCCAACGAATAATAATGAACCAGAGTAAACAGAAAGAAGTAAAAAATATATTGATTATAAAGGTAACAAATATGTCTATTCTGGTTATTTTTCTGTTACAACCAAAAAAATATTTTTCAATTACAAATATAAATAATGTATAAATTTTATGTCAATAATAAATAGTAACAATCAGTATTTATCAATTATATCCATAATCAGTATTTTGTTTACAGAAAAAAAAAAATTTCGAAAAAATTAAAAAAAAATCATTGTGTTTTTCTCAATATATTTAAAAAAAAAAAAAAAGTATCAATAACATATGTATAAACAATACACGAAAGAATCATTCATCATTCAATTTTCAATTCATCTCTAAAACAAGGATACAGATTTTTTTGTTATGCTTTTAAAGTTCTATATCTAAAGATCATCAATTTATAACAGGCTTTCTAAAGCTTGCTATTTTTACAAAGAGGAGAAAACAACCTTGATAAAAAGGAATATAATTTTGAGTGAAAAACTTATTAAACAGTGTGTCTTAAGTTTTGAAAATATGTAAGGAAGTAACATATTGCGCTCCCTAGAACTTCTAACATATCAATACAATTAGTTCCTTAACATAATTCTCAAATTCTGAAATCTGACATGTAAACAATGAGTCTTATAATAATTACATGTTTCGGTGTTACTAATGGATCAAGTACTTTGTTTATTACAGCAAAGTTTGAACATTTAAGGCTGTCATAATTTTGATTGTTTTTAAAGTTTTCTTTCCATATTGAAGGAATAAAAAAATGATAAAATGACAATAAAAACACTTATCCCTACCACACGTTCCATTTAGTAAATCATATAACAAGACAAGTAATGATAGCAAAATGTGTAAGCTTGATGTGAATGAGTTTTATGTACAAAATGTAGAGTAGAAAAACAGAAAGCAATATTAATAGATAATTATAATACAACACAATTATAATAAAATATCCAAAATTAATTAATATGACTATCTTGTACAAAAGTAGATACACACATGTCAGTTATTTTTAAATGACAACATGAAAAATAGTCTGATCACATGATCAATCTAGTGAATAATCCAACAACAAAATTTATTAAAGCAAAGTTTGTGAACTTAATTTTCATGATTTGTATGTACAAATGTAGAGAAGAACATCTATTAGCTTAAAACGTATTATGTACAATAGGTATAATAGTGGGAGATATTATGGACATAATTGTGCAAATCGTGATACAAGCATGAAATTTGTTATAAAGGTTGACTAAATGATACTTAAGAAAAATCCGCTACTGGCCAGAAAAAAAAATCATTTTTTCAAAATGGCCACCACACATTTCGGAAATGGTGTCATTACAAATAGGCAATTATTCTTTAATCCTTTGAAAGGTGTCTTATATGTAAAATCCAATTTTAGATTTGATTGAAAGTAAATGACAGTGCCTTAATTAGGACTAGACAATACATTAATGAAACTAAAGGTGACTTCCGGTTTCAATTTTTATACATTCAAGCAACTTCACAAGGGATGTAATTCCTTAAAGATTTGTGATATGTATAATCCAATGTAAGTTATGATTAAACGTTAAAAACAGTTCCTAAGTACGACAAAACAACACATAAATGAAAAAAAAATGGTGACTTCCGGTTAAAAAATGGCGGCAAATGCGTAGAAAACATTTTTATTATTTCCATCAAATTAACAAGTGATAACCCTCTTTGTTAATTTTAAATGCCTAGTTCGGTTAGAACGACAGGTTGCTTATCTTTTAATTATCTGATAGTTGCCTATACAACAACACGTACAAGGAAGGCCAGAACGGTTGCATCTACAGTTACCAACACAGCTGTATTTTCGCATCCGCATTTTCAAAATTTCCTGACACGAGGATGCAACGACAGTCAAAGAAGTCTATTTTGGTTTCCAACTGTCATTCTGTCTTTCATCCAACCCCAGTGCTAATGAGATGGTACATGTACCTGTAGAATACATGAATCAGGCTGAGCCCAAACAACTCCTCCTTGATATACTTATCTGTTGATGTGCTCTGGAAAAGAACCTCTTGTAGGCGAAATTGCATCACAATGCCGCTACGTTCTGGCAAACAATTCACATAGTGCCTCGCTTCATACTTCAGCCAAAAAAAAAACGTCCTTTACATCTGGAAAACCTTACATTGTTAGCAAACTGACATCTTCCCTTTCTCACGACAATTCGACAAAGTCCCACATCCACTGAATGCATGGATGAAAGTAAGAGCAGCTACCAAGGACCAAACGCGTTTGATATGACACGTACAGGAAGCCTTCAAATGACGGCATTCCTTCCATAACCTATCCACAATTTTGCGATTGCTGCAATTCCTGAAACACGTTTCGTTGTCATCTTCACAGAGAAAACTATTACAAACCTTTGGTGTTCTACCAGAATCAACAACTTTCTATTTGGCACAAGAACCTTGCCTTTGTCTTGTCACAGCCTTTACACTACTCATTTAGTAAACATCAAATACAATGTCTACTTTTGAATACTTATCGATGCAAGATTTTTTATAAGGCAGTATGACATCATTAGCATATTCATCAAATATTTTTGCCAAACTTTGTGCCCTGGGATTAACCATTGCTGCCCCATCAACGATAAATGCGTCCGAATTTGGATCAGCAAATAGCAGAATGTTTCAAGTAAACCCATTTGCAGCGCTTTAATACCACTATTTCAAGTGACATCCAGAGATGCAGACGGAGGAGCAGTTTAGTTTTTATGGAAAAAGAAATATTCCAAGTAAAACTGCCTACTATGACAAGATATGAAATGTCTAGAAAAGATATCGAAATCATTTTTAAGGTTCTCAAGCTTTGTTTTTGACAAAGACATGTCCAGTTTTATTTTGTGGCCAAAATAGGAAGTTGTTCTTTTTTTATATGGTTATAACAAGCTCTTTCTTTCTCCTTCGTTTTGCAATTTTTTCAAAAGATCTTTGTTTTGTTTGGACCAATATCTTGACGTTTATTTACATATCTTACCTGTTCCCGAAACAACAATTTCCTAAAGGGAATATTTTTTTACAAATCTGACGACTCGTCATCAATTTACAATGCCTTTAAAGCTGTTTAAAGAAATCCTTTTGTGTTTTCGTAGAGTATTCAATATGTCGTTCGTCTGTTGTAGAATGACCCAAACCACTAGATCTTTCTAGATCATCTTCTAGTATACTGACTCCTTGTCCAACTACCATCCATTTGTCTAAAAGGGATCTTCGGTTAATCCTATGGCACCAACATCACCCTTCACAATTGCGTTATTCTGTTTTTGTGTATGATCAATTGTGTTATAAGAAAGACATTTGCTGTTCTTACGGACAGTGCAATTTTCATTTTCAAATTCCATTGCCACCTGTGGATGATGTTCGGGAAGGGAAGTCATATCTTGGAGATGGTCGGTAACGATCTACCATAATTCACACGATCAAGACCTAAAACAATACGCTTGCGTGCTTTAAATAGACTATTTGAAAAGTACGAGATCTAACTCATGAAATGAGCATAATACCAAAATCAGAAGAAGTTCTTAATTCATAATTGAACGCCAGGAGTGAAACTGTGGTCGAGATGACTCTATTTCCTTACACCAGTCTTTTAAATCATTGAACGCCACAGAGTCATGACATAATTATATATTCTAAGTTGAGCTTTCATAATCCAAAATTAATAATTTAAGCAAAATACATGCGGTTGTCTGATACGCCTGTCTAGTTCTAGGTACATTTAAAAATACATTACAAGAATCAGCTGTTCTTGGTGTTGAAATATTTTCCTTCAGTAAGACGAAATGTCCATCCCCTATAAGGCAATATATCACTGAGAGTTTTATAACAAGTCTTTTCAATGTGCAATCCACCAAACATGAAGATACTCTTATCTTTTCTTTACGAATCAGGCCATCCCCACTGAATTTGATTAGGCATTTCCAAAAGTGGCTGATCTGCAGTTACAATTGATGTTTCTCCGGGATTAACCACATTTTCGCCTTAACCATCGAATACCTGAGAAATGCTTGGTAGTGCATACAAATCGCTCTTGATGTCTATGAATAGTTTGCACATGCGCTGAAGTGTCAAACACATGTGTATCATAACCTTGAAAAATGTTATTAAACCAATTCATAATAACATTAGAAATCCAAAAACACTAAATATATGTTAAATAGTTCAAATGTTTTTGAAAGAATGTTGTTACATTTCGCGCATGCTGGATATACTGGATATGTCAAATATTAATTTTTAATAAACTTGTGATGTAAGGAAGGTATCCACCTAACCAGGTAATTGGTTTTTACTAAAAGAAGTTCAAAGAAAAGTTTGCCAGAAAAATCAGTATTTTCAAACTAAAGAAAACAGCCATTTTAGAAAATGGCCGTGGCCAGCTTGCAAAAAATATTTGTTTTAATGGCCAGCAGCTCTTTCTTAAAGAGTATATAATAATGATGCTTTGTGGTAATTTTCATGCTTGTATCATCATTTGCACAATTCCCTCGATTTTGCTTGCTAATATCTTACACTATAATAACAAAACATTGATATAAAAAAAAAAACAACATGAAATGACATTACTGTAAGAAAAATGAAACCTACCACATGCATCGTTTATTACATTATACAAAAACACGAGAAATGAACATATGTATCATAATTACATTACTTTTTTGTACAAAATGTAGAGAAAAAATAATAACTATTATTAAGTGACAATATGAAAAAAAAGACTTATCAACAACAGTTATGATAGCAACATTTGTGAACTTAATTTACATGATTTGTATGCATAAATGTAGAGTAGAACATTTGTTAGCTTAAAACGTTTTATGTACAATAGGTACAACAACAAAACATTAATATATATAAAAAAAACAAACATAAAAGGACATTACTGTATGAAAAAGTAATCCTACCACCTGCATTGTTTACTACATGATACAAGAACACGAGAAATCATAACCAAATATGCATCCTTAATTAATATCCCGTTTTGTACAAATTTCAGTGAAAATATACCAATCATTACAAATTGAAAATATGAAAAAAATGGTTTTATCACACGAACAATCTAGTAAATAATCGAACAACAAAACTACATGTAATAATAGTAAATTTGTGAACTTAATTTACATCAGTCTATGTACAAAATGCAGAGTAGAAAAAAAAACAGAAATCAACATGATAGCAAAAAATAATAAAATAAAATATTCACACGCTTCATTTACTAAATAATTTACTGCACATGTAATGATAGCAAAATCTGTAAAATGAATTATTAGGAATATAATGAAGAAAATGTACAAAATATAGAATATAACACATAAATAACTCAAAAAAACCAACATAATCACAAAATAACAATAGGAAAAAATAGTTCTACAACACGCTCCATTTAAACAATAATTAAACATAACAACACATAAAATAACATAACAATAATCATTAGACAGTAGCTCATATGAGTGTAGTAGTATCCCATCTAAAACATTCAGTAAAAAAAGAAAGCTTCAGACTAAAAATGCAGTAAAACCTGTTTTAAGAAACTACTTTTCAGTGAAAGCAAAACAGTGGTCTTATAAGACAAGTGTTTTCTGATACACGTTCAATTTATTCAAATAGCACTACGGAAAGAAAACAACTGTATGTCATCATACAGCTTTCAACAATGATAAAAACCCATACCACATAGCAAGCATATAAAAGGCACCAAAATGACAACCGTCATAAAATTCAAACACTTATAGTTTGATTTATGTACGAAAAAGTACACGAACAATAATGATGATATACTGCAACAAACGACAACAACTGTAATACAGTTAAATACCATATATCTCTTCTGTTCAATGCTATATTTAATGGTTTAAATGAAGATTTGAATTAATGGAATGTTTTTTTACTGCACATCACAATTAAATATATCTCTTATATTCCTGGTGATGAAATCAAGAGGAAAGAAATGTGACTTAAGAAAACATAAAAGAATCTAGTTCAAATAAGTAATGATATAGTTATGATATTTTATGATATTGTGCATGAACATCAACATGATGGTTTTATCACATATCAACATTAAGTATGTCATGTATGTCTCTTACGTTCCTGGTGAACAATAGAAATATCTGTGTAAAGTCAAGCTATACTGCAAGTGTTTTGTAACAATGATGTGATTTTTTTTTAGAGATATTAGTATTTAGGCAAATAGAAGCAGACATCAAACAGGGAAAGAAATAATGAAACGCATATCGGATGATATCAAACAGAGGCAAAATAAATGATACGAGACAGATGCAATGGAATTAATAGCAGTAGATATCAAATAGAGACAAACAGGAGTAATGGAATGAAAAGCAATATCAAATAGAGACAAAGGTATTTACATTCAAACAGAGAAAGAAGATATATTAAACAGAAAAAGAAGAAATGGAATGAAAAGCAGTAGATATAAAACAAAGACAAACGTTATCAGATGAACAGCAATAGAAAAAAAAACATTATATTTGAAAAAGTCAATTCTCACATAGACCATCATTGGGCTTCTTCTCTAAAAGTTATCTTACTGTTTCAGTATGTTCTTGCTGACTTACTTTGTTCCATTGTTGTTCAGAGGACTACAAACCAATAATGTCAGATAAATCAACATAATAGATACCAATTCTTCCTATATCTAAAAGTAACCATACTATATCAGTATGTCCTTCCCGACTTGCTATGTACACTGGACTCCGGCCTTCATTGTCACAAAGATCAATGTTAGGGTTCCTCTCTAACAACAACTTTACTATTTCAGTATGTCCTTTTTGACTTGCCATGTACAGTGGACTACATCCATTTTTTGTACATAAATTAATATTTGGATTTCTCTCTAATAACAACTTTACTATTACTGTATATCCAATCTTACATGCTATCGTTAAAGGACTATACCCATATATATTATCACATAGATCAATATTAGGAGACTTCTCTAACAACAACTTAACTATATCAGTATGTCCTTCCTGACTTGCCTGTCTCAGTGGACTACATCCATTATTGGTACAAATATCAATGTTAGGATTCCTCTCTAACAACAACTTAACTATATCAGTATGACCTTCCTGGCTTGCCATGAACAGTCCAGTGACCCCATCGTCTCGACATTGATTCACTACTACATCATTTTGGAACATCCACTGTACCATATCAGTATAACCATAATAACAAGCTCTTATCAATGGGGTATCACCTGATCCAAAGTGCTCTTTTGGTAACACTGTATCATTGGCCCTGGCTAAAGTTTCTTGTTGTGATTTGTCCAACTGTTTTAAGTGCTGTAATAGCTGTTGTCTGAATGACGGTATTTTCATATTGTTATTTTCGAATACAACTCTAACTGTTCCTGCTGACCAGTCCTTTATAAACCTTTCTAAATATAAGTCAAAACAATCATCTGGTATTTCAATAATGAAGTCTATGTTACTGTTCTTGTCATCTGGTGATTTCCTCCACATGAAGCGTTCATGTACTAAATCACTTTCACCATGGTCTATTAAACACTCTGTCATTTTCTGACCAAAGTAATGAGCAAGGAAGTCAAACAATTTATCATGTACAGTATTATGTTTACCATTTTGTTTATGTACAAATGTACCTTCTAGTGTGTGAAGGGCCTCTTTAAGTTCTGCCTTGGAAGTACTCCTGTTCAATCCGCAAGCCTCACACGTGTCTTCCAGTATTTGTCGTTGTTTTTCTGTCACTTTTCCTTTTAACCATTTGTCTGTCAGTTGATTATTAAAGAGAACTATTAAAGCTAGACTGCATATTCTATACTTCCCTTCAACACCACACCTTCTTAAACAATCAAGCTCATTTTGATAGACAATAAATGGATTTTTAAAAAAATCATTAACATCTCCATGTTTTCCCACATGATATAAAGAGCACAAAAGTGGGAAGAATTCACAATTTTGTGATAACTTATCAATATTTTCCAAATTTGAATCAATATACATCCTTGCCATAATATCTTTTTCTTCAGTTGTAAGGCATAACTTATCTGACATTAAATTACATTCACAGGACTTAAAAGGTTCTAATATATTAAACTTATCATCTGTATATACTTGTAACCTACAAGATACAATAATCTTACAACATTTGTCTGCAATGATTGTTTTAATCACAGGTAACAGTTGTTGCCAGTTTTCAATCTGTTGTTGGTTGGCAGTAAAATTTCCACAAATATCATCTATGATGAAGACTGTCTGTTTACCAGGTTGATAATAATCTCTGATATCATCCTGTTTTCTTACTGGTATTATTTTGTACCCTTCCTTTTGTAAAACTAGTGCTGTGTGTCTTGCAATAAAAGATTTGCCTACTCCTGATGGGGCAGTTAAAGTCAAACAACTGTTGTCCTGTAAACACTCAAACACGTACTCACTTGCTCTTGTAGACACAAACATATTATCTTTTATTTCCCATTCTGTTATTTCGTTTTCTATTTGGTCTGAAAAATATTATAAAGTGTAGCTAATTAGAGATAAAATAATGACAATTTATATTAATTTCACTGTTTCATAATAAGCAGGCAATTAATAGTGGATTACGTATGTTCTGTTAGTTGTTTCATATTTTGACATTATCGTCTTATCGTTGAAGGCTAGATGACGACCTGAAGTGTAATACGGGATTTACTTTGTTGGCATCGTTTGCTTCTTATTTTTATAGCACTATAATTGAAACT
The DNA here is from genome assembly GCA_019925275.1 of Mytilus edulis. Taxonomy (NCBI): domain Eukaryota; kingdom Metazoa; phylum Mollusca; class Bivalvia; order Mytilida; family Mytilidae; genus Mytilus; species Mytilus edulis. The sequence goes on from CM034354.1 coordinate 28,688,403, forward strand.
ACCAAATACAATGATATTTTCTTTTAAAACACAAGGATATTGTCTTGTCTAACCATGGAAAGGTACTATAAGATATAGCTTATTGTAAAATTATTGAAAAATCATATAAATACATGGTTTATACTAAATTTAAAAGAACATACATTAAAATGTTCCATATTAACATCAATTTATTTAAATATACTGTCAAAAGTAAATGACAAAAAAGGTTATAAAAATATATTCTAGTCAACAAAAGAAACGATACAAGACTTTTTTTCAAATTAAAGATAATGTTTTCCGTTCATTAGACCAATGTTGAAGGTAAAAATACTTAATCATAATGGAAATATAAATCCGTGTAAAAAAATTTTTTTTTTTGCTTTCGTGACGTTTTTTCGCGATTTTTTTTTTTTAACAAAATTTTCATAAAAGGACCATTTTAAGTTCAAACTGATGATGCCAACCTCTCATAAAGGTAAAGACAGTGTTTGCCATCAATTTGTTTTAAAAAAATCATACAGTTTCTTCGTTTATTTGTAAAGCAAAGTTCGGCCCCACGAGAAATCGTTAAAATGTATACATTATCAACTGATTTACCATAGACAGTATGTGTAAAGTGATATTCAAAAAGCGGTAACAATCTTAAAACAAATCCGAAAGGTGCCAATTTACTGTGTGTTGTTTTCATATCTAAAGCAATGATTTGAGACGAAAATATAAAAAAAATTGTTTGCATTTTTTGAGATTTAAAAAAACGTTTTTTCCCAAAAATTTGAAAAAAAACAATATTTCAAGCCATTAGTTACAACATGAACCATACTTGATTAGCATATTGAATATTTTAAACAAATATGAAATTTTATTTTGTACTTAGAAAATTATGTGTCGATTTTTATTCAACTTTCCGCAAAACTAATTTACACCCTATGATCGTTTACACGGAATTTAGATACTTTCCAACAAGTTTTGATTTTCACAATAACATGGGCATACATTGCAAATGAAAGCTTTTAAAAATAGTGTATCTCATTTTGTTTTATATTTAATACTGTTTGATAAATTTTATTTCAAAATCGTGTATTGTTTCTTTTGTTGACTAGTATACAATACCGTAAAAAAGATACAACCTTCATACCGAATGTCGTAAGTCTAAATTAAAAAAATAGGTTTGTGGACGATGAAGTATCGTTGGTCTACTGCTATGGCTATATGCAAATATAAAAAAAGAAGATGTGGTATGGTTGCCAATGAGACAACCGTCTACAACAGACCAAAATGACAGACTTAAATAACAATTATAGGTCACCGTACGGCCTTCAACAATGCGCAAAGCCCATACCGCATAGTCAGCTATAAGTGGCCCCGATATGACAATGTAGATCAATTCAAACGAGAAAACTAACGGCCTTATTTATATAAAAAAATTAACGAAAAACAAATATGTAACTCATAAACAAACGACAACCACTGAATTATAGGCTCCTGACTTGGGGCAGACACATACATAAATAATTTGGCGGGGTTAAACATGCATGTATATGTCAAATGTCCTTAGTATGTTATCTACTTTATACTGTTTGTCATTGACTGTTGATGTTTTTTTTTTATCTTGTGTTTAACAAAAAAAAGCCAAAAATACAACAGTGATCTCTGGCCTTCATTGTGATGTCATATATTTTAAGTTTTTTTAACAGTTCTGGAAACTTTATTTATTATTTATTTAAAACTAATAGTTCTTTTAAATATTATTACCACAGTCTTTTGTTGTCAAGATATAAAGTTTGAAAGCATATAAACTGATAATATACCTCTGATATTCTTTGGTATAACTTCGTCCTGCTCAGTTTCCATTTTCATTATTTTCTCTTTAAGATCAGAATATTCTTCTTTTTCTACAATAAGGACAGATTTTTAGATCCATTTGATTAAAACACCACGCGCAAACCGCAGGACCAACATTTTTATGGCAGTGACATGTTAAAAAAATTAAGATGATGTGACATGATTGCCAATAAGACGAGTCTCGCCATAGTCCGGCCGATCGGTTAAAAATAATGAGGAAAGCACCAAATTTGGCATGATGGTACAATTTAGTGTGCTAAGCAATATATTCTCAACATTCAATATGGAGGCTTATTTCAAGATGGCTGCCATACATTCTAAAATATTTTCCAGTATTGCACCAACTAGAGGGGATTGGATGCTGGAAGCACAAAATTGAATATATTTGAAAGACTTGGTGTACAAGATTTTGTTTTGATCTATCTTTGAAATTCAAAATGGCGCCTTTTGAAAATGACCGCCTTTAATATAAGCAAATATTTATTATTGAGAAATGACCTGCATATAAGCATTTTATTGATGTACAGTGTCATTTAGTATCTGTCCCAGTTCTGTCCTTTTTGATTTTGCCTAGCTTGTCCTTTCATACTCAAAGTTGTAGCTTTCATAAAAAGCAGCGGTAGTAGCTTTCATTAAAAGCTTCACTATATTTTGTCTTGCGTCACACATAAAAGCTGTGATTTGGGATTTATCTGCCCTAAGATATTATTCAGTGCCTATCTTATTTCTTGAGTCGCAATATTTCGAAATTTGAGATATTATACTGTGAAATGAGAATTATTCAAACACATATCAGTGAAATGACAGGAATGAGGACAACAAGGACAAGAACATTGAAATGGCAGCAACTAAATCAATTGGGGATATGGAGAAACCTACATCTGAAGACGCTGTAACAGAGTACAACTCAGAAATGAATATTAAACAATTGTACCAAGAATTTTAATTTTTAGCAGATAGGAAATATAATGCTAAAAAAACAGCTGAGATTTACCGCAAAATAAAACAAAGCGAAGCGCGAATTGATAAAATATAAGTTGGTCTTATTACGATGCATGCTTAACAGAAAGAGGCAATGAATATTAATAACGAACAGATGGGAGCAATATATGAGCAACTCCAGCAGTCTGAAGACAGGATAAACCACAAGGCTAGTGGTAATTGCTTGGCGGAATTGATGGTCAGACCAATAAGATATTCAATGTTGTGTTGAGACGGATGGACAAGCTGGCAACAACTGAGGAAGGAGATGCAGTTCAATTGAAAAGTGCACCTGAACAGAAGGGTACCTTCCACCAAATGGCAATTGTTAAAAGTGAATAAGTGGACAATCAAAATAAAGAAGTTAAAATTCTTGCAATTGACACATCATCTAAGCCAAAATTTGACCATAGCCTAGTACAACGCAAGTTTTCCAAAAGTACACAACAAAATCCCTGTCTTGGGTCTTTCCAAAATTATTGTTCGCATGAACCATCAACCGCGGCAACTTTATGGAAGGTGTCTTCACCTAAAGTCGAAAGTCCTATGTTAGGGCCCTTGGCCCTGCATGAGACAGTTCAAATCAATCAACAACCTCTATTTAAGAAATACTAGAAACCACTAGTATTAATCAAGGATACCAGAAAAAATCGTATGTGTCTTCTTACGCACACTTACCACCTATTATGAGTCAATAATATTTGGTTCAGGGCAGACCACCATAACAGAAACAATTAGCTGCAAGTGGATCATATGAAGTTTCTTTAATGATGACTGCAGTGCCTACTTACGGTGTCATCCCCTGCGAATCAATGGCAAATCCTCCTCCTACATTTATCATCCCAATTATGACAACCTCGTTAGCCCATGGAGCTCTAAAAGGCTTCTCAAAACAGCACTGACCGATACAGGAAAGGGCAGAGGAAACCAAAAGAGTGTGGCAACAGCTCTTCTTCGGACTCCTCATTTGAGAGAGAATATACCCGATGGCAAAAACGTCTTGATGCAAGAGACCGGAGCCGAAGCCCACAGCTCCCAAAATGCAAATACTCAATTGAAGAGGATCCTTGAATTGGGAGGCGTTCATTTATCAATTTGAACGAACTGCCGGTAGATGACAATTGCAAATCAGGAAAAATGTGTGTAGACTCCCAGATTGCCAGGTCGATTTTGGCTTTGAGTACGATTGCAAGGTAACACTGATGATGATTCCAAGGCCTTACGAAACGCATTGGAGCAACGCTTCAGCAAGAAAGACGATCAAACCAGATTGGAACCGAAGCATTAAAGACAAAGATGATGCAGGCATGTAATAAGAGGAACCCAAAAACATTCAAAATGGCGTTAAAACAATTGAAAACCTCTAAAGCTAACCAGATGGCGATATATGGATCAAAAAGTGCCAATTATACCCATCGGCAAGTCTACTTTGCTGGTGACCTAGTATCACCGACCGATAAAGGAAATATGAGCAGTCCTTTAAAAAATGAGGTGCATAACCTTATACAAATTGTCAGAAAACTTGCTTTCAACTAATTTCATAACCGTGGATTAGCCAATCAGTATAACCTTGGTCCATCTGATCAAATAATCATGGAAGATCACCAGTTCAATGGAAGATCACCTGATCAATATACACGTGGAAGATCTCCTGAGCAATACAATCGCGGTAGCTCGCCAGATAGAAATACATCCAGTTTACTACCTATCTACCAGTAACACCCCTAAAGCCAGAGATTATAAAGTCCCTACGGACAACTGTTAGTATTTTCAGGTTCAAACTCCAGAAATCCCGGTTATTTCAGACAACGGTCATCTTCACCAGGATACAGAGCAAATCAAAGCGCAACCCCAACAATGGAATCTTTAAACAGTAAAGGTTCGGGCCATTGGGCCAACACTCGACTCCCAAGTGTATTTGCCATGAAACATCATCTCATCACAAAATCGGCTCTCGACATTGATAGAGTAAACATACCATGGGATGTGTGTAAAGTGCCATTGACAGACGATGTTATACATAGGCTAGATATTTTGAACACTCTGAGTGCAGTGATAAATCTCTCACACTCTCACACTTACCATCAACAATAAAGTGGTAAATGCAGCATTTATTAACAGTAGAAACGAGATTTCAACTCAGCAAGTTTGAAACAAACGAACTATCATAGTTCCGCCAAAATCAGAAATGACTGTTACCATTAAAACTAATAGAAGTGCCGACCAGAAGTGCATTTTAGGACCATGCTCGCTGACTACTTGCAAATTGGTTTCGCACGAAGTTGGAAAAGGAAATAGTTGCCACTTGACCATCTTAAATGATGAAAATAGTCTAATCCGTCGGCAGAGAAGGTTCTCCTATTGATTAAAAAGAAAAATTTGACGATGTTGTGGGTACGACAGAAGAAAACGCGACAAGTGACGTAAGATGTGGCATTGAAGAGACACGAGACAAGGAACCATTGGCACTGCCTCAAAGTTCATATAAGTTGCCTAGTTTTTATCCATATTTAACCGACCTAAATTAACGTTCCTACCGTTAAAACTGAAAGCGTTTAAAGAACAATTACAATAGCATATAACATATTGATTAATATTTTGAATTTTACTATATGATTTTGTATTTGCAGCCATATATGCAAATGTATGTTTTAAAGAAAAGACCAAATTAATTTTTATACATTTAAAATTAATTCATAACAAAATCAAGAACAAGAAGGTCATTTTTAAAGAATCATTACTCTAATTTCCCAAATTAAATAGAATACCTAGCGGACAATATTGATATTTATAACGTTTTTCAGCCATCTGGAAAATGGCGGCCATATTGGAATTTTCAGAGTGGGTCCATAGCTGAAATCAAAGGGTATATAACCAAGAACTACTGTGCAAAATGTCATGCTTTCCGCATCAAGTGAGCAATTCTGTTCTATATCTGCACCAATCGGCCGGACTACCAGAGATAATGAGGTATAAGTAAGCAGCTATAGGTCATCGAACAGTCTTGACACATGAGCATAACTAAGACCACATTGAAAGCTTCAAAGGGCATTGACATACAAAGTTTGAATGTAAAATATTCAAAGGAGAAACAAATATAGCCGGCCAACCCTATAACTAACATGGAAAGGTGATTTAACAGCAAACTACTAAAACAAGAGGATTCACTCATCGAATCGACATACATTATATTAAACAACTAACGAAAAGACATAAGACATAGCGTACCGATATAATTTGAGGGAACTTGTAGTTATGTGTACTGGAAGGTCTAATGTTTATAACAACTAAAGAAATAAGTAGCTGTGAGTCAATATAACACCGTTTAAGTGCTTATTGAAATTGTTTCAAGAATAAGTTTGGATATTTATAAGCCAATAAATCAGATGCAGACAAAAATTCACGAGAATACCCTTTGGTGTATAGATATTGAATTTTAAATAACTGTTAAAAGTCCTAAAATTTTGAATGACAAACCACACATTTTTTCAACGTCAAAAGTGAGTTCAAATTCACCAAAAAAAACACCAACACCACCAACAAATGATCTAAGCATACACGAGATGGTAGATGACACTTAAAAATAAATTTTAGAACGACTTATATTTATCTATGTTATACTAAGTATACAATATAAAAAAGAAGATGTGATATGATTGCCAATGAGACAACTGTCCACAAGAGACCAAAATGACACAGACATTAACAACTATTGTTTACCGTACGGCCTTCAACAATGGACACAGCTCATAAGGTCTATTTCCTCACTGTCTAATTCGTATAACTCTTGGATAAAAGACTGTATATTTTAGAATGTAATGCTTGAGGAAACTAATTAAGGCAGACTAGGGATAGTGCAAATTAAAGGAAAAGTTAAAAGAGAACTTTATTCGATCAATCATACTATTGATCTTGCATTTCTTGAGTATTGATTTCATCAAATGTTTGTTAAAATTGGCAGATGGACCCTGGGACGGAGAAATAGATGTTTCTATCAATAGAAAGAAAGATGACTAAATGAACAAATAACTGTAATATATCTAAGACTAAAATTTCAATCAGTACATACCCAGCGGATTTATTGTGATGACACCATAAATAGTAAAAGAAAACATTGATTGCGTGCATTGACAACATGTAGGCATGTACCGAATGTATGACCATACATGTTCATAGCTGTATATAGCGATAATATTTTTGTTTCTTTTATTGATAACAAAATAAATAAAACAATAATCAAAGTTATGTAAATATTTATACTCTTAATATGAATGTCTATCCAAGAAGTTATTTGAATCTGGATTTATTTTAAATACTTGAAAATTGATAAGAAATGTATCACACTTTAACTAAGTAGTATTGGAAAATTAAGAATTAGTAAGTTAAGGTGGTACATATCACTACAGGGAGATACCTATGTTGAATCAGTTAAACTTTATACCACCTTTATACTAAAATATATAAAAGTGAAAGTAACATTAACCATAGGCGGATGGTTTACCTTATGAAATTGGGTTGGTTTTCATCATACACATTTTTAGAATCTAAAATAATTCCAGATTAGAATGTTTATTGTTTTTATTCATTCAGTGCATTGTAATTGCTTAGTATAGCTCATTATTATAGTAAACACGAGAAATCTAAATAGATTTAAAGCAGACTGTCTGAACACATGCCACTGAATGTACTGAGAAAAATATAGAGTCGTGCACACAGATCGTTCTTTTTCTAATAAAATATTACCTTTTCCCATATTTTCAACCGCTGATTCTAGTTTCTTTATTTTTAAACTTTGCACCGCTTGTTCATTACCATAGACATTTAATCTTTCCAGATTACGTCGAATACTAAATGTAACATTTACAAGTTCGTTAAGTGCGTTGTAGTCCAGAAATTTAGATTTTGCATCACTTGCATCTTTAACATCTTGCTGATTTCCCAAACCATGAATCGCCTAAAAAATGAAAACATAACAATCAATTAGTGTAATAATTAGTTTTATTTAATCTTTCATGCAGATAATTCTTAAATAAGGAGATGAGAAATGATTGCCAATGAGACGATTACCTACCAAAAGGTTACGGGAAATAGATGTAAGCAATTATATATTATGCAGTTGTTTTAAGTTAAGTCGTTTCTGGTCCCTCAGAAAGAGTTTGTTAAACCAAATGTTGATTGAATTGTCTCTGGCAATTTAATTCAAACCTATTTGGGATATCATAAGATGAATTTCTAGTGAACTTCTTCAATCATGACATTCGTCTCCTGTTGGTTCCGTTGAATTATTACCGATAATCTTGAAATGAAAAAAGTAGACGTACAAAACTCTAACAGAAAAATTATGTCAAAGTCTCATTATTTAATACTGACAAGTGTGATTTTATCCAGATATATGTATGCATGCCATGTTATAAGGTTATATAACATTTTGTCAATATCTTTATACAAAGCGTAAGTAAGATCAACATTGATGACTTTTACATTGTATAATGCCTACTCATGATAAATGAGCGAAGAATAATATATATTTTCACTCAACCCTGGAAAATTGAACCTCCTTTCATTGAAAAATGAACCCTATATATACTACTTTATGTTGTTGTAATGCATTATTAAGTGCTTGGAAGGAATAAAATATCTTAGAAATTTGATAAAATCTATTTTACTGAGCAATATAAAATTGAGTCCCTTACTATAAAAACCTGAACCTTCATTTATACCTCATGTTTGAAATTGGTCATAGTTGTTCCATTTTTGTAATATAGTTATAAAGCATTGACATAATTACAAAGTACTATTTAAGGACCAAACATGTTATAACATAGTTTAAATATTTTTACCCAGACATGGTGAATTCAACCTATACCCTGGACAAATGGGCACTCTTCGGATATCAGTTTTTCAAACTGTCATAGCTTTTCCAGCTAGTTATACTGCATTTGTAAGTACACAAGAGCTCAATTTCCCATAAAGGGAAGGGGACATCTTCCAGAGAGATGAAAGGGAAGGGGGTTAATTTCGCGCTATCGAACATTTCGTAAACAATTAGAAAATAACCCCCAGAATCAATCCCAGCCTTCTTTTTGTTGTGTGATACCCTTTAATACAAATTCATGGAGATCAATGCACTTGCACTCAATGTATTCTTAGTAAATCAAATATCTTCGGATGACGACGCACAGTTTTTTTCAGTCCTATAAAAACAATAATATGCATACCATTTCCAAATCGATCCATATTCTGTTGCAAACTGTATCTGATAGTTTTCCATCTTTTGAATGCGAAACTATGAAATTTTTATAATACTTTATCCGTGCTATGTGAGCACCATGAGACAAATCATTTGACAGTGGTAAAGCATCAAATCCAGAAGCTGGTGGTGAAACATATGGTGGCAAATTTCGTAGAAGACAAACCATCAACGTTACATCTAAATCGGCAGATGATACTACAGGTGACCCTATCAAAATAATTAACAATTTAATATGTTTTCTTTAATGTATTTTTCATTTAATGAACTGCTATGTGACATACTTTAAATTCACTCACAGTTTTAGCACTCTCAATGTTAGTTTAAACATATTTTATCTGCTGAATTAAAGCAAAATGGATTAGACACAAGTAAATCATACTTATGAAGTCTTTTCCATAATACAATATAAAGTTACAATGATAGTATAATATAATGGACATGCATATAAAACAAACAGTTTATGCAATATAATACTAGCTTTCATAGGTGAACAAAGAGGAGACAAAGTAAAAAAGGAAAAAGAAAGTTTGAAAAATCGTATACTTCTGTGACGATGACTTGTGGATTGATGGCAACGATGACGTCCTGTGTCAGCAATAATAACGCTCTATCAAGGCATAAGAAATCTGTTTGACCTTTTTACGTAATTCTGAACATGTTTGAAAATTTGAATATTTTGTTCGTTCGAAAGTTCCAAGTGTCTGCAAATTAATAGTTTTGTATCTAAAACAAAGTTTTCAGATAGCCAGTTAAGGTTATCGAATAAGTTTTTCCTACATAATGTGTATTTTGGGCAAACGAAAAAGTAATGGTAGACATCCTCAATATCGGACCCACAATGACAAGAGGGATCATTTATAATGTTAGCTCTAAATAGGTCATTGTTTAAGGATGAAGCGGAACATCGCAATTGCGTTAAGATAATATTTAATTTCCTTGGGCCGTACAAATAAAACGTTTCAATTTTACATACTAGACTATCGTTTTTTAATTCTTTCTTAAATTTAGAAATAGAGTCGACACTGCGAATTTTTGGATCAAGTTTATTCCATTCACGTATAGTAGTACTCTCAATGTTAAGTGTACCTACCAGTCAAAGTGCTTTCCTTATTGTAGCCATATGCAAGGACAGTCATGCTTTTTAACGATTTCTTATTGCCAAAAACTTGATCTTTTATGAAACCTTTCCATCGTGCATTGTTATTTCTATTTTTGCTTTACTCACATATAGAGCTGTAATTTGTAAACTAGTTTGGTTAGTGTTGTCTGTCTCTTATTGTAACTATGTACATTCTTTTTCCAAACTGAACAAAATGCATACCTTTGCAATTTATCAATACATTGTAAAATCTACCTGATTGCATGTACTGTTAATTGTGATATACATGTATCATCGAACACTCAGTGTTTGTGTTATAAAAAAAAAGAAACGTAACAATAACAACAAATTTCATGAATTACTGCAATGGTTACTCGTTCAATAAATGTGAGTTTTAATAACTTTGTTACCATCATGGACTGTTTTTAACCATAATCCATCTGTTTATGGTGATGATCATTTTACAACACTCTCGTTCAATATCTCATGACTGTAGATTTAACAAAATGAAGTCATTTCTTAATACAACAAGACCACGAAATTAACATTCACTGAATTAAGACTAAATTTTTGAAGTGTTTTTGATTGTTTATATAAAAGCCAATATGATGAGTTTCTAATAACATTATGACATCTGAGTACCATCAAGAGTATCTACCACATTATCATTTGATTCATATTCTAAGTTAAGGAGACAATTACCTGATGCTGGATACAAAGTTTTCCATTGTTCAAGAAATAATACTTTCCTTTGGCCTCTGGGTGGTTTGTGCAGGTCTGAAAGTATTGCCTTATTTGATGGAGATGACAAATCTGATTGCAAATTAGGATGGACACTGTCAAAATACCTCCTTAGCGCAGTTGTTCCTACTCGGTAATTTAAGTAAACAATGCGAAGAAAATTATCTTCTTCCTTAGTCATGTTAGTCGCCATGACAACGTACTTTTAGTAAATGTTCAAATTATGTAGTATAAGCCTATATTAACTCTTTTTGCTCCTCCCTTATAATCATGATTTGACTGTTTATCACTGACTTCTGAAACTGAGATCACACCAAATAATTAAGGTTTTATGTACACACAGCGTTGATGTTCAACATTGTAAGAAGCTGTAACTATGCATGTATATATAGTGTCTTTGTTCAAATATATGTATTAATATGAATAGAAAAAGTAAAAACTTGGACCCATAACATTAAGAATATGTACATTGTATGAATAGCATGGTTGTGTCAGAGGGTTTGCTAAATATAATGCTTATATATTAGTGTAGCAAGTATTATATTCCTGTTTAGTAACTATATAATTTGAAAAAGACATATCTGTTTGTATACATTAAAAAATAGTTTAGAGACGTTTTGAACCATCGTACCTAGATAAAGGTTGAAACGCCATGTCGTGTAAACAATTTTGTTTTACAACTTCGAAAACACATGATTTCCAAATTAGATAACAAATATGTAAAGATCTGCAAACTGATAAAAAACACAATTTTGACCGTAACATACTGATCGTATAAAAAAAGCTACATTTATATATAAGACACAGAAAAAAAGGCAAAATATTCAAATTGGACATTCAAACTAATAGTTGAAAATATACTGACAACGCCATGGAAAAAAAAGAATCAACAGAGAAACAACCGTACACAAAACACAACATAAACATTAAAGACACGATTTTCACCAAAAAATACAGGGCTCCTTTAAAAGTAGATGTGAAACTGACAATTTGGTATAGAAAAGAATCATGAAAAAGGAAAAGATAAAGAACAGATCGAAAATCGAAAACGTTCTACATTTATAGTTAAATCACATACGAAACCGGAGTTGATCTAAGGTACTCTTGATTGAAAAAAACTGCTCAAAATTTGACACTTGAGTGAGGTGCAAACGATGAAATAAAATAACAAAATAATGAACTTCACGGAAATATAAATTGAAAAGTTCTTTATCAAAGGATAAAATCAAAAGCACAAACACATCAACCGAATAGATAAACAACTGCCATATTCTTGATTTGCTATGCGCAATACCTGGCGTAAAAACATGTGGATTAAAATTTGGTTTAATAGCTAGCTATACCTGTCAGTTGAAATCGTGTTATGTTATTATGCGTTTCTTACATGAGGAAAACAAATAAATGGTTTGGACTTTAACCTAATGTTGGGGGGTTTATTGTTATTCTTATCAACTTCTGATTTTTTTATTTATTTCTTATGTTTTTCCGCCTTTAACATTTGATAACCCATTGGTAGCCTTCGACTGTGTTTTGCTCTTTGACAATTTCCCGTTTTCATTCTCAATTTTATTGCATATGTATTTGATATTATATCATATTTATGGGCACAACAATTTACTTGCCAATAATTTCAACAATTCTTCATTAAACATAATGTCGTATTTATCAACAGATATTGATATTCAAATATTCAGTAAAATGATATTTGAAAGCTTGGCATTAGCAAGGGGCAATGGAGCTATGACGCAAGTTAAAACAAAATGTTTGTATAAATATATCCAAACACTATCGTTTGTATGTTATGGGCATACCTGTACTAATACATACAAAATGTGAAGTTGGTGTGTACATTTCAAATATTAGATGTCTACTTTATATTTTCATATGAAGAAATAATGAAACAGAGAAAATTATTCTATACGAAAGCCATGTTGATTCGCATGCAAGTTATTAAACCTGAACTGTGTATACTTCAGATCGGCAACATTTGTTATAAATGGTTGTTTATCGTCTTTTCGAAAATGTTAAGCAATTATGTCATACTACAATAAAGTATCGTCAAGCAATCATTTCCATACGCGTCAAACTATAAATTAAATGATGCGACTTCATTCATACAATCGAAACTCTATCAAAATTCCTTTTCTACGCATCGAAAGGTTTTACTAACTATTGTATTGTATTTTGTATTTTAAAAACCAAAACCATATTGTTTGAAACAAAATTTTCGATAACATCAGTAATGGCATTCTATTTTTTTATAATGACTTCAATAGCTTGAATATCAGATCGCCCTTGTCGGGGTAGCTTGATACTATTGCTGTTAAAACCATTAAAAAAACAAAAAAAGCCTTATCCTATATAACAATATATGAATCTATTGCATCGTGTGTAAAAAAATGTTTTAATACATAATAAATTAAAATCTCACCCTTCCTCACAGTAAATATACAAAATGGCGTTTGAATTGATTAAAAATGGCGTTTAAATTACTTTATTTGTTGAATTAGTATTTCTTTTACAACAGGTTTTATTCAACAATGTCTTTAAGACATTACCACATTTTATCTGTCAAACAAACCTATCGTGTGTCCGACTCACACTTTGTTCGCAGTGATCATTTTATCAAGAGTTTTGTTTCAAAAGAAAATCGAGACAAAATTACGTTTCGGTAAAAAAAAAAAACAAGAGACTCAATACACAAATAAACGAAAAAAAAAACGCGATACGACCTTCAAGAAAGAAAAAAGTGGGGATGAGATATTCAGGTGGTACCGTTAGGGTAAACATTAAAAATTCCAACAAAAGAAAATGACTTATTGCATGTTGCTATCTCTTCGTTTATTCATATTAATTATGTATTTGTAATAAAATCGACTGCGGTGCACTCGAAATTGTTCAACTTGTTTCTATCCATTGGAAGAACCACTATCAACGTATATTTACGAGTAAATATACGTTGATAGTGGTTCTTCCAATGGATAGAAACAAGTTGAACCATTTCGAGTGCAACGAGTAAATATACGTTGATAGTGGTTCTTCCAATGGATAGAAACAAGTTGAACCATTTCGAGTGCACCGCAGTCGATTTTATTACAAATACATAATTAATATGAATCTGTCTTCATATGCTATTTTTTCTCATTTTCCGTGTTAAAAATAAAACCAGAAAAGAAACAAGAAACTAATAGGAGAGGACTACATTTTGAAATATAATAATTATAAAATTTGCCATAATTAGCTGCTTTGAATATACCTTCTTTTTAATCCAGACTGAAATAATGTATCTGAATAGATTCTGATTACACATTTGATTTTAATCCAAAGTTTGAAACAACACAATCAATAATAACGACACCTCTTTCTTCGTTTTTGCATTAAGAATTTACTTTCATCTCAAACTGAAAAACGCATGTAAAGCTATACACGGAAACCATGAGTAGTCCTTACGCACGTAAAAATCATGTTACGCATACCCTGTGTCTTATATTTTTCATGTAGCAATACATGTTGTCTACCTTTAGCTGTACTTTCTTCTTGTCTATTTGTTTAAGTTGAGCTGCTGTTTAAAGGGGCCAGCATGTAGGTTATAATCTATTGTAAAGAACTTTATTCACAAAATATTTTTCATACTTGATGAAAATAAATATTTGCTTGCTTTTACTTTTGTTTTACCTTTTTCGTCGTGTCAAAAATGCTTTAATTAGATAGAGCTCAGACGTGTTCAATATTTTACAGAATGGACTGTTATTGGCTTGTATCCCTTTCGGAAATGACCACGCTAATGTTGAAATAGTAAAAAAAATTAAAAGTAGTTACCGCTTAGATAAAAGAAATGCAAAACGGAATCCCAAAATTGATTCTTCTTCAAAAATGTATTTGATATTGTAGCTTTCAACCAAACTTGAATGTGTGCCCTGTACATTGGTTCACTATAGGGTTGTTATGGAAACCTTCAAGGTCCTGTGCCTATCCAGAACATAATGGAAATAAGAAAGTGACCGAAGTGACGATAGCACAATTGAGTAGGAATTTATGTAGCTGAGAAGGCCTTTTTATTCCTGTTGGAGCAGGTACATAATATTCAAGTTACATTGCTTGATAAGTTAAACTGTTTATAAATCAGACCATATAATGCAGATGTTTAGCATAACTGTTACAAAAAGTTTCCAAGGGAGTGGTCAATTGTAATTTAAAAAAACTGCAGTGTGTATTAGACATGTACAACAGTTGTCTATATCATATCATAGAAACCAGGATTAAAATTTAATATTTACGTCAGATGTGCGTTTCGTCTACAAAAGACTCATCAGTGACGCTCGAATCAAGAAATGTTAAAAAGGCCAAATACAAAATATATGTTTATAAGAAATAATGACACTATACTTATCTATATTGATTTTTAACTCTAATGTGATAGTATCATTAATTTATAATATGTCATTTAGTCGCAAACTTGTCTTCAGGAAACTTCTACTTTAACGCCGGACATGTTTACGTTTATAGCGATAAGGTTGTTTAAAATATTTAGTTTGAAGGTTAAAACACTTATTATCATTTATAAACAGTTTATAATGGCAACCCTATTTTCTATTTAATATTGAATGCCGTACATAATAATGTAATTGCATTTAGCTGTTATTATATTAAAGTTTAGGAGGAATCAACAGAATATTATTTTTTGATTATGTTATTGATTATTTAAACTAACAAAAGTAATGATTTGTTGACGGTCCAGTATCTTAAATTAAAAACAGAAATGTTGGCACAATGAATAACGCATATGCTAAGCAACTAATAAATTGTAGTAACTTTGCACCATATATTATAAATGTAAGGACAATATATCTTCATTACCAAATTTAAAATGCCATCTCAAATATTTTCATTTAAAGAACACATGTGGCCAGATCATTCATTTTGTCATTGATAAACACAAATAAGAAAAGGATTTAAGCTTAGTATGTAGCAGATACATAGAGTTCTAGTCCCATCAAATTCTCCGTGTCGAAATAAACTGTTTGCTTCATTGGGGCTAAAGAAACTTCGGTAGCTGACCTGTCGGCAATTATAAAAGACTTTCTAGGAGCTGTCTATTAACTGTCATACGTTAAATTTCACCAATCAGAACATCTGGGTAACAAGTTTAGTTGCTGATTGTCACCACACCCATATGTAGAGTGGCTTAAGACTTTTAAAACTTAATAAACAAAATTATATTGTTTTTTTCATATTTTGCTCTTGAAACAAATAGATTTTAAAATTGTGGAACAAGCTTAAGAGTGTCATTATTGTGCTAAAAAGAAATTCCAGAAAAAGTTGAAGGTGCTTCGATGTACATTGACATTATCCATGATATAATGAATCAAAATAACTAATGAAATAAATGCATTTTTTTTCCTTCTTTTTTGAATGCCTTACCCATAGTTGAATAAAAAAAAATCTACGGCTGCCATGAATTATCTCTTAATTTAAGAAGATGTATGATGTTTTCATGGTCAATGTTATCAAGCTCACATTTCTGTTGCTTAATAAAATTCCCAAACGATACATAGTGATGCAAAAGCTTGGCAACAATTTGTATTTAGCGTCCAACTTCAGAACGAGGAAGACCTTGCTAACGCATACATTCAATATCATTGGCATTATTGTCTTGCTTAAACGGCTGTTTATACAAATTGGTTTCAAACAAGTGATTTCGGAAAGTATTTTAAGTAATAGGACAATACTTTTGTGTCAATATTATGATTGCAATGATAACACGTCTGTTTCAATAAGCAGTGTTCTTGTTTTCGTTGCAAATTGGTAAACATGAGTCCGGTTAAGTCCATTTGGTCTTGACACAATTTTCATGAATCATGTCAATCATGACCTGTTTATATATAAAAAAGAAGATGTGGTATGATTGCCAATGAGACAACTATCCACAAAAGACCAAAATGACACAGACATTAACAACTATAGGTCACCGTACGGCCTTCAACAATGAGCAAAGCCCATACCGCATAGTCAGCTATAATAGGCTCCGATAAGACAATGTAAAACAATTCAAACGAGAAAACTAAAGGCCTCATTTATGTAAAAAAATAATAACGGAAAAAAACAAATATGTAACACATAAACAAACGACAACCACTGAATTACAGGCTCCTGACTTGGGACAGGCACATACATAATTAATGTGGCGGGGTTAAAGATGTTAGCGGGATCCCAACCCTCCCCCTCACCTGGGACAGTGGTATAACAGTACAACATAAGAACGAACTATAAAAATCAGTTGAAAAAGGCTTAACTCATCAGATGGACAAAAATACAAGTAGACGTGGCCGGGTACTTATACATCCCGACACAGATCTGAGAGTACTCGCAGTTATCTGACAGCTAGTTCAAAACCACTAACAACTAATAAAAAAAATCATGCATCTAAGACTAAACGAACGTTTTTATAGAACCTTTACATTAAAAACTTCCAAGTTATTCAATCATCTTGATTATAATCTTATACTTAGGTTTATAATATAGTTCATGGATTTTTGTATAAGAGCTATTGAACCATGCTTCAGATTTTATACAATTATTTTAACATTTTCAAAACCACCTATCTAAATATTAGGTTGGGAAATCCGTTAAGATTTTGTATTCTTACTATTTAAATATAGCTCTCTGGGTCAACTATAATCAGGATTGTTTCTATCTAAATACAGCTCCGGTTTTAATATATTTCGGATTGCTACTATCTAAACATATCTCTGTGTTGACTATATTCAGAATTGTTTTTATATAAGCATAGCTCTGTTTTTACTATATTTAGGATTGTTCCTCTCGAAACATATATCTGGTTTGACTATATTCAGGATTGTTTCTATCTTAATATAGCTGTGGTTTTCCTATATTTCGGATAGTTACTATCTTAACATATTTCTGTTTTGATTATATTCAGAATTGTTTTTATCTAAGCATAGCTCTGGTTTTACTATATTTAGGATTGTTGCTGTCGAAACGTAGCTCTGGTTTCACTATATTTAAAGTTGTTTCTATCTAAACATACCTCTGGTTGACGATATTTAGGATTGTTCCTATCGAAACAAAGCTCTGGTATGACTATATCTAAAATTGTTTCTATCTAAACATAGCTCTAGTTTGCCTATATTTAGGATTGCTCCTATCGACACATAGCTCTTGTTTGACTTTATTTATGATAGTTCCAATCTAAATATAGCTCTAGTTTGACTATATTTCTTGGTCATTTGAGTTTATCAGTCTTGCGTGTTTCTATTTAGTTTTGATCTTTTCAAATTTATATCCTGAGCATATCTGAAGAGATACATGTTAGCTTCATGAGCATTTGATACAATACAAATGGTACCGTTGATAATTTGACATACGTCTGCATGGTCTGGTTGTATGCCTCACAAACATGGCTCAACTTGTTTCTTCTCTTATACCAATAAATGTGCAGTATATTGAGTGCATACATACATTGAATAATTAGAGATGTATGAATTATTGTAACAGCAACTGATCAGGACAAATCGATACAGAATGAATAGTATCTACCTATTTGCGTACATGTACATGGTTATATTTTAAAATTCGTTAGTTATTATAGTCTTAGTATTGTTTACTAACTAAATATCTTTTTTTCCCAACATCATATGAAAATAAGGGTATCCAGTATTCGAACAATTAGATTAATATATAACCTAACATAATCAAAGAGAAGGCAAACTCACGAAATATATAATGGGTAAGAGTACATTTTATAAATAGTGATATCTTCATCGAATGTTTGAAAAAAAAATTCTACTATATGGTTGATATTAAGAATTCCTGCTGCAAAACAACTACATGAACAAAATCACATCTAGCAAATACATGCAGTCACGAACGATGTCTATAAAAAATATTTGTCCTGGTTGACACTACACTTTTTGATAACAACAACCATCAAAGGTCTATCGATTCGTCAATCCATTTTATTATCATTCCATTTAGAAGAAATAATCTTTGTTTACTGATCTGAATACCATTCGGCCAATATGACACATTGAAGCCAATATATTTATTTATAGCAGTTTTGTTACAGTTCAGGTAAAAAAAAGTTACACGTACATCTTTCGAAGTATTTGACATTTGAGATAAAATTGTTACATACAGTTTTTTTTAAATGATCATTTTAAATCTATTGCAGTCTGTGTTTTAATCATCACTTCAAATTAGTTAAGAATATCAAACTTTTGTTTTAAAATACGTTTTTATTATTTTTTTTATTTTATACTTTATATTAAGATTGATTATAAATGCTAGATAGTTTACAATACAAACCGATGCCCGGACAGACAGACGAACGAACAGCAATTATATATCCCCGGCCGCTTTGAGATGCCAAGGGGGACAACAAGAATATATATTGCGTATATATCAAGGATACAATATTTCTTCTCAGAAGTCAACTAGCCATTGTCCACCCATAGGTCTCTACACGATTTGATTAAACTCGCATGTTTGACGGTCACCATGAATACGCAATTTAAATAATATTATTACATATATTCAGTTCTGAATTTGCAGTATTTTTCCATATAGTCAAACACTACCATTTGTTTAATTACTACAACTTGTTAGAACTGTTTTAGTAAACTAAAACTAATGTCTCATCTGTAGCAGTCACTCTTGTAAAATAAGACTGCAATTGCAAGTAAGAATATATGGTGCATGAGTAGGAACTGTTTTCAATAAATTTAATAATTTATGAATCGAGGGGTAGGGCATAAGAGACAAAATATACGGTACACTTAATTAATCTAGTCCTGATATATTCTTTAAAGTATATAGTTTATTGTTGGGTAACTGACTGGTGTATACAAGGAGCGCGCCCCAGGAAAAACAAAATTTTACTCAAAGGTATGATTGCAAATATATATATATCTTAGATGTAAGAATATGAACATATTTCAAGCTATTACACCTTCAATTGTATGAATGGGATAGAGCATGCCCCTCATGTGGAATCAGAAAGGCAATTTAGATTACATATTGCGTTCTGAACTTGATTGTCAAGATAAATCCAAATATGCAACGTCATTATATCAGGGAGCTGGACATGACCCCCAGTGAAAAACCATTAGTTCTACTGCCAGTGTCTTGTTAATTCAGTGGCATATTCATTGCTTATTACCACTTCAACTGTGATGAATAGTCGTATAACAGGTAGTCAGTACACTTCTCCTTCATACTGACATGGCAAGAAATACTATTTTTTGTTTAAGGGTGACATATAGAATTATATATTTGACCTTGACTTTTAATTTGACCTTTAAGGTCAAATATCAAGGTCATTTTTATGGTACACAACACATCATATTGAGTTGCTGACATTTGCGTCAAGTATTATAAAACTTCTTCAAGGGAGAAAACATGTGTGCTTTAATCACAAAAAGTAGAAAAAAAACAAATATTTATTTTTACCTTGAGTTCAAAGGTCAAGGTCTTTTTGTAGTTTGCATTTTATGAGATATGATGTCTTAATGTAATAAACCTGGATGCCAAATATCAAAGTCAATGTAAAAATAATAAGTTTCATGATTAAATACACAGATTATTGTAAATAAAATATGTGAAAATTACCCATTTTTATTCTACTGCCATGTTAACGGTGTAAGAGACCCCAGCTAAAAAATCATTAAACTTGTAAAATACATTTAAACCTGTATAAAATACTTAACAGATTTACAAAATCATAGTTCTTAAAGAGATGTCAAGTCTTTTGTTACTCTTTTACCAAGTATCAAAAATATGCCCAAAATGCCCTTTTTTAGACCGGTGAGCCCCAAATTTTACCTATACGCAAGGTTTATCATTTTAACATCTTTCGAAGGACGAATGATACGTGTTAAGAAAATCAATTCAAATACCAGTTAAACAAAACCTTTTTTGGGGGGAAATTGAGCCCTTTGAAGAAGATTGCACTGTAATATCTAAAAATTGCGTAATATAAACTTTTAAAGTTAATATTTTTTTCTATTGACTATCATTACATGTGTGCAAAATTTCACTTCATTTGGTTGACATGTCATGTGGACCTACTTATAAGCATTTTGAAAGGTTATATCAAGGACTGGGTGTTAATGGTATCGAATACAATATGGTTATTTCACTGTAAGACTAATACATATTTTTGTAAGTTCACTGTCTTCAATAAGTTAAACATTCATATTTTGTCAAGTTAACCTGATCATACAATAATACTCATCTTTGTTGAACATATACTGTATAAAATTTAATCACTCAACGTGCATTCATCTTTGGTAATTGGACGAAGCAATGATGAGACCATTACTTGACAATCAGAAAACTGTGACGCCATTGAGGAGGAAGTATCATAAATATATGTAAACACTATAAGATTAAATTTCGATGTTGGAAAGGGTAATAAGACTAACTTTTTTTTCAAGAATTCAATCTTCAGTTATTTAGTAAATATTAAAACAATGATATTAGTCCCTACCTGTTCTTGTTACACAATCCAATCATTCACATCATTAAGTCATCCGCCATTTTGTGACAGACCTTTCGTCAGGAAACACTTGTACTTTGTCAACGGAAATGTGTTAGTACATAATGAGTAATTCGATGAATACAAAAAAAAGTTTGAATACTTATATCTAAATCTGTTTAATGTATTTGTTTGTAAATTTCTTACAAAATCTTCATTGTTTTGATGGATTTTACAAAAACCAACATATTATAACTATTGTTTGCTAAAACACTGAAAATGAGTTTTCGTTCAATATATTACACATTTTAAAACAAGTTAACAGAAACTTTTAAACATCAATCAACTCAATTGCCTCTCCCCCTATTTTCACCTTTTCTTCATCGGTTAGGTTCAGGTCTTGCCACATTAAGTAATCAATGAAATTCCTTTGTTAAAAAACAAACTTAGTTTACTGCTTGACTGAGAACGATTTAGACAAGCCAATACTACTAGTATCAGAGTTTGGATATTGAGAAAACTAGCTTCTGAAATCAGCTATTTGAATGTTACTGACATCGATATTTTAAGGCATATATCTTGCATTTCCTCCGATTTTAACAAAATGACAAATGTTGTTTATCTAAAGGAGACATTGGGCATCGTATATCTACCAAAACATTAACTCTGTTAGCGCAACAGTATGTGTCTTTGCGACTTTCCCCAAAAAGGATTTTAATTTGTTTGCACATTTTCCCCAAATTTCAAATGAAACATATAGTCCAGCGGATATCAGAATAATTGATCACTTTATGGTAAAAGCATGAAACTTAGCATAGTGAAAGATAAAGGGGTATAGGCAAAATTCAGATATGGAGCCATGAAAAAAAATCCAATATGGCCTCCACATTCAAGATGGCCGACATAAGTATAACATAATTCACTTCATGAAGTCTTCAATTTAATAAGTTCAGAAGATGTCACAAACTTAAGGAAATACAACTAAGATATGTCAATTATTATTTTTTTAAACCTTATAATACAGAAATTATCAAAATGGCGTCCAAATTCAAAATGTCTAAGTTTGACAGTATTTGTATGTATACTCCATCATTGTGTGATAGAAAGTTACCAAATCCGTGAAACTGATCAGTTAATATCGACAAAGGCCTACAATATATCATTAATGCCTGGGTGCAAAGATAATATTTCAAAATGGCGGCGATATTCAAAATGGCGCCTTTCAACATATCAAAATTTGACGTTTTCAGGTTTTTAAATATGGTATAAAAATTATTAAAAAACAATTGGATCATTTATTTTAAAACAAGCACCACAGGCACTTGTTTCTGTCAAACAGAATTGAATTTGTAAGGACTTAACATCCGGTTAACTTAGGAAGTGAATGTAACTGTGCATTCCCATTGGTCACATTTTTCTGGTTACTGGTAACTAGTATACATAAACAGGTAACCAGATAAATTAAACCAATGAGATTGCACAGTTTTATTCACTTCCTAAGTTAACCGGAAGTTAAGTCACTACAAATTCAATGGTCTGGAAAAAGGTCAATAATTATCATCTCAAGTGTGTTATTCTGTTGGAGGGGTATTCTCAAGGTACGTGAAAGTTGTTTCATTGTTAAGATAAGTCAATTACCGAAAGACTGGTGTACTTTTATTCGTGAAAAAGTCAAGGGAACTTAAAAAAATATTGGTTGAAGCGAACAGATTGAAAATTTCCGTTAGCTACCTTGTGTTTTTTTTGTACTGGTATGGATAGTAAACCCCACACAGAAATAATTGCCTCTGACAAGCACGTATATACAAACATATTATTATTGAATGTAACAGGTGATATTAACTATGAAATAAAAATGGCCGATACACCTCAAAATGGCGTCTTTGACGAGTTCTTATTTTTCACAGTTACAGGTAACGACCTTAGAAAATTTCACAATTTTCCTGAAATGAAAAAAAAACTATATATGCAGTATTGAATCAGTGCAAAGAGTATTTCGTTTTTAGAAATGAGATAAGAAATAAAACAACAACTCACAAGTAACTATTTAACATAACAACAGATTAAATTATAACTAAAATATGATACAAATGCAGGAAAATCAAATGAAAGCACAGTCTCAATCAGTTTCTCGTTCACATTCCGGTGAACAGTTGCATAATGCTGTGCATTTTAATTGTGCTTTAAAGAATTTACTTGCTCTTCGACATCTTTTCTCACATTGACAGTTGATGAGCTCTTGGTATGACATTGAAGTTTCAGCAAGCACAGACCAGAATGACACCCAAGTACCATCAAGTTTTTGTCAAGCAAATAAATCTGGTGATATCATACTTTGATTTGCAACTAAACAATTGCCCCAAATAACACTTCCTTGGTAAGCTTCACGTTTCGTATGGTCAATGAAAAAATGCATCTCGTTTTGGAGGAATATTGTCAATTATTCTTGTCTTCTGCGTGATTAACTGTTTTCTTAACTCATTCCCCATATTAGCTGTACTAGACCGATCATACAAAAGCACAACATACCATTCTATTACTTTTAACATTTTTAAAATTTCCAATTCATTTGGATTCTCAATAACCTGCAGAAATGCTTCTGGCAACTTCTCATATACGGACCATGTGTCCCAAGCTGATTTCTTACCTTTACCAGAAAAAGCTGAGACTGTGTCACAACCGGTAAATGAGTGGAACAGTGGAAAGACTTTTAACTTCAATGGTCCTAGAGCAGCGCACAATCCATGAATTGAAATATATAGGAAGTTCTTTCCAGTGTCAAAACCTATCCACAGCTTTTCAGCCATTTGAATTCCCCTTTTAATGCAGCTTGGAATGAGGACATATCAATTGAAAGTTCTCCTTCAACTTATGGGATATCTGGTTCGCTGAATCTTAGTACAGCTGGTGGAAGATTTGAATAACTCTCTGGTAAAAATGACACTCTCTTTGACTGGCATTTCAACATAGTTTCAGATTGGTGAAATGTTTGAAAAACGCCTTAAACCTCCTCTGAAATATGTTGGAATAAACATATACCTTTACCATGGAATAAAATCTTTTAACGAGATACTGCTTGGACTGCGATCAATGTTGTCTACAGCAGATGAAGCAAATACATTTTGTAGTAAATTGGTAAGGCAAACAATACCTTCTTGGACATAACGATGACAAACATCATTGGCCATGGAAGTAGAAATTTCTAACACTCGGCCGTAGGAGACAGACATTCCAAGTTTGAAAAAAGTATCTACTAGATCACGTTTTCTAGTCTTACATGGATCATAATTCCCAAATAAGCACAAACTGGAGGTTCATGATCTTTCATGTGACAGTTGAATAGTTTCTTTGTACAACTATACATCAGAAGATGTGCTATTGTTAATTGCTATTGTTAATGTCGACTGAGAATATGAACGATCCTGAATGTCGGGTCAAAACTGAAGCATACTGACCAAAGTAAGCAATGACTGGGGTACAGAATCTTCCTGATATTCCTTTAGGAAGGTTCCTTAAAATTCTGAATTTGATGCGAACATATCTTTACGAACAAACGTAGCTGCTTTTGATATGTTGACAAACTCATTGTGAAAGTCTTCTAATCAGACTCTCTTCAATGCAGGACCAATGTCATCTTTGAAAGCAAGAAAGTTTTCAAGACCTTGTTTATAAGCATCTTAGTTAGGGAAATTACAATTCTGTGTTTAAGTCGTATACTATTAACTCGAGATAAAACATCTGCACCTATACATGTTATTCTTTCCATATAAAGTTTACATAAATCTGACAACTTGTAAACACTTACTGTCTCATCGCATTACCTTGTTTCATTTATATATGAGACTAGTTTTAAAAACGCAATACAATGGATTTGACTTTCCTTCTTATATTTAACATTATCAATTTTTATTTCAATTCGAGATGCACGATTATAAAAGGAAACTAAACATTTAGAGTGGTACTTTGCTTCCTGTGCAATTAGATCACTAGCACTTAACTTTGCAAGTAACAACGTGTCATTTAATTGTACTGCACATTCTCTCACACGTGTATCTTTTCCAAACGTTGAGGACTCACGAAGGGCTTCTTGGCCATTTTAATTATAGAAAAGGCACACAGACGGGTAACTGGTTGACTGAACGGAAAAGCTATGTTTAGTTTTCTCTTTAGATGTGGTTGCTTTATCATCTTTTCTCTCATGTGGGGTTCGGTTTTATGCTCTATCCAAATTTGTCCTGTTCAGTTTAAAGTAGCAAGATTTGTGGCAACATACCTTTTGGTCAATGAAAGACTGTGCTATTCCAGATCCCTCGTGTAATTTTCCGATGCACACATTAATGCCTTCAGGCATCAATCGTAATTCATGAAACTTCTTATTATTGTCAGCTAAAGATTGATAACCAGCACCAACATTGAGATGTTTAGAGTCAAATGGGCATATAAGTTTTTCATCTTTAACTTCTTAGCATAGGAAGCAAATTGCCTAATCAATATTATTTGATTTAGTCGGTTTGTCATATTTTACACTTGATACCCTGAACGTCTTTTCAGTAGCCATGTTGTAAGAACTATGATTGTAAATTAGTTTATATATTCCTTGTGGATAACTTCTGTATGCCAGACGTGTGTTTCGTTTACAAATGACGTATCAGTGACGCTTGAATCGAAAAAGTTACACGATATAGTTTCTGATAGTAAGACTGTTTGCGGCCATTTTGAATTTGTCGGCCATTATGGAATTACTTTTTTATTATTCCATATTCATTAAAGATCAATAAGCAATTAGCAAAGTATTGTGCTTTTATTTTCAAATGATAAATTATACCATATTTTTGGACTCTGCCTCATGACTTTTGGCGGTTATTTTGAAATTTGCGGCCATTCTGGATTTTTTTTATTGTAACATATTCAAAAAAGAATAATAATCATCATAACTGGCCATATGCAAAGTTTTGTGCTTTTATTGTCAAATGTTAAATTATACTATATGTTTGGACTTCATGACTGTTGGCGGCCATTATGGAATTTTTTTTGATGGCTCCATATTCAAAAATGTTTATAAGCATCATAACTAACACTGTGCAAAGTTTCAAGCTTTTACCATAAAGTGATCAATTGTCCCAAAATATTGGACATAGCTGCTGGACTAATACCACGGGACCAAAACAGTCGAATCACCTTCAAACTTTTTTTTTTATGAAATATTCGATCAATTATCTTTCATATGAGCCCAATATGGAACTTGCATGACAATGATAAAATGTATGATAGGGTAAGGGTTAACGGTACATGGTTGGTACATCTGCTTGTAGACTATCATTTCCTGAAAGGTATGCGAGTTTTGTCTACATAAAACTGAACAGTGACGCTCAGCCACATCCATAATCTTTCCACCGGAATGACGATTAAAGTCGCCAAGGAATTTTGAAAATAGCTAAACTCGCCGGCTGACTTACTTAATGGTGAAGTGAAACCGATATCAATATCGGTAAAAGGGAGACAACTTGTTAATTTACAAGTTTCACAGGTAATCACAGATGGGAACCGACAAAGAAAATCGGAATTTTCCACACGACTCGGGACTTATACTGTCGACGTTTAATGAATGAATACGACAGTGACTTTGAACATCCATGGACTTAACATTCAAAACTATTGAAACAGAAACAGAGCGTCCGATTGCGTTATCATTCAACAAAGATTTTCTATCGAGGATGTTGCGTAATCAAATTTGTTTTCTTTATATTTATCACGGGACGATTTAACAAACTTATGACCTACATTACAGTCAATATTGTACAAAATGAATAGCCACTCTAAAGTCAATA
The DNA here is from genome assembly GCA_019925275.1 of Mytilus edulis. NCBI lineage: Eukaryota > Metazoa > Mollusca > Bivalvia > Mytilida > Mytilidae > Mytilus > Mytilus edulis. The sequence goes on from CM034354.1 coordinate 28,715,624, forward strand.
TTGTACAAAATGATGACCTACATTAAATTCAATATTGCATCAAATAATGACCTTCATTACAGTCAATATTGTAAAAAATAATGACCTTTATTACAGTCAATAATGTACAAAATAAAGAACCTACATTACAGTCAATATTGTACAAAATAATGACCTTCATTACAGTCAATATTGTAAAAAATAAAGACCTACAGTACAGTCAATATTATACAAAATAATGACCTACATTACAGTCAATATTGTACTAGATGATGACATAAAATGATGAAAAGTAACTTGCCCATTAAAAAGTTATCAAACAAACTAGAAGTCATTTGTTTATAGAGAAAATTGAAGCAGATGCACATGGCATTAATGCACGATAATTTTACATTGCATTCAACAAACTAAATATGAAGTTAACAGCACAAACGATTGAATGAACAAATAACAACTACATCACTAAACTTTTTTTATTAAGAGTTTTCAATGCATTGCATAAAATATCATAAAATAAAACACTACAAATATATCTTTTTAAATAAAAAAACTTTTCATTAATGATATCGATGTTCACGTAAACAGTTTGCAAACGAAACGGAAATTTAAATTTCACTTTCCCAAAAAAATGACCCCTTTTACAACTTAGGACATCGTAATCTTAATGACTAGACTAAGATCCTTATAAGTAATCATCTATCATAAGATCATCATATGTCAACTATGTACATGCACATATCCTTATTTGAAGAGACATTCGTTATCGTTAACACAATCCTAAAAAAGTATAGCATGATACCACAGAAAAGCAAATAAGTATATTATTAATAACAAATTAAATGAAGTGACACACTCATTTGTTTATTTTCTAGCTGACAAAGCAACGCCATTAAATTATCAGAAGTTATCTTTCGTTGGTCTGGATAGTCTCATCTGCATTTTCAAAAACAACTTATATCCCAAGAAATAGTTAACTCAAATAATTACAGCGCTCCCTTGCGGTCATTGTCCTTCAATGTAGTGATCGAGAAGGTGCGTTATATCAGCACTGGATTATTTGGGTTATTTAATAATGCTATACCGTATACATTAAGTAGCTATATAGATACTTATGTTCAGTGGCAGACCCAGGGGAAGTTCATGGGGTTGGAACTCCCCTTTTGTTTGACAACTAATGATTTCAAATGAGAACATATGGTTGGCTTGCATGGGTTGAAACCCCTTTTAAATATATGGATTCGCACCAGATGTTGATGGACTGTGTAGAGGTAACATAATGTATTCAACACGAGGCGTTTGAACTTTGAATGAACTTGGGAACGCATGTATTGTTTAAAATGCCATGATTTCATTAGATAAACTGATTAAAATTGAGAATCTACTAGGTCACAAGATGACATACCAACCTTTTATCTCTATATTATCATTTTCTATAGTTTGATAGATCTCTTCACATCCAGTAAAAACCTATGTTATGATATATATGTTTGTATGGCTAAACGTCCATTGGCAAATATGTCCTGCTATAAACGCTACAATACAGTAATCTTCTAAGTTTAACACAAAATTAGCTATTTTTAAACGAAATAACGATTGCCGTACAGTTGATTCAATGTCTAAATTCCTATCCGACACTCCTAAAATTTGCAGTTGCATGACTATCATTCACTTAGAATACACATATGCAAACGGGAATATAAATATAAGAAAATAGGCCATTGGTGATATTGATGTTCTCACTGTGTGGACGGATTCTTATTATTGTTACTATTCGAACTATAGGATTTTGGGTGATTAATTATTTTCGGGGGGAAATGGGGGTGGGTGTGATTTGGTGACAGAATGATTTTGAAAATAAATAACTTGGCTTGTTAAGAACTGATAATACATAACGGTTCGCAAGACTTTATTACAACAACTATTGTGCAACACAAAAGGCAGAGAGCAAATGTACAACAGGGAAAGAGCAAATGTACAAATAATTGTCAAGCTGCAACTTGGGTGTTTGGTGAAATTTTTGTTGTCCAATCTTTAGTTTTAAAAACTGTGTTATGTATACCCCTCTATATCTGTTCGTCAGTTTATTTAGATGGCTTTGTCAGTTTATTTCGAAAGCATTTCAAAATTTGAATATCCCCCAATTTGGTATCTTTGCTGTAAAATTTCTAAACACTAAACATGTAATTTACATATCGTTGTCCGAGAGGAATTTAAAAAGGGAAATCCATAAAAACTGACAGAACCAAACTCTATCATTCCATTGAACAAGTTAAAAACAACTGCCATATTCCTGACTTTAGACACATGCACTTCAAAGTGACTTTGTAACGAAATCTCAAAGTAATTTTGTACAGCCATTTGTCAAGTGACTTGGTACAGACATCCTCAATTGACTTGGTACATACATTTTTCAAGAGACTTGGTACAGACATCCTCAATTGACTTGGTGCATTCATTTTTAAGTGACATAAGACATAAATATTCCTGTGACTGTGTACATGTAACTCGAAGTGACATTGTACAGACATCTTGAAGTGACTAGTACATGTATCTTCAAGTGACTTGGTTTAGATATTTTAAAGTGACTTAGTACATGCATCTTCAAAAGACGTCGAAAAACATTTTCAAGTGACTTAATACGTGCATCTTCAAGTGACTTAGTACATACATTTTCAAGTGACTTGATGCAGTCATCTTCAAAAGACTTGTTGCAGTCATCTTCAAGTGACTTGTTGCAGTCATCTTCAAGTGACTTGTTGCAGTCATCTTCAAGTGACCTCGTACAGTCATTTTCAAGTGGCTTGGTACATAAACCTACAAGTGATTGATACAGGTATCTTGAAGTGACTTTATACATGCATCTTCAATACTTGGTACATATATCTTTAAGTAATTAAGTTCAGCTGTCTTCAAGTGATCTTTTACAGACATCTTCAAGTGACTTTGAGTTAAATTAATACAAGGACTAGTCAGTAGTATTTGATTATTCACTAAAGATTTGAAAACAATCCCAAAATAAAACAGCTCGTTTTCTCCAGCCGACAAAAGGTTGACCGACAAAAAATGTAGCAGCAGGGCACTGAACATTCTAACTTCTTTTGATCATGTGAGCATTTTTCAGCAATGTGCAGTATAATTAATTCATCATATTTTATCTTTTTCAGGAAATAATTATCAACCGCTATTCTTTAGGAAAGTTCCGTTATTCGAAATTGTATGATGCAGAATATTAGTTTGCAATGTTAAGATAAAAAAAAATAGGTACACGAAAGATACATATAATTTCCTTCCAATATCTGGCAACTCACTGTTTGTTGTAAAAAGACTAAGACTATGGTTCTCAACTATCGTCATAGACAGACACAACATACACAATTTAACTACAAGCACACTGTTTTAGAATCAGTAAATGAAATAAAGTATTAGGCAAAAAGTAGAATCACAAAAATACTGAACTCCGAGGAAAATTCAATCGGAAATCAAATGACAAAACACATGAAAAATGAATGGACAAGAACCGTCATATTCCTGACGACTTGGGACAAGCATTTTTAAATGTAGAAAATGGTGGATTGAACCTGGTTTTACAGCGCTTAACCTCTCACACGACAATTGCATCAAATTTTGTAATATTGGTAAAGATGCGTGAACAAAACAAACAAACATTAAGGTAGAAAAGCACATAAACATGAAACCATCTGAAATGGTCCATTTAACAAACAAATAAATCAATCAAAAATGACCCCATCTGAAATGGTCATTTCCACAAACCATTTAATAAACAAACATGGCCCCATCTGAAATACTCCTTTTTGATAATACAGTTAATCACCCAAACATGACACCGTCTGAAAGGGTCCTTTTAACAAACAACCAACTCAACCAAACATGACACCATTTGAAATGGTCATATTAACAAACCATTTATTTAAGCAAACATGACACAATCTGAAATGATCCATCTAAAAATATATGAAATAAACTAGACATAACACCATTGGAATTGGTCTTTCTATAAAAAAAACAATAATAAAAAAAAACATGACACCATCGGGAATGGTCCTTTTAACTAACCATTTAATAAACAATCATTAGGCCAATTAAAATTCATTGATAGATTTTCATCCAAGCCCGCCCCTCTGAAAATCGTCCTGCCCCATTTTTTTAATTTAAATTAAATAACGATTTCCGGATTTTGTTCATGTCCGTTACCGGAAACCATCGATTATTTCGTTTCATTTAAAAATTCCTGTTTCAAATTTCGGTTTTGTATTACTTCAAATAATCTTTAGAGAACGAATATGATTAAGTCGACATATTGTGCTGCTCTTTGATGACAACAACATCTTTCGAGAATAGAGATGGATAACTAGAAGGGCATGACATATTTGAGTTAGGAGCAAAACGCTGTGTCCAAAAACGCAAATTGCGGTGTGTAACAAATGATTCAATAGAAACACATGTTTTTTTTATTTATATGAAATTCAATGACTTTGTGTCAGAAACTATTTGGACTGTGAATGATATCCAAAGCGCTAGAATCGTAGAAAAAAATGTAAAAAAAACCATGACGAGATTAAAGAAATTGACACAAACACAAACTTGTAAGATTTATGACCGTAAATTGAGCAAAAAAAAATCAACAAACATACGCATCTCATTATAACAAGCCCGTAGATTTACCCATGGCTGTCGTTTTTTGTTCACAAACAGCAAAACCCTCTGTCCCAATACCCTGAATGTAGTCATTAGAAAACACCTTCTTTTTGGTGAAGTTCATATTTTACATCATAATTACTTTCAAGACCTACAAAATGTACTATTCATTTTATTATGTACTCATAATACTTTTGTTGCATAAAATTGTACCAATACATTTTCTTATGTTTATGGAGACTACAAACCATTGCTTAGAAAGCAAAACAAAAAAATTGGTGTTGGTATAGTCGAACTGAATAGAGCATTTCTCTTTTTTTATAAATAGATTTTTAAAGCATCAATTACATGTACATGTATAACAGTGGTTGTCGATAAGAGATATTTATTTCAGAGTTTAAAAATTTGGTATGATTCCTTTACAGCATGTATATACATGATATAAGCTTATTCTAACTTGCGTATACCCCAGTGGTATGAAGAACTGGTGACGAGGGTTTCATGTTAATAAAATTAAAAAAAAAAAAATTCCCACCCGCCCTATTTTTTTTTAAAATTTGGATGAAAATCTACTAATTGATGTTAGTTACATCATCTAAAATGGTCCTTATTTACAAACCATTAAATCACCTTAACATGGCACCATCTAAAATGGTCCTTTTAACAAACAACTAAATCAACCAAAAACAAATATATCAATCAAACATGACACCATCTTGAATGGTACTTTTAACTAACCATTAAATCAACCAAACATGACACGGTCTAAATTGACACTTTTAGCAAACAACCAATTCAACCAAACACAAGTGACAACATTTGTGTTGAATCACTGTATTGGATAAATAAAATACATAAGTGTCCTTACAAACAACGGTATATTGCTGGGTCTTCCAAGTACTCCACGTAACCTCTTTCTAAATTATTATCATCTATTTTATCAGCAATCAAAGTCGGGCGTCGATGTTATTGTGAAACTGCCTATTCAAGAGGTGGCGTGAATCAGATGTGGATACTTAAAAATTCCAAAGATCTTCAAGAGTTCATACAATCTAACTCTTTTTCATCTTGTAACAATAGGAGAGCCGTGGTGTAGTGGTTAGAGCATCGGAATACTAACACAAAGGTTCCTGGTTCGATTCCCGTTCGGGATGAAAATTTCAGGAACTCAATTTTCGGCTCTCCCTCGACACCATTTGCGAGTATGGTCTTGAGGAAACGATCATAGTCCGTCGGAAGGGACGATAAATGGCTGTCCCGTGTTAAGAGAGAGCCATATCTCTTGCACGTTAAAGACACCCTTGTAGATTTCGAAAAAGAGCAGGCTAATGCCGCTGCAAGGCAGCACTCGCACCCGCAAAGTGGAAAGGGATTAATATAAGTTGCAAAACTTGTTTCCCAAACCACTATAAACACATATGTTTAAACTAATCTAAACTAAACTAATATTAAAACATTTGACTCTTTACACAAGTATTCCAATTTCCAAACTAAAAGACAAATTGAAAGAATTGGTATTGCTTTGCTTCATAAAAAAGAATGGACAACGTAGATACAAGTATCTTGTCTTAGGGAGGGATAAATCCTACGTTGTAAAGGATCACTCTGATTCAAACAAAAATTCTCTGAAACTGATATTATCAAGATGCTTGATTTTTTTATTGACAACATATTTGTTATGTACGGAGGAAGTGTTTTTCAACAGACTGACGGCATTCCAATGAGAACAAACTGTGCCCCTCTACTTGCCGACTTGTTTCTTTATTATTATGAGGCTGACTTCATGCAGGAACTTCTAAGGAAGAAAGATAAGAAGTTAGCAATATTTTTTAACTCTACTTTCCGCTATATAGATGATGTTATTTTACTAAATAATTCAAAGTGTGGTGAATATGTGGAACGCATCTATCCCATCGAACTAGAGATAAAGGATACTACAGATACAATTAAGTTGGCCTCATATCTTGACTTACATCTTGAAATTGACAATGAGGGTTGGTTGAAAACAAAACTTTACGACAAAAGAGAGGATTTCAGCTTTCCAATTGTAAACTTGCCATTTCTAAGTAGCAACATTCCAGCAGCACCTGCACACAGGGTATATATCTCCCAATTGGTACGATATTCCCGTGCTTGCATTTCCTATCATTATTTTCTTGATAGAGGGTTGCTGCTCATAAGGAAGCTATAAAACCAAGAGTTCCAAATGGTGAAGTTATAATCATTCCTTCGTAAAATTTATGGAAGCCACCACCAGTTGGTTGACTGTTATGGAATAACCGTTTCACAAATGATATCGGATATATTCATTACGTTGTAACTACAACCCCCTTCTTTTTTATGAATGTGACCTACCAAATTAGAATATTTACCGGATTTGTTATCACATATGCAACACGACGGGTGCTACATGTGGAGCATGATTTGCTTATCCTTCCGGAGCACCTGAGATCACCCCTAGTTTTTGGTGGGGTTCGTGTTGTTTCTTCTTCAGTTTTTAATGTTTTGTCATGTGTACTTTTGTTTGTCTGTTTGTCTTTTTATTATCTGACATAATCCTTTTTAACAAACAATTAAATCCGCCAAATATTACACAATCAGAAATTGCCCTTTAAACAAAATTATAAATCAACCAAACATAAAACCATATAAAATTGTCATTTTAACAAACTAATAAACCACCTAAATATGACACCATCTGAAATGGTCCATTTATCAAACTAATAAACCACCTAAATATGACACCATCTGAAATGGTCCATTTATCAAACTAATAAACCACCTAAATATGACACCATCTGAAATGGTCCATTTATCAAACTAATAAACCACCTAAATATGACATCCTCTGAAATGGTCCATTTATCAAACTAATAAACCACCTAAATATGACACCATCTGTAATGGTCAATTTAACAAACTGATTAATCATCCAAACATGACACCATATCCAATGGTCCTTTCAACAAACAAATAAATCAATCAATCCTGACACCATCTGGAATGGTCCATATAATTAACCAATAACATCAACCAATCATGAAACCATCTGAAATGGTCCTTTAAACAAAACCATTTAATAAACAGACCTGACACCTTCTGAAATGGTCCTTTATAACAAACCATTAAATCAACACTGACAAATAAGCTAAACATAACACCTTCTGAAATGGTCATTTTAACATACAACTTAATCGACCATACATGCCAAAATCTGAAATAGCCTTTAAATTAAATAATGAATCAACCAAAGCAGAAACTACCCGAAATGATTATTTTATCAACCAAATATAACCCTATCTGATATGGTTTGTACTTTATGTCGATTGATATCCTGAAACATTTTTGAGTTACTGATAGACGCTTTGGAATTTGCTCATTCTTAAAGGCCTAAAACATGTCATGTGACTCTAAGTTAATCTAAAAATTAATACAGATACAGAATTCGTTGGAGGGTAGACAGAAAGTGATCGCACAGACTTGTACAAATAGGAGAGTAAAGTTTGTTTTGATCATTTTTTCTGCCGCTACAATTTTTTTTTTGGCAAAAGATTTGTCACTGCATTTAATGGTTAATCATAAAATTACTGACATTTAATTGGCAGCAGATTCTCCTTTCTAATTGGCCTACAGCTGTGAACAACGTTGTCATTTTGTAACTGGTGGTTAACTGTCTACTCATTTATTCACCTTAATTTGCGAACACGTCTTTTGGAGAGATGTCTCATTTGCAATCAAATCACATTTTCTTACTTTATATATCTACATTGGCAAAGATCTTTGTCATGTGGTATCTGGTGGTTAATTGTCTACTCATTGATTAACCTGTGTTTGCTCTATTGAAGAGTTGTCTCATTGGCAATCATACCAAATTTTCTTACTCTCTATATATACAGTTGAAAACATCTCATGTCATTGCTATCTGGTTATAAATGGTCTCTTAAGCAATCATAAAACATTTTGATTATTTTACTTTAAAGGGTAAGGTGCAACTTGGTATAAATTTCCGCTCTCATGACGGGATCATTGTGGGGTTGACTAGCTGACACATGGTTAAGTTGGTTGGCAACTTGAAGATGTGCCAAGTTTGGGTATGGCTTTGGTGGTTCTCATTCAACATATCACAACAGACACATGTTACAATTTAAATGTTAATTATTTCAAAATCTAAAAATACATTTGTTCAATCAATTAAAACAATCGTAGTTATTCACAATATAACCACGTTGTTAGTTTGCAATTCCTACACCTATATCTAAATAAGCATCTTAAGGTGGAACCCAACACCTTGACCAAAATTAATCTGGGTCGTTTAATTTTCATAAAACTTTGACAAAATATTAACTGTGACCCTTAAAAAAATACAAAAATTTCAAAAAACTTGAACCAATCACTTTCTCGGAAAAAATTGGTTATATATATCAGTTTGACAAACACTAATTTTGATCATTGAGAAGCTTTATATTTCCTTAACAAAACGTTTAGCTGATTAAGCTGAGTTATCTCCCTGTAGTGTTAGGTACCACCTTAAGATTAGCATGATATCTTTTTTATGAAACGTTTTTTTTTCTATATTGCTTTACATGACAATCATAAAATACAAAACAGCTCAATCTAAATCATAACTATAATAATGCGTTAGCTTAAAATCTACTATTATTTTATAAAATGAACTCCCTTCACTTTTTGATAGTTATACTTGACAATCATGAAATTGATGACTGCCCAATCGTATTTAGTCTTTCATTTAAAAAGAAGACTGTTTCTTTGTAATGCAAATATTTACAACAAAAAATCATGTTCGGTTACTAAAAGCTAATTTAAACAATTCATTACATAATACATGTATTATTCTTTAATATACACACCAAATAAAAGTTTTAAAATTAAACAAAAATCTAATTCTGACATGTTTGCAAAAAGTGTAAAAACTGCCATTAAGATTTTTACTTTTTTACGATCATTACACTATAACCTAAATAATAAAAATAATTTCTTGAACTGTTCACATAAAAATAACTATGAATGTATTTAAGCCACTAAAAGTACTCGTATGTCACTTTCCATTTGGTGATATTGAAACTGATAATAAATAAACAGAAAAAAGTTATACAAAAGTCATATAATTCTAATAAATATAAACAAACAAAATATTATACGTAACAATGCATGACAGTAAGACATTACCAATCAGTATACATCTTCACTGAAAATTTATCTTAACAACCCATTATTTTCAATTCTGTATGTTTTTGGTAATTTTTTTTTCTTTTCTCTGAATTTTTATTGCTATTTATTATGCACTTTCTATCCATTATCCCCTTTTCTGTAAAACCAATCGTTATCCTTACACCTATACAAAGAATTCAGTTATAAGCTCCAGAGTATGAATAACTCGCATGACAACTCTTTAAATTGCTATTTAATGTTATTTCCCTCTTGTGAAATAGCGAATTCAGAGGAAAAATTTATCAACGAAAAACCCTTTTTTACCAAGGAGTAGGTCCGGTAAGGCCCCTTTTTGGCCCAAAAATATAACAGTTTTACAAAATTGTTAAAATGTAAACTTTTAGTTATTTATTGGACAGTTGAATGCTTCTGCTACATAAATATGGGCTGTTTTTAACAATACAATGCACATATATCGGGTTGTAGCACCATTAAGTCATGCTAAATTACTGAAATCTTCAAAATTCTATCATTTTAGTTAAATTTTAGACAGTTTCCGTGTAAAACGAAAGTGGCCGCATTCGTGTTCATCCTTTATATTGCAATGTAAGTTGTATTTTATGATAATACATAACATATATAAAGGTTGTGGATGAACACGGATGCGGCCACTTTCATTTTTGACAAAAACAATCTGAAAAGTGACGTTTTTGGCATATTTGGAATTCGGATCGTTTTTAATGACTTAATCAGTTAAAATCTTTCACATAAACTAATTGAATCGAGTGAAATAGACACTTAAGTGTTTAAAAAGTGGTCAAAATCTTTCGTCAGATGAAACTGAAATTTGAGGCCAAAATGAGTCCCTACCGGACCTACTCCTTTAGCAAACAGGATCTTATTGAATGATTTCAGGGTATTTTCCATTGAAATGTTATTATCTCACTAGGATTGGGTAAAACTTGATAGGGTATTGTAAGGTTCTGAAATAAAAATAAAACCGGTCGTGTTAATTAGTAAATATATCTATTTGTAGGGTGTTAAGCTCCATTATTTATGTACTAACAATTTATAACTTTTGAAAAAAGTTTGTCTTTTTAACAGAGGGGTAAAGATCCTTAATACACATGCATATTATTTTGTTATATACAAACTATATAGTGTCAGTCATTGCAAATATATACAAATAACATAAGTAATGTAGAATGTTTTAATTATCAATATAATTATTTCCTCAATTCTAAAATCCAGAATCTAAAACACAAATTATCAATTAAATAATATACTCGAATTTAATTTTTATAATGGAACCATTACTTTTTTTATGAAAGCATAGTCTATAAACTTACTCTACATGACTATTTTGTACAAAATTTAAAGTTGGAAAATAGGAAAAAAAAACCTGACAGCAAACAAAAGTAATGATTATAAAACTACAATATGAAATAACTACTACGACTCGCTATATTTAGTAAATATTTCAACACTAGTAATTATTGCAAAATCTGTTAATTCAGTTAAGATAATCGATATGTACAAAGTAGAGTTGAAAAATATGAATAACCGTTAAAAGCAAAAAAAGGAAATGAAAAATAATCGAAAATAACAATATGACAAAAGACAATTATCCTACGCCGTAAACATTGCTATACCATACAAAAGAAGCACGGTTAAAGTTTAATCACGGCTTTATATTTTCAGTAAAATATGGAAAGTTCATGAAGTAAATCAAACACAAAAGAGATGCGACAGATAAACAAGGAATATTCAAACTTATAAGTTGAAAATAAACTGACATTTAAAATATTTATTTAAAGTCCAGTACAGTTATATTCAATAGTTTCAACAGCTTGGTTTTTTTTTTGTTTGCAAATCAAACCTATTTTTTCTGTTCCTGGTGATAAAGTCAGGAGATATTATTGTGAAGTAAAGTTATGGTACATGTGTCTAGTAAACACAGAAATATTTTAAACAAATGTAATGGGATAAAAACCAGAATATATCAAACAGAGACAAGTATAAATGTGATGGATAGCATTAGATACCAAAACAGATATTGATCTCACACATAGACAGACATACTGAGATGAAATGATATCAAACAGCGACAGAAGTAATGTGATGGATAGCATTAGATATCAAACAGATGTTGATATCACACAGAGACAGACATACTGAGATGAAATGATATCAAACAGCGACAGAAATAATGTGATGGATAGCATTAGATATCAAACAGATGTTGATATCACACAGAGACAGACATACTGAGATGAAATGATATCAAACAGCGACAGAAGTAATGTGATGGATAGCATTAGATACCAAACAGATGTTGATATCACACAGAGACAGACATACTGAGATGAAATGATATCAAACAGCGACAGAAGTAATGTGATGGATAGCATTAGATACCAAACAGATGTTGATATCACACAGAGACAGACATACTGAGATGAAATGATATCAAACAGCGACAGAAGTAATGTGATGGATAGCATTAGATACCAAACAGATGTTGATATCACACAGAGACAGACATACTGAGATGAAATGATATCAAACAGCGACAGAAGTAATGTGATGGATAGCATTAGATATCAAACAGATGTTGATATCACACAGAGACAGACATACTGAGATGAAATGATATCAAACAGCGACAGAAGTAATGTGATGGATAGCATTAGATACCAAACAGATGTTGATATCACACAGAGACAGACATACTGAGATGAAATGATATCAAACAGCGACAGAAGTAATGTGATGGATAGCATTAGATACCAAACAGATGTTGATATCACACATAGACAGACATACTGAGATGAAATGATATCAAACAGCGACAGAAGTAATGTGATGGATAGCATTAGATATCAAACAGATGTTCATCTCACACAGAGACAGACATAATGAGATGAAATGATATCAAACAGAGACAAAAGTAATGTGATGGATAGCAGTTAAAATCAACAGGAGACAGAAGTAGTAGGATAAAGCTCAACAGGTATCGAATGGAAACAGACAATTTGGAGGAATAGCAGTATTCATCAAACAAACTCCAAAATAAGACCATAATCACATAGATCAACATTTGAAATTCTTCTCTGACAATAACCGTATAATATCAGTATGTCCGTTCTGAATTGCTTTGTCCAGTGGACTACAGCAATTATCGTCACAAAGATCGACGTTAGAATTATTTTCTAACAATAATTTAACTACTTGAGTATGTCCGTTCAGACTGGCAATGTAAAGAGGACTACAGCCATCATTATCACATTGATCAATGTTAGGATTTCTCTCTAACAACAACTTTACTATATCAGTATGTCCTTCTTGGGATGCCATGTACAGAGGACTACATCCATCATTTTTACACAGATTAATGTTAGGATTCCTCTCTAACAACATCTTTACTATTTTAGTATGTCCATTCTGACTTGCCTGTCTTAGAGGACTACATCCATCATTTTCACACAGATTAATGTTAGGATTTCTCTCTAACAACAACTTTACTATATCAGTATGTCCTTCTTGGGATGCCATGTACAGAGGACTACATCCATCATTTTCACACAGATGAATGTTAGGATTCCTCTCTAACAACAACTTTACTATATCAGTGTGTCCGATCACACTTGCAATGAACACAGGACTACTACCATCTATGTTACAAAGATCAATGTTAGGATTCCTCTCTAACAACAACTTTACTATATCAGTATGTCCTTCTTGGGATGCCATGTACAGAGGACTACATCCATCATTTTCACACAGATTAATGTTAGGATTCCTCTCTAACAATAACTTTACTATTCCAGTATGTCCGTTTTGACTTGCAACGTAAAGAGGACTACATCCATCATTGCGACATAGATCAATGTTAGGATTTCTCTCTAACAATAACTTCATAATATCAGTATGTCCGTTTTGACTTGCAATATACAGTGGACTACAGCCATTTTTGTTACAAATATCAATGTTAGGATTCTTCTCTAACAACAACTTTACTATTTCAGTATGTCCTTCCTGACTTGCCATGTACAGTGGACTACAGCCAGTTTTGTTACAGAGATCAATGTTAGGATTCCTCTCTAATAACAACTTTACTATTACAGTATGTCCTTCCTGACTTGCCATGTACAGAGGACTACATCCATCAGTGTCACATATATCAATATTAGGAGACTTCTCTAACAACAACTTTACTATTTCAGTATGTCCTTCCTGACTTGCCTGTCTCAGTGGACTACATCCATCAGTGTCACATATATCAATATTAGGAGACTTCTCTAACAACAACTTTACTATTTCAGTATGTCCTTCCTGACTTGCCATGCACAGTGGACTGCAGCCATTATTGTTACAGAGATCAATTTTAACATTCTTCTCTAACAACAACTTTACTATATCTGTATGACCGTTCTGACTTGCGAAAATCAACCCAGTGAACCCATCGTCTCGACATTGATCCACATCCACATCGTTATATAATATCCACTGTAACATATCAGTATAACCATAAAAACAAGTCTGTATCAGCGGAGTAGTACCTGATCCATGGTGGTCTTTTGATAATACTGTGTCACATTTATTGGCTAATATGACTTGAAGTGATTTGTCCAGGTTTTGTAAGTGCTTTAACAGCTGTTGTCTAAATTCTGAAACTGTCAAATTAGTGTTCATAAATGCAACTCTCACTTTTCCTGTTGACCAGTCCTTTATAAATCTTTCTAAATATAATTCAAAATAATCTTCTGGTATTTCAATAATGAAGTCTATTTTACTGTTCCTGTCATCTGTTGATTTCCTCCATATGAAGCGTTCATGTACTAAATCACTATCACCATTGTTTATTAAACATTCAATCATTTTCTTACCAAAGTAATGAGCAAGGAAGTCAAACAATTTATCATGTACAGTTTTATATATACCATTTTGTTTGTATACAAATGTACCATCTAGAGTGAGAAGGGCCTCTTTAAGTTCTACCTTGGAAGTACTCCTGTTCAATCCACAAGCCTCACATGTGTCTTCCAATATTTGTCGCTGTTTTTCTGTCACTTTGCCCTTTAGCCATTTGTCTGTCAGTTGATTATTAAAGAGAACTATTAAAGCTAGACTGCATATTCTATACTTCCCTTCAACACCACACCTTCTTAAACAATCAAGCTCATTTTGATAGACAATAAATGGATTTTAAAAAAAATCATTAACATCTCCATGTTTTCCCCCATGGTATAAAGAGCACAAAAGTGGGAAGAATTCACAATTTTGTGATAACTTATCAATATTTTCCAAGCTTGAACCAATATAAGTCATTGCCATAATATTTTTTTCTTTAGCTGTAAGGCATAACTGCTCTGACATTAAATTACATTCACAGGATTTAAAAGGTTCTAACATATTAAACTTATCATCTGTATATACTTGTAACCTACAAGATACTATAATCTTACAACATTTGTCTGCAATAACTGAGTTAATCACAGGTAACAATTGTTGCCAATTTTCAATCTGCTGTTGGCTGGCAGTAAAATTTCCACAAATATCATCTACGATAAAGACTGTCTGTTTACCGGGCTGGTAATAGTCTCTGATATCATCTGGTTTTCTCACTGGTATAATTTCGTGTCCGTCCTTTTGTAAAACCAGTGCTGTGTGTCTTGCAATAAAAGATTTGCCTACTCCTGATGGGGCAGTTAAAGTCAAACAACTGTTGTCCTGTAAACACTCGATGACGTAATCACTGGCTCTTGTTGTCACAAACATCTTATCATTGTTTTCCCATTCTTTTATTTCTTTTTCTATTTGGTCTGAAAATATAATAAAGTATAGCTAACAACATGAAAAGAAATAAATATCTAAACGAATATAAACACTTCAATTCGCAACCATTTATGTATACTTATATAATCAATACGTACAAACAGATTTGCCCATTAACATTCCTACATCGTGTGATCTTTGATCAACAGGGTCTTGACCAGGTAAACTAACACACACCGAGTCAAATCGGTCCACGAATATAATGTTCCCGAAAATTATTTGCTGTTGTAATCTGTTGTTCTGACACAAACAATGTAAATCTAACAATTTATTATAATTCTGCAATAAATCAGATTGTAGATAAAAAAAAATAAATACAAAAATTACAATGTATATTGATAAAATTTTATAATTTGTAGAAGGCATTCAATAGTGGATTCCGTATATTTGTAATAGTTGTTTCAGATTCTAAAAGTATCGATACTCATCGCTGAAGGTTAGATGGAAACCTGTAGTGTTATACGGTCCTGTCTTTTAGTGAATAGTTGTGTTAGTTGGCATAATATCCCATCTTCTTGTTTTGATAGCATTGTGATTGAAACTTAGATAATGATACCCTCTAGCAAGACACTTATATATTGTCTTGATTAACTTACCATTACTATAATAAAAATATACTAATATAACTAATTTTTGAACCATATAACAGAATATTTAAATACATGGTTCTAATAAATTTGTAAAAACGGACATAAAGGTGTTCCATAAAACTAATTTATTTAACAATAAGGTCAAAGGTAAATGACACAAAAAAATTATAACAATATACATCACCGTCAAAATGACAAAGAAGTGTACTGCTTTCAAAAAGTCATAAATCGATAGAGAGAAAACAAATACGGGTAACAAACTAAACCATGGGAAACACACCAACTATAAGGTAAACAACGAAACAATAGAAACACCGAAGTGAAACAAAATGCAAACGGCTTATCCAAATAGCGAATAATTATGAAACTTACATTTAACGTTATTATTGACCTTTATCATATTCATCATGTACCAGTTTTGAAGAGCTGAATATTACTGTTGCTTTATTTACTATTACAAATTTTCTTTCATAAGTCATATCTTTTCGTATTTTCCACTGGCTTTTGCTTTGTTTTTTTTTTTTATTGTTTATGTATTTTCGTTTTAAATTTTCCTTGGAGTTCGGTACATTTGTTAGTTTAGTTTTTGGAGGTTGCCAGAAAAAAAAACTTATGATTTAACTATTAATTTCATGCGCAATATTTCATAAAATTGAGAATAAAATATATTATTTGTTGTAGTCAGTGGGCTAAGACCTTAAGTGGTTAATAAGTGCCAACCCCGCCCTAAAAAGAAAACAAAAACAAAAACAAAACAAACAAACAAAGAAAAACCCCACGAAAACCTGTTAGTGGTGTCTGATCTTCATTGTGAGGTCAACATAGTTTAAACATTTGAAAAGTACACAGTTTGAACTTATAATTCTATTTAGTATCTTTATAACAGTCTTTTGTTGTGAAGATATAAAGTTCCAAATCATATAAACTAATGATATACCTCTAATATTTTTTGGTATAACTTCGTCCTGCTCAATTTCCATTTTCTTCATTTTTTCTTTAAGATCAGTATGTTCTTCTTTTTCTGAAATTAATATTGGATTTTGATCCTGAGTACTATTACCAAGAATGCACTAAAAAAATGTATTAACGAAATTTTATACCAAAAAGAAATAATTTCAGTCACATATATACACTATGTAGAAGATGCAGTATGATTGCTAATGAGACGAGCCTCCATTGAATAAAGTAAAAAAAAATATACGGTACCATACATCACTGAACAAAACCCTTACCACATAGCAAGTTCTTATTTACCCCGACATCACAATTATAAGAAATTTAAATGCGAACAATTTAGGTAAAACACAAGAACAAACTATAAATATCGGTTGCCAAAAGTATTGAAAAGATAACCAAAGGGTACAGGCAATTACTAAAACCTAGAATAAAATCAATAGCAACTAATCAAAATAGCAGCTGCACTCTAAGGCCTGGTGTACCCTTATTATGCCTTTCAAATTGTTGCAAGAATATAATGGAATATTTGTAGGCTTTAGCTGGAATTGAAATATAAAATCATATATATCTCTTAAAATTCCCAAATCATTCTGAAATGACAAACTAGAATATTTTTAAAATCAAAAGCGAGGTTATATTAAATAATCCTGTTGCATTTTTGTGCCTCTGGCCTTTGTTCATTGTACAGGTTTAATGTCTTGAATTTTTTATTTTTTTATTTTAGTTCATTTTTATGTTTCGGAATTTAGTGACCTCTGTTTTCACTGAATAATATATTTTTGTTGGAAATGTCTCCGGTGCAGGATTTTATGGCTGTGATAAAGACCAATTGGTGGTATTGAGCTGTTTATCGATCGTTGGTTGTGATGTTGTTACCTTTCACACATTGACTGTTCATACATGTTAAAAATTGCAATAAATAATATCTTAATTTTTTTTTATTGAAAGCAGTTTATGAAAACTACTTTTTCAATGTTTAAAAATAATATGTGACTTGGTTACATTGACTCATACTTTTGTAGATTTAATTAATAACGAAAATGGTGTAGGAAAATGAAGAACTTAAAACTTAAAGTATTACTAAAATGTGTAAAAAGAAAAATTGATTTCAGTTATGTGGTCATTAAAGGTGGATTCCAAACAGAATCATTCTAAAAAATGGTATAGGGTAATATAACAATATATAATTCAAGCACCTGATGATACATTGTAATAGGTATCTTGCAAAATCCATGGATTAAAAGGGTTTAGAGCTACAGGACCGATTGTAATTAGTTTAATATAACGTTGTACTCTCCTTTTGTCAAGTGTTAAAGATGACATCATTACTTGGTTGACCATTACAAAACATGCACGTAAAGAAAATGAGAAAAGTTTAAGGCAAAATCTTCATTTTAAATTGGAAATTATGACAAAGACTTTCATCTTTCCCAATTAATAATCATTAATAATAAAAAAAAACAATTGCTACTTATTAGCTATTGAGCTTGTCCGCGTTGACATGGCACTATTGAAATAGAATAAAGGCATCAAACAGCGTTTACCTAGATTTTTTTAGTCTTTAGTTTTATGTGTGTGTTTTGTCAATGTACTCATACAAATAGTTTTTTCACTATGCCTATGTGAGGAAGCCAGACATTTATTTCTTCACAAATATTTACTACATGTCAATAAAGTTACCTTTTAAACCACAAAGAACCTTCCTGACTTCTTTCTGCATCCCAACATTCCATGTTATATCTACAGAATCATCATCTTCACCAAGTCTTACCAATATCTGTTTACAAATCAAACAAATCATTAAATTGATAATAAAAAATCTCTATTTTTAACATGACAACATGACGGGTGACCATTGGTGAGCAAGGTCTGCTTTCTGCTTTACCATTCTAGAGTATCTACGATCATACCCTTATTATATGGCTGTCTTAAATTGTGTTGTTGTTTTGTGGTGAATACTGTCGTTGGTCTTTCTTCTGTTGATGCCATGGCGTTGTCATTTTATTTTCCATTTACGTATTTGAGTGTCCAGTTTGTATCATTTGTCTCTCTTTTTAATTCTGATCTCTTGTACATAATAACAGAACATTGTTTCCAATCAACGGTATCAACAATAAAAATATCACCCCATTATTAGTAGCAGCTTTATGGTTTAAAAAGGATGACAGTTAGCAAAGGGGGAAACAAGATGTATTGGAAAATTTTCTGAATATGCCGGATCAGGTCTCACAATGTACTGCACTTTTATTGCCTCGACTGCAGTGTCTTATTTGCTGGATCAACCTGATACTTACGGTCTAATGAATAACGAAACTTTCATATATTGTACATTTGTGCGGCTTTGTCTTACAGTATATTTATATTGTTAACCATTATCATCTAATTACTGATATACAACTAGGATGTTTGGATAGTAATCAAACGAGGTTAGGCCAGCAATCTGGATTTGAAAAACTTATACCACGTCAAAAATACAACTTTTATCCACTATTTCCGTTGGTTGAATCCAATCAAGATATGTCAATAACTCTAATAAAAATAATTAAAAGTTTCACAAACAACCTCTGCTGCCTGATAATCGATTGTATAGGTAAAGCAAAAGAATAATCAGCAGTAAGATAATGCCAAAAAAAGGTTATTTATATTTTAATGACAAAATAATTTAACAATGTATTAATATTGATGTTCAATTGGTTGTTGACAAGAGCGTATTGCAAATGAATACACTAACAATCAACAAAAATAGAATCAATAAAATATCCTGTTTACCACTTTTACTGTGTAAACTTCTGATAATAGCTTACTTCTTTTACTGTTTGAACAAACTGTTGATATTGATGTGAATCCATCACTGTCATTTTAAGCATCTTTTTGTACCAAGAATCTAGTGTATATAGGTCTGCTGATAAACTGGTATAGTGGCTTTCTGGTTCTGTTTTTGAAATCTGGACAGCTTTAACCATAGAAACTAATATGACCATTGTCTGGAACCCTAGTGAGTTTGTAAGTAATGGTAATATTGCTCCTGTAAAATAAAAAAAATGAATAACTGTTTTTGAGTTTTTTCTTTGGTTGGACTCTAGTTTATTAAAACTTGTGATGTATACTGGTATAGAACTGTGTGTGATTAATCGATTTGTGTTAAACGCTACTTTAAACACTACTGTGCCTTTCCATGGCGGTCCGATTTCATAGGTGGATAAAGTAGGAACTCCCAGACGAAATCTCCGAACTTTATTAGGAAAACTGACAATCATACTCAATAAAGATGAGAGTCCAGCGCACGTGCCATGTGCGGGATACAAACTGACATCATCGATAATGACAAGCTAGTGAAACAGTAGTTCAACTTCTTATAACACGAGGCAACTGAGGCCCATAAATATGTTGATTGTTTATATGAAAGTTAATACAACTGATTAAACACTGAAAACATAAACCCGTTACTAAAAGAAAGTTATACATTAAGTAAACACCTTGATTCACAAGGAGTTTATACTTGGTTCACTTTTATAAAAGACTCAACACAAGAAATGAATATTGATACACAAAAAGTAATGTCCTGTCAAAACATGGAAAAAGTTAACAAATTAAAGACTTGGATTAAGAATATCACAAGTAAATTTTATACAGAACTACTGGAAAATAAACTAAATAGTTTGAACGAAAATAACAAACTTTTTCTTTACAAAAACATTAAAGTCAAACAAGACCAAGAATTTTATCTTAAATATAAAAATTTTGAAACTAGACGTTTATTTACAAAAATCAGAATTAGTGACCATAATTTGCTCATTGAAAAGGGCAGATATCTAAAAATACCTCGAGACAATAGAACATGTCCAACTTGTAAAACCTTAGAAGATGAAAATCACTTTCTCCTCCACTGTCAAATTAATAACGTTTTACGTATAAAACTTTTTAATGACATGGCAATAGATAATCCTATGTTTCCAAATCTATCTGATACACAAAAACTAGTAATTCTACTAAATCCCTCTAATATAAACCAAATGAAAAAAACAGGTTACTTTATAAAACAGTCTTTAGAGCTGAGGACAGGGGACTCTTAGTTAGTTTTACTTGTATATATATAGTTATGTGTGTGTTCAACTCAGTTATTTTATTGTTGTTGTTACTTTTGTTTATGTCACAAGTATAATGTTACTTATATGACAAATAAAGATTATTATAACGCCAAAATATTTTTTGCAGAAATAGTTAACCCTACTGGATCCCAAAACTGTTTTGATAATGATAGGGGTTATAGTTTACTGTTGTATTGTCCTTGTCTAGAATTTATAGCCCCATTGGTGGCGCTCATTGAGACAAAAAACATCTTGAGAACTATAGGCTTAGTGATTTTATTCACTTGACTTTTGTTCATTTGAATTTTGAATTGCGCACGATTCTTTTCAATGTGTATATGCACTGACCAACATTATGCATTATGTTGGGTATGTACGTCTGTCATATCTGTTTAATATTTGAGCATACATCTGGTTTTCTGTATTGAATTGTTTCATATTTTGTCATGTCATTGACTTTTACGGCTTACTATACATTTTATAGTGCACTTGTGTTGCTTAAAAAACAGAATGGCGACACATAACCTTACATCCACATCCTTTAGTATCTGGTTGAATATTTGTCTCATCGGCAATCAGACTTTATTTTAATGTTGAGTACATAATTATTTAGCATTAGTTAAGACAATTACTTTACCTGTTTGAAGTGACCTTAATTCCTCTGCTTTTAGGGCGGTTGATTCTAAATCAGACACCAGCTTTGCATTCGTAGGATCCTCCTTGAGTGCCTCCAGAAAAAACTGATAATCTTGTTCACTACGGATGAAGTCTATTAGTTTTCTATTTATTTTGGTTTGTACTCCACTAGAAACTATTTCTGACCGGTCGTCAGGATCTAACACTCCATTTGATATTAATGAATCTATGATACATTCTGTATTAGACAAATTCTGAGTCAGATTGTGGTAGTTCTTTTGTATCCTGACTGAATGGAATCCTGTAACTAAATCAAAGAAAAGCAATTTACTGTGTTATCACTTTCAGCTTTGTCTTTTTGGAATATAGTTAAATGGCTTATAGACGCTCAAAAGAAGCTACACACGTAGAAGGGTTTTAAAAATAAAATTTTACCAGAAAACTTAGCTTCAAGGAAAATGCAAAACGGTAAGTCCGTTGTCAGATGAAAAAAACAGAAACGTATATAATGCATGTTTGGTACTTTGATCTTGCTCTTAGTAACCGTGAGCATTCTTCTTCTTCTATGAATTCTGTTTTTTTGTTTTGTCATTTACAAGCGTCGGTTTCCCTCTCCCCTTCATTTTTTTTTATTATTATCGCATAAGTTCTTAAATTACCCGACACCCCATTTCATACTTATAATTATCATGTGAACAAAGTACTCACTACTTGATCTAACTTTCGACTTAGAAACAACTTTATGATTGGAATAAAATTGTCCTTCCATACATTCTATCAAGTCTTTAGAACATGTTGAAGACTCCTTAAGAACTTCTAATAACACACTGTAGGAATCTTCTGGTCTTAGAATTAGAAAGTCTAAGATGCATTTATTGCGGTCAGCCTGTCTTGGATGGTGTTCTATTTCTGCTCTGTCTTCTTTCCTTAAGATACATCTGGAAATCAGTAGATCCAGGACTTCATTATCTAAAATTGTGTCTTGTATTATCTGATCATAGAAATGGTATAGTCTGTGGTGAACTGGAAAAGAAACAAAATAAGTGATAACCACGGTGATCTAATTCGATAGTTAGGACAGTTTTGTAAATTTTGGTTGTCTGGTATAATACCACAATAAATATAATAGATTCTTTGAAAAATATACTTCTGAAAGCAACAGCACTTTTTTTTTACTTAAAATGAAAGCAATATGACCAAACTAACGTTCTTTAATGGGTGAAATTTCAATTAATATATACAAAATGAAAAAAAAAAATTTGTCCATGTTTACACTTGTAAACATCAAATCATCAATTTATTAAAGGAAGAACTCCATAACAAACGCAATGCCACCCAAAATCAAACCTTCATCAGTATTTAGAGTTAGACGCATTATATAAAGTTTTTATTATTATTGTGTTGAGCCAACGCAAACTATATTTTAAGTGTTAAAACGGCGAATGAAGCAAATTTTTCCATTTACAAAGAGACATAATTTGAAAACGGCGACAATGAAGCCACCTCAACTCAAATTTCATCTCTGTTTGTTGGTACAAAGCATTAAGTTTTTTTTAACTCTTGTCAATCTAAAATAAGAAAACGGAAACTAATGTTGGTAATTGCATACAAACAAACGGACAAGGGTAAGATTTGGTGCTTTCTGCGCAGCTGCAGGATTTACAAAACGGTTCTCTAGTTATCATTTTTGAACCGCAGTCGAGCAGACATGCTAGTTCCTATACCCTGACTCTCTTGGGCATTTTATAGAGATTTAAATGACTTGATCATTAAATTCAAAATAGTTTTGAAAAAGAAGTTTGATCTAAATCAAAAACTTGTACCATTTAGCTTGGCTAATTTTATCATATTTTTGACAATTTTACCGGTTATGTCTGTTTGTCTTGTTCACACATCGTTCTTAATATATTAAAATTTTATGCGACTGTCATACAAATTAGAGGTTTAGCTAGAAAAAAACAAGGTTTAATCCACCATTTCTACATTAGAAAATGCTTGTGTACAATTTGGAAATTAGTATGGCTTTCATTATCACTGAACTAGTATACATTTGTTTAGGGGCCAGCTGAAGGACGCCTCCGGGTGCGGGAATTTCTCGCTACATTGAAGACCTGTTGGTGACCTTCTGCTGTTGTTTTTTTTTCTATGGTAGGGTTGTTGTCTCTTTGGCACATTCCCCATTTCCATTCTCAATTGTATAAGAAATATATAACAGTTGTTGTCCAATCATTTTCTATGTTTGAACTTTTTATTTTTTTTATTTGACAAAGGACTGTCCGTTTTGAATAATTTCTTTGAGTTCAGTTTTGTTGTGATTTTCTTTTTATCTTCTAATTATACTTTTACAATTTTTTCCACATTGGTAATTTCGTAATTAGTCGATAAGAAGATTAACTATATATGAAACTTCAGCGAATTATTATATTTTATTGACCAGCGAGGTAAACTGATAGAGAGTAATCTACTCAATGGTATACTATCTGTCTGCAACTTCAAATCCTTATAGTTGTTTCACTGAGAAACCACAACTATCAACCTGGGTTAAAACAATTAAAGTTTACTAATTAACTGTCTGGAAAAGACAAGTATCTGGAATTTACAAGCCTCTAAATATCCAGTCGTATTCAATTGATATGATTTAGGATTGATCCATGACCTCACTCAGAGCGATAGAAACTCCGTTTGCAAATTTAATTTACAAATGAATAATTGTTGAATTATCATCAGTATAAGTACAATTTAAGAACTAGGAAACCTTTTAATGTACATTTTTTTTATGATTTATGATTGATAGTTGACCTCATTTAGATTTATAGCCACTATATTTTCATTTTTTTTTTACAGAAGAACGTTTGTTCAATTATCATCCTATCATCACTGTTAGTACAATTAACCCTAGTAAAAATTTGGAGGTACATTGTGTAAAATATGTAAGTAATGTACTTATTTGTTGGCTGAGTAAATCCCATTCCTCTGGTCTGAGTTTAGTCTTCAACTGATCTTTATAATCACGGATAGCTTGGAGAAAACCACCTTCGTACGCTCTGTCTATGTAGTGTTCAATAGCTCTAGGTATAGTATAGAGAATAGTAAATGCTGCTTGTAATAAGTTATCTTCTTCTGTTAGTTTACTGTAAATATAGAATATATTTGTTACTTTTAATGTAAAACAGGACATAAGCTTGTGACTTGTCAAAGTGTTTTGAAATATTTCCCATGAATTTTTTAATATTCTCGATTAGAATTTAGACTGTGGATGGAGTGTTTCAATTTCGTGGTTAGAAAAACAACTGATACAACTGCATACCAAATATAATTGACCTTCCATAAGATGTGCCTTTAAAATCTAACATATTCATCAACTTTAACTTGAGTTATTGTAAGATTCAGAACATGACATAAGGATCAGGCCAGGTTCAAATAATCTGCTTAGAAATGTGAAGTCCTGATGCAAATTCATCGGCATACTTATTATCAAACAATTATCTTTCTTTCCATTCGACTGACCTGATCACAACTTTATCAAATTGTTGATGCCATAACTTATAGCTGAAGCAGCATACCTAACAGAGGCCCGTAAACTTTAATGAGGCAAGACAAATAATGCTACTTTTTCGAGGTTTCTTCATGCAATTATAAAAAATTCTCTCGTTTTATTGATTGATATTCTGCATATATTGATTTTTTTTGTTTTGCTTAACTTTTTTATATTGTGTCCATTATCTTACTTTGTTATTTGAGGAGTAGATCTTGAAAACAGTTGATGACATGCAATTTGTTGACCATTTGGGTATCATAACAATGATTGACATTAGAAATATATTACACTTCAAACCTGTTATATTTAATAATGCATCATTCAGAGTGTGCAGCTTACGCAATATGATATCTGTCTCATACTATCAATACAAAATCACGCTGTCAAAAACTCTACTTTCAGTTTTAGAATTGAAAATTCAAAATTAATCCTCCAAACTCCAAGTATCATCACCAATATGCAAATTGCGGATCTAGCTTATTTGTTCACATAAATTGTAATACGCCATCGGTCTAAAGTAACAAGAAAGTTATTTATCTCGACAAATATATAAAGTAATATCCAAGGACCACGAGGACGTGACATCGTAGCCAAACAAGATCAATATTCATACTTACTTGTGATGTCACAACATATATTTTACTGATGAATTGTTCAGTTCTTAACAAACATACTAAACTAATTAAAAAGCAAAAACTTACTGTTCTGGTTTAATCAACAAATTATCTGTACTTCTACCTTGAAATTCTGCAAGACACATAAGATATCTTATCTATTACGTATGTTTCCGAAAAATTACTTTTACTTTTTTTTTTTTTTCAACTTCAGATACTTTATTTCACTATAATAGTTGTTAACAAATCCCCTTAATGTTACAACAATGGCACTAAGGTTCTGCCCTGTATGGTTAATTACCAATAAAACCAGGGGATTTCATTGGCAAACTTTTATAATTCTACATAGTATTGCGTGTTAGTTACAATTTACAGAGTAATAGCTGTCTACAACATGTGTGCATTACTTTACTTAAAACAATGAAAAGAAAACGGAATTTTGACCGTTTTTTGTTTAGCTTTTAGTTTCTGATTAATCGACAGTGAGAGAGCATGGTTTCGATCAGATCGATCAAGAGGTCAGTATAATCGAATTATCATATGATTGTTTTTAGATAGTATCTTAGCATTCAAATACACTTAACATTGAATAATATAATATATCTGATATTCAAACAAAAAATTAAAGAGCAATTTTGTTTAGAAATTTTCCTTCTTTTTATTTCAATGAAATTTTTGTGATTCTCAAAAATCTAGGTCAATCAAATGTAAACAAGACAGACAGAGAATCAAATTTCTAAAATTTTTCTTTGAAGTTTTCTCAAAAAGGAATTTTTCGGATGATATAAAATTTGTGTATCAATTTCGTTTTTTAGGACTGACATCATATTCACATATTTGGTTCTCTTTTCTGATAAATAAAAGCATTTATAAATCACAAAGCAAACAATTGTTATAATATGATTAAGTACATAATATTCCAAATCTTCAATTTTGTACCCTGTTACAAGATTTTTCAGACAAAAAACATGTTGACCAATATTAAGATCCATAAATATTTGGTGTAATAATTTCCAATAATTTTTTACCCATGTGCATTCAAAGAAAAAAATGATTATAGCTATCAGATTTGAAACAAAGCTCACAGTTTTCACTATTAATTACCTTCCAGCGATACAGATTATGGTTAATAGCTAAAATATTATGCAGTAATTTCCATCTAAACATTTTTAATCTATTATCTTTTAAAAAAAGAAAGGTAAAAGATAGATTTTTCTTAATAAAATATATGACATTTTCGCCTGAAAGTTGTTTTTTCCATGAGCAAAAACCAACAAAATTACTTTTACATTTCATAAAGCAAGTAAGTATATCTAAATTCCTTTCCTCATAAAAACATTTAAATCATGATATACCGCAAATTTGGTTATTTTGGTTGTAGTTTTATTGTGGTTTATTTGGTGCCAACATTGAACACACGAAAATAAGGCAACACTTAAAATTGAAGCGCCAAAAATAGCATACCGGTACGACAATAGCGTAATGGTAAATCCTGGGGAAAATTGTTGATGTTATTCTATCTTCCGTATTATTCATACAATTATATATGTAGCCAAACCTGCAAATAAATGCCCGGTATAATTTGACAGCAACACTATATAAGTCTTACTTATTGTCAATTTTCTAAAATCGTTAAGAAAACACAGCATTGTTTTTTATTCACACATGTCATAGACACAGTTATTAGTAATTAGAATGTAAAAACTCTTTGAGAGTCCTGTACCAGAGTCTGTAGTAAATGAAACAAGTGAAAGTTTCAGATTCATTTAATGATTCTTAATTACTGCCCTCAATGGAAAACTATTCTTAACTGGTTTTTGTTTTCTTAAACAAATCTGTCCTGAGCCAGTCTGTCAACCATTGACACACCTTCGTTGTGGTCTATAAAAGTGATCTTGCTAGTTTTTTTTTAGATCAGCCTGGCGTGCCCAAGTGATATCCAATGAGGCCAGGATTGCAGATGTAGTGACTCCGATAACCATTTATGTGTTTATTGCATGGCTGTTTTGTCCCGCCAATAAACTGATTGCCACATCGACACTGTAGATTCAATTTTTTTCTTGGTGTTATAACGCCACTTGTAAGCACCACATTTAGTCTATACCATAGCAGACAGTTTTTATTGATGGAGGGAGCCGAAGTCCCCGGAGAAAACCACCGACCTTAGACAGGATAACTGAGAATCCTAGTTGATTAAGATTTCGAAACTCAGTGTTGGATGTTGAGTAAAAACAGTAGTAATTACTTAGATACTGTAATTACTTTGACAACTCGACCACCGAGGCCCCTCTGCACCGAAGAAGGTATATAGATCACAAGAGGTAACCAACGTCAATATATGTGTTGGGTGACGAGAGGTTATCAAAGTCAATATATATTTTTAAAAGAAATACCTGTTTTTAAAATTGACTGTACATCTGTCTGCCTGTTTAGAGACGTATACTTGTCTGCATCATCTTCTGACTGTAACACATCCTCGGCAGATTCCGCCATAGATATTTGTCTATGTTGGCATCTGGCTTGTATATAGATAAGACAAACTACAAATGTTGCTCTGTGAGTTAGGGTTCTGAAAATTACATGTTTTCAATATTCTTTTAAAATGTGAAGATAAGAGAAATGAACTGAATATTTGACAATGTGTATGAATTCAAAGACTAAGTATATTAAATGTATACACATACTGCCCTTGGATGAAGGTGTAAGGGCAGATTAACACACGAGTGAACAAATTGTCATGCAAAGCTACTAGTATTCTTGATTTAAGGACGTAAAATTTGAAACGATGCAACATAGGTTATAAAAAAATCAATCGCACTATCATAGGCAAATGTTTAACACATACATGTCGTTTACCTTACATCAATATTCCGTTTGTGTTTATTCTTCGATAGACGAAAAAGAATATCGCTATTTTTTTTTTAAATAAAGATGATCATAAAAGGATAAAACAATACACGAAATGTAATATATAGATATCAAATCGTACACAATTGTTCATATATTAATTATCTATAGCTTTGGTTCAACTGTTATTTTGACATTTATCTCAATAAAACCTATTTGTTTGCTTTCAGTTGAAACCCAAAAAGTGCATATCAAGTTAAAAGATTTATTAAGCCATCACTGTTACCGGTACAACAAGTAGTACTGCAACTGACATCGAAAAAGACGCTTAGTTAACGAGTTTAATGGTCCGGAATAACACACGGCTGCAAATTGTTTTAAATGATAGAATAATATCTATATTTTAATTTCCGTCGGGTCGTAAAAAGTTTCTATGGTCACATTTTTGTATTTTATCCCTTTAATGGTGGTACCCCTCAATTTACGGTTTTGGGTAGTTACCTTAAAATCCAAAAATATATTTTTTGGTTAAATTTTCCGCTATTTTCGTAAATATTTTCTATGCACATATCATCAAGGATCATCGGAATGATGAAGACATAAATATAATACCATCTCCAAGTAAAACTTTTAAACTTAAAGTTGGCTGTTTTTTAGATAGAAATTTAACGCGTTTTTCTTTGAAAACGAGAAAGCATATGATTCAAAAATAGTATTTGATATTTGAGAGGACAAAACATATTATTTCGATACTGCCTGCAAATTTTGTTGGGCAAATTCCAAACAATTTTGTCAAAAACTCAAAAATAAAAACATCATTTGTACCTTTTTTAATTACGGAAATTTTCTATCCGTCAATCAGCTCCACCATTTATTTTTTACTTCACCATCAATTTGATAGTTTCGATGTGATTATGTAGATTTTGTAGGAGAAGTTAATTTATTTTTGAGTTATTTGAATATATATAGTATTTCTTTCGTGTATTTTCGGTAAATCAGTTATATTTTTGTTAATAAAATTTTGACTTTATATAAAAGTAAACCAAATCCTTCGGATAAGAGTTTTTTCCGGATAATGACTATAGAAAATACATTGTATATGTCAATGTTTAACCTCAGAGCAATTAATATGCACGCAAGTGGTCGGGGGAAATACTATTGAAGATTCGCAGAGATTTGGTGTGTGACAAGGTGATGCTAAAACCAACTTCTCTTAATATTCTGCTTTCAGTGATGTTATGAGACTTGCACCAGAAGGCAAAATTGGTGCGTCTTTAAATTAGATTGATTGATTGATTGTTGGTTGCTTAAGGTCCAGTGACAAATATTTCATGCATGTTCAGGACGAGAACAAGTTAACAATAAAAACAATAGGTAGGTTTTGTCATATTAAGGACATTCGGGATGATGATCGGGAAAATTTAGACTGCCACTGGAAAATGATGGTATATTGGATTGGGACAGAAATTTTCCATTGCAACATAACACCTACGGACTCCTCAAAGAGTTGATGCAAGGGTTTTTAACGTGCAAAGAACGTGACACTCCCTTTACACAGGCATCGGACTTAACGTCCCCATTCTGGCCGGACGTGACTGCGAACTTGATACATCCTGCACAGCCAAAAGTACGCCCCACTTCGTTTTACTGCCGGTCGGGAGAAGACCAAGTGATCATGTTTCGTTTCCCCAGTCACCCTTGTGGAACTTTAAATCAGAAACAACAAAAATCCATATATGTAATCAAACTGATCGACATGTATCCTCACAACCTGACACTTTTATACGATCTCGCGCTTAGTTTCTTCCTTGTAGTTTGGATATGAAAACAGTGTTTTTGTGTAAAAGACAAACCTTTAAAAAAAAACCCAGAAAACTACGCAATTCAGACACAGTGGGGCCAAGGGATATGAAATATAGAGTTTAGCTCTGAACTCAATTTAGGGGATGCCATATCTGCTGCAGGAAAATTGAAGTCTATGTTAAGACTTTCAGAATTACATCAAGGTGTGTCTGAAAATATCAAGGATACATTAAAAAAAGAACAATTACTTCACCCTGCCACCAGTGCTCTTATGAGCTATGTCCTCGTTTTGATATTTCTATGGAAATGATGCCCGCATAGCTTGTTAATAGATATAGGAAGATGTGGTATGAGTGCCAATTATACAACACACCATCCAATTCACAATTTATAAAAGTAAACCATTATAGGTCACGGTCTGGTCTTCAACACGGAGCCTAGGCTCAAAAGTTCATTTAATAGTTAATTGATGAAAAATAACACAAAGGCGCTTCTGAACCGTATATTGTCCTTAAAGATAACAAAAATTCGTAAATATATGGCTATTACAAAATCAATCGTTTCTGTAGCAACATTCGCCCCATTACATTTGGGATTGGCAGTGCAGATACATCATGCATATGCATTATGCATATAGGAATATGGGTCACGAATATTGATCGAAACTTTGTACTCACATTTATTTTGTGTTTCCTATGCAAAGGTAAGACTATATCTGACAAGTTTGACCGAATCATGACGGTATTTACGCTCCAGGTAGCATTTGTACTCAAAAACTGTGTTTGCTTTGAACAAACTCTGTCCTGCGCCGAACTTGTTTTTATAAAAAAAGGGAAGTGTCTTGTAATGCTAATACGCGTACTGAATCCGCATATGATGACTAAGAGATTGATCCATGTTCCTATTTTATGAATACTTGAGCTATTGTGTGTCGCTTCTAAAAGTTATATAAGGATCATGACTGATTTTGAATTACAACATTAGAAAATTGGCATTGCATTGTATAATTTTTCATCCTTCCCTTAAAACATTAATGAGTTAACTTTTTTACCAGGATTATCCCACTAAAAAAATGATCATGCACCAAACTGACTTTGTTTTACACTCAATTTTTTTAAACCTCGCATTCGCCTCGGGTGACTATAGTATATTTTGTGTTATAACTGCTCTGTCCAGACTTTGCAAATACACAATATGTATTTATCTATAACTAGATACTAATTTTCACAAAATACACAACCTTTAAGATGCAAAATTAAAAACACTGTTTCAGCGCTTGAATTTTGTTTTTTTCAAAGATGGAAAAAATATTGAAATAATTTGATAAACTGGTGTTTTATACTTTAGAAAATAATTCTGTAATATACTTTAGTGAAATACTCTACACAATATGAAAGTTTATGGATGTGAAAAGGTCAAGGCCACTTCTTCTTTTGCTATGTCTTAAATGGAAAAAAATCAGAAGGTTCCAAATCAACGCCATTTTGTAATGGCAGCTTTTCATATAAGTAGTAAAATTTGTCGTTTTAACATCGTTTATAGCATATGCTTATGATTGAATCGTTTTTGTAGCATTCTATTGAATAAATACCAGAATATTTCTCCTTTTTGTCCTTGTGGTTGAAATGTTGATAATTTTAGGTCTGACCTTTGACCTCAATTTCACAAAATTGTGACCACTCTGGATTTTTACGACCCAACTTTTCTTAATGTACACGTTTTTGTCTTTCCACCGATATATAATTTAGGTGTGTGTTCTTCCGGACCATTAAAGTTTTAAAAATGAACTCTGGTTGCAGCACTAAAGGTATTGTATTATTTTATTACTACGTTTAAAGATTAAAGTTGATAAAGTTGATAAACATAGCAGGTGTCATTGAACTAAGTTTGAAAGGTAGCTTTGAGAACAGTGACAATAGAACAAGTTTCTGACGTTTTAAAATTCCGTCCAATGACGGAAACAATATCCGGACGTCTTTGTTTTTGTTTTTCTCCCAAATGAATCCAAACTTTATAATCATACGAATGGATGACAAATGTGACTATGCATGGTACCTATAGGACACAGAGGTTTGATAATTAGTTTATCGTGCAAATAAGAGAAGCGACACACAACAAGAGGTCATCTCGTTTAATAGTATAGTTTTTCTGTTTATCTTAACTGCACTGTTACGTTGTACTGGAACATATCATGACTATACTGAATAATCTAACTCTTATTCGACCAGAGTTAAACAGTTTTAATTTTTTCAAGACCTGAAGTTGTCGACCTTTGTTTGATGGCTTTTTACAATACTTGACCACAGTACTTCTAGGTCTAAGCATAAAGGAAACGACGGATTTCAAGGTTTGTACCGAACATGACCAAATGATCAAATGACTTCAAGGTCTGTACATAACTCCACCAATAAACATGTATCACTCCATTTTTTAATATATTCATGACATATACAATATTGTTGTAGACAATAGGTCAAACACTAATATTTTTGAAAAGTTTAGTGCAACAAAAAACTTCCCCATATTAATACATAGCTAGCAATTATTGATTTCAATTTCTGACCACTAAAACAAAGATTACTAGTTCGGGGAGAACATTTCAGGAACTAAAGTGTCGGCTCTTCCTTGACACTACTTGCGAGCATGGTCTTGGGAAACGATGATAGTCCGTCGGATGGGATGATACATAGTTGACCCGTGCTAAGAGAGGGCAATATCTCTTGAACGTAAAAGACACTCATGTAGTTTTCGAGAAAGAGCAGGCTAATGACGCTACAAGGCAGCACTCGCACCCCCAAAGTTGAAAGGGATTAATATAAGTTGCAATAACTTGTTTCCCAATCCCATATTAATCAACTAAATAAATGATCTAGAAACGAACTTGTCCTATACAAGTAGTGAATGTATCTCACTAACAAGTGGTTACAAAAGTTTTAAAATATACAATGAACGTGCATGGAATCGTTCAACCTATTTCTCTTTTTTAGCCGTGAATCAAATGTTATTTTACTAAAATATTTACTAATTAAAATCATTGTTAATATATGTAACATACCATTGATTTCAAATAAGAACTTACTTTTGGGGCCCTTTATAGCTTGTTGTTAGTAGTGAGCCAAGGCTCCGTGTTGAAGGCCGTACATTGACCTATAATGGTTTACTTTTTTAAATTGTTATTTGGGTGGAGAGTTATCTCATTGGCACTCACACCAGAACTCCCTATATCTGATTGATATATGGTTTGTAGAATTACGTACCCTCCATTGTCAAATTCCCGCATCACACTAAGGAATGTTTAAATGAACTCAAAGGTTAAGTTGAAAAGCAAAAAAGTGTCATCACAATTATATCTACAGAAAAGTACAATGGAACACAGTAGGGTTTTAAGAGGGACAATGAAATACAAAAGTATTGGTGCAAACGTTTTAGTTTGCTTGTGTTATAAAACATTACAAATATCCAGTATTACGCTGAATACTTTTACGGAATAAATTGCATCTGGTATTAACGTAAGATACTGTCATGAATATGTTAAATACACAATATTTAATCAGACTAATTTTTTGGGCCCTTTATAACTTGGTGTTCGGTAGAGCCAATACACCCTGTTGAAGACAGTACTTTGACTTATAATGTTTTTTTATGATGTGTGACTTAGATGTAGAGTTGTTTTATTGGTAGTCATTCCATCTGTTCTTATATCGATAGACAGTACACTGAATTAAGCGTATTTAAGGAATGGAATTATTCTTGTCATAGCTATTTATTTTGATAATGAATTCAACAGGACCATCATAATAGCACATTATGCATTTGTTTTAATAAATGAAACGATCTTGCATCAAGCTGTTGAATATTATGAATAGAAAGTATTTCAAAGAAAGCAGAACTCATTATATGCTTCAAAGCATGATTCGTGATTTAAAATTGAAATAAGTTATTCTCATCTGAATAAAAACAGTGAATAAAGTTTATTCGTTCCATTGGAAGCTCTCAATTAATTCATTGGTATAATAATAATGATATGTATTATGATTGCCATTAAAACAGCTATCTATCCAAGTTCACATTATGTAAGTTATTATAACGAGCCGTATGGCCTTTAACAATGAGGGGTAATAAGGCCGCCACAAAAAAAAAGTATATGAAACAATTAAATTGAGCAAGTCACGGTATAAATTATAACAAAACAAATTACGAAACAAAATACGACAAATATGAACCATGGATAACCTCTATAATACATACCTGAAACAGACACATAAAGAATGGGGCGTGTTTGAACTAAATTAAAGATAGACGACGAAAGATACCAGAGGCACAGTCAAACTCATAGATTGAAAAGATTAGACCGTTGGTTTTCCCGTTTGAATGGTTTAACACTAGTAATTTTGAGGTCCTTTATAGCTTGTTGTTCGGTGTGAGCAAAGGCACTGTGTTGAACGCCATACAGTGATCTATAATGGTTTACTTTAATAAATTGTTATTTTGATGGAGAGTTGTCTCATTGACACTCAAACCACATCTTTCTATATCTATTGACAACGCCATGGCTAAAAATAAAAAACAAACAGACAATTAATAGTACAAAAGACTAAACATAGAAACCTAAAGACTAATCACGAATCCCACCAAAAACAGGGGAAGATCTCAGGTGCTCCGGAAGAGTACGCATATCCTGCTATATATGTGTTACCCGTTGTGTTGCTTGTGTTATCAAAAATCTGGTGCCGAGTCTAATTTGGAAGGTCACATTCGTGAAAAGGAAAAGGGAATTGTAGTTACGAAATAAGGAACATATCCGATATCATCTGTGAAAAAGTTATTCAATCACGGTTCACAACTCCTGATGGCGTCCGTTAAATATACGAAGGGATAATTTCAACTGCACAATTTGGAACTCATGGTTCTTTATTAGAAGCATTCCCCTTTCAAGATTTCATGACATACAACTAAAAAACATTTAAACTATTTCTAATTGGTAAATCGTTGTCAGCAAATATTGTTTTGACTTACCAATTATCCAGACAGCCATTCATTAAAGAAAGTTATAGTTGAATAAAACCATGTGGTAAAGTTTAAAGGTAATATATATATGTATACGGTGTCACTACAATTATGTTTAAAAGTACGCTTATTGAAGGGGAACAACAGAACAAAAACTTGCGTTCAACGATACGGAAGTATTTGTTACTCGTCTTGTTAACCAAACAACTTGATTTAATGTCACGATATAGTCACAAATTGTTGGAAAATCATTTTTTTTTATTACATATAGTTTAAAAGGACATATTTGAAAATCTTATAAAATCCTTGTTATTTTTTCAATGTTTGTGAAAGGAAAGGGTACCTATGTTAAATGTAAGAAAACTCTAGAGATAATCATTTCCTGCCAAACTTGATGTCTATAACAATCACACGGACCCTTCATTTGTGTGTTGCTGTTTTGGTTCATTTTTTACATTCTATCAATTTATTGCAGTCTTCAAAAAAGTTGTTTTTCAATGAAAAAGCGAGCAGCCTTAAGTATGTATGTTAAAAAAATGAGATGCACATGTTAGGATATACAAAAAATAGATTAACCGGACTTGTTGTCTTGTTTATTAAAGATGTTGAATAAATCATTTATGTTATTTTGCCTTGGACTGATCGTAAGATTATTCCACTCTTTTTAAGTTTTTTTTATCTCTCGAAGATGAAATAAAGGAGATATCGTCGCGCTATAAATTTTCTTAAAGAAATTTGCATTATAAACTGATGCTTTGTATTATATCTATCGATGACATTAACAAAACTATATTGTTTTCAAATGAAACCACTTTGCTATATCATTTAAGTTCAAACGATAGTGTATTTAAAACTTGCAATTTTATCATTAATGGTGATGTTTTATAGATTTTTCAGAATTATAAGGAACATTTAAAGTTTTTTGTTTCTCAGACAGAGGGTTTTGCAATTTTCAAAGTTATTTATTTCATAAATAAAGGCAACAGTAGTATACCGCTGTTCGACAGTCAAAATCGATTAAGGGAAAACAAATCCGTATACAAACTAAAACTGAGGTCAACACATCAACGATAAGAGGAAAACACGGAAACACTGAAGTGAAAAAAAAACAAAAACAAACGACAACGCAACACACACAGAAACGAATGACTGTACAACAACTGCCACCCTCCCGACTCGGCACAGGTTATTCCAAGAACAAATGGTGGACCGAACCCTGTCCCACGGCAAGCCAAACCTCGCGCTCCATGACAATGCTAAATTTAACACCAAAGCAACAACACTAAACGCATGGACTAATGTACCAAAAAAAAGCATGAACATTACGAGCAGAAAAATACACAATAAACATTACAATAGGTCATTTCGACATGTAAATAGTAATCAAAGGTACCAGGCTTATTATTGTTTCGAAAACATACCAGCATATGCATATTGACGAGTATTTAACTATTGATTTAAATACGTTACATTAACAAACGAACTTATAAGTAGTTAAATCCGCACTACTCTTGACAAATGTCAGTAAACGAAGTATATAGTCGACATGAATATTGCGTCCATATTTGACCTTGAAAAGACAAAATAAAATCACTTGACATGTATAAAAAGGTGTTATTTTTTTGGTTTAGAAATCAATAGAACATGAATGAATAAATCACTGTCATTTACATTCTTTGATAATTGAGACGAAATTGAACATAATCTAGATACTAAATTGTACGTAATTTGTTAAAGTCCTTGAGACACAGTTATAATAAATATATTAACATTAATAGCCACATTGCATGCAACTCAAATTTTAAGGTGCATATCACGTTAAAATGTATATTTAGACATCATTGTGATAATCTTCCATACAAAATTATTTGTTTCGTTTAAAACTTTAAAGATTAAACTGATAAACATAGTCAGTATCTTTGAAATGTGTTTGAAAGGATGCTTTTTAATGAGAAAAATTGAACAAAGACTTTTTTGTGACTCCGGTGACGCGGACGTATTACTTCATGCATTATGTTAAAAAAAAACATTAAATACCTTTATTTAATTTATTTTTGAAAATGCATCGGTCGTTATAGAATTATACAAGAATATTTTAACAATTTTATATTTATAGCGTTATGTTTTTAAATAGTTTGTGGGCAACTGAATCAATTGATATAAATAAATGTGCACGTTTGGGTTGATCTTTGTAACGATACACACACGTCGTTCAGGTCAAGTAGGGTCACCCCAGCCGTGAGCATTAAATGACACATTCGTGTTACTTGTTGAATAACTTAAACATATACCGAATTTGGATTTCAATTTTCTTTATTTTAAATATTTTTGATGCAGTTCAACGAGTTCCCTCTCTCTCTCTCTCTGTCTGTCTCTCTCTCTCTCTCTCGATTGATTGATGACTGAAAGTTTTCTAGTCTGCATTTACAGAAAAAATCAATGTATTTTTATTAGAAGAATTTTGTTTATATTGCTACACATCAAACTATTATTTAGAAACCTTGTATATAATTGTAATATTGAAATGGTTGACATTTTTCTAAGAATGCCAGTTTTTGCATAATTTTTAAGTATGCGACTTTTACTTTTACATCTTTTATCAATTTTACCTATTAAATAATACATTTTGTTTACAAATCTGGTTTTACTTTCTTTATTTCCCTGAAGATAATGTCATCTTTATATGTATAATATATAATGAAATGCAATAAACATTTTGATTCCATGGATAATTAATTTGTTAAGTTAAAATGAGTATTCACCGAGAAATTTTCCAACATGTAAAAACATTGAATTTTTTTTTTAATTCCCTCAAGTTAACGATCTTCGGCCACACCTTTAAAACATTGAAACCGCTTAACCACTCTTCGACCGGTCGTTATTTAAAGACCATGATATAATTATCTTTAGAATTATGCGTATGCTAGCCGTGACACATTATTCATATATTTAATCTTCCCTACTTGGCACCGTAAAGACAGTAATATAGATAACAGTCGAAATAATTCGATATGTTAAAGATATTTACTCTACTTGGCACCGTACTGACAGTTATATAATAACTGTCGAATTTTGATTGTTACAAGATATAAAATCATACACAATTTTCCTCATTTTATTTTTTCTATAGTCTCTTGGTCATTAGTTAGGTATACAATATCTGATACATGTCTTCACCATTCAAATATCAAAACAGTGTTTCAGTATCAGACCAGATAAACATATTTTATTTATTTCTGCAAAAAAGTTTTTTTAAGAATACTTAATAATTGAAATTGAACTGATAAGTTTGTTCTCAATGGAATTCATTTAGACTTTTTTAATGTGTATTCATTATTAATTACTACTTTGTTATCGAATTGAACGAGGTTCACATCTAAATACTTGCAAAAACAGGAAAACAAATATATAAGTTACAAATCAATCGAAATTTGTTTAAATGCGACATGCTTTTGAGAAGTTAAAAATTGACGTCTTTTCCTTTAAGGATATTCTTCAGGTATTTGTTGCAGCTGAAACAAAAATCTGATAGGAGTTCAGAAGTTAAAGATTGAAAAGTAAAAGCTTGTACAATATATAAGATATCTATTTAATAATTCTTCCTCTGAGAATATTCGCAAGGGAAAGGAAAGAAAATAATCTTCTAGTATACTCAACAACCCTTTCATTTTAGATCAGTTTATAGCCGATTCAATTATTTAAGTACATCAGCCATAAGCGTTCACAGGGAAATTTTTCAAAAATGTTTAAACATTGTAATATCTAAAATCCCGTCTAATTGCCTTTGATCACATCTTTAGAATATTGCACAACTTCAAAACACTACGACCGACCGTTATCAAAGGACATTATAATTATCCTCAAAATTATATTAAAATTAACCGTAAGGTATTTCGGACTATACATTTATCTTTTTTATCCTACCTTTAACCGTAGTGGTAGGAATAGAGACAACATACGAAATTGGACTGTATTAAGATATCAAATCGTACACAACTCTCTCTCTCATTTCTTTTAATGGTCCCTGCCCTAGGTCAAGATAAAGACATATACCTTCATAAAACTAGTTCGTAATAGCATACACATGACACATGAAATTTTAAAAAGCAGTTGTCACGTTTGATGATTTTTTCACATATCGTTGTAACAGTCCTCCATTTAGACAAAATGATATTTAGATAATTAATAACTTTACAGATCGGAGTTGATAAACATATCCAGTATCTTTACAATTACTATTAAGATGATGTTTTTTGAAAAGGAACAACGGAACAAAGACTATTTGTGCCTTTTAAGACGCGGACGTAATAGTTTGTTGTATCATTGTATACGTGCCACAGTTTTAGTAGACTATTGCTGCCTCATTCCAAATGTATCTATAACGAATATATCTTTAATTGTTACAGAAACAAGATGAAAAAAAGGTTTTTAAACAAAATATACATTACCGTATCAAAAGAAAAACAAAACTGAATGTGTGCAAAAAATGATACCTTTTTATACAAGACAATACACGATATACATATATCTAAATAAACAGGATCACTATAACACAGTATGCTAGTTTGAAATGTATGTTATGATGTTACAAGACAAACGGCTGTGTATTTAGTTATACATATCATAAACAAAATAAAACAAGTCAAGCGACAAAATATAGCATATGCATACACATTATGTAAAGTTCGAAATATGCATGTTACGAGTGCAGGCAGATGCTAATTTGCTAATCGGTATATTTAACTTTCAACATTCACCATATTGCTAGCAATTGGTTCGATATGCAGATTTTCTAACTAAACACAATATAAATTCGATTATTGATTACCATGATTACCATGAAAAAAGTGTTTCTTTTATAGTACAAATGGGGAAAATACATGAATTATCCATGAGATATTTCGGACTCTCTCTTTCTCTCCCCCATTTTTTTTTAATTGTTTGACATTATCTAAGAATGCCATTATTTTTATATATTTTTAGGATGCGACCTTTATAAATGTTTACCTATTAAATTGTCTTTTTTTTAAATGTTTCACCAAAATATATTTTCAATATCGAAAACTTGTTCTCCTTCATTCCCCTTAAAGGGGCACTAGCTGTCAGATCGATGATCACCGATTTTCCTCAAATTCTCATATTTTATTTATAACAATATAAAACATTCAAAAGTCTAAAGTAAACAATTTACAGAGCATATGGTCGATTATATGTAGCCTCGCGTCGTCTGTATTTTAGACCAGACGCCATATCAGTAACTATCGAGCTGAACTCAGATGACCATATAAGCGATGTAAACATAAATATAGATATAAATAGATTAAACCAACTCGTGCAATTGAATTACTATACATGTAGGTATGTTTAATTTTTTTCATAGATTAAAAATATATCGTTTTTACTTGTATAACATGTATAAGAAAGGTGTTTTGTGGATTGAATCAGTCTTCTTATGATTAATCTTTGTTTCACTTTCAATTTTGACATTCTTTTCATTTAAATAACCATGTTATAAAACTTTTATTAATAAGAGACAAAATGTTATGAACTTTACTCCATTGCTAAATAGATGTGCATAATCTCACACTGGCATGTGCACTATATTTCATTTAATTTGCAAACAATTTAAACTATATATAATTAGTATATGTATACAAAATAAAATATTAAACGTTATAATTTAAAAATCTTTCTTTAAAGGCCATCAACTTTTAGAATTTAATGCACAGTATCCTTATATATGTTTCCTTTGAGTAGTAGTGGCTTAAGCCAAGGTATCAACAAATAGAATTCCCTACCCCATCAGCTGGTAAAAGAACTTCAGGTTACTGATGGATGCAGTCGAGGATTATGCAAGAAAAGGGGTTTAGTGCGAACCAGACGAACCTGAACTGGACACTGTCAGAATGGATCAAAGCTATTCGATCATGAATTCAGAAGCGCATTCAAAAACTACTATATATACTATGAGCACAAGAGTTACTAATCCTTTCAAGAATCCTTGTTGTGGATGTTTTATCCTCTTTACATGACAAATATGTCGTTGTTATAGCAGATAAAGCCTCCAATCATAGTGTCTTCATATGTGAAGACCAGTATTTGCAATGTCAAACAACAGAGCTTGGACTAAACAAAACTACTGGTAACCCTACATATTCTTTAACCAAGGACAACATTTTACACAATCACAATTCTGCCCTTCTTTCTTTTGGTATTAAATAAAGAAAACGAAGAAAATCTACCGTAATTATACAGGATACCAAACATTCATAATGAACGATACATAGCTGAGTCATCAACATGTTTGGATTAACATCTTTATAAAGTACTGACTACTATTCTTTCTACAGTTACAGATGGCCTTCAAAAATATTTTGATGAGATATATTCTACCAGTGGTGTTTACCATTCACATTTCCTATAATACCACATCTTCTTTTTTATGTTCGGAAAAACAACAATCAGAAATGAACACAGTTTTGAACTAACAATAAAAAGAAAGTAAAAAAAAACAAAAACACACACAATAATTAGGTCTTTCCACTTTTCTGTGGAAAGACCTATTGTTTTTCTTCTGATTATTTTTTTTTTTTTTCTTCCGCCTAATTTTGTTCTTGCGATAAACATTTGTTTCGCAATATGTCGCTTAGATATTTTGTATATGATATCGAACAGTTTATGCGCTTTTGAAATTTACCCTGCGTAAACAAATACTTTTCTTTGTAGGAGTTATCTCCCCAAACACTGTTTTCCTTGTTAGCGCATCTCCTTCGCAACCGTAAAAGATTATGACAAATTTATTTTACAAAATTGCTCGTTATATCCTTCGCATGATTTGTCCTATTTTGACCGAAGCGATATGACCGCTCCATATGAGAGTTATTTCCCCTTATGCATCTGATATAAGTGATATGAATTTCTATCTTATAAACCATAAGTGATAGAGACCTAGGATCTTTTGATTTGAGGTCCTTGGTCCGAA
Organism: Mytilus edulis; assembly: GCA_019925275.1. Classification (NCBI taxonomy): domain Eukaryota; kingdom Metazoa; phylum Mollusca; class Bivalvia; order Mytilida; family Mytilidae; genus Mytilus; species Mytilus edulis. The sequence goes on from CM034354.1 coordinate 28,758,328, forward strand.
AAAATGAAAATTAGGTCAAGGTCAAAGGTCAAGGTCATATTTTAATATTTGAATTTGGCTTATTTTCACTTATATCCAAAGACTGTATAAGATATCAACAAATTATTTTTACTAAATTGTTAGTTGCGACATGTCGTAAGATGTAAATTTTGATTGCAAGCGAACGTTGAATGTGAAAGGGAGTTTTCTCCCCTCTTGTATTAAAAAATACGCGTTTGGTGATATAACTCATTAACTAAATATAATTAAGACCTATGGTCTTTTGATTTGAGGTCCTTGGTTTATGACCTTGAAATTGATCTCAAGGTCATAGCTTAATTTGACGTTCTATATTTTGACCTTTGCTTTTATTCTATATGTATACATGATAAAGATATACAACTTTTAGAAAAAGGTATCAAGCCATTTAACCTTGAAAAAAAAACAACCGGAAGTGACCTTTTGTAAACCGGAAGTAGCTATTTTTTGTACTTTATAAATATAAAAGTATATAGAACCAGATATTTTTGGAATCGGTTTCAAGTAAATATTTAAATATAATCGGAAGTAACATTTTTCAAACCGGAAGTAACAAATTATCTCCCTTATTTAAAAAAAAATGTATGGAAACAATATATTTTTGGAATCAGCTTACTAGGAGCTATCATTTGACAATTGAAATGACATTTTAAACTTAGTTTCACAACTTTTCATATCAAAAAGGATGGAAAGACCTTCAATTGTTCTCTGAATTTATTTATTTTTTTCTTCCGCCTAATTTTGTTCTTGCGATAAACATTTGTTTTGCAATATGTCGCTTAGATATTTGGTATATGATATCGAACAGTTTATGCGCTTTTGAAATTTACCCTGCGTAACCGAAAACTTTTCTTTGTAGGAGTAATCTCCCCAAACACTGTTTTCCTTGTGAGCACAACTCCTTCGCAAACGTAAAATATTATGACAAATTTATTTTACAAAATTGCTCGTTATATCCTTTGCATGATTTGTCCTATTTTGACCGAAGTGATATGAATGCTCCATACGAGAGTTATTTCCCCTTATTCATTTGATATAAGTGAATTGCATTTCTAACTGGTAAACCATAATTGATAGAGACCTAGGATCTTTTGATTTGAGGTCCTTGGTCCAAAAAAATGAAAATTATGTCAAGGTCAAAGGTCAAGGTCATATTCTAATTTTTGAATATGGCTCATTTCCACTCATTTCCAAAAAACGTTTAAGATATCGACAAATTATTTTTTCTAAATCGTTTGTTGTGACATGTCGTAACACGTAAATTTTGATTGCAAGGGTACGTTGAATGTGAAAGGGAGTTTTCTCCCCTTTGGTATTTAAAAATACGCGTATGGTGATATAACTCATTAACTAAACATAATTAAGACCTATGGTCTTTTGATTTGAGGTTCTTGGTTAATGACCTTGAAATTGATCACAAGGTCATAGCTTAATTTGACGTTCTAGATTTTGACCTTTGCTTTTTCCCCATCTGTAATACATAATAAAGTCATGAGACTTTTTGACAAACGGTATCAAACCATTTAAACTTAAAAAAACAACCGGAAGTGACCTTGTGTAAACCGGAAGTAGCTATTTATTGTACTTTATTACATAAAAGTATAAAAAACAAGATATTTTTGGAATCAGTGTCAAGTAAATAGTCAAATATTATCGGAAATAGAGTTTTTCAAACCGGAAGTAAGAAATTATCTCCCTTATCTAAAAAAGATTGTTTAGAAACCATATATTTTTGGAATCAGCGTACAATAAGCTATCATTTGACGATTGAAATGACATTTTAAACCTATTTTTACATCTTTCATATTAAAATACATTGTTTTGGTGGAAAGACCTTCAATTGTTCTCTGAACAATTGGTTTTTAATTATACTTGTTTTCCTTTCATGATCATAAAGGTATGTCATAAAAATAATTGTGGTCTTAAAATTGATTTTTAAGAAGAATCTACTTATGCAAAGCTGAACCTTCCAAGCTGTCCATGTGATTGTCTCCATATGCTAGTTAAAAAATTAGAGTAGATGTGTTTATTTTTCAGGCTTAAAATGTCAGTATAACTTTCCTTTGAACAGTCGGATTATAAATGTGTCGAGTTTTGTTTTAGGATAACAACAATTAAGGAAATGCCAGGATATATTTAGGAAACTGTTGTGGTACATACCACGTTTTTTTCCCATTTGGAACCTCAACAATGACATCATAACGCACGTTACTATGTAATGAGTCTTGACCTATACAGAACACTTAATGGACGTCAAAGGCTCACAGAGGGGGGAAATATCGTGCATCCGTCAATAATACGTTTGTTATTGATAATAACGAGAATAACACACCATATTATACCTTATTAATGTATTAAAGTGTTTTTACAATAAACTACATACATGATAAAACTATATTCACACCAAATTACAAAATCAGATGCCGAAATATATGTAATTCATGATGAATGTTTAACAAATATCTTATACTAGAAAAAATATTTAGGCAGGTTAAAGAAGATAACTGTATTGTATTTTAAGCTCCGACTGCATCAATTGTTGATTTGATGGTCTCAAATTAAATTTACTAATTACGTGTTACAGGAGGCAATACACCGGTTTTGCGACCATCAAATCATCAATTTATGCCGTCGGAGCATAATATACAATATTGTTATCTCAATTATTATGAAAGTGACAGAAAACAACGTCAGACCTTACATTTGCAATCTGACGTACGTCGTCTGCGCTTTCGCGTACGTTTTTATAGTATCAATTGCGAATATCCAATGATAATGACTGTTACAACAATGTTACATCAGAGTTCGTAATGTATGTGTAATTTAGGTCCAAGGCAGGGCATATACTATGCTCATAAAATATAAACTCTTAGCCGGGAATGTCATTTTATACATCCTGTTCAACACCGGAATATCATATATTGTAACAACCTTACATAAAATACAAAAAATATAGGATGATACGAAACTGGTATTATATTGCATAATGCTATCAATGATTCAAATGGAGAAACATGAATCTTTGAAATTATGTTATACATTGACCGATCAGATTCACACTTGAATGCAAATGTCAAAGCCGACATTTAAGTATTGAATTCTTCTTTTTCAAAAGGTCGGTTTCCATCATAAAATTAATGACCCCGAATAAAGATAAAAAAAATAAACATGAATACGTTTAAAATTTGAAATGAGACATTTAATTTAACTAGAATTGTCTGATGTCCAAAATCTAACAACATGGTAAGATTCAGATTCAGCATATACAAAAAGACCACAAAATTAATTTTAATTGAAATCTAAACAAAATGAAAATTTGTCCCTTTAAGCCTTAATATAAACTTATTTGAAAAAAGGCTTCAAAATAAAATAAAAATAAATGCACAATAAGATTCAGCAAAATATACAGCCGCAAAAATTCAGTGTTTAATGAATGTTTCAGTTTAGATCCTTTTGACATCAATGTATATCCACACAATAATAGGGCCCAATATCCCAAAAGAACTATACAAGTTTAGAACCCCTAAAATCCTCATTGCATTATACGACGCAAAGTTTTTTTGGTGGTTATACACAATATTTATCAAAGGTACCAAGATTATAATTTAGTACGCCAGGCGCGCGTTTCGTCTACAAAAGACTCATCAGGGAAGCTCAGATCAAAATAGTTATAAAGCCAAACAAGTACAAAGTTGAAAGGCATTCAGGACCCACAATCCAAAAGTTTTGCAAAATAGGCTAAGGAAATCTGAATAGAACAAAATAGTGTTAATATATGAATAGATATTAGAAATAAATGTCATGCAGCAATACCAAAAATCTCTTAATATTATCAATGACAGAAGATCAATAGTTAAATGAGCAATTAATTATGAGTTTGAATGTCCCTTTTGGATATTTTGTCTTCTTTTTGCATATAATGAATAAACAACTAGAATCAAATGAAATATACATTTACACAAAGTATATAAAAAGTTTAAAAATATAGAATTATTATGTTAAAGGATAACCTCTTTAGACACTCATGCAAAATGAACCAATCGGTTTTGTAATCCAAAGTTTACTTTATAGCTTGATTTTGTATTGTTGGAGGATGGGTCACCTCCAAATCCATTTTTTAGTTTTGGTATTATAATACGTGCAAATCAGACAAAGGGAATCATAGTTGATCCGATTAAACCATAAAAGTACATCATTACCTACACAAACTGGTTGCACGTACACTTGCTCAAAGTGTTACATTTATCACATTAACCATAAGGATATTGGTTGCGGATTGGCATTTTAAAAGGGGGTGACCTTGGAATTAGCCTATATGAGGCTCAAAGCAACAACCGAATATAAGGCTTCTAAGAATATAATAAATTATTGATTGTATACCTATTTGTTGATAATTTTTTAGTTTAATAAGTTATTAACTGGTATTTTAAGATGTTGTTTTTACTCTAAACTTGTTACAGAACAAAACAATGGTGGAAGTTTAAACATTAAAACATAAATATTACTAAAATAACAGTCTTATGTGCAGATTGACCTGATAAATTGCCAGGACTAAAATGTTAGGCAGTTAGGCTTATTTCCAAAATATACGAGTATTTATTATCTCAACTTATAATCTGTAAGCACAATGAAGAATACATTATTCTTTTTACATAAGGTTTGCCTCACGATGAGTTTTATGGCTGTTGAGTGTTTTAGGCTCAAGTACAATATTTTTAAGTAATTATTGTGTTTTAAGTTTTTCTTAAATTTAGATATTTTTGTAGCATGTTATTTTTAGGAATCTGACGTTCGTTGTATATTTCATTTTAAAGATATGACACAATATCATAATGTGCTTAATCATTATTATACAGGTGTTTTCTTTCGTTTCACAATTGAGAAACAAAAATGGGTCCATAGAACACGGATGCACCACTCTCTCTATTATTTGCTATGTAATTCAATTTAAGAATTGTAATTTGCAAATTATAAATTGCTGAGGTTTTATATCATGTCAATATAAATTCTATAGAATTTATAGTAAGATATATATTAAGTAACAATAGACTTATCATTATTAAGGAAAGTATGTATTGAGGCGAGAACATTTCTGTCTAAAGAATTTGATATTTATATATTCAGAATATTATATCTAATAGTATGACATATGAAAGCAGGACGATAACACATAAAAAGCACTATCAAGTTTCTTTTATAATACACATTTTGATGTCGTCAGTCTTTTATAATGTGAAAAACAGTGACGGTAGAACATTGATAACATACATTTTCTGTTATTTGCGATTACTGAATTTAGATCTTTTCTACATTACATATCGACCGGCAGTTTTAATTTTGCGAGTTAGTTCATCCCGCTTATCATTGTAATAACAATGCTCGTAATTTCACGTGTTCTACTAGACGTCGTTTCCAGTGTTCACGCTTGATAATTTGGCTTTAACATGTCACGCTTACAAAAAAAATCAAAACTTAAATCCATTTACCAAATTTTCATCAACATCAAGCTACGAATACAAAATCGAACTTAACCTGGTTCAACCCACCCTTTTTTGTCTTTAAATGTCCAAGCCAGGAAAACGGCAGTTGTTATCTTTTAATTTTAAAACACAACATATATAAAAGAAACTTACCCATTGATACATAAATGCTCCTTGGTATGCAAAGGCTTTTGAAAGAATGAATGGATTTCATCGAGCTTAATTTCTTTTAAAAAATGTTTCAGTTGAGTGAACCGTGATATTCGATTTAAAGGGATGCTGTTTCAATAGACGCGATGAAATGGAACAAAGACGTATTATCATACTTATATTCACGAGGAAGTTTCTGTTAACATGCTACAGTACAAAAAAAAATGTAAATATCTTAATAAAAGAGGGACGAAAGATACCAGAGAGAGAGAGAGAGAGTCAAACTCATAGATAGAAAATGTACTAACAACGCCATGGCAAAAAAAAAAGACATACAGACAAATAATAATACAGAAGACACAACAGAAAAAACTAATGACTAAGCAACACGAACTCCACCACAAACTTGGGGTGATCTCTGGTGCTCCGGAAGGGTTTTCGATTTTTGAGTTTTACTGTCCCTCTGGTATCTTTCGTCCCTCTTTGATATAAACTATAAGCCGGAAACAATTAGGAATATTTGTTAAGTAATTGATTAGCGAAAATAATCTGTGAAGATAAACTTGATGACATAGTGCAACAATTAGATATATTTGAAGATAGATGCTTCAATCTTTTAATCATTTAAAAAAAAACCAGCTGTGTCATAGTTTATGTATTTAAAATGAATAATCAATCATTGTCTATATATTGGCATATATAGCACATTTTAAATAGAAGACAAATGAAAATATTCCGATTTCGATTACCTCAACTACCCTAACCAATGAGCTCATAATTAGCAAGTGAATGTCATTGTAAATATAGAAACAATAAACGTAAAGGTGATCACAAGGCACATCAGGGTATTTTGTTTACTGGAAAATAACATTGATTGTCTATAAGCTCGATATCATAAACTTTACCAAAAGCATCATTTCATAATTACGACAGTCCTGTTGATATAAATACGTAGGTACTTTCTTCGGTCAACATACTTAGATACTCAAATTGTTACGGTCACCATCTAACACATAAGGCTTATTAAATATATATATAAATAATTTAATTTTGGATGTAACGCGTCTTCTAATTGGCTGCCGTTAATTTGTTATCAGCCCACAAACATAACTTAGTCATGTGACCATGACGTCATCAACGTTTTTTCGTGGTTTTCTACGGTTTAAAATGGAATTTATAATTAAATTATAAGAAATGACTATGAATAAAGGCAACAGTAGTATACCGCTGTTCATTTTTTTTGTTTCTGTCTATTGGAAATAACATAAAAATGTGGTGCACACTGTTAAATACCCCGCTACGCGCGTTTTTCAGTGTGCACCAATATTTTAATGTTATTTCTTCATAGACAGAAAAAATGTTAGAGTCATTCTAATTAAAAAATCATATAATAGATTCGACTGATTTAGATGTTTAGTTGACGTAATTCAATTTACGCATCATGATTTGTAAATCATCATTACTCCAAACATCCTTCAATATCTATAACATTGAAAGGTAACATTATACTTATAATGATTAGGTACAGTATAAAGAGAGCTCAAGAAAAAAAAAATATATTTAAAAAAATTCTTATCTAAATAATCAGATTATAAGATTTAATAGTATGACATCTGAATGGAAGATGATAAAACGTAAACAACACTATCATGTTTCTTTCATTATGTAAAATTTTGATTTCGTGAGGTTATTATAATGTGAAATAAAGTGACTTTATAATATTGGTGATACCCTTTTTTTTTATTTTTAGATTACGAAATTCACATCTTTTCTACAACACATATACAACTTTAAATTGTCTAACTTAAAAATAAATTATTTTCTCTAAATAAAAAAAATAGTATGTACAGATACAAAAAAAAGACACCTTTTATTATGTTATAGATAATCATACACTCAAATTAACTTTTAATTTGAGGGAAAGAATTTTTTATGTTTACTTTAAAAGAAACAAATTCTTTACAAATATAAATTCGTGGCATGATTGAATGTATATCAAAACACCCGATCTTGTTATCGTAGCATTTTAAGAGAGGTTATAAAGACCAAAGATGACGTTGCAATTATTTCTATATAATATTAGGAATATGTATCTTACTTAAAATTCTTGTACACAGTAAAAGTATAAAGTTTGGGTATCTGTTATACAATACCTGGTCGTATATGCTTCATTTAATAACAAACACCTGTTTACGTATGGTAATCCAAATTGTTATTTTTAGCTCTAAATAATTTCGTCAAAATAAAATTTCTTAAAACTAGGTAAACAGGTGTGTTTTTGTCGTCTCAGGTTTATTTTTTATTAAAGAGATCTTTCACCTAAAATAATCAAATCCTTACAATCAACTTTGTGGTATGTGATAGAAACGTGTCATACTTCATGCTTAAGTCTCCAACTTTGAATATTGTTGTAAACTTATACCTGTATCGTGTCAACATTACTACATTATTAAACCTTCTATTACAGAAAAGTATTTAAATAGTTAAAATTACTTTGTGGCATCCATACGAATTGTCCATCTGATTTTGATCCTCAGTAGTAGAGTAATACTATTTGAACACTTGATCATTCATGTAATTATTTTTCAGTCATCATTATTATTTATATATAGTCCAACAACTTTCACTATTCATTTTCTGCGTGTAGAAATAGTTTTTACTAGTATATCATTATATCTTATAGTCTCAAACAACAAAAATATGGCTAAGACACAATTGCCGTGAATGAAGTTGATCAAGTTTAATTTCTGCTTAAAGATGTTTTATTTGAGTAAACAGTGGCGTTCATACAAAAAGCAATATTCTGCAATTTAGTGCAAATTAGATATAGTTCTGACTATTGCTTGGATCGGAATAAGCTCGTACGCAAAAACGTTGAAAAATCATTGCTTGTTAAAAGAAATCGTCAAAATTAAAACCATTAAAAAATACAGAATATACTTTGATACTGAAATTCCTACAGTCAACATCTATCACAAAAGCACCGTGTAGAACGTCACTTGCGGGTTGTAGGCTATGTTTGACATAGTTTTAAAACCATTAACTTTTTCACGAAGAAGCTATCGTTTGGTAAAATTCCATGATAGAAATTCATTTGTATATAAATCATACTGGAAAAAATCGTCAAAAGTTGTTTTTATAAATCATAAAACTTGCATATAAAGTCTTAAAATCTGCAACACAGAAAGTAGAGAGAGGTGTTTGAGAAAACAGAGCAATGGAAAAGTTTGCTACACGGTAAAAAAAAAAAGGACTAATCATGTCATTGTTTCGACTGATTTAGTTGACATTACTCAATTCACGCGTAAAGATTTTCAAATCACCAAAAACGTCCATCTGTTTTTGCTATATATATATCACTCAAATTGTATAGATAACATTGGAAGGTTACATTATATTTTGAACGATTAAGGACAGTATGTAAAGAACTGAATAATGTTATGTCTAAAGAATTAATATTTAAATATTCAGAATATTAGAGTTGATAGTATGTCATCTGAATGCAGGATAATCAAACGTAAGTTTACTTTCATGTTTCTTTCATTAAGTAAAATTTGAATATTCAGTCTTCAATAATGTGACAAACATTGACTATAGTATAGTGTCACTACACTTTATGATTATTGAGATAACGAAGTAAAGATCTTTTCTAAATCACAAAAAATACGGCATTTAAAATATTTGCCAGTAAAAAGTAAAATCATAAAATTACTGAACTCTGATATAAATTTAAAACAGAAAGACCCTAATCAAATGGAAAAATCTAAAGCACAAACGCATCAAAAGAATGTACAACAACTGTCATATTCCTGACTTGGAACAGGTATTTTCATCGATGTGTGAAAAAAACAAACACACACAATAGGTTAAAATGTCACAAATAGTACAACAGAGACACGAAACCCATCAAAAACAAGGGGCAATCTCATGTGCTCGGGAAGGGTAAGAATATCCTGTTCCACATGTGGCATCCGTTGTACTGCTCATGTTATTGCACAGCCTTTAAAAATTCTACATCGGTAGGTCACATGCATGGAAAGGAACGGGATTAAAGTTACGGTCAATCAACTCGTGGTGACGTCCATAAACCTTACGAAGTGATAATTTAAACTTCGTCATTTGGAAGTCTTGGTTTAAAAATGAAAAGTTAACACTAATAGTAAAGCTGAAAACATGTCTAAGTAAGCTCATTTCGCTTATTATTCTGTTTACAACGCGTATAATTTTACGTGTTCTGTCCAACTTCGTTTCCCATTTTCACGCAACAAAATGATGTTTTACCAACTAAACAAATCAACGTCAAGCTGCGTATAAAAACTCTTTAATCAGTTTTTGAGTACCATTACATTTAAATACTAACGTCCGACATATATGTCAACCATGTTTATAAAGCTTGCAATAACCAAAGAAATCGACATTGATATATTCAGTAATATAGAAATAGGAGAATCATGTTTAATTATTGTTTACCAACACAAGTACGACGTTATATGTGCGGTTATTTTTCTCTCCATTCAAATCTGTGGAAAATCTATTTATATTAAAAATTACATCGATCACATGTACAATTCAACAATCTTTTGTTCGGTCACTATTGATTCATCTGTGTGTTTTACATTAGAACAACACTATTTACAAATATCAGTTTGGTCGAATTTGTTTTTTGATAATCTTAGTTCATGAAACTTTTCGTAACTTTGGTTCAAAAACATTACAAGTGGTGGTAAAATGTTACAATCAGAATATGACACAGGCGTTATTTTCATGTAACACAACATATAACAAAAAATGTAAATAATTATTCAGAAAATAAGAAATAAGTAGCAACCTTAAATAAAGGCAACAGTAGTATATCGCTGCTCAAAATTCATAAATCGATAGAGAAAAACAAATCCGGGTTAATAACTAAAACTGATGGAAACGTATCAAATATAAGAGAACTACGACACAACATCAAAATGTAACACACACAGAAACGAACTAAAATGTAACAATGGCCATTTTCCTGACTAGGCACAAGGCATTTTATGAAACAATGGTGGGTTGAACCTGGTTTTGTGCCATGCCAAACCTCCCGTTTTAACGGCAGTGTTAATTAAAACATTAAAATGACATTACACAATAAATAAACAGATAAATTGGAAAAAATATAGGACAGAGAAACAAACGAATAATAGCCGTCAAAAAGTAAATGGTTACAAAATAATTGTATACGCCAGACGCGCCCTACGTCCACACAAAACTATGCTGAGATGTAAAAAGTTTAAAAGCCATAACATCTACAAAGTTGAAGATCGCCGAGGACCAAAAGTTCCAAAAAGTTGTGTCTTAAATCAAACAATATCTGTTTTCAATATAGAAGTGCTTGGTGATAAGGCTGATGCTATCCTCTGGGATTACGAGTCAACCTGTAAAAGTACCGGTATCGACTCAGTGGATATAGACTAATAAACTTAATTGCTCCAGACGTAATTCGACAATTTATGTTTCTTTAGAAAAACTCGAAAATGATATTTTAATTGGGTATAAGGATGTACATAGTTCTTTTCCATTGTATCCGAAATCGATGAGATATTTTACCTCAGACAATAAACTCTTACACTTCCTTTGTGGTAAGCCTCAAAGAAGCGTCCGACTTCATAGTTTTGTCTATTATTATGTTGTAAATAACCGTACACTTTAGTTAAAAATGAAACTTTACAAAATGAAGTTCGCGAAATGATAAAATGTATTTTAACGCACATAGCTGTATAGTATTGCTATCGTATAATTTTTAAAGAGAGATCTTAAATTCTAAAAATGACGTGGCAATTAATTCAATTTTAAACTAGGGATATGTTTCACATTGAAAATACTTGCACCCCGTTGAGTATAATGTTTCTGTTTCTGTTATACAATATCGTTTCGGCTATGCTTCATTAATAACAAACGTCTGTTTAGGTATAGTAATGCAATCTGATATTTATACCTCTAAATAAATTCGTCAGAATAAAATTATCATACAACTAGGTAAACAGGTGTGTTTTGGTCGTGTCAGGTTTATCTTTTATAAAGAAGATATTTCACCCCAAACATTCCACACCCTTACAATTTACGTTGTGGTATGAGACAGAAAAGTGTCCGACTTCATGTTTAAGTCTCCAACTATGAATATTGTTATAAAATTATACTTTTATCGTGTCAACACGACTATATAATCAAACTTACAATTACAGAAAAGTATTCTAATATTACTTTGTATACTTTGTGACATTCATAAGCAGCTTTAATTTGAAGTCTTTTTCTCAAATGAGGTAAATTGTTACTTTGTAATATTCAAGCTCCCATAAGTATTGTTCATTTAAAACAAGCATTTCACATGTTTTATTAGGTTGATGAAATGCAAGGGTATTTGAGAATAAAACATTATAATACTACTTTTCTTACAGATTGATATTTACTTTGGATTTCTAACTAAACGCACGTCTAGCGATTCAAATTATAAGCTTGGTACCTTTGACAGATATTTGCATTATATTGTTCAAGCAGATTCAATCAGTTATAAATAGATGTTTCAAAACCACACTAACGGTCCCGCTCTTCAAAAAAAACCACCCCAAACTTGAAGTAATTGTTAATCTTAAAGTCAAAGGCCTGTAATGAACTGAACGTGAACTCGATTTGTAACTCACAATAGTAGACTCATTTACTATAGACAATAACAATCAAAACCAAGGAGTAAACAAAGATTCATACAACCAAAAGACATTTACATCAACAGTTACAAATAATAAATAAGAAACAACACGAACTCCACTAAAACCCGGGATTGAAATCAGGTGCTCCGGAAGGGTAAGCATTTCCAACCCCGTATACTGCACCCGTCGTGTTATTTCTTTGTTCAGTTCGGTAATGATGGAAGGTTATCATGACTGAGGAAGAATATAAGATATGATTTCTGACACACTTTTGTCATAATGGCCAATCAGCTCATGATGGCAACCGTAAAGCTTCTTGAGTGATGACCTTAATTTGATTGATTCATGGCACTGTCTTTGCAACTTTTAAGAAAGCAGTATTCCTCGTTCAACAAAATCAACATTATTTGAGCTAGCTCTAGAGTAACGTATCAATTGAGACACATTTACTCCATATGCTGGTTCCGATGTGATGTTACTACACAGAAATGGAAAGTTGACTATAGGAAAATTAAAATCATTGCGTTGGTCATAAATTTTAAGTATGTAACCTATCATGAGTAGTCATTTCAAGAAAAAAAGGTCTAAATATGAAGCAGATTTCTTTGTTGGTAGTATCTTTAATTTCAAGTTCACTTGGATATATTAAATGTAAGTTATCACTAAATCTTTTATTTTCAAGAGACAGTACATCATCAATTTACCGAAAGGTGAAATTAAAAGACTGTGCAAATTTCTTTCCTCCTGTCTGTACAAGCCCTTGGATAAACTCTGTTTCATAGGAATACAAAAACAAATCTGCAAGTAGAGAAGCGCAATCGGTACCCATTAGGATTCCAATAGTCTGTAAAAAGACCAAACTTCTAAATTCAACAAATATGTTGTCAATTAAAAAGCCAAGCATGACAGTGAAATTCTCCTCGGTGTATTATTTGCTTGACTGTGTATGATTTTTCATAAAGTGAATTCCTGCACAAAACTAGATATATTAAACGTCTAGTGCCTTTGTTGTTAAAGAAACATAAGCTGACGAGTTCTTTCAGTCGATATTTAAATTTAATATGTGGATTAGTGGTAAAAAGAGATGAAAAATTCACATCAGATTATCACCACTTTTTCGATATGCCGTTTCGGAGTATTTCTGAAGTCCTTCTTTCACAGTAATGTGTATGTTACTCAGAACTGTAGAAAGGGGTTTAGTGGAACATCATCTAAAAAAAGAAATGAGTTTATTAAAAAAAAGTCCATATTACTGTTATTTTCACAATATGTCATACAGCGACAGATCGGAACTTAACATAAACTCTACCTGTAACTCAGCATAACAGACACGCGATAAAAACATGACATACTTAATATCAGCTCTATATATGACCTCAGTCGAAGGGGCCATAATAATTTAAGTCTTCATAATTATGTTATCAAAGTTCATTTGTTTTACTATGTTAGAAGTCCAACAACATCAATACAGCTATTATGACAACCATGCCTAAGTTTTGAAAAAACAAAAATACACAGGGAGTAAACAAGGAATGGCTTGTATACCGTAAACTATATCAGTGTATATAGTGGCAAGTGTACACAAAAATTATTGCATATTATTTTTTTTTCATAATACTATGAGTTACATATTGTGCTAGTGACTTAATACAGAATATATATAATCATTAAATTCTATGTGAGATTTACTGACCCAATATCTATCGTAATAGGTCACTATCACACTATGTAACATTTTTATCTTACTGACCATCTAAATATTTGGTATGAGTAGCCTATAAAAGTGATTAAGTTTCGATTCCGTAAGTATTATGAACATCTTTCCATTAATATATTGAAAAAAAATGCCAACAATAATAACATGTTAGCTTTAACTGTGTTTTATGAAATGATTTTAATCGTTCATTATCAATTTTATCGTCTTTTGAAACCTTTAGGATTTTCATCAACACTATGTTGTTTATATAAAGGAACATAAATAAACTCATCATATACCAAGACTAAATTTTGTATATACGCCAGACGTGCGTTTATATAACACCATTAGTAACCGTGTTATAAAAAAAAAGCCTATCTATTAACCAAATATGGAATATACACGGTATCCACGCGAATGCTTTTAATCGATCATATTCTAAGAAATGTATAAAGGGTAAAATAAAAATGTTACCTTAAAGACAATAAAAAAAACCACAAAAAACTAGGAATGGCATTTGAATCGAAGACTACATTTATTAGGAATACTATATTGTATTTTCGTAAATAAGCATTTCTATCACAGGTCTCTGTAGAATTGTTTAAAAAAAAATCCACGATGTTTTTGAAATTAAAAAGTAGTATGGTTCAATTACCTATGAAAACAAAGACCAAATGTATTATTCTGTTACGAATAATCGTACACTATTATTCACTTTTAATTTGAAGAACAAATTGAAATTATGTTTATATTAACTTTTAAAGAAGACAATGTCTTTACAAAAACCAAATCCGTGACAGGATAAAATGTATTTCACCGCACCTGGTATTTGCTATTGTATAATTTTTAAAGAGAGAACATAAACCCCAAAGATGACGTGGCAAATATTGCTGTGCTAGATTAGGGATATGTATAATACTTAAAATTATTGTACCCAGTCAAAGTATAATGTTCGTGTATCTGTAATTCAATGACATTTCGTATATGCTTAATTAAATAACAAAAGCCTGTTTCACGTATCGTAATCAAATGTATTTTTTATTTCTTTAAAGAACTGCGTCATTTTATTTGTTATCCTAAAACTAGGTTAACAGGTGGTTTTTGTTGTCTCAGGTTTGTCTTTGGTTAAATAGATATTTCCCCTTAAACATTCAACATCATCACATTTTACTTTATGGTATGAGAGAGAAAAGTGTCAGACTTCATGTTTAATTCTCAAACTATGTATATTGTTGTGTAAATTATACTGAGATCGTGTCAACCTGACTACATTTTTGAAGATACTATTACAGATAAGTATTTTGATAGTTTAAAGTTACTTTTTATAAAATTATTTTGTATGTCATTCATAAGCATCATCCATCTGATTTTGATCTAAAGTAATTTTGTGATATTGTATCACTCATATTTGTGTAGGTTCTTATTATTTCTTGTTAATATCTTGGTTTTTTTATTATGCTATTTATTGTTTGTTGATTTAATTAAAGTGTAAAGAGTCATTAAAAAATCCTTTGTTGTACTTTGTTTATATTATTTTTTTATAAAACACACTCATGTTAATATATTATATATGTACGGACCTTTTCAAATTGGCCCTGTAACTTGCCCGAGGTATAAATAATAGCCAAAATATGGTTTTGATGGTCCCGTTATAACGTCGAAGGTCATAACCACTGTCAGATGCCATTATTAATACCAAGGACATGTCAATATAATAGAAATTGATGCGACTGTCGTACAAGTGAGAGGTTTGGCGCGATAAAACCAGGTTAAATCCACCATTTTCTACATTTGAAAATGCCTGTACCAAGTCAGGAATATGACAGTTATTGTCAATTCGTTTGATGTGTTTTATTATTTGATTTTGCCATTTGATTAGTGACTTTCCGTTTTGAATTTTCCTCGGAGTTCAGTATTTTTGCGATTTTACTTTTTACAGGGCAATTAGAAAAATCAACATATTGCTACTTTTATCAACCAACTTCATTCTTCGAGTTCGGGTCTAAATACATGTAACCACAAATCTTTACCAGGTTCATAACAGCAACAGCAGCAACAGCAGCATTACACTTTTATTCAATTGTTCTAATTTTCGAATCAAACTAAAAGTAAGACACTTACCGTAAAGTCAGAAGAAGATACATTTGTACATACTTTGATACAAATAATTTAAACAATACATTTGTCATTGGCTTAAAAACTAATCGAAAGTCAATGAGAATTTCATAAAAATGTATATTTGTGAGGTTTATATCCCTTTGGTATCTTCCTTCTCTCTGTTCTAATTTATGTAAAATCAACAAATCGACAAGATAGCAGAAACATGTTAATCGATTTTACATCAAGTGGCAAATATTCCAAACATATTCAGAACAAAAACACATTTATTTATACATTCGGCTGGGATGAAGCCTTTTGATCTAGGTATTGGTTAGCTAATTCTAAAAAAAATTAAACACGTGACATTTAAAAGTAAGAAAACAAACAATGAACAAGCACAACGAAACTCCGACTCGGCATGTTTGGAGTTGTTGTTTGTTGATGTGATTCAGAAGTGTTTCTTGTTTCTCGTATTTTATATAGACTAGAACGTTGGATTTCCCGTTTGAATGGTTTAACAATAATAATTTATAGGTTGCTGTTCGGTGTGAGCCAATGCTTTGTGTTGTAAACTGTACGTTGACCTATATAGGTTTACTTTTTTTTAATTTTGACTTAGAAAGAGAGTTCTCTCATTGGCACTTATACCCCATTTCCTATACCTAAGTACATATTCCAATGATTTGATACATGAAGGACAACGTGGATTAAGTCCAGTATTTGATTTTGTCAGAAATATTGGTTAGATTTTTATTTTCAATAATAAGGAAAACAATCTCCTCCACCTCCCCCCAAAAAAAAATAACAAGAAAAAAACGCAACTTGCAATTTCAATTTCATAAATATACCTATATGCAGATATAATTGAAATCAGCCTAATACATGGAGCAGTTTTTGTAAATTAAAAAATCTCAAAAATAAATGCATGTACTAATCTAAAAAATTACAGTGTGCAAATTTGTTCTGAAACTCGAATAAAACAAATCAATTTCGAGAAGAGATTCTTGATTGTATATCACAAATTACATTGTAGTAGACATTATTAAACGTTTCCAAATCATCTATTTCGGGTAAACTAGAACTGTTGCTAAAGACATTGTTTTCTAGAACAAAGACACATAAATGTATGCTGTTTGTTAATAAAGTTGGATATTTTGGTAATACTATACCCATCTGCTCATCATCGGAATTTTTCATATTTATGTTTCGGTTGACACAATATGAGCGAAAGTTACACCCCGTTTATCGCCATGTTGAGATCTTAATACGCAAATTCCTTTAAAAAGCTTATATTGAATCATTAGACTTTAGAAAAAGTTTTTTTCTGAACAATTTGTATTTCCGTACCTTTAAAAAAAGGTAGGTGGTAAGCTGTAAATATGACAGACATAAAGCTTCTCTCAGACACTTTGCCTTGCAATATTTCATGACTTGTTAGCTCATCAATTTGATTCTTATAAGTTTCATTTATGTATGACATATGCCAAGCAAGGACGTTGCTTTTGATTCGTGATGTCATTCATTATAAGCAAGAAAGCTTTTCACAAATACCTGTGGACAGTATATTTAATATATATGTTCCGTCGAATGCAAACTAAATATACTAAGATAATACAGGTCAAACTAATAACTATTAATGTATAGTAAAAAAAAAACGGTTTTTTTCTCTTTGGGTCGTGTACTGTGTTTGTCTTTTTTTGGTCAAAGACTAAAATTGTCAAGCATGACTTTTAATATTTATTCACACTGTTATTCATAAAATTTAAAATTTGCACACCATAATTGGCATACATTCATATTTCATATCATATCACTCATTGCTAAAATAACACCCGAATTAATCAAATATCAATTATATCTAATGTATTACTAAAAAGGTATTGAAAAAAAAAAACATACTATTTTTTATTCTTTGTAAGTAGCATTTCTGAGTTATGTTTAATTTGGAAATTGGACCTATAATCCAAAAATATATTATTCTGAAACAAAAGGGGCACAATTTCAGTTTATCAGTTGGACAGTAGGTTTAAATGTCTTTGTGATCGATTTTAGCCATTTCAATCAATATTTCATATTGTGGTGTTACACCTCTATCTCATATAGGATTAATTATAAAGATTAGACCGTTGGTTTTCATATTTAAATTGTTTTAAACTGTTCAATTGAGGCCTCTTTATAGCTACTATTCGGCGTGAGTCAATGTTTCGTGTTAAGGAGGCTCGAGGGTATAAAAATTTCAGAAAAATTAAACATTTGTTTTTCACTACAAATTTTATTTATTACCTTTTGTAGTTGTTACTTTATCATATGGTACAAAAATCATTCAAAACAATCAATTCGTGTTGACCCCAGATGACATTTAAAATGTGTACATCATTGAAAAAGTTCCAAATTATCTCCCTTTGGTGGAAAAATGCCCTTTTTTTGGCTTTAAAATTGAAATATCTTTTTTAACTCATCGGTGACATGTATTTTTTAATATAATTTCCATATAAGCTGTACTTAAACTAAATAATTGTAAAATTTGAGCGATTTCTGTAATAAATTTCTTTTTTATTTCGATATTACCTATATTTCTCCTATTACTTCAACCACCTTTACAAAAATGTATGCTTCTTTCGAAGGCAGATTGTGAGTGCAAATGAACGGTGACCCCACTTTTTTATTTAATTTTCTATTAACTATAAGATAAAGTTCATTTATAGAAAAAATATAGAGAAATCCTATATAAATGATTTAGACCCGCGAACCCCCTTAAAGGCCATACTTTGACCTGTAATTGTGGACTTTTTATACATTGTGTGACTTGAATGGGTTGTTTGCTCATTGACACTCATATCACATTTTTGTATTTATTTGGTTTACCTTATGTGAATTATATCTGGGAAAAATATATTGACACAGTTGCTGCAGAGATCTTCTTTATTAACCTTATCCAGTTTTCTGCATAACCCGACCTATTTGAGATCGACTAAAATCTGTTATGTTCTTAACCTTTGATATCAAAAACTCAGAATCTAGAAAATCAATCGTGTTCAAAGATCATTAACATGAACAAAAACTGTCCCAATTTCAGTTGATCAGTTATTGCTGTACCTTGACCTTTGGCTACCTGTTTTATAATGCTGCATAGATAAAATAACCGTGTTGTGCACAACTTTTCTGGGTCATCGGTTATTTCAACCTTGTACTCTTTTGGCTTTCTTAAATATTTTAATTTGTGTTCGCTGGAGCATCGTGTAGACGAAGCGCTCATATGGCGTTTTAGATTGTAGGACTGGTACCTTTGAAACAAATAGGCAATTGAAATGTCGTATTGTAATATTGTAATTTGTATATTTCCCTGTCCGTAATGTCCTTGCATATATTTGTACTATAGTCCTGTCATGTAATGTTCTCATTTTAGTGTTATTTTTTTAACAATTTTATAAAAGAGGGAGGGTTTGCTACCCGCAAAACCAGGTTCAAACCACCATTGTTTTCTATAAAAAAAATCCCGAACCAAGATAGGAAGATGGCAGTTCTGAACTTTTAGTTCGTTTGTGTCTGCTTTACATTGTCGTTTTGTGTTTTGTTGCACTTCAGTGTTTCTGTTGTTTCGTTGTTTTCCTCTGATAGTTGATGTGTTTAACTCAGTTTTAGTTTGTAGCCCGGATTTGAATTCTCTCAATCGATTTATGACTTTCGAATAGCGGTATACTTCTGTTGCCTTTATTAATCACCATGACTCAATATTTGGTAGAGAAATAAAAATTCTGAAGACAATATTCATCATATGATATGCATACTTAGATGCACATCACCCTTGCCGATTCAATTAGAGGGATTTACGATTGCATAAGAGCTTAGAGACAATTATCCACCAGAGAACAAATGACATATACGTTTACAACTGTAGATCTAAAAAGAAGCAATGGTGTGGTTGCCAAGCGTGAATTACACCTTGGTATGCACTTCATTGATCATCACTCAGTTCACTGTGGCGTTCATTAACTGACAACTTAGTAGAGTTGGCTTGTAACTGAAATACTGGTTGAGGTTTGAGTGGTGCTTATCATTAACTGACACACGGTAAAGTTGGCATGTAACGGAAAGAATGGTTGAGTTTGGCCTTGTAGTGGTGGTTAGCAACAACTTTAACAAAACAAATACATGTTCCATTATAAATTTTAATTATTGTATAATTCAAAGTTCTACATTTGTTCAATTCACGACACAATTACAGTTCTTGTCTTAGCTTCACACTTACTTGTTTGTCAAGTAATTACAACTTTCTTTTTATTTTTATTTTACCTGACAAGTACGTAATTAATGACTGTACAATTTGTTTTAGCCCAGCATCAAAACAGACTGGTTATTTTCTTTTTCATATCCATTATTTACAAAATAAAATTATCTCAGGTTAACAGGCATTCCTATATTTTAACTTAATCTGCAAACAAAACCCACCAAAATAGCTGTATAAATGCGTCGCTCATACAGTAAAGCCTCGGTCACACCTTACCGGATAGCTCGAAAGGTCGCCTAACGGATGAAAATAAAAGTTGTCCGTTGACCTAATAGTTATCCGTTGGGAGTCCGTTGATGTACTGACCGAATAAAACGGACGGGTAACAGATGCATAACGGACACACACCGGATATGCAACGTACGAGAAACGGACATGTACTAGACAGAACGGATGTCAAACTTACATCCAACGCACGAGTAACGCATAAAACGGACAACTAAAGGAAGCGTACCGGATAAAACGGATGAACAAGATATACGGAAAAATCAGAGGCGATAATAAAAATACTTGTAAATCGCATAAATACTCAAAATGTTTCTGTATAATTGGTTTTGGCCTGTTCTTCAAAATTCCGCCAAAGGGCAGTGTCAAATCATGAATGGAAGGAAATGGTACGGAAGTTTACATAGGACAAAAAGAAATTGATAGTATTTTTTGGCGAAAGACTTAAACGCTTCTTTGCATTATATAGTACAGCTCTTCTATAAAAGCACGCAAAAAAACAAACTTTGATTGACTTGCTTGCTATGTTTGCTTGGATGTTTTCAAACAATAGGTAGGCGGAGTTTCAATACATACTGGGATTTGATTGGACAAGTACAAACTGACATGAATTGAAGTTAATGTTTATTGTCCAAACAAATTCTAGTATATAGTAAACAGACTACTTACCTGTCGTTTACAAACATCCAAACAATCATAGCAAGCAATTTTATCAATGGTTTGCTTTGCATATATTAATAGAAGAGCTGTAAATTCTAAAAAAAAAAATCTTGTTGTCGTAGATTGTTAAATCCTCAACAAAATCTCAATAACTTTGTTATAACGAATAATCAAAAACGAAATAAATCAACTTTTGGTGGACTTTTTAGCTTCCACCCTGACGAGGCATGTTAGCTGTTCGTATGCTGTTGCACCTGACGCATGGAAACTTTCACATTTCCATCTTCTTTTCTGAAATATTTTACCCAGCTCATACTTGACAGGATTGTTATCCTAGTAAAAGGTGTAACCAATGAATTGAACACAAGTTAACAATTCCACAATACTATATAATCCATTTTATGTGTCAATTTGTTCGAAAAAAGTCGAAAAGAAGAGAATTTTTTTAATGTCATGATTATCTGTCGCTTTCTAGATCTATGCTTAACATTTGTTTCAGATGTGATGGACTCCTCACCCTGGTGATCCTGCTGCCTTTCATAACTTTATCCGTATACATATATTAATAGATAAACAAAAGGCTGCAACTGGTATTTTTGTATTTAAAATGATTCGTTGTAACGAGAACATTTGTGGTGAATGAAAACTGTGAGGGTAAAAATCTTAAATTGCTTATAAATGTTGCTGGACCCAGTTTCGTTGTCTGATCTGAATTTTCTGAGATGTGCAAGGTAGATAGACATTGGCCTTTTGATTTTTTTTACTCGGTAAGTTTTTCCCTAATTGCTTGAACTTTTGCAATATTAAAGCCGATTTCAATGAGTGTGTAGACAAAGGGAATATCTTTGGTTATTTTGTTTGCTGAACAAAAAAGTAATTGTTAGATTATGTAAACTACCCTACCTCAAGAGTAGACTAGTCCGATAAATGACACATCTTTGTGTCTGTAGGACCAGGCTACTTCGAAAGGAGGGTAGTATACCTTACCTTACAATGACTTCACGGTTTAGCTAACAAGCAATCTAACCAAAAATATTACCTTTGCCTACATATTCAATGGAATCGGCTGTAACTAAAAACTCTAATACATTTTAACAGACAGTGGTCATGTTTGTTGATGAATATTGTTTTTCCTAGATTCACTCTTGAAAAATCATTTGATAACATTTGGTCAAGTAATTTCAGAAAAGATCTTTTTGTAATTGCGGACGCCAAGACAATACATGAACCTCACACGACCCCTCGACACAGGTGAGCTTAGATATGATCTTATAGCGATTCGGGTTGATAACCAGTTGAAACTAGGCCAGTTTTTTGTGTGTGTAGATTTGTATTGTTTTAAATTGTTATGACCTTTTAAAGTTAAATGTAGGTGTTTAATCTAAGAATTTATTTTTTAAACTTATATACTTGTTTTATACTCAATTGGTAGTATGAAGCTACGAGATATTTCAATTTTTGAAATTGACATATTCTAGTCTGCCCTTTCATAAAATGGTGAAATTTTTTTTAGTGTTCTATCGAACTTTCGAAAAAAATACTTGATAACCGTTCAGACAAAAAAATTATGTTTGCAAAAATCTTACAGACACAGCAAGTGATTCTTAATAGCTATAAGATACATTTTTCTTTTAAAATACAACTTTTAAATCTTACGGGAAACTATTCCAAGCTTAAAACTTTCACTGTAATCTCACTCTAACTTATCCCCAATCCCCACCCCCCCCCCAAAAAAAAACCAAACCAACCCCCAAACAAACAAACCCGCAATACTATTGTCATTCTTATAGTCAGCACTTGATTGTTCACAAACAAATGTGTTTTAAGCTGCTAAAGACATATGATTCAAACGCTCAGAAAGTCCTTTGTTCTATATTTTTGCTCTCCATTTTTATGCAAAACCTTTTACATTTTTATTTAATGGGTTATTGTTGAAGGTCGTACGATGACGTATGGTTGTTAACACATACTTCCTTTAGTTTCTTATGGAAATTTGTCCATTGACAACAAATATACCACATCATCTACTTTATATAAGTATTGTATAAATTACAACGTATTTTGGTGATCTTGCAAAATGATCGTAATCCCGAAAATCGTAAACATATTTTCCTATCTTAAAAGGGGCAAGAAGGGTTCCATTAACAGGCCAATAAGTAAGATTACAGATAATTTAAAAAAAAATATAAAATAGGGGTATTTTTTTCTCTCATAACAACAGTAAACAGATTCACAACAATGTCAATTTCAAGAAAGCTGACAACAGTTAATTAGTCAAAAACAGTACAGCATCAATGATCTTGAATATATGCCACTTTTAACTAAAATATAAAGACACAGAACCAGGACATAGGAGCACAGAACCAGAACCGTTTTTCTTATCACCAGCACAGCGTCAGGACAATTCCGTTTAACGAATTTGCACGACTTTTGCAATATAATATTGTTGTAATATACTTTGCATGGTACTTATGACGCATCAGAGAAAAATTAAGCAACAAAACAGTCGTTTTATTGCCGTTCTGATACAATGTAAACAAACCCACCAGCACAGAATCAGGACCCACCAGCACCTGACAGGACCAAATCACCAGCACAGAACGTTCTCTCGCAGGACAACCATACAAACCGTGAAATCATTTGTATTTTAACGATTTGACATTATGCTTGTCTTTCAAAATAGCTAATTATGTGTAAATATGCACAAAACTTTCAAAGTATATATCATCAGATGAAGTATGCACTTGATAGTGTAACATATATGAAAACGTCACCATGCGACGTCCACAAAAAGTCATCTACTAAAAATGAGCAAATAAAATATGATACGAGCATCCATTTCTTAAACAAATGAAGAGTAAGCATGAACAAAAGTCAAACTATTTTCTTAATATTTGAAGAAATAAAACAAAACATTTGTACACGATTTTTAAGGATGTGAATTTAAGCATAAATGCAATTTCGGTACAGAATCATGGATTGTTTTGAGGTCGGTTCAAATCCATTTGTCTATGATTCAATATGGATTCAAAATTAGATTGGTGGAACTATATAGTTAACAAATACATATCTGCGAATAAACACAGAATGAAAACGTTTGTCTGGAGCATAAATAAACGTAGGTATAAACACTGTGCGATTAGGTACCCTCATATTGTCATTTTGTCTCAGGGGGAAAGTTGTCTCCATGACAATCATATCACATCTTCTTATTCGTATACCACAGTTGCATATATATATGTAATCTGGTCTTTTGTGGCAAATTGTCTCTTTGACAATAAAACAATGCATTTTTATTTTTATTTTACAAGGATGAATTGCACCTAGGTATGTAGTTCAACCTTTATTACTTGACTCACTGTATGGAATAATTAGTGTTCATATGGTAAAGTTGGTAGGCCACTGGAGGGCTGATCGTCGTTGGGCAAGGCTGAAGTGGTTATCATTAAATATATCACAACAAACACATTTTCTATTGTAAATGTTATAATTATTACAAATATCGTAATGTATATACATTATTATGTAAAACATTAAAAAATAATTTTAGATATTAGAATCCTTTATCTTTATCCATGAATTGCCAATAAATCATTTACCCGCTAATGTCCACTTTCTTCCAAAATTTAATTGCATATAGTTAAAAAGGCCATTTTTTTAAATCTTGTTAAATATTTTTTCATTGTTTTTTTTAAAGGAAAATTGCGCCATTGTAAAATGTATGGAAAATCTAGTTAGAATCATTTCCCGCCACATTTTCAAATGATTACATCTCAAAAACTACATGTTGTAGGATACGGACTTTTTTCTACTTTTCAAAATTCCTTATTTATATTCTATGAATTCATAACAGTCTTTAAAAATTCTTGGAACTTGAAAATAAAGAAGTGAACATCACTAAGAAAGCCTTAATACTACTTTTCTCTTTAATATCTTACCGTAGTCTAAAATCGGTCATCTTGTCAGTTCGTTAGGTAGTTTTGTCTGAACTTAACACACGGGGAAACTACGCATTGACGTCACTATGCTACTTCCGGCGTAGAAAAACAGTGCAGAATACGTTTTTTTTCTGCACTTTTGAATAAAAAAAACATAACTAAAGCTAAGTTTTCATTGTTGTTCTCAATTATTGCTAAAAAATGCCAATTTTCTAATGCCCGTTTCAATCCCGACTTCCGAATGTCTAACAACATTCTAGAACTTCACAAAATCCAACTTCCGGCCTCCATTGCTTTGTATACATTCCATTCAGCGTCATCAATCTTGTGGTAGGCAATATAGGTCAAGCAAATCGTATTTTTAGGAATTTTAAAATGACATGCTCCTTACGTATTTCGTGAATTTCCCGCGAAAAAAACCCAACCAAAATGAAAGGAAAACTATATGAAAAAACGATGTCCATGCCATAATTTTGTACAGGAATATAGAGAAGGTTAATAAAAAACAATTTACATTTATTTTTCATAGAATGTTTTTTTTCATTATAAAAAGATCGATATTCTGACCATCATGACTGTAGGTAAATATTTATACAAAATTCCATTGATGTCGAAAGGGATGGCAAAACAATGAGGTTTCCTGTTGAATAATACCCCAAATTACTGCAAACTATTTTGAAGCAATATCCCACAGAAAAATAACGTAATTGCCGTAGACTGAAAAATCCCCTAATTGACAGTAGAGCAATTTGATTGGGTATAACGATTTGACATCACGTGATTTTGACGCCATTGAAATCTGAATGTAAACAAACAACGTCAGAAGGTTCAGTATGGGACAGCATCATACATTGAGTTACTGAGAAACAATTATGAGTTACTAAGCTTGACAATGCATGGTAATAAAAAATTAAAGCTAAGTCTACAGAAAAAATAAGAAAAAAATAGCCTCAGGATAACGACTTATCAACACACCTGGATATAATGTTATTTTGCTGTTCCTTAACCAATATGTAATTTCTAAATCATCACCTTAACAATCCCTAAGATTCAAATCTATTTTGTACAAACTAACTCGCGTCTTTGACATAATGTTTTACCTAACAATCACGAATTGAATGACCATGATTAATACCAATCAGATGTAGTCCTTCATCCGAAAAACTTGGACTATTTCTATTATAAGGTTTTGCTTGTGGTAGAATACACCGAGGGGTGCCAGGATTGATCAAGTGAAAGACCGACCGTAGGGAGGTCTTTCTTTTTGCAATCATGACATCCCGAGGTGTGTTCTACAACAAGAAAAACCTTAAAATATCCATTATCTGACTTTTATACCGTAAAAAAATATTATGTTTTATAAAGATTTGCAAAACTTTTCATTCTATTTTACCGACCAAACTAAAGTGGGATATTCTTTTCTAATGCATTCAGGTTTTAATACGCGCTCGTTGAAAGTGTGAAATAAAACTCACTTAACAATCTAGATATAAAGCTTAGAAGTCGCATCCATACACAATACAAATATTACTGTAACTGCATGAAGTAAGACACAAATGATTTGTTACCATTATAGGTGTATAGAAAATACAAGACTCTTTGTAAGTAATTTATTGTACCAACTTAGTTGATGGGGATTCTATATTTTTTTTCTATTTGTATTTCGCGAAAAAGGAATTATTTTTTTCAACAATTTTAATTGAATCGAATGAAACATTCAGAATGCTTTATTTTTTTAATAATAATACATATTTTGACAGATAATCAGGATATAATTATATACCCCCACCCGATCCCATTTTGAGGTACGTGGGATGTTATTCAAAAGAATATTATAATATTTTATTAGTTGGTCATTTGATAGAGTCAATGATAGAAATACATGTAAAAAAGTTAAGAACTGACACGAAGGAAGCACGAAATTGTGATACATGAACACGTAACACGAAAACGAATTTCAATACATGTAGATAACAGTATGATTTTTTATTCAGTGTGAATAAATCTTATTTTAAAAGTTTTACATTAAAATGTTTCTCAATTATATGACAATGTCTCTGTATTGTAGCTATAAATAAACAAAACTTCACATCGCCAAATCGTATTTAGTCCTTCTTAAAAATAATTGGACTATTTCGTTTTCAGTTTTACTATTTACAACATAAAATACATTATACAATCAATGAATTTTTACTTACTCTATAATGTAAATTACAGGTATGACCTAACGATTGTTTTACAATTTATCTATCAAATTTGATGTTAAAGACAAACGGATGATTACAATTACGGAAAAACAAAACTGTCAATCAGTTTAATCAAATCACAAAAAAACGGCTGGACTATTTTTTTTTAATTTCTACTAGTTACCACATAAATTATCTGGGTTTACCAAACAATGTCATTTCAAACATAACATTACATTTTTAAAATGTAATAAATCTGTAAAGAACTAAACGCTTTCAAAAGAGCACCTGAGATCACCCCTAGTTTTTGGTGGGGTTCGTGTTGTTTATTCTTTAGTTTTTTATGTTGTGTCATGTGTACTATTGTTTTTCTGTTTGTCTTTTTCATTTTTAGCCATGGCGTTGTCAGTTTGTTTTAGATTTATGAGTTTGACTGTCCCTTTGGTATCTTTCGTCCCTCTTTCAAAACGAGGCGCTGATTTAGCTTATTTATTAATCAATTTTAAAATCATTATTAAATACCAAAAAGTAAATGACAAAAATACAGAACTCAAGACGGAAACTCCCCAATCCAACGGCAAAAAAAATAAAAAAATAAACACATAAAAAATTAATAACAACTGTCATACTGTTATATGGATGATAACACTTACATGTTTGTAAAAGGAGTAAAAACTGTTGAATAGATTTTTAACTGATTATCGAAAATTAAACTGAAATGTAAAAACAAATAAAGTAATTGAAATATCGTGAGTTTTTATAATCAACATACACATAAATTTATCTAAGGGAATTAATTTTCATAAATATGTTTCCAGTAAAAAGTACATGTATGTCATTTTCACTTGTTGATACAAATATTGATAATACATTTACAGAAAGAAGTAAAAAAAACTTTTAATATAACTTTTAATATAACAAATATTTCTATTCTGGTTATTTTCTGATATATTAAATATGAATGTATTACAAATATAAACGATTTATATCTTTTGTAACAATACAAAATAGTAACAATCAGTATACATCATTCATAATAACACAATAATAATAATCAGTGTATAGTTTACGTTAAAACATCTATTTTTGAAACTCATATGAAATTCTTGCAATATTTCAATGTAAAAATATCGGAAATTGATGAGACTGTCATTAAAGTGAGAGGGTTAGCGCTATAGAACCAGGTTTAATCCACCATTTTCTACATTTGAAAATGCCTGTACCAAGTCAGGAATATGACAGTTTTTGTCCATTCGTTTTTGATGCGTTTTGTTATTTGATTTTGCCATGTGATTATGGACTTTCCCAATTGATCTTCCTCTAAGTTCAGTATTTTTGTGATTTTACTTTTTTCATAGTTTTTGAAAATTAAATATCTATGTTAAATGAATAAATAAATATATAGAGAAATATTCCCCTCAAAATTTTCAATAGCTTTTATCTAAAAAAAATCAGGAATCAATATTGATTGCAAAAAAAATCCTACTTCTAGCACCAGTTAGTGAATAATCTAACACCAAAGATAATGGTAGAAAATCCGTCTACTCCATAAACATGAGTATTATGTACAATATATAAAATTGAAAAACAAACTCAACATTAAGAGCAAAAAAGGCCAATATTATTGTAAAATGATAGTATGAAAAAAACAAACGTTAGGCTTCATTTAATAAATTATCAAACAACGCAAGTAATTGTATCAAAATATGTTAGCTTAAGTGATGTAAGTACGATGTACAAAATGCAAGGCTGAAAACATAAACAAAAATAATTGCAAAAAAAAACAAAAAAACACAACAAAATGACAATATGACAAAAGTCCTCCACAAGACATATCTAGTACATATTCTAAAATCACAAGCAATTATAGCAGAATTTGTAGAACTTAAGTTTAACAAATCACACTGGTACTTTTTTTTATAAAAAGTATTGATGCGGCGTTAAGCAATTACCAATCAATCAATTAATTATTTATAACAACAAAATCTTAATAATCACGAGTATATATACAAAATGTAGAGTAGGAAGAACGATGAGTGCAAACAAAAAATACTACTTCAAACATAAATAAAAAATGATCGCCAAAAAAAAACCCCAAGAATCGCAAAATGACAATATGAAAAAAAAGTCCCACCACGAGATATTTAGTAAAAATCTAACACCACACGCAATGATAGCAGAATTTGTCAACTTAATTATTATGAATAATATGCATGACATTCAGAGTAGGAATCAATATTATGGCAAAAAAACATCAAAATCTTAAAATGACAATTTGAAAAAGAGGCTTACTACACGCCTCATTTAGACAGTAATTCAACAACATTACAAATGAAATAACATATAAATTAAAATAAAATAGTTCCTCATATTTGTGAACAGTCTACATACATTCGAGAAAATAAGGAAGCCTCAAAATGAAGATGAAAATACAGTGAAAACGGTTAGAGACCAAACCAACATTCTCATAAAACAGGTCTTTGAAACAGATTGAGTTTATAGAAAATGCACAATAGAGGGACCTTAAACTCATGGTCTTATAAAACAGATTTATGCTAAAAACAGGTGGTATCTTTAGCATGTTTGGCTGTACGACAAAAGTTAATCAGACTAGACTGGCCCAGTAGAAGTAAATTTGACTTTAGAAAACAATGAAGCTATTGAAAACTGCTTAGTAATGATAGTATTACAATATTTACTGAGTGTGGAACATATACAAATAGCAAGATGTGGTGTGATTGCCACCAAATGCCATAAAATGTAAAAAAACCTATTGGTCAGTATACAGCCTTCAACAATGCGTAAAACCAATACCTCATAGTAATCTATAACAGGCTCCGAAATGACAAATGTAAACAATTTAAACGAGATAACTTAATGCCTGTGTTATGTACATAACAAATATGATACACAGAAACAAACGATTATCAGCAGTTGTAGTCATTGGCATTAACATCATAATTTTATTACGAATCAAAATCAAATATGTCTCTTCTGTTCCTTGCAATGAAATCATGACGGAAGAAATATGGATTAAGAAAACAGCAAAGAAACACAAAACAACGAAATAATGGCAGAATTACAATGTGTTTTTATGTTTGAAATGTATATTCATTTGCATCAACTGCATGGTTTCCTCAAAATCAACTTCAAATATGTCTATTCTATTCCTGGTCAAATATTCACGTAACGTAAAAATATGCTCAAACAGAGGCAGAAGTTATGGAATAAATAGCAGTAAATATCCAGCAGAGACAACAGTAATGAGATGCACAACAGAATACATCAAACAGATAAAAAGTAATGGGATGAATAGCAGGAGATATAAATTAGAACACCAACCGAAAATATTCTCAATTAACGCCATTAACACATTGATCATCATGGGGAGTCTTCTCTGACAGTAGCCTTACTATATCAGTATGTCCTTTCTGACTTGCTATATCCAGCGGACTACGACCATCTTTAATACATAGATCAATGTTAGGATTCCTCTCTAACAACAACTTTACTATATCAGTATGTCCGTTTTGACTTGCCATGTACAGAGGACTACAGCCATCATTGTCACAGAGATCAATGTTAGGATTCCTATCCAACAACAACTTTACTATCTCTGTATGTCCGTTTTGACTTGCCATGAACAGAGGACTACAGCCTTCATTGTTACATAGATCAATTTTGATATTTCTCTCTAATAACAACTTCACTATTTTAGTATGTCCCTTTTTCCTTGCCATGTTCAGAGGACTACAGCCATTATTGTTACATATATCAGTATTAGGATTTTTCTCTAACAACAACTTTACTATTTCAGTATG
Source organism: Mytilus edulis (assembly GCA_019925275.1). Taxonomy (NCBI): domain Eukaryota; kingdom Metazoa; phylum Mollusca; class Bivalvia; order Mytilida; family Mytilidae; genus Mytilus; species Mytilus edulis. Next base: position 28,789,567 of record CM034354.1, read on the forward strand.
TCCTTGTCGACTTGCCCAGAACAGAGGACTACAGCCATTATTGTTACATAGATCAACATTAGCATTCCTCTCTAACAACATCATTACTATATAAGTATGACCTTGCTGACTGGCCATTAACAGTCCAGTAACCCCATCTTCTCGATATTGATTCACATCCACATCATTTTGTAACATCCACTGTACCATATCAGTATAACCATCAAAACAAGTCAGTATCAGCGGAGTAGAACCTGATCCATGGTGCTCTTTTGGTAATACTGTATCATGGGTTCTAGCTAAAGTTTCTTGCTGTGATTTGTTCATTTTTATTAAGTGTTGTAAAAGCTGTTGTCTAAATAATAGTACTTGCATATTGTTGTTAATGAATGAAACCCTCACTTTTCCAGTTGACCAATCCTTTATAAATCTGTTTAAGTATGTTTCTAAATAAGTGTCAGGTATTTCGATAATGAACTCTATGTTACTGTTCTTGTCATCCAGTGATTGTCTCCATATAAAACGTTCATGTACTAAATCACTATCACCATGGTCTATTAAACACTCAATCAAGTTCTGACCAAAGAAATGAGCAAGGAAATCAAACAATTTATCATGTATAGTTCTATATATACCATTCTGTTTATGTACAAATGTACCTTCTAGAGTGAGAAGGGCCTCTTTAAGTTTTGCCTTGGAAGTACCTCTGTTTAACCCACAAGCATCACATGTAGCTTTGATAAGATGTCGTTGTTCACGTGATACTGTACCCTGAATCCATTTGTCTTTCAGTTGATTATTAAAGAGAACTAATAAAGCTAGACTGCATATTTTATAGTTTCCCTCATCTCCATGCCTACTCAAACAGTCTAGTTCATTTTGATAGACGAAAAATGGATTTTTGAAAAATTCCTTAAGATCTCCATGTTTTTCCCGATGATATAAAGAGCACAAAAGTGGAAAGAATTCACTATTTTGTGATAGTGTATCAATTTTGTCCAAGCTTGAACCAATATAAATTCTTGCCATAATGTCTTTTTCTTCAGCTGTTAGGCATAACTTATCTGACAATAAATTACATTCACAGGATTTAAAAGGTTTTAATATATTAAACTTATCATCTTTATATACTTGTAACCTACAAGATACAACAATCTTACAACATTTGTCTGCTATAACTGTGTTTATTAAAGGTAACATTTGTTGCCAGTTTTCAATTTGCTGTTGGTTGGCAGTAAAATTTCCACACATATCATCTACTATAAAGACTGTCTGTTTACCTGGTTGATAATAATCACTAATATTATCTGGTTTTCTCACTGGTATTATTCTGTACCCTTCCTTTTGTAAAACTAGTGCTGTGTGTCTTGCAATGAAAGATTTTCCTACTCCTGATGGTGCAGTTAAAGTCAAACAACTGTTGTTCAGTAAACACTCAAGCACATACTCACTTGCTCTTGTAGTCACAAACATCTTATCCTTTATTTCCCATTCTTTTATTTCTTTTTCTATTTGGTCTGAAACATATTATAAAGTAGTTATTTAGAAATAAAAAAAAATACAATTTAGATGATTTTTTTATCATTTACAACAGGCGTTCAGAGGTAGATTGAGTATATCGTGTACTGTGGTTCCATTTATTTTCATGGGTATCGTTTTTCGTGCTGGAAACTTTTAATAGAGCAGGGAAACAGACGAGCCATCTATCTGGTAAATGACGTCATACAGGCGTGCGCGGAAATGAATCCAGAAATGACGTAATGTCGTAAGTGAAACAAATAATGAAAACATGTTTGGCCTAACCAACGGTTTATTTTTGGCATACTTTGATGACTACATGCAACTATGCATGTCTATGTCCAATAGCACTACGATGTTAGAATTTAATCAAAGACGAATGTGTCCATGGGACACACATACCCTGCTTGTAAATATACGGCATATTCAGCAATAGTTCCAATAAAGGACACAATTCCAATGAAAAGTGGAACCTAACTCGTGAACAGTAAAAATAACACTCCTCAAATTCGGACTTGTTATGCAGTTAGTGATAGTAACGTGAATAAGCATTGTATATAATCAGAATAACATTTGGGCGAGGCAAAATAAAGGAAAAGTGCAGAAACGGCAAATTTAACATGTTTTCATTTATTAAGGAATAGAATACGAGAACGCTGAACGTAACGTACGAGATCTTGATATATGAAAGTTTTACAGTTTATACAATTCAACTTTTTACTGGCCTTTTACATGTTTTATGATACAGCGGAATACCTCTGTTGCTTTTATTTTCTAATCAGTATTCACCTTTTTAAGTCTTTTGTCCTATTTTCCACTGATTTGGATGTTTTTATTCTTGTGGTTTGTTTTGAACAAACTAATTCAAAGTTCGAAATAATGAAACACAAAAAAAGTGGTCCTTTCTCTAAGACGAGTTAGTGTGTAAATATACAACTGCTTGACTAAAGCACTGTATGATACAATTTTGTTCAGACTCAAATATGACAGGGTCAACTATATGTAATTTTCAGTAGCTCAGATACGGTATTTACAAGTACTACATGACGGTCTTGAAGTCTGGATTCTAGGTACTGACGTTGTTATCATCTTATTAACCTGTTATAGTCTTCTTTTAGTTGTCTTTGTTAATATTACTTTTACTGTTTAGCCTATTTTGTGTAATATCCATCCGACAGGTATTATTCCTTCGTTTGAATTGTTTGACATTTTGATTTTGCCATTTGACAGACTCTTTGTTTTGAATGTTCCTCTTTGAAATCAGTATTTTTGTTATTTTACTTTTTCAATTAGAGTTTCGGTTCTGTTTGAGCTGCCAGTGGTTTGAAAGCAGAATAGTTTACTACAGACTTTTGTTGTCAAGATATAAAGTTGCAAAGCATTTGAACTAATAATATACCTCTAATATTCTTTGGTATAACTTCGTCCTGCTCAGTTTCCATTTTCAATATTTTCTCTTTAAGATCGGAATGTTCTTCTTTTTCTGAAATTTTAACAGATTTTTTTCCTGAGATCTATTACCATGATTTCACTAAGAAAACGCACTAACGAACGTATATACTTAAATTATCACGTAAGACACATATATTCAAAAACTAGAAGATACACCCTACCTCAAATCAATTTAAAATTGGCCTCGAAATGACAACTGCAGATAATTCAATTAAGAACAATTAAGGGCAGCTGGAGGAGAGAGTGATGTAACAACAAAACAAACTTCAAATATCGGTTGATAAAAGTATGGACATAAATAAAATAAAACAACTATATAAAATTGTCCCGCCAAAACATGTGACAGCAGCTGCACCTTGAGTTCATGATGTATTCTTATTGTGCTCATTAAAGTAGTTGCCGAATAAAACGGAATATTTGAAAGCATTAAAGCAGATATAAAAAAAATCATGAATAAAGATTCCGTTAGGTATATGAATATAATGTCATATATATCTGTTAAAAATTCCCAGAAAATCTGGAATGACAATTCAGAATATTTTCAAAATCAAAAGCAAGATTATATTCACTAATCCCAATAACATTTTAAATTTGTAGAAGTTTGGTCCAAGCAAATAAAGCCAGTGCATAACATTTAAAAATGTTTTTTTATTTATCCATTTTATTTGACGGTCAAATTCCTATAGCCTTGGAATGATAAATTGTAAATCTTGTTACAGAAAGTTTTGAGCAAATCAATTCAGGCATATTGATGTTAGTGCAAAATATAAAAAAAATCTCTTGATTCATCCGGTTGACGTCCCGTAGCCTGTGACTAATTACCATTGTGTTAGATACTCAACAGGTGCTTTCTTTTACCATTTCAATTGTTGTGTTAAAATTACATGAGCATCGGAAAATCAAATGTTACATTTAGCTATAGTACAAGGTTTCCAGAGATGCCATTTACAGTGACACATATTTGTACATCTATTCTACATCGGCTAAAAGATAAGGAGGAGGGTTAAGGTTTCACAAAACATGTTTAACCCCGCTGCATTTTTGTGCCTGTACCAAGTCAGAAGACTCCGGTCTTTGTATGTCTTGTATTTTTCTTTTTTTTAAATTCTAGTTCATTTATATGTTAAGGAGTTTAGTGTGACTAGTATATGTAATGGGATTGGGGCCAGTTGAAGCAAAATTACGGTTGCAGGATTTTTGCACTTGTTGATGACCCATTGGTGGCCTTGGGCTGTTTTCTACTCTTTGGTCAGAGCTACAGATGTCATAAATCCTGTCGTTCTTCATTTTCAATAGCCAATGATTAATTAATAAGCATTATTATTTCGTTTTTTACGTTGACATGAGTAAACTTACGGGTGCCACTCTTGAAGTAGAATCAGGGCATTTGATAAAGTTAACCTAGATTTTATAGGGATACATGTTGCTTAGTCTTTAATTTTAAGTGTGTGTTTTGTGAATGTACCCATAAGTTATGGGCCATAACAATACTTTTTTTTCACTATGCCTATGTGAGAAAGCCAGATATTTGTTTTCTTCACATATTTATACTACATGTCAATAAGGCTACCTTTTAAATCACAAAGAACCTTTCTAACTTGTTTCTGCAGTCCAACATTCCATGTTATATCTACAGGATCATCATCTTCACCTAGTCTGACCATTATCTGTTCACAAATCAAACAAATGGTTACATTGATAATTGAAAAACAAAATATATTTCTAATTTAAGTATGACAACACGACGGGTGCCAAATGTGGAGCAATATCTGTTTTTAACCTTCTAGAGCATCTTCAATCATTCTATATTGTTGTGGCTATCGTATTGCTAAGTCTTTACATGTGTTGTACTATATTGTGTAAACTATCGTTTGGTTTTTCCTCTGTCAATGTCATGGCGTTGTCAGTATTTTCCATTTATATAGCTTCCTCAACAAATGTACAAGGCAATGTAATGTTGATTAATATGTTTTTTATAAACCTTTGTTCATCTTAGGTGATACCAGATAAAAATGATATACAGTGTCTATTTGACATCACAAGTCTTTTTTTTTATTCCGATCACTTGTACATAATAACAGACTTCTTTTCATTCTCAGTTTTTTAACAATACAAATATTACCTCATAATAAGAAATAGCTGTATTGTTTAAAAGGGGAGAATAGTTTTCAAAAGCATGTAAAAAAAGTGCATTTCTGGATGAGCTCTCTTAAAGATATGTCAAAAACAATAAAACAATTTTTTTTTAAACATTTTACCGACAACCTCTGCTACCAGAAAATCAAATTATAGGCAAAACAAAACTATATTGTGCAGTAAGATAATGCATACATCAGGGTCAACCCTTTTTTAATGATATATTAATTAAACCTTGTATAATGGTTATTGTTCAATCGGTTGTTGACAAAAAACAATAAACGAAAATAGAATCAATAGAATATCCTTCTTAGACTTGTACTGTGTAAATTTAAGAAAATAACTTACTTTTTTAACTGTTTGAACAAATTGTTTATATTGGTGCGAATTCATCAGTTTCATTTTAAGCATCTGTTTATACAAAGACTGTAATCTATATAAGTCTGCTGATAAACTGGTATCATGGCTTTCTAGTTCTGTCTTTGATATCTGTACACATTTTACCATAGATACTAATGAAACCATTGCATGGAACCCTAGTTTGTTTGTAAGTGTAGGTATTATGACACCTGTAAGGTAAACATCTGTTCGTTTAAAAAAAAATCTTTAGTTGGACATTTCATTTACATTTCATTAAAACCTGTGATGTGTATTCATATTTAAATGTGTTGGATTGTTTGATGAACTGTTTGTTGTTCAACCCAACTTTTAGTACTATGTTATCTTAGCGACGGTCGAGTATATGAGAAGAAAGCCAGAACGCCTAGAAGGAATCATCGACCTGGGGTAGGAAAAATGATAATATTAGTTTAGAGCGTTGGTGTCAAACACACATGCATCACAAATAATTCGAAATCACAACCTCAGTGTTGACAGGACAGTGGTACAGTAGAACCTTAATTTAGACAACAACGAATTGATGCCTTTTAATGTGTTGGATGTTTATATTGTAGAATTAGATATATTCTATTTATGACGACGAACGAAACTTGTTAAGCAGAAATATTTAATCCTTCTGTTCCCCAAACTGCCTTGATAATCATGGTCATTGCAGTAAACTGTACCTATCTAGTCTTGAATTTATAGTGCCATTACCCATCTTAATAACTATATGTTCAATAATTATATTTACCTGACTTCTGTAATTTTTGTCTATTTAATTACATTTGAATTGTCACTTTTTTTTCAAGGTGTATATAAGTTGACCTTTATCATGCATGTTGTTGTGTATGTACGTCTGTCAAATATGTTTTGTTTAGCATACATCTGGTTTCTCCATAAAATTGTTTCTCATTTTCTCGTGTCATGGTCTTTTACACCGTTTTCGTACTGTAGTGTGATGATTACACTTTATAAGGAGGCCACATGGCGATCTATAAGTTTATTGTTAGTGCCAACTCATTTGGTCTCTGATGGGACTTTGTATCATTAGCAATCATACTTTATGTGTATGTTGAGTAAATTGTAATTCAAAATTTGTTTAGAACATTACTTGACCTGTTTGAAGTGACTTTAATTCATCTGATTTTACTTCCGTTGATTCTAAGTCTGTTGCCAGTCTTGTATTCGTAGGATCCTCCATGAGTGCCTCAAGAAAAAACTGATAATCTTGTTCACTTCTGACATGATCTATCAGTTTTCTATTCATTTTGACCTGTACTCCACTATAAACTATTTCTGACCGGTCATCAGGATCTAACACTCCCTTTGATATTAATGAATCTAAGATACATTCTGTATTGGACAAATTGTGAGTCAGATTGTGGTAGTTCTTTTGTAACCTGACTGCATGGAACCCTGTAACTAAATAAAGGAAAAGCAATGTACTGTGTTATCACGCAAATTTTGCCTTTTTTTGTAAATTGAAATGTCTTATAAACACTAACAAGAAGTTGCACGCGAATAAGGATTTTATTATAAAATTAAAGTAAAATAACAAAAAAATGAAAATTCCAAAGCTTCAACACATCAAACAAATTAAAAAAAAAAATGTCATATACCAGACTTCTTTCAGGCATGTATTTCCCAAAGACAATTGTAGATAAAACCTGGTGCTGTAGCTAACTCTTACTTACACGAAATTCACTTGCATTGACAACAATATATGAACAAAACAAACGTAATTGATAGATATAAAAGTCAAACAAGGGGTAAATCAATCCATATTGAGTTATGTGTCAATCAATACAAAAAGAAACAAATGTGTTAAAAACAGGGAAAACAATACAAAAATATAGAGAAAGCACTTAAATATAACTGAAAGGCAATAATAAAAAATATTACCATAGCACAATCACACAATACCTGGAGGTAGAAGTACCGATACACGTCAAAATTACATTACCAAAAAAAAGGAATAAATAGTTTAAATGAGTAATGATATACCATTAAAATTGAAAACACAAGATGATGAACTACGTCAGTTCCTAAACTATACTTAAAGATCTTTATGTTTCTTATGTGCAGTTCGTATCGAATATTTACGATCAATGTATTGGTATCTTCCAATGATTTTTTTTAAAAGGGTCAAGACGTTCTTTGACAATAGAACCATGTCTCACTGTCAACGCCACACCGAACAGCAAGCTATAACGGGCTCCAAAATGACTAGGTTAGTGTAAAACCATTTAAACGGGAAAACTAACGGTCTTATATATATATATATATATATATATATATATATATATATATATATAAAACGAGAAAACGAGAAACACTTATGAACCACATCAACAAACGACAACCACTTACTATCAGATTCCTGACTTAAGGTTCAAACAAATCCTGCAGGTTTAAACAATTAAGAAAACATCGGGGAAAAAAATCAATGGTTTTCTTTAAAGTTTTCTATATCAAAAGAATAAAGTGTTTATGTTTTTTATCATCTCGCATTGAAACTTTTTTAATTCATATTGTGATTTCACATATATTTAATTAACTACACAATGTTTTAATTCAAGTGATGTCCGATTCCTATTAATATAGAAGACGTTTCGAAAGTAATCATGTATGAAAGCTTAGTTTTGACATTTGTATAGCAATTTTAAATTACTACAAGTCAACAAGTCACAGTAACAAAAAAGAGTATTTTTAGTGGGTTTTTTTCTATGCACACAAACGTATACAGGTTAAGTACTTTGATCTTTCTATTAATAACTGTGAGTAAGTTTTCTTTGAGTGATATTTTCATAATGTATTCCTTTATTAACAAGTCTCGGTCCCACTCTCACCCTACCCCTCCCCCTTTCCAAAAAATAAATAAATACAATTTTCACATTGGCATTAAAAACTATCAACATGTAGACAAATAACTCACTACATGATTTAACTTTCGGCTGAGAGGCAACTTTGTGATGGGAATAAAGTTGACCTTCCATACATTCTATCAAGTCTTTAGAACAAGTCGAAGACTCCTTAAGAACTTCTAATAACACACTGTAGGAATCTTCTTGTCTTAGAATTAGTAAGTCTAAAATGCATTTGTTGCGGTCAGACTGTCTTGGATGGTGTTCTATTTCTGTTCTGTCTTCTTTCCGTAAGATACATCTGGAAATCAGTAGATCAAGGACTTCATTATCTAAAATAGTATCTTGTATTATCTGATCATAGACATGATATAATCTGTGATGAACTGGAAAAGAAATAAAACATGGCGTTACCAGGTATGTAAGATAGTTTTGTGTTGTCCTATATTACATCACCATTGAGAATAAGCTTAATGGTGTATATCAGCAGTTAAATTCTTTCAAACTACGAGTTATTAATAAATATTTCTCTAATTTTTTGATATTTTATCACTGTCTGCATCCATAGTATAAACAGATTCAATTAACGTATGGTTGTCTAAGATTTCAGAAGATGATTTGATGATTCAATGGTCAAAACCTGTGTCAGCTCACTAGACGAATCTAATTAACACACAGGTGTTAGTGAAATTGACAAAGTTTCTTGTGTACAATTTGGAGTTAAGTGTGGCGTTCATTATTACTGAAGTAATACATATATTTGTTTAGGGGCCAGCTCAAGAACGCCTCATGGTGCGGGAATTTCCGGCTGCATTGAAGACCTGTTGGTGACCTTCTGCTGCTGTCTGTTCCATAATTGGGTTGTTGTCTTTTTGACACATTCCACATTTCCATTCTCAATTTTAACTGCGTGGAATGTGGAAGGCGACCGAAAGAGATTTTTGTTTAACAAGAAATGGAACATAAAATGTTAATCATTAGAGAAAAAGATTCTTACATAACTACACGTGGATTATTGAATTTATCCAATCTTGAAAGTTAAATCATAAATTTTAAAGACCTCGACGAGGCTCCTACTTCAAAATTGAAAATTTAACTATCTTGATTGGACAAATACGATTACCATCTTGTATCAATGTAAACATCTTTATATAAGTTTTCCTCAAAACACGAAAATTGGTACCCACGAAAATAAATGAATCCAGTTTCGTTTCAAAATATAAACACGATGTTAAAACAATGTAAACACAAAGCCAAAGACTAAAAACACATTATGAACACAAGTTAGATTAAACATTGTGATGTTTAAGAAGTGAAAAATGTAAATACATAAATGTAATACGGGTATATAGTTTAAATATGATGTCGAAACGATAATAGACAAATTAGTGATGTTTGCAATGTTAACAAAGTAAACACAAAGATTATTTTACAAAATTAACGCAACGTCGACACGATTTAATTGCAATGCTGACAATGTTAACGATGTTAAAACAAATCAAATTACTAACATAGAATTATAAACACGGTGTATACACGGTACTGTCAACATATAACAGACGACAATATATTTTCACGATGCAAAAACAAAGGAATATATGCGGTAATCAATATAAACAATGCAGACACGCTTTTTCCAAAGATGTCTACGATGTAAACGATGTAAACGATGTAAACACGAAGGTTATGGGGTTCGTGTTGTTTATTCTTTAGTTTTCTATGTTGTGTCGTGTGTACTATTGTTTTTCTGTTTGTCTTTTTTATTTTTAGCCATGGCGTTGTCAGTTTGTTTTAGATTTATGAGTTTGACTGTCCCTTTGGTATCTTTCGTCCCTCTTTTATGAGTTGGTATACAATATATGATGATGACTCGCTATCGTAATGTGTACTAGCTTACATAGTACACACATTGCATAGATAAGACACAATGGAAACACTATAATGAAACGATACAGTAGACATCGCGATAATGACAATAGCATTAAAGCATTGTGTCATATACACACTTCATTATATTGTCTATATTTTCAGAAATTCAACCTAGAGAGGCGATTAAGGGATCATAATGACTCCTGCCTGTAGAAACTGAGAGTAATATTGTAGCCAAAGTTGAAAGGCTGTAAGTTTATACGTTTAACATTATTTTGTATATTTTCAGATATTCTGTGTTGTCAGTGACTGAAATTCTATACGAATTAGATGAAAACAGTGGAGTGCAATGTTGAACTGAATGTTGCCCTTTCTTTATTTTAATTAACGCCATGTTTTCATCCGAATGCAAATATTTAGACAAACAACAAATCACAAGTATTTATTTCAATTTTGAAAGAAATAGGAACGCATTATCAAGGAGGATATATACGTTTTAATGTTAAAAGTTTGGTGGTCCAACCTATTACTTTATATCATTTTAGTTAATTTGAAAGAGGTTTTGTTCATATATTATACTAACAGTCTAGATTTTTGAATATTCTTTTTTAATAAGCAAGTACCATAACTGTGACGCGCTAAAGTGAAAAAGAACCCAACAATATTTGCCTAATTTTCGTTTTATATCTGTTTATTATCCAAGGTTTTCCCAATAATATGATTTATAATTCACAGTTGATCTCAATCAGATTAAAATCAACTCAAATTTCAAATTCAATTAAGAGAAGATTTTAAAAGTATTCAATTTATTCATACAATATAAGAACTAGATATGAGCGTCTATATTTGCTTTGGTGTATAGTTTCCTCATTGGTAATTATCAAACATCTTCTTATTCTTAAAGGAATTGTTTTAGGTGGACAGCCGTGGTGTAGCGGTAAGCACATCGGGGTAATAACACAAAGGTTTCTGGTTCGATCCCCGTATGCGGGAAACAAATTCAGGGACTGCATGTTTCGCTCTCTTTTGACACCATTATGGTATGGTCTGGAGATACGATGGTAGTGCGTCGGAAGTGGACGATAAATGGCTCACCCGTGTTAAGAGAGAGAGAGAGAGAGAGAGAGAGAGAGAGAGAGAGAGAGAGAGAGAGAGAGAGAGTAATGTCTCTTGCACATAAAAGACACACTTGTAGATGTAAAAATATAGCATGCGAATGTCGCTACAAGGCAGCACTCGCATCTTCAAAGTGGAAAAGAATTAATATAAATTGCAATAATTTGTTTAACAATCCACTATAAATAAATATGTTTATACTAAGGTACATTTCGAAATATAAGTAAATACTATACCTATAACTTGGTTGAGTAAATCCCATTCCTCTGGTCTGAGTTTAGTCTTCAGCTGATCTTTAAAATCACGGATAGCTTGGAGAAAACCACCTTTGTGCTCTCTGTCTATGTAGTGTTCAATAGCCCTAGGTACAGTATAGAGAATAGTACACGCTGCTTGTAACAAGTTGTCTTCTTCTTTAAATATTCTGTAAATATGGACTACATTTGGAACTTTGAATGTAAGGCACGATAAGAGCTGAGTGTACTTTAAATGAAGTATAAAACACAACTTAGTCTTTCAAAAACACAATTGAACATTTTTTTCTATATTTTCAGTAACAAAAGGAATTATGTTAATCACGTGGGCACCATAACAATGATTACCATTAGAACGATATTAACTTCAAACTTTTGTTGTGCTGATGAAACCTGTTTTTTTTTAACAATGCATCAATAACATACATTGTAAGGGGACTGATATCTGCCTTTTACTGTACTCTTTATCCATAAAAAGCGTGCTGCCAAAACCTTTACTTTCATTTTTTAAAAAGTAAATACAGGATAAAAACCTCCAGCTCCAGATAACATAAAAAATGTGCAAATGGCGGAAATAGCTTATTTTTTAACGGAATTAAGAGCTCCAGTTCACTAAGAGAGTTATGAACCTTGCCACATGCATGATGCAGTAATACCAAAGGAGTCAGTGGACATGACATTGTATCCAATCATGTTTCGATTTCTCATAACAACTTGTGATGTCACAACAGAATATTTACCGATTAATCGTTCAGCGCTTAACCGACATACTAAAACAATTAAATAGTCAAACAAAAACTTACCGTTCTGTTTTTTTGGACCGAACATCTGTACTTCTCCCTTGAAATTCTGCAAGACAAATAAGACATATTATCTATTACGCATGTTTCGTTCTGCAAAGTTCTTTGTTACTTTTTTAAAATCAAAAGAAACAAGCAAGTATATTTATATTCCTTTCCTAATCAATACATGTACAGTTTGATATAAATGTATGTAAAAAGCACGTCTAGAATTATAAAATATCACTCACAAAATACTAGAATTTTAATATTTTATGTAGTTCGGATAACTCATATCCTTCATCAGTAATGATTCTCATCTTGACATGTGCATGATGTGGTAAACGAACTGGAATAATAATCTTGATCGTCATTCCAAAAACAAACCGTATTAATACGCTGATATTGTTTTAAAAATGATGTTTGTGAGGAGGGAATAATTCCTTACAACTTTAAGAGTCCTGTACCGATGCCTGAGTTTCAGGAAACAAGTGATGATAAGAACACATTTTATGTTTTTTTTTCTTTAATGACCTCAGGTGAAACTCTCCCATAGCCAGTCTGTCAAACCTTGACCAGCACTCGTTGTGGTCTATGAAAAGTGATGGAAAAGATTCTGAGATTAGCCAGGCGTGCTCAATCGATCTCAAATGACGATTTACTCGGGGGCCGGGCTTGCAAGTGTAGTCACTACGATTACAATTAATGTGTTTGTTGTCAATATATAAGTTAAAAACAAGTACCTGTCTTAGAACTTGAAAATGACTGCAACTCTGTCTGACTGTTGTGAGACGGATTCTTGTCTACCTTGTCAACTGACTGTAGCACGTCCTCACCAGATTCCGCCATATATATTTGTCTATGTTATCAGATAGATTGTTTACTGTTAAGACAAATTATACATGTTGGTTTGTATGTTAGGGTTCTGAAATATCCAAATTTTCAATATAACAAAGGCAAGATAACAGACATATGTATTCCACATTTTGCAACTATGATGTCATGGACTATGTATATAAACTATATTTCATGAATAAAAGGAAATGTGGGTTTACGCCAATATCACACAAATATTCAAAATACATTGAGATGGCACAACATAGCCTGCAAAAATGGATAGGTTTCTACACAATACATGCCAAATGATAAGTCTTTAATTTCTCATTGAAAAATTAATGAACAAATCACTACAAACAGAAACTATCAATGTCCTGGATATACCTAAAGGTCAATCTTAGTTAAAATGGTTCATAGTGACTTATTTCGGTATAAAGTTTTTATATTCTCCTACATGTAGGTGCATCTTGATACTTATATATTTATATACATAATAAGAGTAACTTTTCTAATCAGCTTCTTAAATTTTATGTCTTACCTTTTCACTTGTATTAAACATGTTTAAGCTTTAAAGTTAAAACAAGTAGTTCATTATTTTTTTTTCATTTCGATTTACAAAGGAACTACATAGATTTATTAAAGGAAGTAGTTGCTCTGCCTTTTTTTTCTCTTATGTAAGGTGTGATTAGGTCAAATGCAAAAATCTTACATTTAAAATTGGTAAATAAAACAGGCGGCCATTGTGTATAGCTAATGTTTCATTTTTACAATAACATACTCGCGGGATGTTTTAACGGACAGAGCGACGTACTATGTACAAAAGAAACACAAAAAGTCACACGTACAAAGCACACCAACTAAAAAGTTAGATAATACAAACAACTTATTGACGGGACGGATAAGTACCGGGCGACGTAAAATGGTTATCACCAAAAACAGACCAAACAGTAAAAGTAAGATTAAGGTTGTTCATGGTCCTTGTATTGCGACATGACCTTTCAAATTTTAGAAACATTACTTAATTGCTTTTTTCATTTTAATTGCAGTTGAAAATGATGCTAGGAAGAATAAGAGCAACACCAGAGATCAATTTTAATAACCTAAAGACGGGAGAGAATAAATCTTTTGAAAAAGGAAATACATAAAAGCAACAAAAACAAGACTTACAACGAGCATAATCAACATATTGAATTAGTCATGTTAGTGCTCAAAGAGACAACCCCAAAACATGAGAAAATGGCTGTGATACAAGTATTGGAAGGGTTAAAATCAATTTAAAAGTTATTTTATTCCTTAAGAAACCGTTTTGATGGGTGACAAAATTATTGTATTGGAAGGTGACTTTAATCAAATGTTTTATTTAATTGTCTTTTGTCATTTGGGTGTATTTATGTTTACAGGATGAAAATAATTGGGGTAATTTTACTAATAGTTTTTTGTTTCTTTTGGTGAGTGAACTATCATTTACGTGTAAAAATCAGTTATGCTACCTTTAGCTGTCCAATATTTTAAAGAAAGATCGAGGAGGGCTATTCTTAAAAATATTGGACAGCTAAAGGTAAAATAATGGTTTCTTACAGGTAAATGATAGTCCAAACACTGAAATAAAGAACGGGTACAGCAATAGAATGACGTCACAACAATGTTTTAAGTTAAACATAATAGAACGATGAGTCACTCTAATGGGAAATCAAAAACCGACATTGTCTATTAACGACTTTTGTTACGTTTACTTACAACATGCTTATAACATGTTTACAAAGATATCGCATACATGTAGGATACCATGCCTGTTTGTGATTTAAACCACATATAAATATACCAACTGTTTAGGTTCTTAGAAATAATTGTTAGAGCTTGTGGGTGCAAAAGAAGCAATGTCATAGACGAATGATAAAAGAGTGATATGGTTCCGCAGATATCCGAATTCTTTATGTCCCAACCGTTAATCACGTTATCATGTTATTATTTACGATTAGACAAGAACTCAGTACAACAATATGTTGATTAAAATGTTATGTCCCGCAACATATCATAGACTAATAAACCAATAGTGGTTTTAAACTGAAAGATATATCTTTTCATAAAAACATCATTTGAGAAATGACTAAATAAGCTCCTTATTTATATTTTATTTTAATATAAATCGATGATTAAAATTATAGTAAAAATAGGCTCCAGTGACATTAAAATATATACAACAGAACAAAGGACCCAATAGTATTATGCAAATGCACCAAAACATTTTTATCTTCATTGGTGGGGTATTAAACAGGTGCACGAAACGTATCAATGCTTAACACTGATGAACCTTATAATGGTTACAATTATTCGCCTTTCCCTTTGTTTTTACTTATCTTTCTATATCTAGTACGGAACGTGATACTCGAACACATTAGCAAACGACACCCCGTTACCGAGCAGAAGCGTCCGCGTCAATGTATCGATGAAATGCACATAAAATATAGATAATTCCAGACAACTGGAACAATTTAATCATCAGTGGAATTATCCCAATAACCTCCCTGAGAAGAATGTTTACAAAGATGGCGATGTTTCAATGGCTGCCACTGTTGATAAACAGACGACACAGTGTCCATGGCAGACGTTGTGTGTGTGTGGGGGGGGGGGGGGGGTTTCTGATACATTTTCTAAAGATAAAGAACGTGTGACGCTTTCTGAATGCACAACAAACAAGACAAACATTTCCAACTATTTTAAGTTGCCCAGTGGCCACTTATCGTAATGGGAGGCAGAAGGATCCAGTGAAGGGCATCTAATATCATAATTATTCTCACTTTGAAAAACGTGATAATTAATGTTTACTATCATCTCCTTTTAGCTCTTTAGATTTTTTGTGAATTTACCATCCCCTTTTTACAGATAGTATACTTTTGTTTATGCTGATACCTGTTAAAGGCTGTGTTATGAATAGTCAAATCATGAAATAATGCCGGCTTAGAATAGTTCAATTTTTAAACATAAATAATGAGCAGGTGATATATTGATAAGCATGAATAGATAGGAAAAATGTATTTATAGCTAGCATCCATTTTTGACAAATTTAAAACATGCAAAACAATTTTGTTTTTGTCTACTTGTAAAACATGAACCTGAATGTAGGGATAATAAATATTATTGATAGACAGAATGAGATTTATATTATTGAGTGTAATGCAAATTTGGAAGAATGTTCACATTTGCATGCCTATTGACCAGGTGACCAAAAAATAAAGAAAGCTAAAATGATTTTGACCATGCATGACATACATAATGAAGTTTATAACCATACTACAGGTGGTTTTTTTATTTTGTTTTGGGAACATGAAACATTTGTCCTCAACAGTCATATGACAGTAGTACAAAATGTAAAGTTGTTGTTTTCCAATGCTTAAGCCAAGTTTCATTTTTTCTTCTTAAACGTATATGATATTGTAGATTTCAACGAGATTTGAAGGTGTGCCCTGTAATAGGTAAAAATTTAGGGCTGTTATGGAAACCTTCAAGGTCCTGTGCCAATCCAGACCATAATGGAAATAAGAAAGTGACCGAAGTGGTGATAGCACAATTGAGTAGGAATTTATTCAGCAGAGAAGGCCTTTTTATTCCTATTGGAGCAGGTACATAATATTCAAGTTACACGCTTGATAAGTTAAACTGTTTATAAATCAGACAATTTATGAATGGTTAACTGCAAACATGGTAATACATGTACATTAGAAGTATAAGCATGATATAAGGTTGGAAAAATATGGTATTGTTTAATGTCTTTGCACTTCGCCTGAACCGGAATACATGATTTGTTCTTATTATACATGTAACTGTACTCTACTGTCTTTTTGATAAATATGAAAATGAATTGGTTTATGAGGTTCGATGTTCAGTATCAAATATCACATGCATATCAGGACAAGCACATGTTTACAGTTAATCATGTTAGTTTTTACTAGACTGACAAGCATGACATTCTGAAATGGATTTTTTTACATCCTGAGAGTCTAGGAAGCAACCGTCAAACTCAGGAGACCATTCCTGTTTGACTACAATATTAATATAAGAAGGTGTGGTATAGTGGGAGATATTGTGGAGATAATTGTGCAAATCGTGATACAAGCATGAAATTTGGTATAGAGGTTGACTAAACGATAATAAAAAAAAATCAGCTACTGGCCATAAAAAATGTCCATTTTTTTCAAAATGGCCACCGCTCATTTTAAAAATGGCGTCATATCGAATTCGCTACTTTTCGTAACTCCTTTGAAAGCTGTGCTATAGGTATAATCCAAAGTCAATTTTGATAAAACGTAAATAACAGTTCCTAAAGTACGATAAAACAATACAGAAATGACGAAAAAGTGACTTCCGGTTCAAAAAGGGCGGCAATCACGTTAAAAATGGATACATTTCGTAAATCCTATAAAAGCTGTGTTTTAGGTATAAACCAAAGAAAAGTTTGATAAAACGAAAAAATAACAGTTCCTAAAGTACGATGAAACAATACATAAAATACGAAAAAGTTACTTCCGCGGTATCAAAATGGTGGCATAAATGTTGAAAATGGCTACATTTCGTAAGTCCCTTGAAAGCTGTGTTGTAGGTATAATCCAATGTAAGTTTTGATCAAACGTAGATTACTGTTCCTAAAGTACGATGACACAATACATATACGACGGAAAAGTACCTTCCGGTTCCAAAATGGCGACAAAAACGTTTAAATTTCATTTTTTTTTTTTTCATTTTCTTCTAATTTAAAAGACATATCACGTAAAATACCTAGTTTGGTTAGAAAAGGCAGTTTGCATTCCGTATATTTATTTGACAGTTGCCAACACACAAACGCGTACAAGGTAGGCCAGAACGGAATCGTTACAGTTATCAACAACGCTGGATTTTTTGCATCCGTTTTTCAAAAGTTTCTGATACGAGGTTGCAAATGCAGCCAAAGAAGTCCATTTTGGTTTCCAACTGTCAGTGTTTGTTTTTCTTTCATCCAAACCCAGTGTTCATGACTTGGTATGTGTACCTGTCAAATGCACACATCCAGTTGAGCCCACCTTGATATGCTTCTCTTTCGATGTGCTCCGGAACAGAACCTTTTTTAGGGGGAATAGCATCATAAGGGCGCTGCTTCCTGACAAATGATTCAAATCGTGCGTTGTTTACAGCAAATGTTGATGTTGCCGTACATGATGCAAGCAAATGCTTCTATGATGTCGATGTCTCTGTCTTCATAAAAAAAATAAAGCGAGCAACAACATCCTTTACATCTGGTAATAATTCAAATGCCTGCCAAGCTGACCTATTCACTTTCCCACCAAATGCTGACACAGTGTCACATTCACAGAAGGAAAAAATAGCAGCTGCACGAGGACTAAGCACATTTTGATATGTCATAAACATGAAGCCATCAACAGTCTTTATTCCCTCAAAAACCTATTCACACTTTGTCCATACCTAATACTGTGAGAGCTATAATCCTAAAATTACTACATCTGTATCAGTACTACTTAAAATTACTTTTATCAACCATTTTCAGCAGCAAGCTTATCATGGACAAACATACGTGTATCTGCTTGTTCTTGGTTATAAATGGATAGCTGGGAAGTATCCGTATTGAAATTGCAAAGAATATTTCACCTTGAGTAACATAAACATTTTTATAAGTATCTAAAGAAGCAATTCTGTCGGCAACAAACTTGAATCATTTCGTGTTGTTGTCATCTTCACAAAGAAAACGACTCCAAATCCTTGGCGTTCTATTATAACCAACAATTTTCCGTCTAGCACCAGCACCTGGCCTTTTTCTCGGTCCAGCCTTTAAATTATTCATTTAGTAAACATCAAATACAATGTCTACTCTTCAATACTTCATTACTGCAAAACTTCATGAGAGGCAGTATGACATCGATTGCATAATCGTCAAATAGTTTTGCACGTGGTGGCTTGGAATTTATCATTGCGTGCCCCAAAACGGTAAATGCGTCAGAATTTGGATCAGTTGATGGCAAATCGCACAATGTTTGAAGTATACCCATTTGCTGCAATTTAATAACACTGTTTAAAGTGACATCCTTAGACAAAGACAGAGAAGTAGTTTTGTTTTCATGGATAAAGAAATCTTCCAAGTCAAGCTGTCTACTTTGACAGGAAATAAAAAGTCTAGAAAAGAGATCGCAATCACTTTTCATGTTCTTCAGCTTTGTTTTTTTACAAAAGCATTTCCAGTTTCATTTTACGGCTACAATAGGAAATTGTTCTTCTTTATCTGGTTATAAAAAGCAGATTGTCCTTCGTTTTGCATTTACTTTAAAAAAATCTTCGAATTGTTTGGACCCAATATCTTGAAGTTTATAAACATATCTCACCTACCTCCGAGTCAATAATTTCCTTAAAAAAATATATTTTGTACAAATTTCGACACTTCTAGAAAAAATAAAATCTTTTCAAAAAAATCCTTTTGTGTTTTCGTAGAGTCTTCATGATGTCGTCCATCTGTTTTAGAATGACTAAAACTTCTATTTCGTTCAAATTCATCTAACAGTCTAGATCTAATGTCATCCATCCATCCACCGTCTCAAGGGGATCTTCGGAGGCACCAACATCGCCCTTCACAATTCGGCATTATTCTGTGTTTGTGTCTGATCAATTGTGATATAAGATAAAAAAAAAAAACTTGCTGGCCTTACGTACAGTGAAATAACCATTGGCACCTTGTTGGTTATGCTCGTGAAGGGAAGCCATATCTCGGAGATGGATCCGTAATCGTCGATCATAATTTACATGATCTGGACCAAACAAATACGGTATCATGTTTGAAATGGACTGTTTGTGAGGTACGATATCTGACTCACAAAATGGACGTACCGCCAAAAGAACAAAAGTTCTTAATTCATAATTGTACAACAGATATTAAACTGTGGTCGAGATGACTCTCTTTCTTTGCACCAGTCTATCAAATAATCGAACGACACAGAGTCATGAGATATATTTTCTGCGCTTATACATTAATGGTTTAAGCAAAACACACGCATTCATCTGATTCGCGTGTCTAGACCTAGGTTCACTTGAATATATATATGAAAATAATGTGACGTTCTAGGTGTTAATTGCAATGTCGGCTTCAGTGAGGGCACAAGTTCATCCACTTTTAGGCAATATATCCCCATGAATTTTAAAACAAACCTTTTTAATGTACTTTCCACAAAACATAACGATAAACTTATCTTCTCCGTACATTTCTGGCCCAATACTTACCCAATACCAAAGTGGTTGATCTGTAGCTATAATTAATGTTTGGCCGGGATTTTGAAAGTTTAACTCTTTTTTCACCTATCCATATGAATGGGTGTGTTTACAAACAGTGGCATCATAGAAGTTACATTTACTTGAATAGAAGAGTATAAATTTTTAGAGGAATGAAATGACGAACAAGATATGCTTATGAAATTCAAATCCTCCTCTGTTACATGAACTATGACTTACACCAGTGTGCCCTTGTAATGGGTGAAAATTGCTCTGTATGTCTATAAATAGTTTGCGCATGCGCAAAATTGATAAACGCATGTGTTTTATAACCTAAGACAATTTTATCAAACCAATTCTTAATATCATTAAAAATCCGAAAGCACCAAGTAAATAGTAAATAGTTCAAATGTTTATGTGTGAGTTTTGTTACATTTTTGCGCATGCGCAAACCATGAAGAGTCAAATATTTATTTCTATTAAATACGTCAAATGCAAGGATTGTCGACATCAAACCATAAAATATGTTTTACTAAAAGAAGGCCAAGGAACAAAATTTGTAGAAAAAACAGCCATTTTTGACTAACATTCAGACAACTATCAACCATAGTTCAAATGACTCAAATATAAGCAGTTTTAAGGTCACATAACAGAGTCATTTTATTTGATTGGTTAAATACATGTTCAAGTTATCCCATTTTATTTCATTAACAATTTCAATATGTTGAAAAAGGATGCTTCAGGGCTCTTAGAAGTTGGTATTGTATACAATATAATCCAGATGTTTAACATTACTGTTACAAAAAGTTTTCCAGCGAAAAGTCAATTGTAATTTTAAAAAAATGCTGTGTGTATTATACATGTACACCAGTTGTGTATATCATATCATAGATACCAGGATTAAAATTTTGATATTTACGCCAGACGCGCGTTTCGTCTACAAAAAACTCATCAGTGACGCTCAAATCAAAAAAAAATTTAAAAGGTCAAATAAAAAATATATGTTTATTAGAAACAATAACACTATACCTATCTATATTTGTTTTTAACTTTAATGTTATAGTATCATTAATTTATAATATGTCATTTAGTCGTAAACTTATCTTCAGGAAACTTATACTTTAACACCGGACATGTTTACGTTTATAGCGATAAGGTTATTTAAACATTTAGTTTGAAGGTTAAACCTCTTATTATCAGTTATAAATAGTTTTTAATGGCAACTTTTTCTATTTAACTTTGAATGCCGTACATTATCGTATAATTGATTTTAGCTGATATTATATGAAAGTTTAGAAGAAATCACCAGAATATTATTTTTTAAATATGTTATTGATTTTTATACTGTTTCTAGTTATTTGTTTGAATTTGTTAGTTAATTTTGTTGTATGTCTGTGATATTATTTTTTTAACATGTTATTGATTTTTATACTGTTTCTAGTTATTTGATTGAATTTGTTAGTCAATTGTGTTGTATGTCTGTGATATTATTTTTTAAACATGTTATTGATTTTTATACTGTTTCTAGTTATTTGTTTGAATTTGTTAGTTAATTTTGTTGCATGTCTGTGATATTATTTTTTAAACATGTTATTGATTTTAATACTGTTTCTAGTTATTTGATTGAATTTGTTAGTCAATTGTGATGTATGTCTGTTATGATAAACACTATGTTTTTTATAATTATGTAAAGTTGATGATATAAAAAAAACTCAGACAAAACTAACAAATTAAAGTAATGATTTGTTAACGGTCCAGTATCTTTAATTAAAAACAGAAATGTTGGGACAATGAGTAAAGCATATGATAAATCAATGATAAAGTGTAGTAACTTTGCACCATATACTATAAATGTATGAGGTGCATTTCATACAATATATCTTCAGTACCAAATTTAAAATGCCATCTCAAATATTTTCATTTATTTAAAGAACACATGTGGCCAGGTCATTGATAAACACAAATTCTAATATGACGTGCTTCTTTCGCTTTGTAAACAACACTGTGGTAAAATTCTCGATATATCTATACTTAGCGCAGACACAGAGATATACATAATAATGGCAGTAAGCACGGAGAAATCAACAAAATAAAAATAAAATAAAATTCCGCGAAAGTCATTTTAAAACATGACGTCATGCAAATGAAACCGATAAAGTTGAAAGTTTTCTGTTACGAGAACCATCGAAATTCGTATGATATTGTATTAAAACTGGTTTTTGGGGTAGGTTTTGTTTTATTTTCTATTCAATTGCATAATTTGCATATTTACTAATTTCAGCAAGTCAACATGGCGGCTCCTTAGTTACGGAACTTCAACTTTGGATTTGACGGAAGCTTACGAGAAAATCATGTAAATTAAAAATTGCAAATGTTGGGTTTGAGAATTAGGAGAATTAAACAGTTTTTTTTCTAGCGGTTATTCACGAAATAACCCATGCTAGCTACGGATTTATTAAGATATTTGAGCTTTATCTAACAGGGAGTAAAAAAGATCAGCCACACACACACCAAACCAACCCTCGCTTCAGTATTTTAATGACCGTATGTGTCCTATTAGAATCGAAATAATTCATGGAAGCCATAGATTGTTGGAAATTCACACATGTCCTGGGCCGTGATATTCGTTAATTTTATCCCTCGCTAACGCTCAGGATAAAATTCGATTATCACGGCCCACACCATGTGTAAATTTCCAACAATCTATGGCTTCCATGATTTTTTTCTTAATAAGAAAAGTGTTTAAGCTTAGTATTTTCATTTTAGTAGATA
Organism: Mytilus edulis; assembly: GCA_019925275.1. Taxonomy (NCBI): domain Eukaryota; kingdom Metazoa; phylum Mollusca; class Bivalvia; order Mytilida; family Mytilidae; genus Mytilus; species Mytilus edulis. The sequence continues at coordinate 28,812,766 of CM034354.1, forward strand.
CATAGAGTTTTAGTCCCATCTAAATTGTCCGTGTCGAAATAAACTTTTTGCTTCATTGCGGCTGAAGAAACTTTGGTAGCTGACCTGTCGGCAATCATAAAAGACATTCTAGGAGCTGTCTATAAACTGTCTCATGTTGAATTTCACCAACCAGAACATCTGGTTAACAACTTTAGTTGCTGATTGTCACCACACCCATATGAAGAGTGGCTTAAGACTTTTAAAACTTAAGAAACAAAATATATATTGTTTTTCATATTTTGCTCTTGAAAAAAAAAGATTTTAAAATTGTGCAACAAGAGTGTCATTATTGTGCTAAAAAATTCCAGAAAAAAAGTTGAAGGTGCTTCGATGTACATTGACATTATCCATGACATAATGAATTAAAATAACTAATGAAGTAAATGCAAAATTTGTCTTTTTTATTTCAATTCACAAAATGAATTAAAGTTTAGTAGAATTCCATAAGAATATATATATATATATGTATATATATATATATAAGTACATTATATTTCATTATCACTGAACTAGTATATATTTGTTTAGGGGCCAGCTGAAGGACGCCTCCGGGTGCGGGAATTTCTCGCTACATTGAAGACCTGTTGGTGACCTTCTGCTGTTGTTTTTTATTTGGTCGGGTTGTTGTCTCTTTGACACATTCCCCATTTCCATTCTCAATTTTATTTACGTCTGAGTCAGTGACAACCCTACAACAGATGTAATATCGGATCACCATCAATGATGGTGATACATGGCTGTGTACATAATGTATATACAACTCGTCTAAACATCAACCCAACAATGTTAGATCTGTAAATTTGCTTTCGCAAATTTTTGGTTCTTCCCTCGCCGGGATTCGAACCCATGCTACTGTGATATCGTGACACAAAATCGCCTGCACTGCAGCCGTCCCGCTAGACCACACGACCACATGGGCTTTCAAAAAAAGAGCTTTCGCTGGCCATGTGTTACCTTTCCACGTCAGTTTTAATCTAGCGGCGTACTACAGTACATGATATATAAGGCATGAAGATGTTATTGTTACAGATCAGCTACATTATCTATAGTAAAGGATCCTACAAATTAATGTAAGATACAGTCACAGAAAATAATTATATTCATAAGTACGTCTGAGTCAGTGACAACCCTACAACAGATGTATCCATCGGATCGCCATCAATGATGGTGATACATGGCTGTGTACATACTGACTCAGACATACTTATAAATATAATTATTTTCTGTGACTGTATCTTACATTAATTTGTAGGATCCTTTACTATAGATAATGTAGCTGATCTGTAACAATAACATCTTCATGCCTTATATATCATGTACTGTAGTACGCCGCTAGATTAAAACTGACGTGGAAAGGTAACACATGGCCAGCGAAAGCTCTTTTTTGAGAGCCCAGGTGGTCGTGTGGTCTAGCGGGACGGCTGCAGTGCAGGCGATTTGGTGTCACGATATCACAGTAGCATAGGTTCGAATCCCGGCGAGGGAAGAACCAAAAATTTGCGAAAGCAAATTTACAGATCTAACATTGTTGGGTTGATGTTTAGACGAGTTGTATATACATTATGTACACAGCCATGTATCACCATCATTGATGGCGATCCGATGGATACATCTGTTGTAGGGTTGTCACTGACTCAGACGTACTTATGAATATAATTATTTTCTGTGACTGTATCTTACATTAATTTGTAGGATCCTTTACTATAGATAATGTAGCTGATCTGTAACAATAACATCTTCATGCCTTATATATCATGTACTGTAGTACGCCGCTAGATTAAAACTGACGTGGAAAGGTAACACATGGCCAGCGAAAGCTCTTTTTTGAGAGCCCAGGTGGTCGTGTGGTCTAGCGGGACGGCTGCAGTGCAGGCGATTTTGTGTCACGATATCACAGTAGCATGGATTCGAATCCCGGCGAGGGAAGAACCAAAAATTTGCGAAAGCAAATTTACAGATCTAACATTGTTGGGTTGATGTTTAGACGAGTTGTATGTATATATATATATATATATTTATGCTACTCCACGTGCAGTCATCTTTGGAAACAGGAAGAAGCAATAACGAGACTATTACTTGACCATCAGATAACACTGACGTCATTGAGGCGGAAGTTTCGTGAATAGATAATACGCAAACACTGTAAGATCAAACTTCGTTGTTGGAAAGCTAAAAAAAACTAAATTAATTGCCAAAATTCATTTGTCTATTCTTCCGTTACTTATCAAATATGAAAACAATGATACTAATCCCTACCTTTTCTTGTTTCATAATCAAATTATTCACATCATGAAGTCATCCGCCATATTGTGACAGACCTATCATCAGGAAACACTTGTACTTTGTAAACGGAAATATGTTAGTACATGATGAGAAATTCGATGTATACAAAAAGTTTAAATAATAATGTCTGTATCTGTTTAGTGTATTTGTTTGTTATATTCTCACATAATTTTCATTGTTTTTTGTTATGACAAAAAAAACAATATATTATAACTATTGTTTGTTAAATCACTGAAAGTGCGTTTTCGTTTAATATATTACACATTAACAAGTTAACAGAAACCTTTAAACTTCAACAAATTGGTTCATAGTTATATGTATATAAGATTTGAATAGTATATCTATATGGAAATCATGGGAAATAATTAATCGAAAAAAGATGGTGCAGAGGGGGGATACTAAACAGTATCATTAAAATATTTGGACTGAAGATAGAAAGTACGTTCTTATTGACATTTAACCATCTTGAACATTCCGGAAACAATTTTAGGATTGAAATACTGATATCAGAATACGTCTAAAACGCAAAATTGTGAGAGATAAAGTAATCAAATAATTATACTGATTCTCCAAAAATATAAAAAAATGCATCGCCACATAGAAACAGTTATTTCAATTAAGTTTCCCTTTTAAACTATTAAATACAGAAAAAATGTATTAAGCAGTAAAAAATATGATAAAAAAGAAAAGAACACAACGATATTATTTGTCTTTGGGAGTTAGTTCCGTTGACCATCCTTCTGTGTAATTAGTTATCACAGGTACCAGGCTTATAATTTGATTCTCAAAATGCGCGTTTCGTCTACATAAAACTCATCAGTGACGCTAAAACGAGCCGGCCGACTGACCTCATGGTGCAGTGAAACCGCTGTCACAATCGGTTAAAGGTAGACAACTTGTTTTTTTTAACAGGTAATCAAAGTTTGCGACCGACAAAGAAAATTTTCTAAGCGACTCGTAATAAAATAAAGAAAAAAAGTTTCAAATACAATAACGTCCGATACGTTACCTTATGTTGACCACGATTACACATTTGCGCGGGAAATTGTCAAGCATAGGTTTAACAATTTTATTGAAATTATTAAAGTTTGAAGTATAAATTCAACGACACGATTCACGAGAGTTTTATTCCTAATGAGTATGTTATCATCAAATTCAATTCTTCTAATAATGTTTAATGAGAAAAAAGTCATATTACTCTTACAATCGCTGAAAACAAAGGTGAAACGAAACAGATACTATATCCCCGCCCCCTTAAAGTGTATGGTTGTTGATACATATGATTTTAATGGTCTGTTTTGTCAACTGGTAATATATTTTTTTTATCATCTTCAGTGAGTTTACAATATTCTGCTACACGTCGTTAACATCTTTTGATCGTCTTCTAATTGTGAACCAATCAGTGGTCCATTTGGCATTTTCAAACCGAGCTGTTAACACAAGCATATATGTATAATTCAATGTCAAGTCCATGGGAAGAGGAACAATAAACAAACACACACCCTCACTAACAGCTTTGATTAAACTACCAGTAGTTAGATATAGAATAATCATCCCCCGATTAGTATATTTCTAGGAATTTGATTGGTTAACGCACTTCTTTACAAAATCCATAGCCCCTGTGTGTTGCAAAACCCATTTCTCCGGACGTTTCTACCCATTATATCGGGAAACTGCACGCGCGTTACCTTAGTTCTATAATTGTTCCTTATGAAATACTAAATTCTGTAGATTATCAATGATGTCTGTATGATTTGATATATAATTCACTATCGATTTTATCTTATCATGTCGGTTACATCATGTATCACTATGCTGCCAAATTTTTAGTGAAAAGTAAAATCACAAAAACTAAGAGGAAAATCTAATCGGAAAGTTCATAATCACATGGCAAATCAAATAACAAAACACATAAAAAACGAATGGACAAGAACTGTCATATTCCTGACTTGGTACAGGCATTTTCAAATGTAGAAAATGGTGGATTAAACCTGGTTTTAAAGCGCTAAACCTCTCACTTTGATGACAGTCTCATCAAATTCCGTTATATTTACAATGATGCGTGAACTAAACAGACATAATAAATAAAATAGTCAAAATATGGGTACAACAGTCATCATCGTGTAACAATTTTAAAAGGAACAATTGAACAGAACACAAAAACATGTTTCTACAAAAAAAAAAGTAAAAACACAAAAATACTGAACTCCGAGGAAAATTCAAAAAGGAAAGTCCCAAATCAAATGGCAAAAACAAAAGTTCGAACACATCAAACGAATGGATAACAACTGTCATATTCCTGACTTGGTACAGGCATTTTCTTATGTAGAAAATGGTGGGTTGATTCATTAATTGATTCGCGTGTCTGACGTCAGAACATTTTATACGTCACATATTTTTGTCGTTCAATGTATATACAAAGAATTGTAAAATTACACATGGGCAAAGTTAGCATACAGGGTTAAACAATCTAAAGTATGTAAGAATTAATTTCAGGAATAGACCGAGATTTAAAATAGTCCAAAAGTTGTTTAGAATTTACAAGATTCCACAAATAGTTCATTCCACTACGCGATTGAACAATCGTGACGTTTGCGGTTTAAAGAATTTTGTAATTTATAAAAGAAACTTAATTACATATAATAGAACAATATTATACTGAAGGGATTTTTATAAGTACAAAGTCATGTTATAAGAACCAAAGAAACACAAAAAGTCGCATATACAAAACACACCAGCAACAAATGAAATATACTACAAGCACATTGACGGGATGTTTAAGTACCGAGCCACTTTAAATGAAGCTTTTGAATATCGAATAAGTTGGGAAATATATATGTCAAATGCAGGTGAAGTTATTGAATTGCTACTAAGGTGGGGAAAATTAATAATTTCAAAATTAAAACCGTCTCGTTTGTCAAAGATGCCGGTGCTGAGATGACTGTGTAAGTCAAATTCGAGATATAAGTCTAAAAAAGAGGCGGAGAAAGCCGTGTATGTTGTTTCTTTAATTTCTAGTTCTTGGGGATATATTAATTCAACCCAATTAGAAACTCCAAAATTCTTGGAAGATTGATAAGTAGTGCATGGTCGCCGAACGTCAGTGGCAAATGGTTCGTGAATGTTCAGGACGAAAACGCAATTTTATGCTGAAAGAACGATAAGCCAAACTTAAATACTGGTATTATAACGATTGTTATTAGCGCAAAGGATTTTTAACCAAAACTAATACTTTATATAAGTATATCGAATAGAAAAACTTTATTAATCGATAAATCTGTATCTGTTTTAAAATTGAAATAAGAGTACGTGACTCATATCACAAATAATTGACTTTGAACATGCTAGAGATTGTAGATTTGTTATTACTGTATTTGACTAAATCGATACGTTATATGCCTGTGGGTGATTTTGTTAGGAAAAACTGACGAGAAAATAGTAAAAATTAATACTAATGATAAAATTCAGGTAATACGTTTTATTTTTTATTTTGTTTAAAATAAAAATTTAAAAAAAAACCAGTTAGCTTGAAAACTATTACTTATAATTTTATTCAGTAAAATTAACTAAACCTCTCTTTATGACACCTCCTTAATATAATGTATTTATCAACATTTAAAATGCCCAAAACAAACAAATTCTAACGTGAAATTGAACTTTGTGTTGCAGGGAGTCAAAGGGAGTCATTTTTTTTTAAATTATCACTCTTTTAAAACAAACATAACGTCGCGTAATATCGTCCTTAGTTTGTTGAATAAATCTCATATAATATATATTTGGTGAAATTTAAATCGTTTTGGTGTTGTCTTGAAATGCAATACTATTAGATATACCTTTATGACAACAAATACAATTGTGATAAGAGCAACACATCATTTTTATCTTGTTATTTCATGTACCAGCTTTCTGACCTGTAGGACGGTAAGTTTGAATGTTTTCCCAATTGACATCAGTATTAAAATTTTGTTTAAAACCCAACAAAAAAGACAATGCAAACAGAATTTTTATAAATCAATATCTGAATGTTTGAAGCTTTGAATCCGCAACAAGTTTTAGAACGGAAGGGGAAAATGCCTTCAAAATTAGGAAGGTGTTAATAACGCCGATGGGTGCTTAGGTTTCTTAACTGTCCTTACACGTTGCGTAAATTTTGTATATAGTTTTTATTTGTTGATTATATGTTTGTACAGATGACATTCTTTTTTTTAATTTGATAAAGTCGAATGTCAGTTAGAAAAACTGTTGAATAATTGATAACAAGTATCAAATTACATATAATGGTCACAAAACTATGTATCGATGTAACTTAATTGATGAAAATCACATTACTTAGATTTTAATCTTCATTTAAATATATGTAATTCCTTATACCTCACTATCATTATCTAATCTCATGGATTATCCAGGAAAAATGTTCAATTCCTATCCCTTTTTTATGTTTCCCAAATGTCAAATTTGATCTTGAATTCATTGTGGATTTATAGGTCTATTATGGTCATACAGTTCTGCAAGTTTTCCATTGATTTTGTAAAGACAAAGCTTTATATAGATATTGTGTAAATTGCAGTTTTAGAAATTAAACTATCCAAGATTTGTCTTATATGAAAGATGATCAACCAGTTAGCAAGGTGGTTCACTATTTTATCTTTATAAAAGTATCAACAAATACACCGAACTCCAATGTATATTTAGAAAGGTGAATTCCATAAAAAATGTCAAATCAAGAATTAAACTGTATCAACCCATAGAAAGAATGGAAACCATCTATCGTACTCGTGACTTAGTAGATACATTTTTCCAAATACTATGGTGGGTTTTATAGCTAGCAAAATCCATTAATTATATGCTAGTTGTTTTTAGTTTCGGTAAATTCACAAGATTAAGGGAACAATCAAAACAGACATAATGATAAATATCAATAATCGAAATCGAGGCGCAAAAACTGTATTTTTTATGCCGTCATTTTTTGTACACAACCTTCCCACCAATGTGCAATTTCAATAGGTGTTTGGATTAGAAACATGACTCATACGTCGACTGTAAGCATGGTCTATTTTGAATACTACATGTAGAAGGTGTTGTTCATACATAAAATGTCACGTTATTTATTTTCTTATCATTGAATTTTAAAAGACAAATAACTTGTTTGAGTGTCACAAAAAGCAAGTTTCTCAATCAACAATAGAGGCTGAATATGCTGTATTAGTTTTATTAACGACTATGCTAATAAGAAATAGACAACTATGTAATATCAGCCATAAAAATTCTTTACTTATATATTTATATTGACAACTCCTATGTTATTTGTTTCCAGAATAAAGTTGTGCTATAAGTGTCAGAGGGGATTACCATTTATTGTTTTGAAGACAAAAATATGTAAGTAACGAATAGAAAAAGAAATAGAAGTACAGGTAGATTATAAATTGTATTAGTCAGTGTTATTGAGACTGTTAAAACGAAAACAAGGATATCGTGAATTGCCCACTTGAAAACGTTTTGACATCCTTATCATATATTATTCGCATAATCGTCCTGATAACGTAATGGTCCTGATTTGCTTGCAGATGCAGTTGGAATACAGGATGATCAGGATGTGATTGCGTTATGATTTTGATCTGCTTGCAGAATGAAATTAAATATTGTCATGACATGTAAACGTGATGGTCTTGATTTGCTTGCAGATCCAAATTAGAATATATGATGGTCTAGATTATACATATGATTTGGGAATGTATGAAAAGCGATATTTGACGTTGTGATCAGTAACAGGAATTAATGTCTGTATTATAAATCGGTAATGTGCGAAAGTGCATGGATGACAGGGAAACATTTGAGTCTCCTCGTGTATATGCTTAATAAAGTATGATTTGTGACAGTGAACATTACTAGAACATACACAAATGTTTGTTATAGTTTTAATAATGAATTGATAACAATGACGGGGTATGATGTGTAACAGATAAACATGCTCAATACAATATTTGTTAAAATGCATGATTGGTGAAGGTTGACATATATGATCAGTGACAAATGTCTCTAAGTAATAACGTACGATGTACAATAGTGGGAGTGTGTAAACAGTGCAAGAGACATATGCATGTCTTAGATGTTATAATGTGTGCATGTATCTCTGAGAATAAGATCGTTTTAAGATAGTTGTCCTAAATGAGACAAGTTTACACATGTGGATTGTCTTTTAGAAGGAACTATGTAGTTAAATAAATGTTTTGTGTATTCCATGAACATAATTGATCGTTTGCCATATTGTTTTTAACAGTTATCTGCAAGATATGAAGAATTTGCTACCATTTCTGATTCTAATTTATTGTCTTATGATACAAGGTACTAAGTAAATGTTTTAAGATTTAATTCACGAAGGCTTTATATTTATATTCTGTTAATGTATCTTATGTTTCAATGCCTCACCCGATATGAATTGTATTGACCCGATAAATTCCGTATTAGGACAATTGAACACTGTGTAACGAATTTATCCTGATTTTGACATATTATTATATTTAAATTCAATATTAGGACGGTATCAAACAAATATATTTTAGATATTTAATCTAAACTGAAAAATTAAAAATATAACTTTTTTGTTTGGTCACTGGTATAAGGGAGACAATTCCAATTGACGTAATGAATAAGGGAGATAATTCTAATTGACGCAATAAAAAATTGTACTGAAATTTATTAGGACAATATCAGCCAATCAAATTGCGAGAAATTACTCTAAATCAGGATAATATTATATATGACGACCTTACTACCCGTGATGATATAAACAATGATGGTAATCAATAGTTTTTTTTATTATTTCAGTGATTGAACTATCATTTACCTGTACGATTCGGTTATGCTACCTTTAATATTTTTAAGAAAGAAGAGGGCTATTCTTAAAAATAGTGGACAGCTTAAGGTAAAATAATGGTTTCTTACAAGTAAATGATAGTCCAATCACTGAAATAAAGAACAGGTAAAACAATAGAATGACATCACAACAATGTTTTAACTTCAAATATAACTGCTATATTTGTAAATGAATATATAACAACAGTTAATGAATTCGAATATGTTATGCATTTCTGTTATAAATTCTATAAAAAAACACCAAAAATTGTACACAAGGCTTATTCAAATGATAACTATACCCCTTCAAGTTATATGCATTAGTATCATATTCAAATTATAACAACGAACCAAAAAATAATAAACCGAATACGTCATTTTGGTAATTTCAGTTTCTTGAACTATTAATCCTACAGTGGCGTATACAGGGGATGTTGGGCGGTTGTATTCCCGTTATGTGTTGATTTTATAAGGGAGCATACGGGGTTAATCGCCCTCCCCATTTCAATTCAATGCATGTGTGGAAACCCCTCTTTTTTAAAAATTGATGGGTCCACGCCATGTCTATCATACTTTAATATATTTATATAAACTGTCTGAGTGTTTTCTGTTTTTAATGTATCAAAGTATTTAAAACGCAACAAACGATTTTTTGCATGAAAAAGTCGCCTAAGTTGTTTTAATTTGGAAATGTGTTATCTTTGATAGTCAAAAGTCTTTTCTAATTTTTGCAAACGTCTGAAATTATCTCAAAGCCTTTTAAGTATGTTTTTGTCGAGTTTTTCTTATATGTTTAACAAAATGTTTCTTTTTTTCAAGTTTTATACATGTTTGTCCATCACCATTAATGTTGAGACGGCCCAATATTTGGCTGTGTGGCAGCATACATGTTTTACTAATATCATACATTTTTATTCCCATTAGGTTAGTTTCAAAATACAATACAAATATTATTGAAATCCTAACTATAAATGGGAAATCAATATTCCATTATGATATTTTTAGAGTGTCAAACGTACTTGTGTTGTGTTTCAAAACTTTAAAAACCTGTTAAATTACTGTCCATATTATAACTTTAAAAGCTACCGTACGATAGCACACACATGTAAAATCAACAGACATTTAAAAATATTTTAACTTCTGTATAATTATGAAAGAGGCCTTCGTTCCATTTCGTTGCTCCCATTGAACTACCGTCCCTTTAAACTTCATGTAACTGTACACTTGAACAATAATGAATAAACCTGTTTTAGAAGAAATACAAATTCAACAAATACAGGCATTTAAACGCCATTTTTAATCACTTCATTCAAACGCCATTTTGTATCTCTTCTATGAGGAAGGGTGAGTTTTTTCTTTTATTGTGTGTTATTGATTTACACATTAAAGGCCTTTTTGTTTTATTTACTTGTTTTATCAGCAAGAGTATCAAGCTACCCCGACAAGGGCGATCAGATATTCAAGCTAATCAATTTATTATACAAAAAAGAAGAATGTCTTTACTGTTTTTATCGACAATTGTGTTTTAAACTATATGTTTTTGGTTTGAAAATACAAAATACAATTCAATAGTAAGTAAAACCTTTTGCCGCGTAGAAAAGGAATTGTGATAGATGTTCGATTGTACAGTACTTGCAACCTTAGGCGTTACTATTTCAGCGATCAATCAGCGGTCATCGATCAGTCACCGATCAGTCAAGTTCGCGTCAAACTCACGTCAGCAATCCGTCAGACTTATAGTAAAAGTAATTGACTGATCGGACTGATCGGACGGATAGTACCGATCGACCTTGATGACGGATTGAACTTTAATACGTCACATGATCAACTAATACAAATTACGGAATCTTAGTTTCGTTTAATTTAATTAAAATGGCGACTCGTGAAAATCGAACGTTCAATAATACATTTTGTTCATTAATTATTTAGCAAAGTTTTGTGCATTGAAATGAAAAGAAATGTACAGATAAAACCTAAATTAAAATATCATCATTAAATAATGGTCTTTTTCGTTTTATTTAGGTTATATATTTTCAAACCCGGCGAGTGTCTACATCGCGAAATTGATTTTATTATTTTCCAAACATACTCGGGAAAAACAAAATGAAAGGATCAGTTATTGAAAAATGTAGTCTATTTTTTTCAATATCTTAAATTTTTGTATCCTTATCATCATAAAATTCTTTAAAAAAGTCATAATCATGGACTTTCTATATTTCGTCACAATCGAAGACTTTGAAATAACATATTACAAAAATAACTACTCCTAAACAATAAAAAGTACAAAAATTCAATGGTGGTAAACATAGATATATTCCGTAAAAAGAAAGAAATAATTTTAAGCAGATTTATTCTTGAATAATTCACATTTTCTACAAAAAACATATGAAAATCATTTACAACAACTGATTGCAATTGAACAACAACCAATCCTGATTAACAAAAAGTAATGAAATCATATGGCGGTTAATAATCTATATCATCATAAAGCAATAACTGCATTCTTATTCCACATAAATAAAAGTTTAAACATTTTAAGTCTCATTATATCTCAATTCTAATAAGCAGACTTGTCTCAAGATGGTAAAATAACTGATTTCAAATAAAATAGTATCATTTTCAATAAAAAGAAGAATAATTTTGGTTATTTTAAACAATGCGAATCAAATTTTAGTATGATTTCTCTGACATTCTTTTACTTTTATGAAAAAAAAAATATTCTAAACTATAAAAAGTAAAAAAATTTAATGGCGGTCAATAATTTTCAGTAAAATGAAGAAATATTTGCATTTTAGGCAACGCGTACAAAACTTTAGTATCTTTTTCCTTAAAGTAAGCATATTTTATGAAGAACAGCCAATCTTGATGTACAAAAAGTACTCAAATCATATGACGGTTAATAATTTGTATCAAAATAAATCAATAACTGCATTCTTATTCCACAAAAATAAAAGTTTAAGTATTTTAATTCTCATTATATCTTAATTCTGATTAGAAGACTTGTCTGAAGATGGTAAAAATAACTGATTTCAAATAAAATAGTATCATTTTTGATAAAAAGAAGAATATTTTTGGTTATTTTAAACAATGCGAACAACATTTTAGTATGTTTTTTCTGATATATTTTTTATTTTATGAAAAAAAAAAACTATTCTAAACTATAAAAAGTACAAAAATTTAATGGCGGTCAATAATTTTCAGTAAAATGAAGAAATATTTGCATTTTAGGCAACGCGTACAAAAATTTAGTATCTTTTTCCTTAAAGTAAGCATATTTTATGAAGAACAGCCAATCTTGATGTACAAAAAGTACTCAAATCATATGACGGTTAATAATTTGTATCAAAATAAATCAATAACTGCATTCTTATTCCACAAAAATAAAAGTTTAAGTATTTTAATTCTCATTATATCTCAATTCTGATTAGAAGACTTGTCTCAAGATGGTAAAAATAACTGATTTCAAATACAACAGTATCATTTTTGATAAAAAGAAGAATAGTTTTGGTTATTTTAAACAATGAGAACAACATTTTAGTATGATTTTTCTGATATATTTTTAATTCTATGAAAAAAAAACTTCTAAACTATAAAAAGTAGAAAAATTTAATGGCGGTCAATAATTTTCAGTAAAATGAAGAAATATTTGCATTTTAGGCAACGCGTACAAAACTTTAGTATCTTTTTCCTTAAAGTAAGCATATTTTATGAAGAACAGCCAATCTTGATGTACAAAAAGTACTCAAATCATATGACGGTTAATAATTTGTATCAAAATAAATCAATAACTGCATTCTTTATTCCACAAAAATAAAAGTTTAAGTATTTTAATTCTCATTATATCTCAATTCTGATTAGGCCAGGATTTTTTAATTTGTTGGTTTACGGATCCGCCGACCCGATTTTGCCGATTTCCAAAATAAAAATAAAATCGAATTTTCAGGCTTTTTTTATTCTCGCCGACCCTAAGAAATGCATTATCCCTGAAAAATAATTAAAATATGCTTTTTTATGAAATAAAATGCATTAATCACTAACAAAAGTGTAGCCTGGCATCCGGCCCAATCTAGCTGCGCGTCGTAAGGGCCAGGTGGGGAACAAATATCATGTGATCGATTCAGTGCCAGTTGACTCTGAATCTAAAGTGAGGCTGAATAAATATTTGCATAAATTTGATTATTGATGTAAACCAGCAAAATTGAAATCCAATTCACACCTTGGTTATGTGAAATCTTAAACTTTGAACTTTCTCACCATGCGATTGCTGATAAGAATTAACCCTTTTCTGCTTACTAATTATCATCATACTAATAATTAGATATAATAACACTATACATCAATTCATAAAGAAAAAATAATTACAGTCTAATTTTTACTAATTGATATTAAACAAGAATTGATTGGATACAGATGTTAAACAAACATTGCTCGACAAAAGTAGTATTAACCAATCATTGACAGGAAGTACATTGATACACGCCTGGCTATACTGACAAGATTAGCCAGGACCCCAGGCTAACAGAAGTGATGACACTTTCTGTTGTGAAAAATGAAACTTTCAGTTTACGTTTCTAAAAATAGACAAATCAATTATTAATGACCTTGAAAGGTTGTTTGCGCAAATAATTTTGCGGAACGAAACCTGTGTTTAAAACCAATTACACAATGAGTTCGTTTTCCTTATTTGTCACCAGTCCGTAAGATGCATGTTCTCATATAAATAGACTTGTCCAAATGTGGACAGGTGGAAGTTCAAGACATCAAGTTAAAATACTGAATTTTAACAAATCATTTGATATTTTCTTGTTCCATAGATAATAAAAAAATATCGTCCATTTGGATAATAAACGGGAATGCATGACAACAGATTATTTAACCTGATATTCTCGTTTTTCCAATGGACGAGTCTATTACGTTTTTGACACGTGTGTTGAAACTTATTTTCGTACGACGTTTTTTACTTTTTTTTTCTTTATTAGTTTTCGTGCTTATTATTTTTCACCAAGTTTTGATTAAAAGCTAAGTCAAATGACTGACGTGAATCTGTTTTTCTTGTTTGTGAATTGACGATTTAATTTCGTCTTTGTCAGTGTACCCCCCTTTTTTTACGGAAAATTATTAGACAATATCATGCGATGTTTACAGCTGAGCAATAATAATTATCAAACTAAAATTTAAGAACGATGAAAAAATAGTATGACAAACATATATTAGAAAGGTGAAATATATTTTTATTTTGCATATCAGTTTTCTGTCTTGAAAGATCTTTTTTTTCTTTTTTTTTCCGACCGACCGACCGACTTTTTCATGGAGAAAATCCGTAAACCAACAAATTAAAAAACCGTGGCCTTAGAAGACTTGTCTCAAGATGGTAAAAATAACTGATTTCAAATAAAATAGTATCATTTTTGATAAAAAGAAGAATAGTTTTGGTTATTTTAAACAATGCGAACAAAATTTTAGTATGATTTTTCTGGTATTCTTTTAATTTTATGAAAAAAAAACTATTCTAAACTATAAAATGTACAAAAATTTATAGGCGGTTAATAATTTTCAGTAAAATGAAGAAATATTTGCATTTTAGGCAACACGTACAAAAATTTAGTATTTTTTTCCTTAAAGTAAGCATATTTTATGAAGAACAGCCAATCTTGATGTACAAAAAGTACTCAAATCATATGACGGTTAATAATTTGTATCAAAATAAATCAATAACTGCATTCTTATTCCACAAAAATAAAAGTTTAAGTATTTTAATTCTCATTATATCTTAATTCTGATTAGAAGACTTGTCTGAAGATGGTAAAAATAACTGATTTCAAATAAAATAGTATCATTTTTGATAAAAAGAAGAATATTTTTGGTTATTTTAAACAATGCGAACAACATTTTAGTATGTTTTTTCTGATATATTTTTTATTTTATGAAAAAAAAACTATTCTAAACTATAAAAAGTACAAAAATTTAATGGCGGTCAATAATTTTCAGTAAAATGAAGAAATATTTGCATTTTAGGCAACGCGTACAAAACTTTAGTATCTTTTTCCTTAAAGTAAGCATATTTTATGAAGAACAGCCAATCTTGATGTACAAAATGTACTCAAATCATATGACGGTTAATAATTTGTATCAAAATAAATCAATAACTGCATTCTTATTCCACAAAAATAAAAGTTTAAGTATTTTAATTCTCATTATATCTTAATTCTGATTAGAAGACTTGTCTCAAGATGGTAAAAATAACTGATTTCAAATAAAATAGTATCATTTTTGATAAAAAGAAGAATATTTTTGGTTATTTTAAACAATGCGAACAACATTTTAGTATGTTTTTTCTGATATATTTTTTATTTTATGAAAAAAAAAACTATTCTAAACTATAAAAAGTACAAAAATTTAATGGCGGTCAATAATTTTCAGTAAAATGAAGAAATATTTGCATTTTAGGCAACGCGTACAAAACTTTAGTATCTTTTTCCTTAAAGTAAGCATATTTTATGAAGAACAGCCAATCTTGATGTACAAAAAGTACTCAAATCATATGACGGTTAATAATTTGTATCAAAATAAATCAATAACTGCATTCTTATTCCACAAAAATAAAAGTTTAAGTATTTTAATTCTCATTATATCTCAATTCTGATTAGAAGACTTGTCTCAAGATGGTAAAAATAACTGATTTCAAATAAAATAGTATCATTTTTGATAAAAAGAAGAATAGTTTTGGTTATTTTAAACAATGAGAACAAAATTTTAGAATGATTTTTCTGATATATTTTTAATTTTATGAAAAAAAAACTTCTAAACTATAAAAAGTAGAAAAATTTAATGGCGGTCAATAATTTTCAGTAAAATGAAGAAATATTTGCATTTTAGGCAACGCATACAAAACTTTAGTATCTTTTTCCTTAAAGTAAGCATATTTTATGAAGAACAGCCAATCTTGATGTACAAAAAGTACTCAAATCATATGACGGTTAATAATTTGTATCAAAATAAATCAATAACTGCATTCTTATTCCACAAAAATAAGAGTTTAAGTATTTTAATTCTCATTATATCTCAATTCTGATTAGAAGACTTGTCTCAAGATGGTAAAAATAACTGATTTCAAATAAAATAGTATCATTTTTGATAAAAAGAAGAAAAGTTTTGGTTATTTTAAACAATGCGAACAAAATTTTAGTATGATTTTTCTGATATTCTTTTACTTTTATGAAAAAAAACCTATTCTAAACTATAAAATGTACAAAAATTTATTGGCGGTCAATAATTTTCAGTAAAATGAAGAAATATTTGCATTTTAGGCAACGCGTACAAAAATTTAGTATCTTTTTCCTTAAAGTAAGCATATTTTATGAAGAACAGCCAATCTTGATGTACAAAAAGTACTCAAATCATATGACGGTTAATAATTTGTATCAAAATAAATCAATAACTGCATTCTTATTCCACAAAAATAAAGGTTTAAGTATTTTAATGCTCATTATATCTCAATTCTGATTAGAAGACTTGTCTCAAGATGGTATAAATAACTGATTTCAAATAAAATAGTATCATTTTTGATAAAAAGAAGAACAATTTTGGTAATTCTAAACAATGCGAAAAAAATTTTAATGTTAATTCTTTGAGATTCTTTTAATTTCACGAAAAAACAACCTATTCGAAACTATAAAAAGTTCAAAAAACCAATGGCGGTCAATAATAACCATTTTCGTAGGAATAAATTCATATAATACAATTATGTATTATATGTAATACATATGTCTCTGATGTTAACAATATTTAATACAAAACTATTAATCAACACAAACAATTTAACGCTCTAAGCATATTATTCTGTTATACTATTTTCACTTTTTTATTGCAACCAATTTTATTACAAATTAACGTGTAAATTAAGGTGTCTTCGTAGAGGTCCGCGTTCAATGTTTGTAAACACTGTCGAGTTCGGTTTACATAAGAATTTTAAATATATACGTATCCGTCCGATCCGTGCATAAATTTAATTTACTGATCGATCGGTGACAGTTGTCAGGGTAACTCTCACATAGGTTATTTGACTTATCTGACGGATCCTATGGGTCACCGATCACCGATCACTCACTGATCAGTCAAACATCCGTCACCGATCATTCACCGATCAGTCAAGTTCAAGTCAAACAGTAACGCCTAAGGTTGCAAGTACTGTATGAATGAAGTCCCATTTAATTTATTATTTGACGCGTATAGAAATGAATGACGCGTATGGACGATGATTTTGGGATAGCATGACGTCATTACAAAACATTTTCAAAAAGACGATAAACAAATGTTGCCGATCTTATGTATACACAGCTCAGGTATTATAACGTGCATGCAAATCCACATGGCTTTTGTTCCTCTGTTTCATTATTTCTTCCGTATGAAAATATGAAGTACAAATCTAGTAATGTACACATACTTCACATTTTTATTTATTAGTACATGTATGCCCCTAACATAAAACCGATATTAGTCGGGTATATTTACTTAAACAAACACAAGTAGTTTTTTTTTCGGTGCCATTTTTTTACGTTATCAATCCAAAACATTGTGTTTTAGGTCCATTGCCTTTTTCAATGTCAAGCTTTCAAATATTTTTCTACTGAATATCAATTTCTGTCTATCAAAGCGAAATTGTGTTTAATGAAGAAGTATTAAAATTATGGATAACTAAAACACAAACTCATATGCCTTTATTGATATTTCTGTTTATGAATCCTTCACATGTATAATGATAAGCCATCTGTAAAAGTCTGTTAACGTTATTTTATTTTTTTTAGTTTTTGATAACTTAAACTTGAAGTTGTCAATGATAAAGCTATGAATAGTCAAGAGAAAACATTCCCCGCCAAAATTCTAATGGCTAATATCTCCAAAACAAGCACATTGACCTTTTTTATATTTTTGCTCTTTTGATTCCTTTATTAATCCCTGATTGAGTGGTTTGAAAAGCTTACCATTTTGAAACTGAGTAGCAACTTCTTTTGAATATCATATACGTACGAAATAGATATGTGAATATAGTTATAAAAATGGACTGGCATGTCAGGTAAAATAATTAAGGCACCGATATATTCTTGAACCAGTACATGTTTTACAAATTAGGTCTCACACGGGGTAAATAAATAAGACAACCAAACAAAGTATACGATTCTGTTTCCTACCACTCTTACAATAGTGTCCGTTGAGTTTAATTCGTAGGATTTTTTAAGTATATGGATCTTGTTTAGGGCAAATGTTTAAGACTGAAAATGGGTTGGCCAATATCAGAAATAAAAAAAATATCAGAAATTATTTTTACAAGTCAATAAGCATAAACAAAAAATTGGGTTTAAGTCAAAAATATTTAATTATATTCCTCGCTTAAGAAAAACTCATAATTGTATACGATGCTATATGCGAGTATGTAATTTACGACAACTGACAGGTCTAGCTAGCTATGAAACCAAGTTTAATTAACATTTTTCAACATCAGAAATTAAGTTTAGTAAGTCAGCAATATGACAGTTGTTTTCTATTCGTTTGATAGGTTTGAATTTTTGAAATTTATCATTTGATAAAGGACTTTTCAAATTTTTTAGTTCATTATTTTGTTATTTTGTTTTGTCATCATTTGAACCTCACGCAAGTGACATATTTTTAATAGGTTTATTGCCGTTCCAGAATACCTTAGATACACTCTGGATGATATCAGTCTTCTTTCGTTAGTAATTTTTCTCTTTACCCGTTATGGATAGTTTTTTATTTTAACCATTTTTCACGTTCTTTTCAATAGTCAGTTTCACATCTGCCTCTGAAGCACACTTGGGGTTAACTCTGTCTCATATCGTTGTTGGTTTATTTACGACCATATGATTGTTTGGTCGCTTGCCTTCTTCTGTCAAGTGTCTTATATATAACTGTACCCTTTCTTTTCGTAGGATGTAACGTTTCAAAATTGTTTGAGGAATCTTTACATATGTGTTATCTGTTTTGAATAATCAGGTGTTTGCAAAGTAGTAAAATATTTTTTTACACGATATGGAGTTTGAACTTTTATGATTTATCCCTCAGGTACAATGGTTTAGTTATATAGTACGACTCCACGGTACGGCGAAGAAAGAAAACGGTATACGTCGTTTTCGTTCATTAAATCCGCCATTGACCTTCTCAAAATATTATTCAAAGTATAACATGTATCAAAAACAGATATATCTTTTACAAATTCTCTAGCAACTAAACATAAATTTAATACTTGCTACCATCATATATACATTGTAAGCATTAATCGCTACATTGAAGACCTGTTGGTGACCTTCTGCTGTTGTTTTTACTATGGTTTGGTTGTTGTTTCTTTGACACATTCCCCATTTCCATTCTCAATTTTATTACATTTAGCAAATCCTACTCTACGACCATGGTATTCATACTATGTACATATTCTTACTTCGAGGGGGCCTTGCTTTGCCTATTCATATTCATTTTAATACATATATATAAACAAAGACACTATATACTTATACATAGATACAGCTTATTACACTGTTGAACTTAAACGCTTTGTGTACAATGAATATTAATCCTTTTGAAATATATCATTTTTAGAAAAACAATGATGCTTTGTCGGGTGCAGCAAAAAAAATTATACGAATAGTATAGGTTTACACTACGTGAAAAAGTCATGGCGACTAACATGACTAAGGAAGAAGATAATTTTCTTCGCATTGTTTACCTTAATTACCGAGTAGGAACAACAGCGCTCAGGAGGTATTTTGATGGTTTCCATCCAAATTTGCAATCAGATTTGTCATCTCCACCAAATAAGGCAATACTTTTAGACCTGCACAAACCACCTAGAGGACAAAGGAAAGTATTGTATCAGGAACAATGGAATATTTTATACCAATCATCAGGTACATTTCTTAATAATTTAATTTTGGATGTAACGCGTCTTCTGATTGGCTGACGTTATTTTGTTATCAGCCCATAGACATTATTTAATCATGTTATTCCATGGTTTTCTACGGTTTAAAATGGAATTTAGAATTAAATTATAAGGAATGACTATAATATTTTGTCTGTCTATTCGAAATAACATAAAAAATGTTGTGCACACTGTTAAATAACCCGCTACGCCTGTTCTTCAGTGTGAACCAATTTTTTATGTTATTTCTTAATAGACAGAAAAAATATTATAGTCATTCCTTAATTCGATTTACGGTTTACTTTTCGACAAAAATTGATATAGAAACAACTGATGGTACTAAGAGATCATAATTCTATTAGAAAGTCATCGTGTTTGCTTCATTAAAACGAAAGACTAACACTATACAAATTCAACATATAAGGTGGTAGATTTCTTTGCGAATGACGACACTCAATTACGTTCAATTACATAACACTGTTTAACAGCATTCGAAAAAAGGTAAATGTATTGATGCATTGCTTATGTAATCATTTTGCTAATGTTAACAAATTTGGACAGAGTTGTAATACGAGAACAGACCTCGATTATCAAGCTAGTACACGATTAGACAATATATTTAAAGTAGAGATAGAGAGAGACACATATGAATGAGATGCAAAATGAAAAAAAAACTCAATGACATTACTCTGTTGAATATTGCTATAATAATGCACTTTGATTGGCAGGTACGCTTTACATTGAAATATAGAGGACAAATGTTAAAATTTTGATAGTATAGAACTTTGGGTAATCACATTAGCCTTAAATTAATCTCGCTTTTGTAGGGTCACCTGTCGTTTCCTCTGTCGATTTAGATACCACGTTAATGGTCTGTCTTCTACGACATTTGCCACCAAATATCTTACCACCAGCTTTTGGATTTGATGCATTACCACCGTCACATGAATTGTCTAATGGTGCACACATAGCACGGATCAAGTATTATAAAAATTTCATTGTTTCACATTCAAAAGACGGCAAATTATCAGATACAGACTCCAACAGAATATGGATTGATTTGGAAATGGTATGAATATCATTATTTTTTAAGGTTATAAACAAAAATAAACAACATGCATAGTAAATATACAAATATGTAAATATATCGTAGACGATTAGCTCAGTGTTTACAAAAAATGGTTGAGGGATGTACCATACAATTAAAAATTGATTAAATCTAAAACAAGGGCAATACTCAGATCATTGGTTCATTGGCAATTACATATATATACATATTCAGACCACGGACATAAACGTTACAAGTCTGTTTTTTGTGCCTCACTTATAGGCGTTAAATCAAAAATGAGTTTTCAATGGCAAGGCGAGATTTACAAACAAGTGGCATTTAGCCGATAACATTATTTGACTTTCATTTTTTCGACAAGTGATTGCCCTCTGGCGTTTTCAGTTTGTTTTAGATTTATGAGTTTGACTGTCCCTTTGGTATCTTTCGTCCCTCTTCTACATAAGGATAGTGTAACCTTGTTTATGTTTTAGCAAGACGGATCAACTCTAAACAGACAAATTGATGATCATGACTAGATGAACAAAAACAAATAGAGAAGATTGTTGTCATGAAGTCTTATCTCCTCTACAATGTAACAGAGACTCCCTTTTTGAATATATGCACATCGATCTTGGTGAGCTACACATGCTCTATATCGTATATGCATACATATAAATAAGGAAGATGTGGTATGCGTGCCTATGAAAAAACTATCCATCCAGGATACAATGTGAAAAAAGTAACAAATGATAGGTCAAAGTACGACCTTGGCTCACACTGAACATCAAACTATCAATAGCCCTTAAAAGACAAGTGTAAAACGATTCAAACCAACACACTAACGGTCTTATCTAAATATACAAATAAGAATTGATAACCACTGAACAACATTTTAAATGTCACAAACTTTACCATAACATAAAATAAACTTCAAATATTAAAAGACAGAATAAAATAAAAATCGAGGAAAAAAACATAAACAAAAACAAGTAAACATGCAGTTAACGAATAAGTTGGATCGGCGAAACGATATAAATAAACAAATGTGTAACAATGTCAAAAAGACAACTTTAACAAAGAACAAAATGGCGTTAACTAAAGTAACATACACATTTAAATAGAATAATTGTGTTGATAGGAGAATTGTACGTACAAATATAGCACGCAAACATATTCTTAATTTAATAACATCTTTCAGTTCTAAATGATTAGACATTTCTTTGTTTATAGCATGCCGTTATTGAATCAACTTAAAAGATCGTTGTCTGATTGATTTTTATTCTGCCTGTTTCTTTTTTCAGAGTAATTGATACTATTTTTTTTTAATTTGGTCTAATTGTTTATTGTTTTGTTAAACCATAATGATCAACAAATTAGTTATATTTCATTGTCATTACATATAGTTTAGCAAAAACTATCTCAGGGTTCAGAATCGACTTCAATTAAAACAATGTTTGTTATTGCTGACGTCCTTTTCAATTACCTTTTGGTAAACAGTTGTCTCATTGGCAATCCATATCTGCTTATTCAAGTATTATCTGCATGAAAGATGAAATAAAACTGATGATTACAATGATAACATGTCTTTGATTTATAAATATCATTTTCTTGTTTTCATTGTTATAATTTTCAGGCGATTCATAGTTTGGGAAATCAGCAAGATGTTACAGATGCAGCTGCTGCAAAATCAAAAAGTTTAGACTACAACACACTGAAGAAACTTGTGAATTTTGATGACAGTATTCGGCATAATCTCAAAAGATTGAATGATCAGAGCAATGAACTAGCAGTGCAAAGTTCAAAAATAACAAAGCTAGAAACAACTATGCAAAAAGGTATTGTTTTATTAGAAAAAGACAGTTTCCTGAGCAATCTTCAAGCATGACTGTAGAACAAGAATTTATTGGAATCTGAAATGCTTTTGCATTCTAGTTCTAAATGTATGATTAAAAAATAAACCAACTAAATATATAAAAAGAAGATGTAGTATGATTGCCAGTTAGACAACTTTCAATAATAGACTAAATAACAGAGAAATTTATAACTAAAGGTCACCGTATGTCCATCGACAGTGAGCAAATCACATACCGCAAAAGTAAATATGTTAAACATCAACAAACGACAACCACTGAATTACAGGCACCTGACTTGGTACAGGCACATACAACCAGAGTATGGCGGGAGTAAACAGTATATCGCTGTTCAAACTCATAAAACCATGGACAAAAAACAAAATCGGGGTAACAAACTAAAACTGAGGGAAACGCATTAAATATAAGAGGAGAACAACGAAACAACACTACAATGTAACACACACAGAAACGGACCAAGCATCAGACAAAATCCCACGAGAATAACAAATATAACATCAAAACCAAATACATGAATTTGGGATGGACAAGTACCGTGACACGTCTTATCGCAATGTGTATTTACACTCAAAAATAAGAGAATACAAACGACGCAACGTTAACATGTAACACACACAGAAACGAACTATAATATAACAATGGCCATATTCCTGACTTGGTACATGACATGTTAGCGGGATCCAAACCCACCCCTTACCCGAGACAGTGGTGTAAATAGTTGAGCGGCGGAGAGGACAATTTTAGATATTAAATATTGTCTATCGATTATTCAGCCTCCAAAAAATGTCGTAAATATCTAATCTGGTACAAATGGTTGCAAACAGACGATATTCAACTTACAACGAATACTCCACTGCTGATTCAGTAGACACATCTCATAACTTGTCCCTTCTAAAAATAATTTGTGAACGAAATTGGCAAATACAGTTACTCAAGAAGTTCATAAACTATGAAGACATGTTTAAAGTAGTTCTTTATGTGGAGTTGTATGCATCTGAAAATAGTTTAAAATAACGCGGAAAATTCATGATTTTCGACCTGGCATTATGTGCACGTGCTATATAGATGTGTTTTAAAGGTACAACAGGAAAACCACCGTATTACACTTTTATCGACCCGATTTACTTTTTGGAGTAAATGCGTTATAAAATAAATATTTGGCTAAATATCTGCTTTTTATAGTTATATGCCCTTATAAGGCCATTTTGCGGAAATAATTTGTAGTCATAATTAAGCTTATTTCTTAATCATTTTAGAATTTCCGAAGTCTTATGAACTATTTATGTTGTTTGGTATAGATGTTTATTCTTTTAAGTTGAATTTAACAGGGAAAGTGAATATCATTGTAGGGTGCGCTTAGTTTCAGGTGTGTTTGTTTTGTTTTGTATTCAAGTCAATGGACAAATATTTGGGTCCTCAATAATCTTCAACTTTATATTTGTTTGGCATTATAATCATTTTGATCTGATCGTCACTGATGAGTCTTATGTAGACGAAACGCGCGTCTTGCGTATTAAATTATAATCCTGGTACCTTTGATAACTAATTAAGCAGGTCAAATAAAGGAGGAAGTACATTTCAATACTCAATCGATAGTGTAACCGCTGGGGTTCTGGGACCTACCCTTTTCGTATAATTTAGATTAAAAAAATAAACAAAGTTTAAAAGACATATTGTCGGCATTGGATCCTTTTCAGTCGAATTCGCATCGATTTATTTTCGAGTGTTTTCTTTTGCTTGATATGTTATATATATACAGAAAGCAACACTATTATTGTTATGTAAACTATCATCACACTCGTATTTTGACGTCGTTCAAGGGCAAACCCTCTCAGACTGCTGCTGTCTGAAATAACTTACCCAAGATCAGTACTCAGTGTCATAGGTCGGTTTGTTAGCTGATAATTGTGTAATTTATATCAATCTGAAGAGTCATACCGTTTTTAAACTACTTTTATATCACCAAGCTGCAAGGCCATGTGAGCATTTTTACTCACATTGCGTCCATGGTCTATAACCACTTTGCCAAATTTTTCCAATCTTGGCCCGAAATATCATTGGGGTTTCTAGTTTAAAATATCTGTACAATGATTCCGTTTGTCAACCAAGATGGCCGACATAGCTAAAATAGAACTAGAGTGCAAGTTTAACTTATGTTTTGAAAACCGCTAAAAAAGAGAATTTCTGATATGAGAAAATTTGTTCAGAATGTTGAGTTCTAACTATTGTCCGTTTACGTCAAAACTGTAAGACGACTTTTTTTGTAAATAATGAATGTTGCCATTTTTTCCTCTTTTACAATATATCTAAAAAATAAAGATAGATAGAGATAAAAATTAAATCGCAAAAACTGATCAGCAAGACAAGATCCACAAATAAGACACAAAAACTAAAATCGTCAAACGACACTTTATATGTATTGCCCTTTCATGACGATTTTTAAAATTTTTAGCGTTTTGTCTAATAACAAAATAAAAAAAATATATATCTCAATGGAAACCTTAAAAAGCAGTATTCATCAAAAGTTAAGATATACTAGTAATGCGACTTGACAAATTAATTTAATCTTAAATGAAGTAACTGTCCATAGGTGACGATTTCCAATTATTTTCAATGTTTGCCTATTATCTGGAAAATTGTTATATAAGATTAGAAACATTGAAAAGCATAAATGGACAGCAAGGCGAGATCTACAGTAAATCACAGTGGATTTAATCTTCATACAACTAGTTAATGAAGTTGTTGCCCTTTACTGGTTATTTTACTTTTTTTAATACTAAAAAAAGAATGATTAAAAGAAAGGAAAAGTTATCAACAGAATACGATCTTTAAAGTTGTCAAAATAATTGAAATGTTCAGTTAACTCATACTTGCGTTGTTTCCCTTTACAAAATGTTAACTAATAATTTTCCATGTTGTAGATAATGGTTAGGGACACAGGCTCTTCGGAGTCTGTTTATATCGTTTGGTTTTACGGTTTGCTGTTACATGAACTTCCCATGTTTAATAAAGGGTTGCAATTGTTTTATTTGTCTTGTTGAGGCCATTTAAAGTTTTTTATAAGGTATAGGTTTTGCTCGTCTGTAAAGGTCGTGCATTTCCCATCTTCTAATTCTTATATGAACATATGTTTTGCATGATAATTTTGAATTTAACATTACCATTATGCGATTTGCGTAGTATAATAGACAACAGAATTTCTGTTCGTATTTCAGGAACAGAAGAACATTCAGATCTAAAAGAGAAAATTACGAAAATAGAAATTGAGCAGGAAGAATGTATACCAAAAAATATTAGAGGTATATATTAGTTGATGTCATGTGTTTTAATATTTTATATTTTCACAATAAAAGCCTATAATAATACTAACTAGTACTTGTAGAGAATATTCATTAAGTATTTGCCACAGGACGTCAAACATTATACAATTGAAAAAACAATAAAAACCCTCCACATGTTTGTCTACTACGCATTATATCTACAAACTAGTCGTTGGTAAAAATGGTTATACATGACCAAATACGGTAATTTTTAATCGTGTTAGAATGGCTGACAGTTGATTATTACAGCTGTTATTTAAATTTGCTAGAGCATTTGGAAATCGACCACTCAAAGGCAAAATAATATGCAATATAGAGTGTTGATGGGATAACAAAAAGAGAATAGAGCCAAAGCTATAAATGAATAGAGAACAATGACCCAACAAAAATAATTGGAGAATAATGGGTAGTACAAATATTTAGAATGACAGTGGTAAAAAAAGAAAAGAATACACTACTGATTATAGAAATGAACCCTGTACAGAACAAAGACATCATGTATTTACGAATGACTATAATAGTAAAATAGTGTGCATGATAGACGACGGGGAATACAAACTTACACTTGTCCGTACATACATCATGTTCTTTCGAAAATTGGTTTTCATAGTCTAGCTTGTGTACACAAAATATTTTGAATGTATTTCATATTGCTTTTGTGATACAATAACACATATCAAATATTGTGTTTGTTTGTTTGTATGTAAATTTATCAATTATTTGAGGCAACCCTCAAGAGCTGCGAGGGTACAGAGGAATCCGTAAATACTCCCTATTACAGATTCACAATGAGTATATGATTCCTACTGAAGTCCGAATACGAGTCACAGTTCAAGTGACGGGGGTTATCTCAAAATGATAAAATTAGTGTTAGTATTGTACAGTATAATGTTTATCGAACAGTTGTTATCGGCGATTTGCAAAAAATAATGATTGCCCCAACTTTAACTATAGCTTTTATAATGTGGGACGAGGAGCTTCCAACAGGTTCTAGTTACCTCATCTGTACTATTAAACGAGAAGACCTCATTTTTGGTGTCGCTTCTCTTCTTTCCAGAATAAATTAATCAACACGCCTCTGTGTCCTATAGGTACAGTGCATAGTCGCATTTGTCATCCATTCATATGATTATTCAGATTGAGTTATTTTAGGAGAAAAACGAGAAAAAAGGCATCCGGATATTGTCCCGTCATTGTACGAAATTTTAAGTCAGATTAGACTTCCGGTTTGCGTTTTTCTGTATCCTTTGAACATACATATACTACGAATAAAGTGTATTTTCAGAATTTTATCTGCTATAATTTTCAAGTTTACTATCCACGGCGGTCACAGAGTTTATTAAATAGAGAGGGTCTATATACTATATCAATGATCACCATGGATCGATTAGTAAACTTAGAATTGAAAGTAAATACGCTTTATTTATTTAATGAATGGCTATTACTTATTTATTGACCCATAAAATTAATTTTTGACTCTTCACATTGAATAATCCGCGAAGCGGATTATGTAAAATGTGAAGTCAAAAATTAATTCAAAATAAATTATTGCCATTCATTATAAATAAATTTCTATCAAAAATAAGGCTCAAAGAATTTTTTATATTATTTATATTAACAATAACAACGTACACCCATGTTGGCGTATGAATACACAACGTCAGAGTGGGCGTGTCGCCATAAAAATTGACAACATTGAAAATAAAACTAATACTTTTAACCAATCAGAAGACAGTAAATACACCAAATTTATTTATATAGTAATGAATGTTCATAATATTAATATACAGATATATATAAGCGCTAAAATTATTCATGTGAACTTTTGATACTTTTTCTGAAATTCTCCAGTCATTAAATCTTTTACAAAATTCATTGATTACATAAAAAAAAAAAGAACAAGATGTGGTATGATTGCCATGCTAAGACAACTCTCCACAAGAGACCAAAATGACACAGATATTAACAACTATAGGTCACCGTACGGCCTTCAACAAAGAGCAAAGCCCATACCGCATACTCAGCTTCAAAAGGCCCGAAATGACAATGTAAAACAATGCAAACGAGAAAACTAGCGGCCTTAGGGAGCTACCATTTGATTTTTATGGGGAGGAGGGGGGGCTAGGATGAAAGGAGTAGGTTCAGTAAGACCCCTGTTTGGCCCCAAAATATAGCAGTTTTACAAAATTGTTAAAATGTAAACCCTTAGTTATTTATTGGACAGTAGAATGCTTATGTTACATAAATATGGGCTGTTTTTGACAATACATTGCACATATGGCCGGTACTAGCACCATTAAGTCATGCTAAATTACTGAAATCCTCATAAATCTAGCATTTTAGTTAAATTTTAGACGGTTTTCGTGTAAAACGAAAGTGGCCGCATTCGTGTTCATCCTTAGTATTGAAATGTAAGTTGTATTTTATGATAATACATAACATATACTAGTCAACAAAAGAAACGATACACGACTTTGAAATAAAATTTATCAAAAAGTATTAAATATAAAACAAAATGAGATATACTATTTTTAATAGCTTTCATTTGCAATGTATGCACATGTGATAATAAAAATCAAAACTTGTCGGAAAGTATCTAAATTCCGTGTAAACGAGCATAGGGTGCAAATTAGTTTTGCGGAAAGTTGAATAAAAAATCGACAGATAATTTTCTAAGTACTAAATAAAATTTCAAGTTTGTTTGAAAATATTCAATATGCTAATCAAGTTATGTTCATGTTGTAATTAATGGGTTAAAATATTGTTTTTTTCAATTTTTGGAATAAAAAGTGTTTTTTGAAATCTCAAAAAATGCAAAAAAATGTTTTTTTTTATTTTCGTCTCAAATCAATGCTTTAGATATGTAAAAAACAACACACAGTAAATTTGGAACCTTTCGGATTAGTTTTAAGATTTTTACCGCTTTTTGAATATCACTTTACACATACTGTCTATGGTAAATCAGTTGATAATGTATACATTTTAACGATTTCTCGTGGGGCCGAACTTTGCTTAACAAATAAACAAAGAAACTGTTAAATTTTAAAAACAAATTGATGGCAAACATTGTCTTTACTTTTAAATGAGAGGTTGGCATCATTAATTGGAACTTCTGTTTTTAAAATTGTCGTTTTATGTAAATTTTGTAAAAAAAAAAAAAATCGCGAAAAAACGTCACGAAAGCAAAAAAATATTTTTTTTAAACGGATTTATATTTCCATAATGAGTAAGTATTACTACCTTCAATATTGGTTCAATGAACGGAAAACTTTATCTTTAATTTGAAAAAAAGTCTTGTATCGTTTCTTTTATTGACTAGTATATATAAAGGTTGAAGATGAACACGGATGCGGCCACTTTCATTTTTACCACAAAACATCTGAAAAGTGACATTTTTCGGCATATTAGGTAGATTTTTCATATTTGAGCTTGAATCGGGTCGTTTTTAATGACTATGTCTGTTAAAATTTTCAAATAAACTAATTAATTCAAATAAAATAGACACTTAAGTGTTTAAAAAGTGGTCAAAATCTTTCTTCAGATGAACCTGAAATTTGAGGCCAAAATCGGTCCTTACCGGACCTACTCCTTTGAAAAAAATAGGCAGGACAGGAGTTTTGAGTAAAAAAAAGGCAGGATGAGACACTTACAAAAAAAAAAAGTCAGGACGACAATTTAGGTAAAAAAAAGTCAGGATAAACTAAAAAAAAAAAGGCAGGACCGAACAGAGTGAAAAATAAAAAGGCAGGACAGAGATTACAGCTAAAAAAAATGCAGGACAAAATTTTTCATCCTAGCCCCCCAACCCCGCCCCCGCCCCTTAAAAATCAAATGGTAGCTCCCTTATTTATGTACAAAAAAATGAACGAAAAACAAATGTGTAACACATAAACAAACGACAAACACTGAATTACAGGCTCCTTACTTAAATAAATGTTCATAACATACTAAATGTATGTTCATATTGAAATTGATAGAAAACCAAAAATTGGGAACTTTGGAAATAAAGGTGGAGGGTAAAAAAACATTTTCCTGTCCCCAATACCTATGACTTATCATACTTTTGCTGAAATTCTCCAGTCATTCTGTATTTTACAAAAATTTTCCAACAATACTTTACATACTTTAAACTACGCTCTGAATGCCCGCGATTTCGCGGGTGTGTTCTAGTAATATTTAAATTTGTCTATATTTAATACAATGTGTTCGCAATAACCATGGAATGTTTGAAGCATTTATTAAAAAAAAGGTCACAAAATAGTTGAAAATCATCGACTTAGTTGAAAAAGATTGTGCATCATTAACGAAATCATGTAAACAGAAATCTTGATGTCTATTCCAATATATGAATAATATTAATTTTCTTTGCCAGTATGTACGAATCCAGTTAGATCATCAAAGTTGTATATTTAGAGTGTGTCGGACACTTCGAAAATCAGTACTGATCATTTTCAAAGGAGATATGTCTCTTAGAAATGTAAATTATATAGGACATTGCATTGTTAGTGCTTTCCCATGCACAAATGTTGCCAGTGATTTATGAAATTTGGTATTGACAGGCAAAAGATGTAAAACGCGGGACATTGGAACTCTCTTCTTTTTATAATATTTTAGTAAAATCAATCCGAACAGGATTATGTTTTACTACGGAGTCTATAAAGTTCCATATGCAAACATATAAACACACATCAACAAAAAGTAGAATCGATAATGTATAGTAAGCTATACAAAATGTGAAACAACTAAATATACCATATACTTATTTCTTCTCTATTTTATGAATGCCGTTCCTGATTATAAATAATTAATTCATAATTATGAAAGATAGAATTTCTAATTGGGCCTCAATGGCTGAGTGGTGAGGGTATTATATTATTAGCATGCGAAAACTTAAATGTAGTTGATCTTAATCGTCAACATGGCTGGTGTACTTGATTCCAATCATAATTAATTAGGTATGATACTTTTCCTACAGAAGGTCGGTGGTTTTGGTCAATATGTCTTCTTCCAACAGTAAAAACTGACCTCCATTAAATAACCAACAGCGCTGGAAGTGACATTAAAAGTCAATCAATCAATCATTTTTCTATTTCTAACTATATACATTGTATTTTTTTCCAGATCAAATTGAAATACAATTAAAAGACTGGGGAAAAAAGGATGAGATGTGTGTTACTACACGGGCCAGTGATTACGTAATCGAGTGTATATCAGACAACAGCTGTTTGACTTTAACTGGCCCATCAGGAGTAGGAAAATCATTTATTGCAAGACATACAGCACTTGTTTTACAAAAGGAAGGGTACAAAGTAATACCCGTGTTAAAACCAGATGATATCAGAAATTATTATCAACCTGGTAAACAAACAGTCTTTATTGTAGATGATATTTGTGGAAATTTCACTGCCAACCAACAACAGATTCAGGTCTGGACACAACTGCTACCTCTGATAAACACAGTCATTGCAGACAAATATTGTAAGATTATTGTATCATGTAGGCTTCAAGTATATAAAGATGATAAGTTCAATATATTAGCACCTTTTAAATCATGTGAATGTAATTTAATGTCAGATAAGTTATGTCTTACATCTGTGGAAAAAAATAATTTAATAAAAACGTATACTCGTTTAAGCTTAAGCGATGTTGATAGGTTATCACAGAACTGTGAATTCTTTCCACTTTTATGCTCTTTATATCATGAGGAGAAACATGGAGATGTTAAAGAATTTTTCAAAAATCCTTTTAGTATCTATCAAAATGAACTAGATAATTTAAGAAGTAATGGTGACGAAGGAAACTATAAAATATGTAGTCTATGTTTATTAGTTCTTTTTGATAATAAACTGAATGAAAAATGGTTCAAAGGAAAAGTTACAAACGAGCAACGATATCTTCTAGAAAACACATGTGGAGCTTGTAGATTAAACAGAGGTACTTCTAAGGAAGAACTTAAAGAGGCCCTTAACACTTTAGATGGCACATTTGTACATAAACAGAATGGTATTTATAAAACTGTACATGACAAATTGTTTGATTTTCTTGCTTATTACTTTGGTCAGAAAATGATTGAATGTTTAATAGACCATGGTGATAGTGAATTAGTACGTACACGGTTCAAATGGAGGATATCACCAGATGACAAAATAAAATATAATTTAGATTTTATTATTGAAATATCTGATGATTGTCTAGAAGCATATTTACAAAGGTTAATAAAGGACTGGACACTAGGATAGGTATCAGTTGTATTCGGTAATAACAATATGGACGAACCATTATTTAGACAAGAGCTATTAGAGCATTTAAAACAATTGGACAGATCACAGCAAATAACATTGGCCAATACATATGATACAAATTCACCAAAGGAGCACTATATATCAGGTAATACTCCATTGATATTGGCGTGTGGTTATGATTATACTGATATAGCACAGTGGGTTTTGCATGATAATGTAGATGTGAACCAGTGTAGGGATGATGGCGTTACTGGGCTGAACATGGCAAGTCAGGAAGGACATATTTATATAGTGAAGATGTTGTTAGAGAGGAATCCTGAAATTGATTCTTGTGGTAACAATGGATGTAGTCCTTTCTACATGGCAAGTCAAAACGGACATACTGAAATTGTACGGTTGTTGTTAGAGAGGAATCCTAACGTTAATCGATGTGACAATAAAGGCTGTAGTCTTCTGAGACAAGCAAGTCAGAATGGACATACTGATATAGTAAAGTTGTTGTTGGAGAGGAATCCTAATATTAATCTGTGTGGCAATGATGGCGGATGTCCTCTGTACATGGCATGTCAATACGGACATATTGATATAGTAAAGTTATTGCTAGAGAAGAATTCTAATATTAACCTATGTGACAATAATGGCGCAAGTCCTCTTTACATGGCAAGTCAAAACAGACATACTGATATAGTAAAGTTGTTGTTAGAGAGGAATCCTAATATTGATCTATGTATCAATGATGGTCGTAGTCCTCTGTTTATAGCAAGTCAAACCGGCCATATTGATATAGTAAAGTTATTGTTAGGGACGAATTCTCATATTGATCTATGTTGCAAAAATGGCTGTAGTCCTTTATACATAGCAAGTCAAAACGGACATATTGATATAGTAGAGTTGTTGCTAGTGAAAAAGCCAAGCGTTGATCTTTGTAACAAAATTGGTTTTAGTCCTCTGAACATTGCAAGTTTCAGAGGACATACTAAAATAGTAAAGGTGTTGTTAGAGAAAAGTCCTAACATTGATCTTTGTGACAAAGATGGCTGTAGTCCACTGTATATGGCAAGTCAAAAGGGGTATATTGAAATAGTAAAGTTGTTGTTAGAGAGGAATCCTAATGTTGATCTTTGTAACCATGGTGGCTGTAGTCCTCTGAGACAGGCAAGTCAGGAAGGACATACGGATATAGTTAAGTTGTTGTTAAATAGGAATCCTCAAATTGATCTATGTGACAATTTATATGGGTGTAGTCCTTTGAACATGGCAAGTCAGAAAGGATATACTGTAATAGTAAAGTTGTTGTTAGAGAGGAATCCTAACATTGATTTATGTGACAAAAATGGTTGTAGTGCACTTTACATGGCAAGTCAGGAAGGATATACTGATATTGTAAGGTTACTATTAGAGCAGAATCCTAACGTTGATTTATCTGATATAAATGGAAGTAGTCCTCTGATCATAGCAAGTCAGCAAGGGCATACTGCTATAGTTGAGTTGTTGTTACAGATGAATCCTAACATCAATCTATGTAACAATGATGGCTTTAGTCCTCTGTACATAGCAAGTCAAGAAGGACATACTGATATCGTAAAACTATTGTTAGAGAAGAATTATAATATTGGTCTAGGTGACAAGGATGGCTGGAGTTCACTGCGAAAGGCAAGTAGTAATGGACATACTAAAAAAGGAAAATTGTTGTTAGAGAGTATTTCTAATGTTGATCTTTGTGACAACAATAGGTGTAGTCCTCTGTTCAAGGCAAGTCAGAATGGACATACTGAAATAGTTCAGGTTTTGTTGAGAAAGAATCCTAAAATTGATCTATGTGACAAAAATGGATGTAGTCCTCTGCTAATGGCTAGTCATAACGGACATACTGACATAGTAAAGTTACTGTTAGACAGGAATCATGATGTTGATCTGTGCCTCAACGATGGTCGGAGTCCACTGTATATGGCAAGTAAGAAAGGACATACTGCTATAGTGAAGTTGTTATTAGAGAAAAACCCTAACATTGATCTTTGTGACAATGATGGCTGTAGTCCGCTGAACATAGCAATTCAGCAAGGACATACTGATATAGTAGGGTTACTGCTAGATAAAAATCCCAATGTTGATGTATATGGAAATGAAATAATTTATAACAGATTATCTATTATTGACCGTTCATAAATATTGAAATCATACAGAAAACACCATCAGGCAACGTTGGCCTTAGATGTATTTGCATTTTTGATTAATGTCTTTTTTGTTTTAAGGCTCTTTAACGTTTTCGTTCCTTATACATCCTTGGCGTTCAAATAGTAGGCTCTAAGCATTCCTCAGGAATATAAATCCTGACTCGTTTTGGACACACAAAATTTATATCGTTTGGGTTTCATTTTCTTGGTAACGATTGGTTTTTTTTTCAAATATTTTGATGTTTGTAATTTTGTTTGATATCTATTGATATTCTTTTCTTTGTTTCAGTATCGGTTTGATATTTACAGCTATTCATCCCATTAGGTCTCTCTCTGTTTGATATATATTGCTATTCATACAATTAATTCTGTGAATGTTTGACATCTGCTGCTATTCACTCAATTACTTCTGTCTTCTGATTATTATCCATTACTAGTATATTAAAAATGACATGGCTACACGACACATAGAGCATAACTTCATTTCACGTAGACATTAAAGGTTTTTGTTACTAGAAACAAAACAAACAGACTTGATATATATTTGAAGTAAAACCAATGTGTTAATGCCAATGATTATAATTGTACAATACACTCTATCATTTCTCATTTGGTCTAGTGTTCTCAAGTTGAATTTCATTTTTCTGCGTTTCAACCGTATGAACATAATATTTGTTTAGTGTTGATGTGAAGTAAAACCATTCTGTTGATGCCAATGAATATGATAAATTATTGCATTAAACAATAGAGACATATTTTAATTAATCATAATTCAGTGGTTGTCGTTTGTTTTGCATCAATATTGGTTGTTTATTTACTCTGGTATTACATTTGTCCTTTCGGTGCCTTTTATGTGCTTACTATGTGGTTTCAATCACTGCTAATGGATAAATGGGGACACACAGTTGCTTACCTTCTTTATTGCATTTCTTATAAATTAAATGCTTATGAAAATAATGATTGTTTTTCCATCATTTAAAAGTGTTCTCTAAGAACAGGTTTCATTGTTTTTTTCTGAATATTCCTTGTTTTAATAATGTGTTCAGATGGGAGTATACGATATATGAACTGGCCACTATATTATGATTACTTTATGTTACTAAATGTGTAGTATTGTTTAGATAGTTCTCGATTTGGAGCGTGTGTTAGGAATTTTTCAGGGTTTTTTTCAGTTAAGGATTACATTTTCAAAATCTGTAGATCAATGTTGATTTCTGTTTTTCAACTCTACATTTAGTACATAATACTAATCTTAACAAGGTCTACCTATTTGCTACCATTATGTGTGCTTCTTTTTTTTTTTTGTATTACAAAATGTACTGTTCTGTTGTTATTTTTTATATTGTCATTTTATGATACTTTGTATGATATTAATAAAGGAACTGAAAGAACGAGGTCCGTGTGCGTGATTAAAAGAAGCAAGTTTTTAAAAACATGGCGGGAAAAACGATCACTTGTTTTTGTATAGCTTTATTATTTCCTTGTTTTATTTCTCGAAACTTTTTATAAAATAACACGGATTTGATAAAAATTTCAAAGTGTAAATTAGTTTTGAAAAGAAGAATGAATGTAAAGCGTGAACAATATTTTATAGCATTTAACTAGATAAAACAAAAGTATTTCGAAACCCTAAAAAGACACATAAAACTTGACTAGCGAAAATCCGTACGATTACAGATTTTGCTGTCCTAAAAATAAACTAGTCAAACTGAAATTTGAAAAAGGAATTGTTATTTGATTCATGTCTTAGACTAGGATTTCAGAACATAATAGGAGAATTGCAGAAATATGTAAAAGAACTTTTTATATTGATATTTTAAAAGTTGTATATAACTGTGTATGCTACTTATATAACAATTATTATAAATGTTAACAATGTTGAGTCTATCACAAAAAATGTCATGTTCATTTTCATGAAGGATGTTCGCTTCTGTTTATGAAAGCAAGATTGAAAAATACTATAAGACAATTAAAGGTTGACAGTATCCTCGTTTTCAAGATGAAAGCTATTGAAATTTCATTGGGTTAAATTCTTTCTACAAATGAAGTTCCCTTTTTTATACAATTTAAATCTATATTTTATTTTTCAAAAATTATGAAACAAAAAATGTATTTTACTGTTTAAAAAAATAAATTAATGATTATTATTAATGTTATTAATGTCATTAGCTTCGTATTCGTGATATATACTATTTGGGGGGGGGGGGGGGGGAATTGAATGATTCTCTCTATTTCTTTATACGATTAACATTGATATTTTATCTTTTAAAAATCATGGAAAAATTGATTTCTTCTCTTACTGTTAAATATACAATGATTATTGCTAAATTAAATGTGTTGATTATTATAAATGATATATGCTGATTGTTACTATTTTGAATTGTTACAATATATATAAGTCGTTATTCTATGTTATAGAATGATGTTTTTTATATCAGCGAAAAATAACCACAATAAAAACAAGAGGCTCTCAAGAGCCTGAATCGCTCACCTGGTAAACAATGCCTTATTGAACATATTGAACCATGCCAGGCAAACATGTATTCGTCTGAAAATTTCATGGCTGATAGATCTTGACCTAATGAACATTTTTACCCCATGTCAGATTTGCTCTAAATGCTTTCGTTTTTGAGATATAAGCCAAAAACTGCATTTGACCCCTATGTTCTATTTAAAGTAAGGGCGGCCATGTTTTTTGACGGATCAAAAATCGAAGCACACACTTTGTGCAGGATAATCTAAGGAACTATCATGCTAAGTTTCATCCAAATCCATTCAGTAGTTTCAGAGGAGAAGATTTTTTAAAGTTAGCAAATATGATGAACAAATTGTGAAAAATTGTCATTAAAGGACATTTACCCCTTAAGGGGTCAATTGACAATTTTGGTCATATTAACCTATTTGTAGATCTTACTTTGCTGATCATTTTTGCTGTTTACAGTTTATCTTCATCTATAATAATATTCAAGATAATGACCAAAAACTGCAAAATTTCCTTAAAATTACCAATTAAGTGGCAGCAACCCAACAATGGTTTGTTTGATTCATCTGAAAATTCCTGGGCTGATAGATCTTGACCTAATGAACATTTTTACCCCCCATGTCAGATTTGCTCTAAATGCTTCCGTTTTTGAGATATAAGCCAAAAACTGCATTTGACCCCTATGTTCTATTTTAAGTAACGGCGGCCATGTTTTTTGACGGATCAAAAATCGAAGCACTCACTTTTTGCAGGATAATCTAAGGAACAATCATTTTAAGTTTCATTCAAATCCATTCAGTAGTTTCAGAGGAGAAGATGTTTGAAAAATTGTTAACGACGACGACGACGACGTCGACGACGACGACGACGACGACGACGGACGCCAAGTGATGAGAAAAGCTCACATGGCCTTTTAGGCCAGGTGAGCTAAAAATTGTTAGATTTAAAATCATTTCTTTTTTATTTATTTATTTCTGTTTTCTGTTTATTTACTATCACTATTTGTGTATTTCACCCGTGAACAATGACATTCCCTTTACTTTCAATGTATTTATGAAAATAATCTCCCTTAGAAAAATTTATAGTTATGTTAGAAAAATTCATAATTATGTTAAATGTAAACTTTCAAGATATTAAGATTATTTTGTTTTATTATATATTTCAGTTAAATTTTCAAAGAACTAGATATAATACTTTGTGATCGTTTTTACATTTTTGTTTAATGTCCGAAATTAATTGTTCAAATCTTTTTTTCTGTAATTGTTATCATTCAAGTTTTGTCTTAAAAA
Organism: Mytilus edulis; assembly: GCA_019925275.1. Classification (NCBI taxonomy): domain Eukaryota; kingdom Metazoa; phylum Mollusca; class Bivalvia; order Mytilida; family Mytilidae; genus Mytilus; species Mytilus edulis. The sequence goes on from CM034354.1 coordinate 28,851,275, forward strand.
TTATTTTGAAATAAATAAAGAAGTTAACAACTGCCTGTTAAAACTGTTTTTCTCTGTAGGTTAAGTTAAATTGTATTAAATATTTGATGTACTGATTGAAATAAAAATGTTTGGTAACCCGAAAGATTTTATTTTGCAAAAAGTGATATTAGAGAAGAAGTGGACCAGTCGTATTTGATGATTGCTAGAACTGATTTGGCAGTCATCCCTTTCATGATTGTCAGGTAAATCAAGATGAACAAAAAAAATGTTTCAGATATTTTAGCATTTTTTATATTTCAGCGTAATTTTAAAGAATTAGTTAAAATTTATTTGACAGTTTTTACTCTTTTAGCAGTTTTTTGTTTAATGTCTTATATTATGGATTCAATTATTCTTCTGTAATTGCAATTATCCAAGTTAATGTCTTAACAATAAATTTTAAAATTATTTGACAGATAAACTAAAAAAAAATATAGCTGTATTTCAAGGTTGTCATTTCCATTGTTGATTTAGTAGAAATGTATTGATTGGTAAAACTGTTTACAGAAATATATGGTAACACACGACATTCTATATATTGTAAATATTAAAATAAACAAGAAAATAATGTTACATGTGTTTGTTGTGATACATTTTATGATAACTACCATGGTCATATATAATCTCTACTCACCATCTGTAGACAACAAACACTGTCATGTGTCAGTAAGTCGATCCCTTGAATGAACCAAGTAATGAAACGTCAAAGGAAAAACCAATTTGCACTTCAACTTTGTCAAATTAAAATAAGATGTTGTAATATTGCCAAAGAGACAACTGATCATCAGATTCCAAATGTCATAGTCTGTGGAGCAAGATCTACTTACCCTTCCGGAGCGTCTGAGATAACCCCTAGTTTTTTTTTGGGTTCGTGTTGCTTATTCTTTAGTTTTCTATGTTGTGTCTTCTGTACTATTGTTTGTCTGTTTGTCTTTTTCATTTTTGCCATGGCATGGCGTTGTCAGTTTATTTTCTATCTATGACTCTGCCTATGGTATCTTTCGTCTCTCTTTTGCAACTATGAAGGTAAACATAAAGAGATATTATATGTTTGCAATGAGACAATTTTCAACCGGAGACCAAATGGCATATGTGTTCGCAACTGTAGGTAAATAAGAGAGGATACGTTTAACCACGAGAGACCTAATAACACGCAATTTTGCGCCTGTCTCAATTCAGCAGCCTCTGGCCTTTGTTAGTTTTGTATGATTTTAAATTTTAGTTACTTGTGTATAATTTAAAGTTTAGTATGACATTCATTATCACTGAACTAGTAGAGTAGTTTGTTTATGGGCCAGCCGAAGGACGCCTCCGGGAGCGGGAATTTCTCGCTACATTGAAGACCCATTGGTGGCCTTCGGCTGTTGTCTGCTCTATGGTCGGGTTGTTGTCGCTTTGACATATTCCCCATTTCTATTCCAATTGTATGCTAATAAGAATATTCGGTCTGATTTTCAATGTGACACTATCCACCAAGGTTAAAACAAAGTGTATTAAAGTAATTATAGGACAACCGTTCATCCTTCAACAATCAATAATTTCCGTATTCAATAGTTGTTTAGAGAGGACCTAACATGTACAATATAAAAAACAATTCTATTCAAAAAGCTAACGGGTTTATGTATACAAATATATTTACAAAAAAAATATTACAGACATAAAACGAAAACCCATAGATATGGTGGCCGGATGTGGTCATTTCCCCTTTTCGTGTTTTTGCGTTTACTTCTCTCACTTTTCCAACGCGAAATCGGGAAATCGAGAAATCGAAAAGCGAAATCGAGAAATTGAGAAATCGGGAAATCGGGAAATCGAGAAGTCGAGAAATCGAGAAATTGGGAAATCGAGAAAGCAAAAACGCGAAATCGAGAAATTCATTTCGCGTTTTCGCTTTCGTGTTTTCGCGTTTTTGCTTTCTCGATTTCCCGATTTCCCTATTTCTCGTTATCCCTATTTCCCGATTTCTCAATTTCTCGATTTCGCTTTCTCGATTTCTCGATTTTCTGATTTTCCGATTACGCGTTTACAAAGTGAAGGAAGAAAACACGAAAACGCGAAAAGGCGAAATGGCCGCATCCGGCCATCATACATAGATTCGCAGCTGTATGTGAATATAAGAGAACAATCTACTATCAAATCAATTTCAGATATTCTAAATGTAAATATAGTGCCGGACCTGAAGGGACAGCTTTGATTGAAATACTATCTTTTTTTTAATGAAACGCTATTTCTACCAATTTGTACAATAACGCTTTGTCTTCCTTTCCTTCAATCCTCGATCTGTACTGAACTATTGTTAATTCTAATACAATTCGATGTATCGACAACTTTTATTGGATGTTGTCAAATATTTTGAACGGGTAAATTACACGTTCTTCCTGTCGATAACTAAGAAAGACGCCATTTTGATTTCCGAAAAAAAATTATTATTATTTTGCAGGAAGTCGTATAATCTTTATAATGTATACACGAAAAGCACAAAACAAAGGTGTGTGCCGAATATAAGGACAATAGCATCATTATAAATAAAGGCAACAGTAGTATACCGCTGTTCAAAATTAAAACTGGGGGAATCACATCAATTATAAGAGAACAACGTCAAAACAGAAAACACAACACTAAAATGCAACACACAGAGAAACCAACTATAATATAACAATGACCATTTTCCTGACTCGGTACAGGACATTTTAAGAAAAAATGGCGGGTTGAACCTGGTTCTGTGGCTAGCCAAACCTCCCGCTTTTCTGGCAATGTTAAATATAAGGTTAAAATGACAACATTACACGACAGGACTACAATACAAATACATGGGAGAACATATAGAATAGAGACAGTGATAGCTATCAAAATTACTAGGCTAATAATTTAATACACCAGACGGGTGTTTCGTCTTCATACGACTTATCAGTGACGCTCAGATCAAAACAGTTCGAAAGCCAAAACAAACACAAAGTTGTTTAATATTCAGACAAGTTGCGCATGATAAAAATCGATAAAGATTACATGCTTGATAAGTTGTGTTTACATTCTTATATATATACATGAATTGTTATATGACGATACTGTGAAAAACTTATGATATGAATGTTCATTGTGAATGATTTTTACCTGTGTCCTTTAACAAAAAATCACAGCTGTGTGTGCTCCATCGTTGGAGGGATTTATACACAAAGAAAAATTAAGGCATATATATAGAAACGAAATTGATGTGTACACAGATTTGTATTGCCAGAGACATATAATACATTATTTGTGTCTCTGTTATATTATTATAACGTCCAACAATACTTGTTTTTGTTATTATTCCTCATACTCATGTTGAATATTCAAACAAGTTGCGCACGACTAAAATTGATTAGTATTTGCAAAAGTTTTGAGACAAGAAAAATCGTTTAAAGATATGATTTGTTATATATAGAGATACTGCGGAATAAAAAGATTGAGAAAATTCTTACCTTGTTTCCTTTAAAAATTCACATGATTAAGATTTTCTTAAGTCAAAACATATATCAGGAAGATTGGTTATGGGAGGAGTTTTACAAGGAAAGAATTTACGTATCTTATCGAGTCACTAGCGGGAACTAAACTATTTAAACTTATGGAAGTACCTTTCGCGCGAAATTCAAATGGTTTAGCTAAACACTTTTTTAAAATACAAATAATGCGCTTTATCGCTATTTTGTGCATTTTTCCTTTGATCTTTTTTTGTGATAATTTTCATATCATGCTTCTCGCTTGAGATTGAAAAATTATCGCTAGAAACTAAGGAGGCCACGTGGCGTTGCTAACGAAATTGACATGAAATTGATAACGTCGTCATACTACGTAAAATAGCGATAAACAGATTATCATTGGTCATCTCAACTCGATTGCTTTTCTCACTTTCGCTGTACCAGCTCAAGCGAGAAAATCAATCTCGTTGAGATGATCAACGGTAATCTATAAGTACTACCTTTAAACAAATATTTTTTGCAGCGGAATGATCTATTTTTTTTTTTATTTTAAAAAAATCATCTCTTCTGTTTACGGTATTAAGAGAAAAAGTCTCTATATTTTGCATGTAAAAAAATCACGAAAATGTAACTCTACAACTTAATAAACATGAATTGTCAACGTTTCAGAAAATATTATATGCGTTACAGAGAATAAATAAAAAAAACACAGATAATCATGACAGTTTGTTGACAGTCATCAATTGGCAAAAACGCAAACAAATTTATTAAAACGATATACAACTTTATTTATGTTAATTCAACTGCAAACTACTATTATAAATAATCATTTTTCGAATTTGAATTCAGCTGTAAAAATTAAGTTTATCTGAGATAAACCGGGATTATCTGACAAAAATCATATTATACAAAAAAAAAAATATTATGAACATTTATGTTTTCTTATCTTCCAAGCAGAATTTAAAGCATCGCTTTGTTTTATATCACATATCCCGACAAAGCTTAAAGATTATTGTATGATATTCTGACAATGTGTTTGATCAAGTTCAAGCTGAATTTATAGTATTGTTTTGTATCACATCACATATCCCAAGAAGTTAGAGAAAATATTAAATGTGACAGATAAGATGTGCTTTCTGTTGTATTAGTGTGCTAGCTATACTTAAAGTTATGTCCTACTTATGGCCAAGGGTCAACTTATGGATATTATACATGCAAAACATGAACTATGTATTAGTACATGTCTATGGTGTAACGTATGATTGTTTGCATTTCATATTGGTAATTTAAAGGGGGATGAACTTGCAATTTGTGGTTTAGATATCCATCTAAAGTATAAATAATACCCCCTATTCATGAATAAAATTTAGAATGGAAATAGGGAATGTGTCAAAGAGACAACAACCCGACCATAGAAAACACAACCGCAGAAGGTGTCCAACAGGTCTTCACTGAAGCGAGAAATTCCCGCATCCGGAGGCGTCCTTCAGCTGGCCCCTAAAGAAATATATACTAGTTCAGTGATAATGAACGCCATACTAAACGCCAAAATGTACACAAAAAAACTAAAATTAAAATAATACAAGACTAACAAAGGCCAGAGGCTCCTAACTTGGGGCAGGCGCAAACATGCGGCGGGGTTAAACAAGTTTATGAGATCTCAACCCTCCCCCTATACAGTGGAGATCACTTCTAACCTCTCATTAGAACTGTCAGAATTTTCTATCATAAAACTGTTCTAACCTGTCCTAGAACAGTTCTACAGTTAGGAATATGACAATTGTTGTCCATTCGTTTGATGTGTTTTATCATTTGATTTTTCTATTTGAGCTAAATCTGTATTTCAATATAATAATAAACAATCCTTTGGCGAGTTTATTATTATTTTTTGAATTAAATAACGAGAGCGCATAACACTCTCATTGAGTTAAATTAAAAATTCCACGAATCTTTGTTCTAGTATTTTGCACACGAAATGTACATCGTCGTAAATTTTGAAGGTCAGCAATGACCTAACGAATAGCCAGTGGAAATGCAATAATATACTCTTATGATGATGTATACGCAGATCATTCAATAAGATTTTCGTACCGGGCTTTTTCAAATCACACTCCTTGTAGTACGATAAATTTCTATTCGTGCAAGAAATATATAATAAGACAAAATCATGCATAATTTCGGGGATTTTTATAGCTGACTATGACGTTTGCTCATTGTTGAGGGCTGTACAGTATCCTATAATTGTTAAAATCTGTGATACTTTGGTCTTTTGTTGAGAGTGGTCTCATTGGCAATCATACCACATCTGCCCTTTTATATAAGAGAAATGAATTGTCATAACGTGGCAGTTGTGTGTTGTGCGACCATGGCGCAGCTGTTTGTTAAAAAACAGAGTCAGAAACATTAGTACTGGGCAGCAAAGGCCCCAAGACAAAATATTCATGAAGAAAAAATGAAGAAAAAAAAAACACATCTGAGTTCAGTATTTTTGTTACTTAAGAACTGCCATGTAGATGGTGAAAAATATCTATTAGTTGATTACTTTATTTAAAATAAAAGTCTTCATATTTTGATTAACAATATAAATAATCCGTAAACTAATCAACTTAACAATACATGAGTTTTAGGACATATCATATATATTACATGTGTACTTTTATAAACAGAACAAATGCTTATTTTACATTATTTTTTATGGATAGACATATATTGGCAAAATGAAAACCTAAAAAACAAAACGTCCGGACATTGAATGAATGGATAAATATCTTATTTTCTAGAAGCATATTCCAATAGATGCAATTAAAAATGACGATTCGTACAGTACATGACAAAAAAAAATACAATTAATATCAGAGAATAGTAGTCCCAGTTTAATGCTCATGTTATTACAAAACCGAAAAATGTGACGGATAAAGAAAAAAGAGTCACTCAGAGTGGTAAAATAGAGAATGGAAATTTGAAATGTGTTAAAGTGACAACGACCTGAGCAAAGAGCAAAAAGCCAATTGAAAATTAAGCACAATCCCTCCCGTTTTTGGTTTAGTGTAATACCATTATAAAATATATGAGAAGAACATATCCAATATCATGCCAAAAGTTAGTTTCATAAACAGTGTGTGACTCCGATTCAAAGACACTATAAGCGAATAACTACTGCAAAAACATAAGAAATGTATACTTGTAATTACTTGTAAGTGTACTCTGCAATTCTATACTTCAATCTATAAGGAAGTCATATCACACTTAAATGTGTGTGTATCACCAGTTGTAATTTAGTAAGTAAAATAAGAAAGTCAATCGTTTTTCTCTCCAAAATGGCGGCTAATAGGAATAAACCAAACTCTAAATTATTTCATTCTAAACCTATCTATAGTATTGTGTACATGTTGAAGAAATAATCTTTTGGTCAGTTAAATGAGGCTTGAAGCTGCTAATAGCCCTTTGATAAGCTGTTTTAAGTATTGACATTTTGTTTAGTTTCTTCTGTTAGCTATTTCTAACATTGTTCTTGAACTTCTTTTAAAGTGAGTTTTACTATGCATATTGCTGTTATTTGTTTATAAAAAAAATATGAGCATATCAAAGCATTAACTTTCATAATTGACCACGCAGTGCAAACAGTGCAAGTTAGTTGATGATTGATCTGATTTATAATGTTTTAACAAATTATAATCCGAAAATTGTTTTTTTCTTAAAGTTTAGTTTACATGAAAAACTTTGTGAGTTAAGCCATTTACATTCTGCACCACAAATTTGTAAAAGTTTTGGGTTTGATTCAGGTTAGAACATATGAATCAAAATAAATCTATATCTAAAATGAACCAATACAGTATATCAATTGTTACTTTAACTGAAGGTCAAAATTGACCTTTTTATCAAAATTAACACAGGAGGGGAGGATGGGGTTGTTTGGAAGTATTTTAAACATATTTATACACAAATATATGATTAGAAAGTCTCAACAAATTTACAATCGTAATATTCTTTTCTTACATATGACACCGTCACAGTTGACTGTGGTGATCATACACCCGTAACCGTTATTTTCAACCATACTAAGTAAACCACTTTATTCGTTTTTCCAACTTGTTAACTAGACCCAAACCCACATGGGTTACTAAATATAATCATGGAAATTTTGTTTTCTTCGATCAAAACGGAAAATAAACATGTTGTATACTTTACTTTTTTCATGTTTTGACAACACATTTGCAGTTTCATCGTGTAGTTAACGTTAGTGAACATACACAAGTTACAACAATTCATTGAAATATTAATCAATTTTACATTAAAGGGTCGTAGTTCATGACATAGCCCACGTGTGTCCATGTAAATAAAGATAAACATAGGAATTTTACAAACTGTTTAAAAATAGCATTGATTTGAAAATTGTTGACAAACTTGAATTATACAGATGCATTATAGCAATTTAGATTTTGGCTACAATAAAAAAACATCATGTACTATATATATTGTAAATAGTTAGTTAATATGATTTGGGCATCTTGGTAACTTGCCTCTCGCTTGAGCCTGGAGTGGAACTTGAACTTCGATTACGTTTTTTACTTGGGGTTTCATATTCACCTTCACACTCTGAATTTAAAAAGTCCTCAAAAATATTTTCCATCAATTCTATACCAGATTTGCTGATATGAACCCCACTTGGGTCAATTAAGTCAAACAGTGCACGGAACGGTGTTATGTTTGGAGCAAATTCGTCCCATAGATCAATATATTTTAGCTCTTGACTTTTTACACAGAGTTTTTGTGTAAAGCAATTGACAGACCTCGCTGCTGTATTTAATGCTTGTATAGAGCTGCCCTTACCTCTTCTGGGTAGAATGCTACAGATACCAATGCGTGCATTTGGGTATTTGGTTTTTAGTGTATCTATGCATGTCGTAGTGCTTGCTGTTATTTGCTCGGTGTCACTTCTGTGCTTACTGATGTCATTTGTCCCTAATGATAAAATCACATTAGTAACATAGTCAGAATTTACTATATTGTCAGATTGACAAACAAGTTTATCAATTTGATCAAGGATGGTGTCTGATACCGCTATATTATTAATACTTGGGTCCTCAATTCTAATGCGACTGCAATTTGATGCACCAAATATTACTGTTTGAGAGGTTGGGAGGGTAGCGTTTTTTTGTTCAAACACAGTTTCAGTTGTTTTGTTTAATTCAACGATTAATTCTTCTGAGTTGTGATCCTCGGTAAACGAGTCGTTTTTATTGGCGTCTCTGCCTTCCTGAATGTCATGTACATAGTCGCCATACATTTCTTGGTCATCAGTCTGACAATCCCTTTGTATATGACCTTCTTTCCCGCACCGATAACATAGTTTTTCGGAGTGGGGACAATCTTTTATTGTGTGTGTGGTACTATTACATATATAGCATTTGCGTGCCGCTTGATTTTGACGGGAGGGTTTGTTTGTACATCGATAAGAAGGATGATCTGTTCTCATACAGTACGGACACTCTGTCCTGTTATTGTCTGCGAACATCCTGACACTAAATCTCCCGAATTTGGTTGCGGTTGGAATAATGGGGATACATTTTGTTAATTGCACATAGCGTGTGCCGGTCTCGATATTTGTATCTTTAATTAGACCTCTGCGGAGGGACCCCTGCACAACATCACCAAATTTTGAAAGATGGCCACATATTGTTACGTCACTCATTTCACACGGGCATCTTTTATAGTCACATTAGTAACTTGCTGTTCTACGTCTACCATTCTGATGTAACGGTTTTTCAAGTTTATCCCTCGAGTGAGTAATGTATGTTTTGTGTTCTGGTCGTGTACTGTAACTATACATTCTTTCTCCGTAATTTGTATGGTTTGTATTTCGTTTTGGTCTACCAGAGTTTTTAGTTCATTTAATACATCAGTATGTGTAATACCCTTGGTAAAACTAATACCGAAGTGAATAGATAAGTGTCGTTTGATTTGAGCTTTATGAGCGTCTACCGCCATTATGAAAACATGTAAACAACTCACGGGTTACTCACAAAAACACAATATATCTTCTCAAGTTATAAGGTTCCAGAAAATAAAATGAGATTTAATATGCAAATTGCTGTTATTTGTTTATAAAAACATATGAGCATCTAAAATCATAAAATTTCATAACAGACCACGCAGTGCAAAACGTACAAGTTAGTTGATCATTGATCTGATTTATAATGATTAAACAAATTATATCCCACAATATATGTTTTCTTAATATTAAGTTTACATGAAACATTTTGTGATTTTAGCCATAAACATTCTTCCAAAAAAATTAGTAAAAATTTTGGGTTTGACTCAGGTTTGAACATAATTATCACAATAAATCAATCTATATCTAAAATGTCACAATGCAGTAGGGGGAGGGGGCCTGTGTAAACATTATCATAACTGATGCGGAAACGTTGACCGGCTGCTTTATTAGACCTTGTGATCTTAACATAAATAGATATAGGAAGATGTGGTGTGAGTGCCAATGAGACAACTCTCCATACAAATAACAATTTAAAAAGTAAACCATTATAGGTTAAAGTACGGCCTTCAACACGGAGCCTTAGCTCACACCGAACAACAAGCTATAAAGGGCCCCAAAATTACTAGTGTAAAACCATTCAAACGGAAAAACCAACGGTCTAATCTATATAAACAAAACGAGAAACGAGAAACACGTATGCTTTATTGCATTACGCCGTATCAAACAAGATTTAGACAACTTTAGATATTCTTCAAAATATATTTTCTGGAAACCGGAATTTTTGACATCCATTTGAAATTGATAATTAGTTGTTTTTGGCCTTCACCATTGTTCACGGTTTACGTCAATATCTCAAAATCATTTAGATGTTTATCTCTTCTAATCATGAACCGAACTTTCAGTAATATCAGTTGTCTGTATGACTATGTTCTTTGGATACCAGTTATGTAAAGGTGAAAATGGCTCAATACTGTGTCAGGAAATGGAAATTCTGAAGAAAAGATTCATCATTTAATCAGCTGATATGGATGTTATGCCCTCTTTCATCTTAGCAGATTTTGTCAGATTATAATCATGCTTATAGAATGTTGTTATTGCAAATGCTTCGTAGAGCGGTAATTCAGATAAATGACGAATGATATGTACTATTTGTAACAGTCCTTTTAAATAATAAATAAATGAACCAAATATGACAGAATCTAAGATGGTCTTTTTGAACAAAGAACAACATTAATCAAATATGACATCATCTAAAATAATCCTTTTAACAAACCATTTAATCACCAAAAAATGACACCATCTGAAATTGTCCTTTTAACAAACCTTTAAATGAACCAAACATTATACCATCTGAAATCGTCAATTAAACAAACCATTTAATGAACCAAACATGACATCATCTGAAATGGTTTTTCAAACAAACCATTCAATAAACCAAACATGCCACCATCTGAAATGGTTCTTTAACAAATCATTTCATCATCCAAACATGACATCATCTGTAACGGTCTTTTTACAAACTAATTAATCAACTAAACATGAAACCATCTGATATGGTGCTTTTTGCAAACCAAAATATCGACCAAAGGTGACACCATCTGAAATGGTCTCTTTAACAAACAAATAAATAAAAAAAAACATGCCAACAACTGAAATGTTTTTTTCTTCTAACAAACCATTAAATCCATCAAACATGACACCATCTGAAATGTCTTTATAACTAACAAATATATCATCCAAATATGACACATTCTAAATGGTCCTTTTAACAACAACAAAAATCAACCATAAACATGACACAATCTAAAATGCTCCTTTAACCAATCAACAAATCAACTAAACATGACACCATCTGGAAAGGTCAATTTAACAAACAAATAAATCAATTAAATATTACACCATAAAAAGACTTTCAACAAACCTTAACATCACCCAAACGTGACACCATCTGACATGGTCTTTGTAACAAACCATTAAATAACATCAACATGCCTACATCGGAAATTGGTTTTTAACAAACCATTAGATCGACCAAACATGACACAATCTGAAATGTATTTATAACAAACAAATAAATCAACCACTAGACACTACTTGAAATCATCATATTAACAAACAATCAAATTACACAAACATGAAACCATTTGAAATATTTGACAAGGTCCCTTTATTGAACCATCTGATCACACAAACATGACACCATCTGAATTAGTCCTTTTAACAGACCATTTGATCATAAAAACATGACATCATCTGAAAAAGGTCATTTTAACATACAACTTACTCAACGAAACACGCGTCCATCTGAAATGGTCCTTTTAAAAAACAACTAAATCAACCGAACATACCACCATCTGAAATAGTCCTTTAAACTAAAAAACGAATAAACCAAAGCAGAAACAATCCGAAATGATTATTATTTTAACCAAATATAACACTGTCTGATATGGTTTTTTTTTCCACTTTATGTCAATTTGTTATTCTGAAATTTGTTTTTGAGTTACTGATAGACGTTTTAGGTTTTGCTCATTGTTGAAGGCCTCATAATGTCATGCTACTCTAAGTTAATCTAAACATATTTCAGATACAGATACAGGATTTGTTGTAAGTAAGACATAATGAGATCGACCAGACTGCTACAAATGGAGAGGGAGGGGGCGGAGGTAACATTTGTTTTGTTCATTTTTTGCGCTATATTTTATTTGGGCAAACAATGGTCAATTCTGTCAATGTTCTTACTGAAATTTAATTGACAGCATATTCACCATTCCAAATGGACTACAGCTGAGAACATCTTTGTCAATTAGTATCTGGGGGTTAACTCTCTATTGACATTTATTTGCACATCTTTTTTGGAGAGTTGTCTCATTGTCAATCATACCCCATCTCCTCACTTTTTATACCTACATTTGTAAACATATGTGTCAATTGTATCTGTTGGGTAATTGTCTATTAGGCAATCATACAATGTTTTCGAATTTTGATTTGGCAAGGGTTAAGTGCACCTTTGCATACACTTCCGCTCTCATCACAGGGTTAACTATTAGGTTCACCAATAGACACATGGTAAAGTATTTTTTTCATTATTTCTGGAAGGTCGGTCAATTTAAGGAATTGAGTTGATGGTTATCATTCAATATTTCACAACAAACACGTTTCATTTTAAATGTTAATTATGTGAAAATCTAAATATATACATTTGCTCAATCAATTAAAACAATCGTAGTTATGTACAGTATAACCATATTGTTAGTTTGCAATTCCTACACCTATATCTAAATAAGCATCTTAAGGTGGTACCCTTAATTCTCATTAAACTTTGACAAATATATTTACTTTGACCCTTTAAAAAAAAATACAAATATTTCAAAAAATTTGAACCAATCACTTTCTCGGAAAAAAGTTATTGTATATAGAGCAGTTTGACAATCACTAATTTTGATCATTGAGAAGCTTAATATTTCTTTACCAATACAACGGGATTTAAACTTTTAGCTGATTTAGCTGAGTGATCTCCCTGTAGTGATAAGTACCACCTTAAGATTAGCATTATATCTTTTTTATCAAACGTTTTTTTCTATTTTGCTTGACATGACAATCATGAAATACAAAACTGCTCAATCTAAATCATAACCATAATAATGCATTAGCTTCAAATCTACTATTTATTTTACAAAATGAACTCCCTTCTTATTTTATATAGTTTTACCTTACAATCTTGCAATGGATGACTGCCCAATCGTATTTAGTTCTTCATGAAAGAAAATACTTGTTCTTTTTTTTTAAATTAAAATTCTTATATTTACAACAAAAAATCTTGTTGGTTACTTAAACTTAATTCAAACAATTCATTACATAATTAATGTATTATTCCTTTATATACAAAGGAAATACAAATTTTGAATAAAATTTATCAAATTATTTCAAATATGTTGTAAAAGACCTAAACATTATTAATAACAATTACAGAAAAATATCTTAATCCTTAATCTCAGAAATTAAATTAAATTCTAATTCTGATATATTTGCAAAAAGAGTAAAAACTGTCATTAAGAATAGTCACTATTTCGCAATCCATACGTCAATATAGCCTAAATAATAAAGATACTATCTTGAACTGTTCACATAAAAATCATAATGAATGTATTTATGGGAAATAACCAGCAGAACAAATACTACCATTAAAAAGTACCAGACTGTTACTTTTCACTGGTGACATTAGTATTGATTATAAATAAACAGAAAAAATTAAGAAAAATGTGCATGTACATGTATCACTTAAAAATGATCTTCCTCAGATAAACAAAATATCTTTGTATTGCAATATAAACAATATATAATTCATAACAATACATCATAGTAACACATTACCAATCATTGCATATATATTTTCAGGGAAAATTGTTATATACATGTATCTTAATTACATTAAACTTTCAGTCTCCGAATCTATTTGCAACGATATTAGATAACTGTTTTTGGAGAGCTGCGGATGTGTATTGGAGATAATTTAATTTCTTTATTTTTAATATTATATACTATTTGCTTTATTCTTTTATCTATTTGTCCTATTATTCTCTATTCTTTATATTTGAACACCCTATTATTTTCAATTCTTAATTTTTTTTTTGCCTATTTTGTTCTGTTTTTCTGGATTTTTATTGTTATTTATTATGCACTTTCAGTTCATTATCTCCTTTTTTAATAACTGTACAAAGAATTCAGTTATAAGCTCCAGAGTCTGAATCACTCGTATGATAACTCTTTGAAGTTGTGTTAAAATGATATTACCCTCTTGTGTTAACCGAATGCAGTGGAAGATGTATCAATGAAATGTCCCTTCATTCAAATGGTCTACATATGTAACAAAAATGATCGTATTAAAGAATCTTAGGGGATTTCCTGTTTAAATGTTATCTCATTAGGATTAGTTAAAAATTGAGAATGCATTATACAAAGTAAGGTCCTGAAATAAAAGTAAAAGCAGTCGCGTATATTAGTGAATATGTTAATGTCCGTTATTAATATACAAATAATCTATAAATTTAAAAAAAAATTACCTTTTTAACAGAGCGATACACATCATTTATACACATGCAAGTAATGTAAAACTTTTTAAATATCAATATAATTGGTTCTGCAAATTCTATATTATAAAATCTAAGACACAAGTCATATACTAAATAGTTTCTCGAATTCTGATTTAAATAATGGAACCAATACTTCCTTTATGACAGCATAGTCTATAAATTTACTTAGCATGGCAATTTAGTTCAAAATAAAGAGTTGAAGAATAGGAATAACATGTTACATTGACAGCAAACAAAAGTAATGATGGTAAAACTACAATATGAAAAAAGTAGTACACCACGCTGGATGTAGTAAATATTGCACCCCAAGTAACGATTGCAAAGGTTGTGAACTCAGTTAAAATAATGGTCGTGAACAAAAAAGGACCTTAAAGAAAAGGAATCAACGTTGAAAGAAATAAAAAGAGAAAAAAGAGAAACATCGAAAATGACAATATGACAAAAGACAATAATCCAACCACACACAAATTGCTTAACCTTAAAAAAAAGGAAGCAGTTGTGAAGTTTAATAACGTCTGATACATTAATTTAAATAAGGAAAGTTCAGAATGTTTATCTTTAGTACTGTTTTATGACAACAAAGTCCGTAAACTAAAGGATGTTCGCTAGTTAGGTTTTATGACAGCAGAGTCTGTAAATTAAAGGATGTTCGCTAGTCAGATTTTATGACAGCAAAGTCTGTAAACTAAAGGATGTTCGCTAGTCAGATTTTATCACAGCAAAGTCTGTAAACTTAAGGATGTTCGCTACTCAGATTTTTTGACATCAAAGTCTGTAAACTAAAGAATGTTCGCTAGTCAGATTTTATGACAGAAAAGTCTGTAAACTAAAGGATGTTCGCTAGTCACATTTTATGAAAGCAAAGTCTGTAAACTAAAGGATGTTTGCTAGTCATATTTTATGACAACAAAGTCTGTAAACTTAAGGATGTTCGCTAGTCAGATTTTATGACAGCAAAGTCTGCAAACTAAAGGATGTCCGCTAGTCAGATTTTATGACAGCAAAGTCTGTAAACTAAAGGATGTTCGCTAGTCATATTTTATTACAGCAAAGTCTGTAAACTTAAGGATGTTCGCTAGTCAGATTGTATGCTCTTTTGGAAGATTTCTGGTATCTTTTCAATATCTTCTTGAATGTTTTAACATATTTCAGCTCTAACAATTATTTTTCTTTTACATTTAAATTTTTTTTATCAGAAACGTGTAATTTTTATAATAATAATCTATGGAAAAACAATATTTAGTTACCCAGCCATATTATTTTTTCTGCTAATAATCTATGGAGAACATCAATATTTAGTTACACCACCATATTTATTTTTCTAATAAAAATATATTGAAAAAATTATTTAGTTACCCCGCCATATTTTCAAAAACTTTCTTCTTTTAATTATTAATCTCAAACTTTTATTCACCAGCGTTATTGAAAGTTTATAATTTTGGAACTGAGTAGTGAACAACCGTTAGAAATTTTTGAATATTATGTGCACAATGAAGAGTAGAAAATTGGAAATCAACATAAATAGGAACAAATATATATATCATAAAATTACAATATGAAGAAAGAGTCCTTATCACACGCTCCATTTAGTAATTAATCCAACAACAAGAGTAGCGATTACAAAATTTAACTTAATTTACAAGAGTATTATGTACATTATGTAGAGTTAAAACACAAATCAACATTGATAGCAAATAAATAAAACAAATTATCATAAAATGGCAATACGAAAAAAAAACAGGACTATTGTTCCCTCCATCTGGTACATGATAAAACACACAAGTAATGATAGAAAAAAATGGATAATCGTTATTAACATAAGTTTTATGTGCAAACAGTAGAGTTGAAAAACAAAAATCACCATTGATAGCACTCAAATGAAAATGTAATCCTAAAATGATAAAATATAAAAAGTCATAGCACACGTTAAAAAACACAGCAATAATAACAATAACAGAATAATGATCAGAAGATAAAAGCCCATATGTGTGTATTGTAATTTGATCAGAAAACATTCAGTAAAACAAGTAAGCTTCAAGATGAAAATGCAGTGAAACCTGTATAAAGAGACCACTTTTTAGTGAGAGCAAACACGTGGACTCATTTAACAGGTAGACCTTTGATATAAGTTTTATAGGTATGAAATGCACTGACTTAATATATTCAGTGGACTTCAGCCATCATTGTCACATAGATCATTATCTGGATTTCGTTTTAACAACAACTTTTCTATATCAGTATGCCCAAGTAATGTTGCAATGGACAATGGAGTATCGCCATCTGGGTCACATAGATCAATGTTAGTATTCCTCTCTAACAACAGCTTTAATATTTCAGTATGACCTTGCTGACTTGCAATGAGTAGTGGACTACAACCATTTTTGTCACCTAGATCAATGTTAGGATTCCTCTCCAACAACAACTTTACTATTTCAGGATTTCCTTCCTGACTAGCCTGCCTCAGTGGACTAAAACCATTTTTGTCACATAGATCAATGTTTGGATTCTTCTCTAGCAACCACTTTACTGTTTCAGTATGTCCGTTTTGACTTGCAATGTATAGAGGACTACATCCATTATTTTGACATAGATCAACGTTAGTTTTTCTCTCTAACAACAACTTTACTATTTCAGCATGTCCGTTTTGACTTGCAATATATAGAGGACTACATCCATCTTTTTGACATAGATCAACGTTAGTTTTTCTCTCTAACAACAACTTTACTATTTCAGCATGTCCGTTGTGACTTGCAATGTATAGAGGACTACATCCATCTTTTTGACATAGATCAACGTTAGTTTTTCTCTCTAACAACAACTTTACTATTTCAGCATGTCCGTTTTGACTTGCAATGTATAGAGGACTACATCCATTTTTTTCACATAGATCAACGTTAGGTTTTCTCTCTAACAACAACTTTACTATTTCAGCATGTCCGTTTTGACTTGCAATGTATAGAGGACTACATCCATTTTTTTGACATAGATCAACGTTAGGTTTTCTCTCTAACAACAACTTTACTATTTCAGCATGTCCGTTGTGACTTGCAATGTATAGAGGACTACAGTCAGTATCGTCACATAGATCAATATTAGGATATCTCTCTAACAACAACTTCACAATTTCAGTATGTCCATTATCGCTTGCATGATACAAAGGACTACGTCCATCATTTTGAGAAAGATCAATAGTAGGATTCTTCTCAAACAACAACCTAACTACGTCCGTATGTCCTTCCTGACTGGCCATTATCAGTCCAGTAACCCCATCGTCCCGACATTGATTCACATTCACATTGTTTTGTAACATCCACTGTGTCATATCATCATAACCATGAAAACATACTCTTATCAGCGGGGTATCACCTGATCCATGGTGCTCTTTTGGTAATACTGTATCATGGGTTCTGGCTAATGTTTTTTGCTCTGATGCATCCAGTTGTTTTAAGTGCTGTAATAGCTTTTGTCTAAATAATGGTATTTCCATATTATTATTTTCGAATATAACTCTCACTTTTCCTGCTGACCAGTCCTTTATAAACCTTTCTAAATATGATTCAAAATAATCATCTGGTATTTCAATAATAAAGTCTATGTTACTGTTCTTTTCATCTGGTGATTGTCTCCAAATAAAACGTTCATGTATTAAATCACTATCACCATGGTCTATTAAACATTCAATCATCTTGTTACCAAAATAGTGAGCAAGGAAATCAAACAGTTTATCATGTACAGTTCTATATATACCGCTCTGTTTATGCACAAATGTACCTTCTAGAATGAGAAGGGCTTCTTTAAGTTTCGCCTTGGAAGTACCTCTATTCAATCCACAAGCATCACATGTAGTTTCGATAAGATGTTGTTGCTCACGTGTTACTGTACCCTGGATCCATTTGTCTTTCAGCTGATTATTAAAGAGAACTAATAAAGCTAGACCGCATATTTTATAGTTCCCCTCATCCCCATGCCTACTCAAAAAGTCTAGTTCATTTTGATAGACGAAAAATGGATTTTTGAAAAATTCCTTAACATCTCCATGTTTTTTCCTCAGATATAAAGAGCATAAAAGAGGAAAGAATTCACTATTTTGTGATAGTTTATCAATATTGTCTAAACTTGAATCAATATACATCCTTGCCATACTATCTTTTTCTTTAGCTGTAAGGCATAAGTTATCTGACATTAAATTACATTCACAGGACTTAAAAGGTTCTATTATATTAAACTTATCATCTTTATATACTTGTAACCTGCAAGATACAATAATCTTACAACATTTGTCTGCTATAACTGTGTTAATTACAGGTAACATTTGTTGCCAGTTTTCAATCTGCTGTTGGTTGGCAATAAAATTTCCACAAATATCATCTACAATGAAGACTGCTTGTTTGCCAGGTTGGTAGTAATCTCTGATATCATCTGGTTTCCACACTGGTATTATTTTATACCCTTTCTTTTGTAAAACTAGTGCTGCGTGTCTTGCAAGAAAAGATTTTCCTACACCTGATGGGGCAGTTAAAGTCAAACAACTGTTCTTCTTTAAACATTCCATAATAAATTCACTGGCTCTTGTAGTCACAAACATTTCGTCTTTTTCTTCCCAGTCTTTTATTTGTATTTTCATCTGGTCTGAAAAATATATTATGAGACAATGAAATTGAGATTGATTGCGTTTGATCGGCATTTTCAATACTGTTGACTAATTCGAGGATGTCGGAACCATTGAACATTGATATTATGATTAGAAGCGAGCACTGCAGACACGTGCGGATACAAAGTCCTAATTGTAGTGTTTACGGGCCAGTGATACGGTTGTTGGACTATTTACACCAATCGGTCACCAAGGCCCAAATAGAAATTTGATTTTTTTTTATAAGTTATATATTATCTTTAAATGCATAGAAAAAGAATTTAATTTATTTTAAACTGAGATATTTCAAACTTTTGTATCTTTCATAGCTTACTATACATTTTCCATAAAAGTCATTGTTAAAGGCCAGAACAAGACTTGTACTGCTATATGAGCTTATCCTTTAGTGGATATACGTCTCCGAAAATTACTTAATCAGATAACAAGAAACAACATATTGTACGATTAAAATATAATTTATAGTTTATCATTCAAAATTCATGGAGAGTTTCTTTAATCAATTATTCACAACTGAATCGAATGTTTTAAGTCAGTTGTCATTACTCATGACAAACGAAAAATTGTCTGTGAGTGGAGACCAATATTCTCAATACTAGTATGAAAAGCTGAATTAAAAAAAAACAAATTATTGGAATATAAGGTAAAGGGTCAAGGTATCAAAACGATTATCGTTACGCGCAAAACTGTCATACGGTTATGTAAAAAAAAATATTTTCGCAAGCTAAAGGATAGTATAATGATGAGCCTGCTGATTGCATGACAAATTGCATGTGTATTTCAAAGGTAGATTGGACCAAATTGCTCATCTTGCATACTAGTATATACGACATATTCGTCAATTTCTTAATTCATAAGGAGACATAACTCGACAAATGTGACACTGTATTCATTATCATACAAATGTGTCTTCTGAAATATTTTTTACATGCAAACATTATATTTATTCTTATCCCAAGCTCAATATGTTTCTACACATTTGATTTGTTAACGCACGTCATTACAGAACTTATGGCCCGAGTGGTTGCAAACCTTTATGCACAGACATTGCTACCCTTTACCCAAGGGAACTTCACTCGCATTTTCCTTTGTTGCATTGTTATTCGTTGTAAAATATCGAATGCTAAAGAGTATCCATGATGTCTGTAAATGTATCACCTGGCTTCTGACTTAGCTATGCAAAAGACATATATTGACGTCACACCGACATTGAGCATGAAATTCGGCCTTTTTTTTAGTTTCCCTGTACCTGGATTAAATAGTGTTATATTTAACTATTTACAGGGTTCAGCCAAATGTAGTACCATACCGTACCGTACACCCCGTTTAAATTATGCCAAATTCCTATATATCATTAAAAGGTTTTAAAAAAATAGAAAAATATTGCTTTTACAATACACTTTGTGGTTGAATTTCCCTGAAAAATCACCAGAGTTGGACTAAGACTGGGAATTCATACTATATCTAGGTTTATATCCGTAGATATGGATATTTATATACCCTTCAGTAACTTTGGATACTTTAGGTTGTTAAAATATCCGTATCAACGGATATGAACGTAGATTATCTATATTTCTCTTTTTCTGTCAGCTCTTTAATTCGTATAAATATAGTCAACGTCTAATATACAACAGAAAAGAAACAAAACTTAGGATCATAATTATGTTTCATTTCTGCACTTGAATGTTATACAATATAATCCAAGTGCAACTATCATCATTTCTCGCTAAATTTCCTTCTAGAAATTCAAGGAATAATGAAGAGCTTTAGACTTTAAACAATAACTAACATGCAAAGAAACTAAACATGTTATCTAAGTCATTCAAAATTCTTGACCAAATTATCATTATGAAACTATCTGCTCCTCTCAATAAAGTGAAACAGTTTGAAGGAAAACCAAAAAGTAAAAAAAATTAAAAAAAATCAAGATCACTATATGTAATGTTTCAAGGTAAAATAAGTTTGCAGAAACGGCAAAGTCTGCTTTTTCTTCTTTTGGCAGGGGTCATTACACGAAAATTAGATAGTGTGACGACATCCTCAAAAACGTATGTGGGTTCGTGTCCGAAATGGCTTAAACAGTGCTGAAAATTTCGAGTTCAATCTCGACTCCTGTTTCGAGGTGTTTCGAATGTCCGTTTATTAAATCGAGAAACATAAAGTCGACAGCTATCAAAGACATATTAAAACTGATAAAATGAAAAGAAACTGACAATGGCATTGCCCGAACAACAGATGATTAAAATATAAACAGAAGTACTTAAAACACAACATAGAAAAACGAAGACAGAGAAGCACACATCCCTGCGAAACCGATTATCTCAGGAAGTATGAAAGGGTAAGTAGATATTGCGCCAAATGAGGCACTCCTGATATTGCTCATGTTACTGTAAATTTAGAAATCTTTGCATGCATTTATTATCGCGATTTTGTCATTTTATACTTGAATGCGACTTTTTTGAGAACAATCCTGTTTAATTCGTATAAAACATTTCAAAATGCGAGTTTAACTTTTTGCGTTTACAACTCTGTCGCATCTTTTAAATCGGTGATAACTCTAATTTGTTAGGTCACACTCAAGGAAAAAGAGGGTCTGATGTTTATCCCTACACATTTCTGTTGTCCAGACTGGTGTATAAACTATGATTTGCACCTTCGGGGCCTTGGTTGGTCAACATTGTCTCTGACTTAACTGGTGATCAATATACAAATATATGATCGTTTTTCCCCACTAAGGAGTTTAATGGTTCACGCCAAGTACTTCCACAATCTCCATTAACAGTTTTCCGGTGTCCAAATACTCCCTAGGTACTCGGTCGGGGGAAAGTCCATTGTGCATAAGTTAATGACACATCTGGGTTTATCATGAACTGTGCATGGACTCAATTGAAAAAGAAGGAATTGATATCGAAATTCATACTTGATCTCTTTTTGATAGTCATACGCATGGTGTATAAGTTTGATCACATTTCGCGAAGGCACGTACGATAACTTTGCGCGGTTGCATAGTGGTGGGGCATTCAAAATTGCTAACAAGAGTGATCATGACTGTATCTATTCTTAAACGATATAAGCTAAAAGTCAAAATGAACAAATTATTGCAAGACCGACACTTACACTTTACACTTAATAATACTTCATATGAGAAAAGTTCAAGTGGCAGAACACACTTGAAGTATGAATTTTATTTCCCAAGAAGGAACAACAGAAACCTTTTCACATATAACATTTCGTTTTTGTTTGGGTGTTTGGGTCTATTACCAGCCATTCTTACAGGATTACAATTGTTGCTTAACGTCCTGTGTTAAGTGTTCAATGAATATTCTCTTCAAGTAAATTCTGACAATACATGTATTCTGTTTAACAGATTTTAAGCCTTTGTAAATTATTTATAATTTAGAAACAGAAATACTGTTAATATTTATCACAATCTCTTGTTTGTCAAATTATAAGAATTTACATGGCATGAACTTATAATTTACCTCTAATATTCCCCGGAATAACTTCCGTTTGGTCCTTTTCCAGTTTTACTACTTTTTCTTTAAGATCTAAGAGTCCTTCATTATCTAAAATTAGAACATTAAATTGATCCTGTCTCAACAAGATACTAAATGAAGACGGAAGTAATAAAATAAAGTTCACAATAAAGCCTGCAAAATTGAGAAATACTATAGAGAAGACTTCAAATTGCTCTGTCATGACAAGCATCAAACAAGTCAAACGTCATTATGAAGGGCAGGCAACACTACAACAATAGTGGGGCGGTGATGTTACAGAAATGAAAACATAGGAACACATTGTTAAAGTCAGTTGTCAAAAACGTTATAAGTAAAAACAATTTGCAAAGACAAAGATGTGTTGTTGACGTACTGAGTATGCTATCATAAAATTCCCTTATAGGTTTAACTTAATTCAGTATGGAAAACAGAAATTGATTAAAGTAGATTGTGTTCATTGAACACAGATGCGTCCGCCTTAAAATATAGGGCATATTCAGCTTTTTTTTCTATTAGTGAAGGGACATAACTCGGGAAAGGTGAAAGTTACGTATGCTGAATTTGTAATTGATCCTTGTTTGGGGGCAATCAGCATTATGTATAAGTTTGATAACATTTGTTGGAGGCAAAGTAAAGTTGAATGCGGAAATAGGAAATTCGGCAATAATTTAAATTCAAAATAGACAAACTTTTTTTATCTCGAGATCGACAAATCACACAACCAACAATAAGTGTGTGTGTGGTATAACAATAATTATTTAATAAGCACAGACAATACTTTTAACCTCGTTTAAATATGTCAAAAACATTACATAAACGTATAATATACCTTTGATATTCTTTTGTTTAACTTCTTCGTGCTCAGTTTCGATTTGTATCAATTTCTCTTTAAGATCCGTATGTTCTTCATTTTCTAAAATTAGATCCGAAATTTGATCATGCGGTCAATTACACTGAAGAAAACTTCGCTAGCGTAATTAATCATTAGAAATATTCATGACATATACATGTTAAATAAATAATATGTGGTAAAATTATCCATGAGAGCAGTCATCACAAGAGACCAAATAAAAAGAAATTCCCAATAGTGTTTACTTAATGACTAGGTATAAGTGGAATTTTAAGTTTATTGTCCCCGAGGTTGAACTTATATCCAGTCAGTAAGTGTTTTATTATACCGAAATAGACAACAGACAATAAATGGCTGGGATACATCAACTATCGTAATATAATCTAAACCATACTACTTAAAACATTTACTTCATCAATATGAACATTCTGAAATGATAAAGCTATGTTCTGCACTGACGTAAACCCAAGATACAATGAGTAAAACGCGACGTCGTAACTACCGGATCCAATCCAGTAGCTACCTTTACAATTCCGCGAAATATAATGACGCTTGCGTTCAAATAGTTTCATCGAGATCCAGGTCAATAGTTCACTGCTTGTAATTTGAAAAGTAGTGAAACTATTGTGTACTTATTTCATATAGAAAATGATATCTGAGGTATAATAAAAACTAACACAGCATAGCACGCTTTTAATGGCCCCGAATTGCCAAATGTAAACCATATCAAGCTACGGGAGGACAATCCGCCATTTATCATGGAGCAGTTATGTAACAGTAAAGCATGAGCATAATCTCTACATATTAATTGTAATAAGGAATTCCCAAAAGGAACAACACGTTTGGGCATGACAAAGGTGTATGTTTGGTCAACACACGAATTTATAAGTGTATGCTATTAAAAAAGTCCCATATAATTATCTATCGGTGATTTCATTACGCTGCAGACTTTCTTTGTATAGAAAACATAAAAGAAATAAAAGAAGATAATCACCAATGTCCATAGGACACATATGAAACCGTTTGTTGATATACGGCATATTCAACATTTAACATATTCATTTACAAAGAAACATGAAAAGTGAAAAAAAGGAAAATCAAAGAAATACGGAACCAACAAAAGTGAAGGAAATTTCAAAACGGAAAAGTTCCTAATCAAATGGCAAAATCAAAAACTAAAACACATCAAACGAATGGATGATAACTGTCCTGGAACAGTAATTTTCAAATGTAGAATATAATCGATATTTTATAGCTAGCTAACTTTTAAGTTGTATTAGAGTTTTCATTAAAAGGAAAGTTGGAATGCGGCAATGGAAAATTATGCATTTTTTTTTGTTAGATAAAAAGCATCACTAGAAAAGGCTGAAATTTATACCAACCTTATTCAAACTTGACCATTGTCCCGGATTGTGTATTACGTTTCATAATGTTTGATTGGGAAAATGTAAAGTTAGAGTTCGGAGACAGTCAATTCATAAATTTTCTTTCATTAGAATGGGGACATAACTCCAGAGTAACATCTGATTAATGCAAAGTAAAGTTAGAAAACGGAAATCAATTTCTGGATATACCAAATATGATTATCATTTTACTCAATATTGATGACTTCAGTATTTATACTTGATTTTGATACTTTGGCATTTGGTCTCTTCCTGGGAGTTCTCTCCTGGTAAAATATACTACTTCTGTTTACCTTTATACTTCTTGTTTAAGAGCACCTCTTCAGCTATTTCTTGAGCAATCTCTTTGATATGTTCATCTGTATCTGAAATTTTAAGTTTGAACTTTTTAACTTTCAGCATAAAACTAATTTAAAACTGTTATCTGAAGAGAGTTTGTAAGATGGCATTGTCGATTATATTGATTTTTTTTCTATTCCCTTTTAAGTGACATTGTTAAAATCAGAATAACATATTTTTAATGATAGCATGTGCCTTCTGGTTGGTATTAATTATATCCTCGAATACGACACTGACTTAACGACACATACACGATCGATTAAGATGGTGCCAAGCTCGTTTACGATGGAGACTCAACAATAAATGGAGCAATATTTAGTTTTCAGATGTGTCCAGATTCACTCTCCATCATTTAGATGGTCGAGCAAGAGTTTATAGACGATCCGCTGAACGATTTGCAGATCGTTGTGTCCAACAGGTCAACAGATTTGGAGGCAGTAGTGTCATGGTTTTGGTTGGCATATCTACGCTTAAGCAGACTAATCTCGCGATAGCCAATGGAACATTTAATGCCCACCGGTTTAGGGTTGAAAATAGGTCAACCTAAATTGTTAATTTCATGGACAGATATGGACCTGGAATAACATTTGAGTACGACAATGCCCGTCCCCACACTACTCATGTTTCAAATGCCTGCTTACAGCAACCAAAACATCAATGTGTTGTCATGGTCATCGAAATCTCCTGGCATGAATCTATCGAGCACACATAGGATGAACTTACCTGTCGAGTTCGCGTAAGATAACGCCAACATTGCAAGAATTGTCCAAAGCTTTATTTTTTGAAAATTGGATAATAAATAAGTGTATGCTTTCTTTTGTCGCTCAGTATATATCATGATATATAGTTCTTCAAATCTGTCAATTCAAATATTCGGCTTGAATGTACATCGATACAAAAAGCGTTCCAGACGCGTAAATTATTTAGCATTTTGTTTTGATTTTATTTCCTGAATTGAATCTTTAAAAAAGAAATGCAACGCGTAAGCTCGAGATTATTGTCTGATCACCAAATTTTCCCGATATTTCAAGTAACTTTGAAGTTATTGACATTGAATAAACTAAAATGATGATGTAAACATATTTTGGAAGTTTAGCAAAACATAAAACAAATATAATTCAAGCCGTCTTGACCGTGTTGTAGTGTATGAATGATTCGTTCAATGTTGAAGACCTCACATCAACTGTCAAGATGAAGAACAGGAATGAAAGCCCTGTTCATTGATATTTTGTTTAAAAAAATTTATGTATTGTGTGCGATTTTGTCCCATGCACATTTACTCCATGTACCTTTATTTGCTATGCATTTCTTGAAATATAAAGTCACTTACTTGTTAAAGGCGTTGTTTCAGGCAAATCTATATCGAGTTTAATTGTATCTGAAATTTAAAATTTTGGATTTATTAGATTTCGACATCAAATTTATAGTATGAAGAATGTTTGTAAGATGACACTTTTACCGTTATATCATTTGTATATCTTTTTGTATTAAAGACCGGTCATTAACGAAATAAATTAAAGAGAAAGCTTGTTATTATTATTTCAATCCTTATATACATTTTCCTTGTGAAAATATCACACTGAATGATTCATGCGACAACATTATTAGTTATTCATTGCATGGTAATAATATGCTTGAATTCAAATTTGTCACATGGGATATAGTTTCTTGAAAGAATTTATTGAAATGTAGCAACCATGAGGAGAATTGCATTTTCACAAGTTGAAGAAAATTATCGTTCAAATAGCAAAGAAAGCAAAATTAATAAAAACAAGTAGAATGTGTCTGAGGACGGGAATGACCCCCTCATTAAATTCGATATTATAGTTCAGTAATTAAAAACCACGAGCAATGTACTCAGCATTCTATATTAGTTTAATGAAATCTACATGTTCAAAATGAGACAAACTTAAGTCACATGGAAAAAATGCACACATTTGCCATTGTCCAAGGGCATTACTTCAAACGGGTAGGCAAACACTGTGAAAAAATGAAATTCGTTATGTTATAAAATGGTATAACTTTAGAACAGAAGGCAACTCGCTGTCCATATTCGACTCATGTCTGTGAATTTAAGTTTATTTGTATTGTGTACAAACTTCATTGATTTTGTTTAAAGCAAATCCAAGTAAGAGTTTCAAATTATAAAGGGTCATAACTGTAAAAATATAAAACAACACGTTTAATAATTTATTGCGTCCGAAGCGCTTTTCTGGATTTACCTTCATCAGGAACGCTCAAAGCCAAACATTTGAAATCCGAAGATGTATGAGTACCGAAAATCGTTGAAGAGCTATATGTTAAAAATACCTAAAATAAATAGCCAAATTCATCTAAAGCCAACTTTGCCTGAGGAAGTTGAAACCTTAGTTTCATAATAATTTCAAAATTTATAAACGGACAATTTTAATAAAGTTTGTTTAATCATGTCAGTACCCAAGCACTGACTACGGAGCTGATGATACCCTCGGGGACTGATAGTCCACCAGCAGAGGTATCGACCCAGTGATGTAAAAATATAAAACAACACGTTTAATAATTTATTGCGTCCGAAGCGCTTTTCTGGATTTACCTTCATCATATTGTAGACATATTACTGCCAAATTTTGTTCACATCGTCGTTTATGAGTTTATAAGATTGCATCAGACGAACTTTAGTTACATTGCTAGGATAAAGTAGGACCGACGTTAGAAAGTAAAACTTGACGGTCAATGGTAATACATTGGTTGTACTTGACGACAGAGGGGGAATAAGACATGTTGACAATTGTGTTATATATGAATTCATGTCATTGTTATGTCAACCAAACGTTTATTTGTTGACTAGAAAACCTGAAATATTTCTGTGCTTGTTTTTTTATTTAATTTTTACTATATATTTTTTTAACAATAAAATACATATCTCATAATGTAAAGCCTTTAAACCATGAAAACTTACCTTGTGTTTTAATTTTTCGTTTCAGGAAATAAATGAGAATTAGCACTAACACTGTCACCATAGTAATTCCAGTAACTATAGAAGCTCTGAAATGAGTTAAACTATCATTATAATCAGTGTATCATTTTTGAACATATGTATATAGCCTGTAATCAGAAAATTCTAGTTTGCTGGTATCTTTGTGCAATGTCAAGAATAGTTATTAAAAAAAGAAAAAAAAAAAACGTTTGTTCAACCTTTTAGTCATTCAACCTTATATCTGTTACTTCCTGAAATGTCATAAGTATTTTCCATGTAAAGTAAGATCAGTCACCAGTATAACATTTTATCTATACTCTACTCCTGCAATGTATGGCATTTCCTTTGTTCTATGATAACATTACACATAATCTTATGAGAAAAAAAAACCTTGTAAAAGTAAGGCGAGAGTCGAGAGGGACATACAAGTTCAAAAGTTAAAAACAAACTGACAATATTATGGCTAAGAAAGATCAAATAGAGAAAAAGATAAACAATAGTACATAAAGCACAACATAAAAAGTGCGTCGGAACTGAAAGACTCAAACATTCAAATACATGTTTTTGAACCATATATGCTCTAAAAACTCAGTTGACAAATTATTCAGTGATATACAGTATGACCTTAGGGAGCAAAAAATGTTTGCATTCCTGGTGGTAAAAATGCTTTGTTTTTTCAAATTTATGTCCAAAATTGTCAAAAAATTCACTAAACATGTGCCAATGGCAGAACTATGTAACAACTGCATATTTGACATCTGTATTCAAGAAATACATTATTGTTGAAATAGCTTAAACTTTATATGAACCAGTTACAAATTCAATTTGGATTTTTTTCAGTTTTAAAAATATAAGATATATGTATAACGCTGGACAGAAAAAAACAATTTCGATATTTTGGATTCAGTTTTCTTTACGACAACGAAGATCCACGTGATTTCGTCAATAATATAATGTACAAAACATTCGCCTTGTTCACCTGGAAATCTTATGTTTACAAATTTGTTTAACACTTTGAAGCGTACGATTTTTTCTGACTTCTGCTAATCAGGTTAACATAAAAAAAACAAGACATATGACGTCGTACTGGGATAGAGGAAAACTTGATAAAGGTACTGTTTAATACAATGATAATATCTATCATAAGAGTAATAAGTTCAACAAATTCTGAAAATTGGCTAACGCTTGATATCAACTCTTGTTATCTAAATCAAATTATAATAATACAACAAATAACAAAGGCTCGTCTATAATTATATCGAAATTAAATGTGTCGAATCGATATCAGGCGATAAACAATTCTAACTCATTTTATTGTAATATAACTGTAAGAGGATAAATTCAGCCATATTAATAAAGTTGAACTTCTTACTTACATTTCACCTTGAGATAATTTTCTTTCCCCATTTGGAACATCAGGTAACATAGTACTTTTGGCTGAAATCAAAAAGTGTAACAGGCTGTTATGGTTAAAAATAAACAGTTGGTTATAACATCGAAGCATTGGTCACGGTGTTATTCGTTCAATAAACATACATTAAGAATCATCTGAGGAGAATTTCTCCCAATTAACAATTTGGTGTAGGTGAAAAACAAGTATACATTTTGGTAATACGGTTCTTACTGCGGCTTTTTAATTTTACACTCATGGCTATCCGATGTTTAGGTTTGATCTTTAACGATGAAGGTAACCTAAGAAAAGTGTTTGTGATGCATGAGTTTTTTTCATTTTAAAACATTGTATTTGTAGACAAGATTTAAAAAAAAACACACTGGCTAATATCATGTAAAGATTCTGTCAGGTGGCCATATTTGTTTGTAGTTGAAATTGAAACCAGCCGAGGATGAAGAGTTAAACAAATTTCATACTTGTTGCTATCTCTCTAACATAAAGCCCCAATCTCCATTTGTTCGTCTTCATACGTCGTAATTATTTCTTTTCATTAGGTTGCTGTCTCTTCGATATACATGATATATACTCCAGATCTCCTTTTGTTCATCGAAAATGTCATACTAGTACTTTATGGGGTTATCACATTGACGGCTCATTGACACAGTGTCATGTGGTATTCATTCTGTTCTGTATCATTACAATATAACACGTCTTATCTATGTAAACTTTACGTCAATGGTTTTTTCAACTGTTTAACCATTTGTGCTTCCGTTGTGCTTACAATTTATCAGGTAAGGGTAGTGTTGAGACGTTACGCAAGGTATTACGTCGCAAGACGTAACATGTATAATTGACAAATGTGACGCCATATACTAACTTTGACATTTTGTTATCAAGAACGAAGAACCTACTCAATCGACTTTTATCAAATAAATACAATAAGCTGAAGAAATGTTTCAAAACTTATCATGTATAAGGCAATTAAGTAAGGATCGTTTTTATTTTCTGATCTGTAATGAGAATAAAACAAATGCAAATTTTTCAAATTTTATTTTGGATAGGATATATAGCAACCTTTAAAATAATTCTTGCTCCCGGAGGGACACATGAAAACAAAAATATAGCTGAACATTTTTTTGACAATTGAACATCAACACTTATGGTATTTATTTCATAAAAATCGGTCATATAATAATTCAGCAATATTTCTTTTTATAAGGATTTTAGTTGAAATGGTTTTTTTTTAAATTGAACTCACTTTTGTCCAATATTTGTATGTGTCTGTGTGAGTTTTCAGACTATTTCACTATCTGTTTAGCACTGATGGTTTTATTTAACAAGTACGTATTTATTTAATTGTTTAAAAATTATAAGACCATTGTACCGTTTCTAATCTATAAAGGTGTTTTAGATTTGCGTGAAAACTTTTTTCCATAAGAAATTATCCCTCGGCCCATTCCCCCTTTCCCCCTGTGTCTATAAAGGGTTTATTCCTTATGTTTGTGCGTTTTTCTAATCTGAATTTTATTTTGATTCAGCAGACCATTTTGGAATGAACATTTCCGGGTATCCTTTTAACTGCCTAAACAGTTCGTAAATAGTGTGTATTTGTATAAAAAGACGCCACTGTGCAGAAACGTCAAAATGACGCCCTTGGACTTAATGGCTAGACAAAGTGAATGGTTTCCGAAAAAAATTGTAAGATCATCATGTTTGTGAAATACCCGACTCATTTAGCCATTTGTATGAACTTATAGTTTGTATCTTATAAATATGTTAGTTTTGTATGATAAATGCACATTTAGTATTTATACAACAAGTTTCACCTAAGGAATGGACACAAATTACGTTAGAACATAGTGGCTAAACATTCGATTTTTTAAAATTCTGCTTCAAGAAAAAGTATTTTTTTTACACTTGAAACTTTGGAAATGTTTATCTTTTTCACAACTTTCTATTAAGTATAGTTTTAAAATGATTTTATTACTTTATAGGGATAATAATAAAACTGAAATGATGATAAACTTTCCTCATAACACATTAAGACAGGTTCCTCTGCTGAATATTTCGTTGCAGGCTTGCTTCAAATTTCAGCCAATACCAAAAAACGGGTATGATGTTAAAATATCTATCATGAAGCTGATATACTAAATTTCGCAATAAAATAAATGTATGGTGCAATCATTTATAAAATTAACTTAAACATGTTAAAATAAGAAAACATGTCCGGCCCTTTCTCTAGATATAGCGATGTTGATGATTTTATTTTGTATAGGCAAATGGTTGTTGTTCTTAAATCATATTATAACGTAATTTTAATCCGAACGCATTACCGTGCGTAACGTCTGAGCACTCGCAAAAATGTTTAATCCCCTACATTTTGAACGTGTCTGTCCCAATTCTGGAGCCAGGAAGTCAGCGCATGTCCATTTTGTTATAAATTTCAAATATTCTGCTTTCGGTGTTCCTGGTGGAGGTAAAACAGGAAAAGTCTTTCGGACGCATGCAATGTATAACATGTTGTTTTTGATCCGAGGGTATCTTCAACTCACTAGTCAGTTCTGCATGATTTATAATCAACCATTTAAAAAGTGTCCGATTATAAATCTATACATTTTGAAGAAACTAAGGTGCCAACTCGCTCAGCCAAAGCTGACCTGAGAAGTATTTAGTTATTTTGTTATGACCATTTTGGTCGCGTATATCTTCGACTTTCTAGGTTGGTATGCATTCTTGGCTTTGAGCGTGTCAGATGACGGAACATCACGAAAAGCATTTCGGAGGCCTGCAATGTATAACATGTTATTTTCGGTTCTAGGGTATCATCAGTTCAGTAGTCAGTACTGCATGATTTATAATCAACCTTTCTAAAATGTAAGATTATAAATTTAAAATTTTTAAAGAAACTAAGGTGCCAACTCGCTCAACCAAAGCTGATCTGAGATGGTTTTAGCTATTGTTTAAGACCATTTATGTTGTATAGCTCTTCAACTGTTTCAGTTGTAATACACCCGGGCTTTGACAATACATTAGGAAAAACGGTTCGAACGCACGCAAAGTATAACCTGTGGTTTTGACTTCTTGCCTTTTCTTTTCTTTTGCCAACTGTTATCATAGTGAACAACAAAATTAAGGTTTTTTATTTCACGTTATATTTATATTCATATTGAGTGCGTGTACTTACAGGTGAAAACGTCTCCTTCTAGTAGAATTTTTTGTTCCCCATAAGTTACACCATACAAACAGGAATACGAAACATTCAGATCTTTTTCAGTCAGATTTTGAATAATTAAGGTGTACCCATCTCTAAAAACCTTTCCGTCATACTTTTTATTTGGTCTTCCTGTTTTGACATCTATAAACAATGTGCGTTGTTGTGGAGTCCACATATCCCAACCTGAATCTTTAGGACAGCAGTTTGAAACATTGCAAAACAATGTCACGTTTTGTCCATATTCTGTTACTTTTCCAACAACCAGCCATTCCAAAACACCTGCAATTTATTTAAACACTTTCCATGTTTCAAAAACAATACTATATAAAGGCAACAGTAGTATACCGGTGTTAAAAAGTCATATATTGAGTGAAAAAAAATCATTCAACAAACTGAAACGATACCTTGCATTCCATATTACAGGAAATAAAAAAAAAGTTCACAAAGAATAAATACTGAGAGAAAACAATGTATATCAAACTATTAAACATGTATACGTCGTGTACAGTCAAATTTTGTAATCAATGATTGTAATGTATATTGGGAAAATTATACATATTTAGGGACTGCTCATAGTTTATTCATACAATGTATATAATGTATTTCAGACATGTCATTTATGTTGAAAATTTAAAGATTGCACACATTTGTATACGTCAAATAATTCCAGTAACCAATGAACCAGGTAAAAGATTCATGGTTTCAACGAACTCATATAGACGAGCATAAACACCTTATAAGCATTCCATACGTCACATGTAGTTAATCTACTGCTTATATATGTAATATGAAGACCCTTACTGCTATAACTTGTCATAATCATTGAACATATCATTATAACTTCTGTAGGTTACTAGTAATCGTGGAGTTTTAACATGTGACATTAATAAGTTTTCGTAGTTTTGTCTGTGAAAATTTTCACCTAGACCACTTTGATCCAAAAGAAATTTCTGTCTTGTGCCAATCAAATAGAAATAATTAATGATCGCCTGTATTTCTTCTTTTATATAATTTTTACGTTTATATATATATTTTACCACGGTCTGTCCTTTATGGGGATATCCTAACCTTTTTCTTTCACTTGCGATTAAATATTATCATAGAATGAACTTGTGATAAAATTAAATTTATTATCTGAAATATAAAAATAAAGGCAACAGTAGTATACCGCTGTTCGAAATTCATTAATCGATAGAGAAAAAACTAATCCGGGTTACAAACTAAAACTGAGGGAAACGCATCAAATAAAAGAGAACTACGACACAATAGAACACAACATTAAAATGTAACATTCAAAGAAACGAACTATTATATAACAATGGTCATTTTCCTGACTTGGCACAATGAAATATAAGATTATTTCTTTTGTATACACAGAACATAATTTTACCTTGTATAATAAGACAGTTTGTCAGAATCAGTAATGGTAGCAAATATTTCATATCTTACAAATACCTGAAAAAAAAAACAAATTATAAAACTTTTATTAATAAGAGACAAAATATAATGAACTTTACTCCATTGCTAAATACATATGCGTAATCTCACACTGGCATCTGCATCTTATTTAGTTAACAATTTTCAAACAATTTAAACTATATATAATTAGTATATGCAACTCGTCTAAACACCAACCAAACATTGGTAGATCTGTTAATTTGCTTTTGCAAAATTTTTTTCTTCCCTTCCTGGGATTCTAACCCATGCTACTGAGATATCGTGACACCAAATCGCCTGCACTGTAGCAGTTCCGCTAGACCACACCACTACCTGGACTTCACAATAATAAAGCTTTCGGTGGTCGTGTGTTACCTTTCCTCGTCAGTTTTAATCTAGCGTCGTACTACAGTTCATGATATATAAGGCATGGAGATGTTATTGTTACAGATCAGCTCAATTATCTATAGTAAAGGATCCTACAAATTAATGCACGATACAGTCACAGAAAATAATTATATGTATAAGTACTTATAAATATAATTAGTATCTGTATATACAAATTGAATATTAAACGTTATAATTTAAAAATATTTCTTTAAAGGCCATTCACTTTTGGAATTTAATGAACAGTATCTTTCACATTAGAGGTCAAGACAAGATGTTCTATATTTGTTGAATTAAATATTATTTTTTTACTTTATACCCAAAAGATATTTTTTTAAAGTTTATTAAAAGCTTGTGTCCCCCACCTATGTCTTTGTGCATCTCCAACGGTTAAGTAAATAATATTATTCATGACTGAAATACGTTTGCTTGTTTTCTGAACCTGCACAATTGATTATCTCATTTCTTTCCTTTTTTTATGTTTATAAAAGTCATAAAAACATTAAAAAAACCTGGTTTAAATCGTCATTTACGGGCAATAAGAAGACACCTGGCATACCACTGTTAGTTTTCTCGTTTGAATTGTTTTACATTGTCATATCGGGGACTTTTATAGCTGACTATGCGGTACGAGCTTTGTTCATTGTTGAAGGCCGTACGGTGACCTATAGTTGTCAATGTCTGTGTCATTTTGGTCTTTTGTGGACAGTTGTTTCATTGACAATCATACCACATCTTCTTTTTTATATTCACCTACATGTAAGCCTACAAATTTCAGGTTAAAGTTTCTGTCTATCTACAGTAAAAATAATAGCCCAGAAAAAAAGGTGAAAATCGTTCAGAAATTTAACATATTTGTAGATCTTGACTGAACATTTTTGAGTTTTAAAAGTTTGTATCTATACATGATAATTGCAAGATAGTAGGCAAGTAGGAGAACTGAAATGTTAACATTCGTATTGTAGGGT
Source organism: Mytilus edulis (assembly GCA_019925275.1). Lineage (NCBI taxonomy): Eukaryota > Metazoa > Mollusca > Bivalvia > Mytilida > Mytilidae > Mytilus > Mytilus edulis. Next base: position 28,886,928 of record CM034354.1, read on the forward strand.
CAATAGCCGATATAGGAAGTTGTCTGATGGTTTTAATGTTCATAGAAAGAAGCTCTGTTTACTTTGACCAGTTTTGCTCTATTCAGATTTCTCTATCATGATACTCTATCTTCTGTTTTAGTGATGTCATCCATGTTCAGTTAATCGCACTATTATCGCACAATTTGTTATCCTGTGTACTGCAATTATAATCGTGGCCACCATTTGTTAGAGCTAAGTTGTATTTTAGATGATCTTCGAAATGTTTACAAGGTTATCGTTCGACTGTCACCTTCTTCGACGAAAAGCGACGGACACACAATAATTGAAATTACACACACCGGGACTTTGGGTCAGATAGGCTCATTACTAGGATTTGATCGCAATCAATAACTGAAAAGGAGTCTGACGTTGACCACAGTCCCAGGAATATAAAGGAGTTGATTTTGTTTTTGAAATTTCAACAATCGTTCCCTTTTTATCTTGATCAAAAGATTTATAAATACATAACAACAACTTTTAAAAATGGCATGCACTGTTGTGCCAAGAGTCAGCTATCAATGAAGACAGAATTAAATGACGAGTTAATGTAGATTAAATGTCCTATTATATAAAATGTAATTAAGAGGGAGATTATTGTGTCTATGAACAACAGTTAACAAATAATATCAAGGAAGGCTTTACAATTGTGCAGCTTGACCCTCACTAAAAAGTAATGGTAGTGAACCTTGGTGGTCCATATACCATCTTTAATTTTAATACATGATACTAATGTATGGAATTTTATTTCGTTCGGGTCATTATATATGTTTCCATTGAGGAGTAGTGGCATTAGCTAAGGAATCAAAAAATAGAATTGCCCACCCCATAATCTGGTAAAATAACTTCAGGTTACTGATAGATGCAGCTGAGGTTATGCAAGAAAATGGGTAAAGCGCGAAACCAAACGAACTAGAACTGAACACTTTGTCGGAATGGATCAAAGCTATACATTCATGCATTCAGAAGCGCATTCAAAAACTTCGATATACTATGAGCACAAGAGTTACTAGTCCTTTCAAGAATCCAGATGTTGTGGATGCATTATCCTCTTTATATGAAAATATGTCGTTGTTATAGCAAATAAAGCCTCCAATCTTATTGTCTTCATATGTAAAAACCAGTATTTGCAATGTCTTACAACAGAGCTTGAAATAAATAAAACTACTGATAATCCTTCATATAACCAAGGAAAATTTTTACAAAATCACAATTCTGCCCTTCTTTCTTTTGGTATCAAATCAAAAAAAACGAAGAAAATTTACCGTTATTATACAGGATACCAAACCTTCACAAAACTCCATATAATGAACGATACATAGCTAGGTCATCAAACATCTTTATAAAGTACTGACTACTCTTCTTTTTACAGTTAAAGATGGCCTTCAAAAATATTATGATGAGATATATTCTACCAGTGGTGTTTACCATTCACATTTGCCATAATACCACATCTTCTTTTTTATGTTCGGAAAAACAACAATCAGAAATGAACATAGTTTTGGACTAACAATAAAAAGAAAGTAAGAAAAACAAAACACACAATAGCAATAATTATATTTCTCTTTTTTCTCATGATCATAAAGGTATGTCATAAAAATAATTGTGGTATTAAAAATTGATTTTTAAGAAGACTCTACTTATGCAAAGCTGAACCTTCCAAGCGAGGTCATATCTGTCCATGTGATTGTCTCCATATGCTAGTTATACAGCAACAATTAGAGTAAATGTGATTGGAAAGGTTAATTACATATCTAAAAATAAGATAGGAAACAAACAGTTTATTGTCAGTGCTGTTTTGACCGAAACAAGCTTAAAATGTCAGTATATCTTTTCTTTGAATAGTCTATCGATATATATGACGGATTACAAATGTGTCGAGTTTTGTTATAGGATTACAACAATTAAACAAATGCCAGTATATATTCAGGAAACTACTGTGGTATATACGACGTTTGTCTTCCCATTTGGAACCTCAACAATGTCATCATAACGAACGTTTCCATGTAACGTAGTCTTGAACTATACAAAACACTTAATGGACGGCAAAGGCTCATAGAGGGGGAGGGGGAGAAATAACGAGTATCCGTCAATAATCACGCAAATAATACACCATATACCTTATTAATGTCTAAATGTGTTTTTACAATAAACTACATACATGATAAAACTATTTTCACTCCAATTTACAAAATCCTTCACCTATGCATACAAATATATAATGCATGTTAAATGCATAACATATACCTGATACTGGAATAAATATTAAGGAAGGTGTCATTAGGAGATTACTGTATTTTATTTTAAAATCCGACAGCTATATCATAAAAATATATAAACTATTTTTGTATTGGTAAATCGTTGAAAAGCAAATATTGTTTTGATAAGTGTTATCATTATCTAGACCGTTATGTTTTTAAGCAAGTAGTGTTTTAATGAAACCAAATGTCAAAGTTTAAAATTGAAACGTACATTCAATGTCATTACAATAACGTTGAAACGGATGCCTTGGGGATGGGAATAATAGAAAACAAATCCTCATGTGCGTGTAATGACGGGGAAGTTTTTGTTAATTCACCCTGTTAAACAAAATGACTCTAAAACACTATATAAATAAGTAGATGATGAATAGTATGATTATTTTAGCTGTATGATTAATAAAAATCATAGATATGAAGGATAATGTAACAAAACTTGTGTGTCTAAGTGATAAAAAGACAAATCACAAACATATTGAACTCCTAAGGAAATTCAATAAGAAAGTCCCTAATAAAATGGCATAAGTATATTTTGAAGAAAAAATAAATATTTAACAAAGAAAGTCCCTAATAACATGTCATGGTAAATTAGTGTTGTTTCACGTCGAATATGTCCTTGCAGAGTATATTGTTGCTTCAAAAAAAAAAAAAAATAGGCTTAAAAAATATGCATACACGTATCGCAAAAAACACAGCATGCAATAAATATGGTGAATATACAGCACCAAGCTTTATACGTTTAAAATGCATAAAATTGTTGAAACCAAATAACGCAACACGTAGCACTTTCCTTATTTCCAGTCCTTTGATAAGCCGAAAAAATCTCTATACCGTGCTTCAAAAAAAAAAGATACGAGTGATTCTAATTATGAAATACACCAAGTTAAGTGTGCACGTTCAAACGAAATGATATTCATATGAATGGATATGAGAACTATAATAACCTAGTCTGACATAATTAAAGACGTTTATTAATCATTTATTTCCTTATATCATGGCCAGATATGAATATCAATTCAGTCTTCACAGGTTGATTTAGTTAATTAGTTCTCACAAAACATTTGATTTGTCAACCCTGTTTGTCACGTTTCCCCATGTGAAATTATAAATTTGAAAATGCTTTGTAACAGCCTTATATATCAATGTTCATATACGCACTATAATTACCACACATCACATTATATATTAAAGTTGATCCATTATTTCCATTTCTTAAGCAAAATTTAAGAAAAAACTGAAAAAGTCAAATGCTATAAGGTATAAAAACGAAAACATTATTATTTAAATTCTTTTTTAAAGTTCAAACTGTCAAAAATATTACTTGTAAGCATACACATATTATTGAACCATACATTTTGATCGTTGTTTTGTTAAATGTCATGACAACAAGAATACAAAGGATAAATCTACTAATTTCACAAATCTAATTTCAATAGTTGACTGTGCTTGTATTGTGATATGATTTTGTATTACTTTTTTTTAAATATATAGTCATTGAATATTTAAATATAAAAGGTCCTTCAAAAATAAATGCAGATTTGAGTTTCATAATTTGGGAAGCCACTTAAATTCAATTTGATAAATATGTACTATTATAGTTATTCTTGAAGACGTTTTGCTTTTATAAGACGAAACAAGCTGCTCGTATATGTATCTCTTTACAAACTTTAGTTTTCCTCAGTCCAATGTAACCTAAGCAAAACTGTCTTTCTACTTAAAACAGTAAGGATATGCACATGTACACGTATAGTTTTTTGTTTGTGCGTCTATTGCAGACTTGGGGTAATTGTAATTGTAATCGTTAATCAGCTGTAATTGATTACAATTTTTCAAGTAATCATTGTAATCATTATTCAGCCAAAAATCTGATTACATGTAATTTAATTTAATCAATTACTTTTCGAAATACCCTCTAATCCTGATTACTTTTAGATTACATTCTGATTACAATGAAAAAAAAATCTTAAACTGTGTTTATGGTCAATAAATGAACAATTTTAATAGCGTTAATGTTATATGACATATATTTATGAACTTCTAGCTTCATTGCATGGCTACTGACACCATGCTGATAACCGTTTTCGTCTTTTAGATGCAATACGTCAACAGTTAACAATTCACTAGTCCCTTTCTGAATCTTTGAAACAGCCATCGCTTTTGTTCCAGTTTGGTATACTTTTACTTCAAATTTCTTTTTATTTAAATTTATAATTTGTTTAACCTTTTTCACTCCAAATTGGCGGCAATAAAATAAACAGTTGTTTTCAAGCTACATGTACATTTACCACTTAATTTCTCAATAGTGTAGAATTTTATGTTTAAAGGGGTATCATTCAAAATAAAAAATCATAAATTTCGTACTTGTATTGAAAAATTTGAATTTTGTTAATGTTGCGTTTTTTTCACATGTCCACTGAGTATATAACGCCGTTAAAGGGCATACGATACAGTTACAGCAGATGTTATGAAGTTCCTAACGTAAAATGTCATTTTTCGCAAATTCAAACTGTGACATTTCAGGAATAGTTACAGCTTCTAATTGGATTCTATTATCCAAACTGCTTTAACTTTAAAACAAGTTCATGGACCCGTCTTCTTTAAAATTACATTAAGTTTGATTAAGTTTAAAGACTGTTTGTACCAATTTTAACGAAAAAGTAACCGATGTTTTCTTTAAATAATATAGATAAACAGTTAATAATTCCGTTCTTTTTAAATTCCGAAACTTTTATAAAATATATTTTTTTCAAAAAACTATTTCACAATTCTAGCATGTCTAGAGCATGTTAAAAATATTTACCAAATGCTTTAAACAAATCCGCTTTGAATTAAACAAGTTAGGAAGGTCTATTCAAAGGATAACCATGTCTACTAACCGATATTTGAGTAACTGTCTCAAATTTAGATCCGATTCATGCCTTAATGATGTCTGCTTGTCATGTTTAGGGATTTTTGTCAGATTTTCGGAGTCCTCTTGTTTTATCCATTTGAATGCCTTAAAAGATTTCCCCATGAACCCCCAAAATCTTGTACATGTATAATTATAATTCATTTGTAAAAGTCTTATAAAATTGTATTTATTTTTTAATAGTATTTGAGAACTTTAACTGATCAATGATAAAGCTATGAAAAATCAAGAGAGAACATTTTCCCGCCGAAATTCCAATGGCTAATATCTCGAAAAAAGTACATTGACCCCTATATTTTGTTTGCTTTTTTGATTCCTCAATTTATTTCCTATCAATACATACTCAGAGGTTAAGAAATTTTGTTATAGCTCACTAGCCCAGGGCTAATTGGTTGCAAGATTTTACTAGCCCTGTTGGAAGAACTACTAGCCCAACAAAACTGACCTGCTAGCCCTAGTATGACTTCAGAGTTTGCTGCAATAACAATGAATTCTATAAACTTAACAATTTTTATCGATTATATTGTACAGTAGATTTTTGCAAATTGGATATTCAAAACTTATATCAGCAAAAAATATTTCATTAGCATATATATATTCAATTAATCGATAATTGAATATTCACTGAAAATTCTGATATAATGAGTTGACCAAATCCGGGATGATACCGTTGAAGTCTTGACCACTGCTATACGTGGGTATGTAAAAGAATTGGAGGGGGTTTTATCAGATACAATAGCATCATCACGTTTGTGTAAAAAAATTATCAGCACATGTTTCAAATTTATATCTGACAAAAGTCAGGTTTCTCGGTCAAAAAGGATTCACATTTATATTGCAATAAATTAATCAGAAGGAGGTAAAATCAGGTTGCATAATCAATGCACAATACCATTCCCTGTACTGACACATCGATATTGAAAGTACAAGATCCACCCAGAGTTATTTGTTCTATTTTAAAACTTGTACAAAATCAGTTCAAATTCGGGAAATCCCGGATGACGTAGTTGAATCTGATTGGATAAGATAGAAAAGTGATGAGGGGATTTTCCCCTTTCAATTTTAGAAACGCCAAAAATTTTTTGTTACTAGTCCGTCGGGCATTTTGGGTTACAAGTCTTGGTTGCCCGAGGTCTAAATGTTGTAGTCTCGGGCGTCGGGCTAGTGGATTTCTTAACCCCTGTATGATTATCATACTAGTTATATGAAAAGTTATTTATTTTGAAACTGACTCCAATAAAAATCTTTGTATTCTATTTTGTGGTAGTATGCAACTATTATCTCTATTTTTGTCATAACTTATAGATACACAGGAGCGGGTACATAATACCACAAATAGAAATAAACAAACAAACCAGTGACAATTCTGGTTCCCGTCGTATCGCACTAGTTAAAATCAAACCCGAATGGACCCCCATTATATCACTAATAATCATAGTTTTGACTGTAATTCATTGCTTTAACTTCCAGTAATTTGCATTCAAATGTGTGTATACTTTGAGGCGTTGGCATGTCCTTTTTTTCAAGTAAAAATTTTAGGATATTATATGTTTGTGTGAAAATTATTAACGCTACTAGGGGGTAATTGACACAAGTGCAACATTTATAAAATGTAAAAGAACAAAGCTATCAGTCCGCAAGGAGTAGAAAACAAACAGGTATCTTCTATTCCTTTCGCATTTTGTGAGGAAAGGCAAATCTAAATATTTATTGACCAAATTTGATTTCGAAAGGATAGCGAAATGTGTATTATATTGTTGTGCATTTCGTACCATTCAGATTTAGAGAATACTATTTTTAAGATTTTTTCACAAGTCTCAATAGAGGGAAGATTGGAGAAGGTGGAGAAAATAATGAAGCTTTGTCAGAGTTTTTTTGTAAAAAACTAAAGGTTATGGATTTTTTTTCATTTTTAAAGGCCTTATGGTTGCGTATATCCATTTCATTCGAGAAGGTAGCTGGGGTGTAAACAAAAGCGACGTAAGCTTCTGCAAAGACTTACCGGTAAAGGTAATTTCAAATTTAAACATAAAAAACTGGTGATCACGAAGCTCGTTTTTTCGTTATAATACATTAAAATTAACGACATTTAGGGTATTTAGGGATACCTTATTGAAGAAACATCAAACGATAGAGTTGTGTAAAATTCGATGAGATAATTTCTGTTCGTTAATCAATACTTCTGAAATAATAAAAGATAAAATAAAAAAGGGATCACTGGCCTAGTTTTTCTTAAAACAGATGTTGATAGTTCAATCTTTAAATAAAGGTAATTAAAGTATTGCATTTTATATTGAAGAGTCTTCAACTTCGTACTTTATTTGGATTTTTTAACTTTTTCGGATTTCAGCGACACTGATGAGTCTTTTGTAGACGAACGCACGTCTGTGTAAATACACAATTTAATCCTGGTATCTGTGGTGAGTTTATTGCCAACTTCCGACGCAAGATTTTCGGCTCTACGAACTTTCCCGAAGTTCTGAGTCATTTGCCGAGTTTTAAAGATTCAGTATTTGCTCGGAAGTGGTCTCCTAGTATTTGACTGGAAACATTCTAAGGAAATTACGCGAGACACATTTGTTTAACATCATACTGGACGGATGAATTATCATAATATCGCCTTTGATACATTAATCTTGCAGCATTACATCCGTACATTTATATCATTAAACCAGTACATGTATACCAAATACCTATACAAAAAAGCTTTATAATTACTTTACAATACGGCCACAGCATTAAAATATACACACTATCATAAATTTCAAAATTGAAAATTATCGGCGTCAATTTTAAAGGCCGAAAATTTATTTAAATCCATGTATTTCTATGGAAAAAAATATAATGTTTCCCTGGCAGTTGAAGATTTATTTCTCAGGGGACACATTTTATAATCACGGGGAGGGGGGGTGAGGTTCAATGTGGCTTTCCAAAGATAACTGACACCAAGCTAATACCTTTTCTTTGTATTTTAGATGCATCAACTCAACAGTTACCCTTTAATTAGTCCTATAGTCATGATAGTGTATTCACATTTTTTAACATAATACTATATTCTGTGAAACGGAAATCGCCATTTTTTCCAATAACTTTACTACAATGTTTTTTAGTTAACTTACCTATACATTTGTCAACCCTCTTTGTAAAAAAATGGCGGCTACAAAACAAAAAATAATAACTTAAGTTTCTATAAAATATATTTTTTTCAAATCTTTTGTGTGATTTAAAGGGATGTCTTTGAAAAAGTAAAATTATAAATTTCGTACTTCAAATGAATACATTCTCGTTGAAAAGAAATAATCAAACAAACTTCAACTTCTATTGAAATATTTTCTATATGTTTAACGTCGAATTGTTCCTATGTTTGCCTGTCTATATTATATGTGACACCCAACAATCAATATTTCTTATTAACTGAAATTTAAAAAATAAGAACGACGAGAGTTTCACTTACTTACAAATTAAATATTTAAGTTTTCGCTATATATTCCGATAAAAAGTATGTTATAAGATTTCCTCTAATTGCTTATTCCAGAGATAAAATTTATGTAGTATAAATAAACTTTCCACGCGAGCCAAGACAATAACAATCAAAACCAAGGAGTAAACAAAGACCCACAAAACCAAATGACACAGACACATACAACTATCAGTCACCGTACGGTCTTTAACAATGAGTAAAACTTATACCGCACAGGCTATTTTGAAGGCATTTAAATGATAAAAGTGTAAAACAATTTAAAATAGAACCAAAGGTCTTATTTATGTATAAAATAATGAGCGAAAAACAAAGAGTATACAAAAGAACCAACGACAATCACTGTCTTCTACCCTTTTTTTTTTTTTTTTAATTTAAATTTGCAAATCAAACTGTTTCTATAATTTTCCTAAGAAGTTTTTTGTTTTAATTTTGGACTAACAGGTGGCAATGATCTCTAAGGTTTTAATTGGTTTCCAATACAATAATACCAATGGTATAATCAATGCAAATAAGAAAAAGGTTTAATGTTGATGTTGTTGAAATTTAAAACGTGTTTTATTGTCTATCTCAAATTCATGTATTTGGTTTTGATGTTATATTTGTTATTCTCGTGGGATTTTGTCTAATGATTGGTCTGTTTCTGTGTGTGTTATATTTGAGTGTTGTGTCGTTGTTCTCCTCTTATATTTATTGCGTTTCCATCGGTTTTAGTTTGTTACCCCGATTATGTTTTTTGTCCATGGGTTAATGAGTTTGAACAGCGGTATACTACTGTTGCCTCTATTTAAAATACAGAACCGATATTATGCCTTAAACATAGATTTTCTTATTTTTTTTTGCAAATAAGAAACAGGTTTAATGTTGATGTTGTTGAAACTTAAAACGTGTTTTATTATACAGAACCGATATGATGCCTTAAACATAGATTTAAAAAAAATAAAAAATTGTAATATCTTTCAAACTGTAAATTGCATTAGTTTTGTTTATATTTATATACTTTATCAACTGTTTGGGTGTAAAATGAAAAGTTGTGTGAAGTAAAACATAAACTGGCTGTGGTTATTTGCGTCAAACAAATCAACAACAGACGAACACACAAATCATCAAAAAGCTATACGTGTACATGTGGCTATCTATACTACTTTAAGTATACAGACTGTTTTACTTTTAAGTAGCATAAGATTGAAGAAAACAACATTTGCAAAGATAAAAATATACGAGCAGCTTGTTTTGTCTAATAAAAGCAAAACGTCTTCAAGAATAACTATACTAATACATATTTAATAAATTCAATTTAAATGGCATTCCAAATTATTAAACGCAAATTTGCAATTATTTTTAAAGGACCTTTTACATATAAATATTCAATGACTATATATTTAAAAAGAAGTAATACAAAATCATATCACAGTACAACAACAGTCAACTATTGAAATTACATTTGTGAAATTGGTAGATTTATCCTTTGTATTCTTGTTGTCCTGACATTTAACAAAACAACGATCACAATGTATGGTTCAATAATATGTGTATGCTTACAAGTAATATTTTTGACAGTTTGAACTTTAAAAAAGAATTTAAATACTAATGTTTTCGTTTTTATACCTTATAGAATTTTACTTTTTCAGTTGTTTTCTTAAATTTTGCTTAAGAAATGGAAACAATGGATCAACTTTAATATTTCATGCAATGTGTGGTAATTATAGTGCGTATATACAAATTGATATATAAGGCTGTTAGTACGTATTTGTAGACAATACAAATATATAATTTTCATTTAATAGCGTTAATGTTATATGACAAAATATATAATTGCTGGTAACCTTTTCGTCTTCTAGATGTAAACGTCAAAAGTTACCACTTAACTACTCCCTTACCGCATTCATTATTTTCTTAAAGTTTAAATTACCAAACAATTTCTAAATCTTTTATAACTTTATATTTAAAGGGGTATAATTAAAAAATAATTGAAAATGTCGTACTTGTATTGAAAATGTTTCTTGTGTTAACGTTGGGCTATTTTGTTCATATGTGTCTACTAAATATATTAAACCGTATAATAGCATATGATACAGTTACAGCAGAGCCTATGACATTGTGAAGGTAAAATGTGATTTTTCGCGACTTCAAACAGTGACATTTCAAGAAAAGATGCATTGTCCAATCCATTTGAATTTGATTTCCAAAACATATTCATGGAATGCTCTTTTTCAAAATGACATTATATTTGATAACGTTTGTAGTTTGTAGAATATTGAAGAAATTGTCAACGATGATTTTTTCAAATGATATAAAAAAAAAACACATTATAACGCCAAATCTTTGTTTTGAAGAATCAACAGAGACGGTACCACGTTTCAATGATATTTGCTTCAAGGCATACACAAATTACCCTAAAATTTAGAGCAAACTTCTGCAAAAATATTTACCAAATGTTTTACACAAATCCGCTAGTGTTTTTCTTTTGAATAAACAAGTTTTACACTAGTAATTTTGAGGCCCTTTATAGCTTGTCGTTCGGTGTGAGCCAAGGCTCCGTGTGGAAGGCCGAACATTGACCTATAATGGTTTACTTTTATAAATTGTTATTTGAATGAAGAGTTGTCTCATTAGCACTCGCACCACATCTTCCTATATCTATAGGTAGGTATATTCAAGGATGGAAATGTCAAATAACCGAAATTGTTAGTAACTTTTAAATAATCGAACCGATCTATCGCGCAAATTTGCACACGAATGTAATTTCTTAATTACATTATTTGAATTGCCTAGCTGGAAATTTCGTCAAAAATTCATCGTCGGATCAAAACTGTATCCTCAATTTTCAGGAAAATCAAAATTTAATAAACAATGATTTATTAGATATATCAAAATGGTCTCATTAAAAAAGATTGCACTTTTCTCATTTTCTAATTCAGTATAATCTAAGATATGCTTGAGTAATCTGTTACAAAAAAAAAATTACGACAATTGGCAAAACCTTTTTGATCCAAAATAATTATCTACAGTAGTTCATTTGTTAACTTTTTACCAAGTAGTTTTGATATTATATATTTATAGATCATATACAAGTGTGTTATAAGACGCCTATACGTGTAATACTATATGTGTATTAAGATTAACAGAGGAAATGCTGTTGAAGGTTTTCTTTAGGACCTTCACTAAATGTAAGTTTATCAAATACCAGAAGATTTATAACTGCCTGAAGACTGATATATAAATATAATGCTGTTATAAGGTAAATTGAAGACAATATATGTACATACTATTAATATTACTAGCGTCAATATAAAATGACCAGTATAATTTAAAATTTAGCAACCATTGTATAATAACTTACCGATAAATTTGTCAGCCCTCTTTATACCAAGATGGCGGCTACAAAATATAAAAATACCTTAAGTTTCTATGACATATATTTTTTTTTCAAGTCTTTTGTAACTTGAGATTTAAAGGGATGTCATTGAAAAGGTAAAATTATAAATTTCGTCCCTGCAATGAATACTTGTCAATGAAAAGAAATAATTAAACAAACTCAAACTTCTATTTAATTATTTTTCCTATGTTTCACGTTGAAATTTTCCTTTGTTCTCCTATCTTTATGATGTGTGACGCCCTACATTTAATGTTTCATAATAAATGCAATTTGAAAATTAAAACGACTAGAGTGTCAACTAGTTACAAGTTAGATATTTATGTTTTCGCTATTCTAGAGTAGAAAATAGAATAGTTGTTTCTATGATCTAATTCTCTAATGAAGCTTTCTTTTAATTTTGGGCTAACTGGTCACTATCTCTGGAGTTGTAATAGATTTCCAATACAGTTGAAACAGACGTTTATTATATACTTATAAAAAAGAAGATGTGGTACGATTGCCAAAGAGACAACTATCCACAAAAGACCAAAATGACACAGACTTTAGTAGAAAATACAGATAAATTGTATGTGTAATACAATCAATGACAAGCGTGCTGTATCAGCCACCCATGATGATATCGATATCAGCACGGTTGCAAAAGCTTTATCACCCTTTTAATCTGTATGACGTCACGTCATCGATTACAGTCACTGTTGCAAAGGCTTTATCAAAACCCTAATCTGTATGACGTCATGTCAAACCTATAATCTGTATGACGTCATTTCAATCCTCCTTATCTGTATGAAGTCATGTCACATAAAAAAACATCTACTTGAGATATATGTATATAATAAAGTGTACATGATATGGCTTTTTCAATATCACACACTGTATCAACCCTCAATCAATATAATCCCTCGAGCTCTTGGGATTATATTGGTGTCTCGGGTTGATACGGATGCGATATTGAAAAAAACAAATAAGCAATATACACCATGTTCCAAACTAAACGTAAAGTTATCTGGTTACCTGTATCCAAAAACGTGTATTGTGTAACGTAGGGAATTATGACCTGAACTATCCGTCATAAAGTTTTAATGTTAGAACATTCATATGAACATATCCATCTCCACAAGCGGTAACCATCGTGTTGGTCATGTCTGTATAACCTGTTGATACGTATACTTCGGTATGTCACATCCGAGGTAAAAGGGGAAGGGATTGCAGTTGCGACTACATGTATTGGAACTTATCCGTTGTCATCTGTGAAACTCATTTTCCATAATGGTCAGCTCATGATGGTGTCGGTAAACTTACGAAATGACGATTTCAAATGAACCACTTGAAACTTCGATTTGATAGCTGCCCTCTACCAAGGAAATGATTGATAGAAAATACGAACCCCGGATATTGAAAAATAATAAAGAGTATATCAGGGTAACAACAAAAAAAAGGAATATTCAAAAGAGGTACATGTGTGATTCCTTAATGGAAATTTGTAAGATATGTAAGCTATAACCCAACAGTACAAATATTAAAATTAGAAGGACAAATGAAACCTAAATGTTCAAAAATATTTTTCTGATTAATACGACTTTGTTCCAAAAGTGTATGCATCATACATTCTTCATTGCATGTGTTCAGTTGGTTGATAATTTTGATTGTGTCTGTTTTTATGGACTCCCTTTTACCATTTCCCTTAGAAATGGGTATATTTCGTTTACTTGTTCCCGCTCGTTTTATCAAAATACATGTCTCTATGATTTTAATTGTAGAAAAATAACTAGATAATTTGAACCAAATTTAAATATTTTTTTTAGCCTTGGCGTTGTCAGTTAATTTTCTAATTATGAGTTTGACTATCCCTTTGGTATCTTTCGATCCTCTTCTTTAATTTGTTTAACGTTTTTAAACAAAAATGGCGGTAACAAAATAAAAAGTTGCTTTTAAGCAACAATTACCAAACAATGTTTCAAATCGAATATAATTTTATATTGAAAGGGATATGATTGAAAATAAAACAATCATACATTTCGTACTTGTATAGAAATATGTTACTTATGTTAAACGTTGTTTTTTTCAACTGTCTACTGAGTATATAACGCCTTTAAAGGTAATACGATACAGTTACAGCAAAGGTAATGACGTTGCTAACGTAAAATGAGATTTTTCGCGACTTCAAAATGTGACATTTCGGGAACAGATACATTTTCTAATTGAATTATATTATCTAAACTGCTTTATCTTAAAAGCGAGTTTATGGACCCCTCTTCTTTAAAATGACATTATGTTTGATGACGTTTGAAGATTGTTTGTACTAATTTTAACGAAAAAATTGCCGATGATGTTTTTAAGATAGATAAACAGTAAATAATATCGTTTTTATTCAAATTCTGAACTTTCATAAAAAATATGATTTTCAAAAAACGTTTCACAAAGCGAGAGCATACTTATGATAAAGATATTTACCAAATGCTTTAAAAAATCCGCTTTGGTTTACCGTCTGAATCAAACAGTTTAGGAAGGTCTATTCAAAGGATAACCATGTCTAGTAAACCGATATTTTAGAAACTGTCTAAAATTTAGATCCAATGCATGCCTTAAGGCGAAGTATACGTAACTGCACGTCTCTAGTAGAATCCGGCATGAAAAAAACGTGCATCGTTAGTTAAGCGGGTTATCATCCCTGCTCCAAGAATGGGAAATGGGCACATGAAACGGGCACATGAAAAAGAAATCATCATTCTAATTTGCACTGGAATTTGAGAGGTCTATTAGGAACCTTCATATGTATTCCTGTGTTATATCAAAACTTCAAAGAAATTATCAGAATGACTCAAATAAAAATTTCAGTATTCTATTTTTTTGTAGGCTGCAACTATTACCTCTATTTGTGTCATAACTTATAGACACACAGGAGCAGTTACATTATTGAACAAATAGAAATAAACAAACAAACCAGTGACAATTATGGTTCCCGTGGTATCGCACTAATTAAAATCAAACCAGAACTGACCATACAATATCACTAGTAATCATAGTTTTGACTGAAATTCATTGCTTAAACGTATATAATATTTACCGGTAATTTGCATTTAAATGTTTGTATACTTTGAGGCGTTGGCATGTCCTTTTTACAATTAGAAATGTAAGGATAATATATGTTTGTGTGAAAATATTAACGCTCCTAGGGGTAATTGTAATAGCACAAAGCTAGCAGAAATAAAAAAACAGGAACCAAACAAATCAGATTCCGTCTACATAACATTAAACAAAAACTAAACAATGAACACTATGACATTTAATTTTATTTCATCCAAATCTCAGTTCTCAAGGAACAGAAAATAAACACGTATCTTCTATTCCTTTCGCATTTTTATTGATCAAATTCAATTTCGAAAGGATAGCGAAATGTGTATTATTTTGTTGTGCATTTCGTACTATTCAGATGTATAGAAAACTATTTTCAGTTTTTTCTTCTTCACAAATTTCAATATAGGGAAGATGGGAAAAGGTGGAGAAAATAATGTAAATTTGTCGGAGTCTTTTTAAAAAAAAAAACTAAAGGTTATGGATTTTTTTTTTCATTTTGAAAGGCCTTATGGTTGCGTACTATATTTGCGTATATCCACTTCATTTAATAAGGTAGCTGGGGTGTAAACAAAATCGACGTAAGCTTCTGCAAAAGCGTAACCGCGAAAAGTAATTTCAAATTTAAACATAAAAAACTGGTGATCACGGAGCTTGTGTTTTCGTTATAATACATTAAAGTTAATGACATGTAGGTTATTATGTAGCGGTAATTTATTGAAGAAACATCAAACGATAGAGTTGTTTAAAATTCTATTAGAAAATTTCTGTTCGTTAATCAATACAGTAACTTCTGATATAATAAAAGATAAAATAAAAAAGGGGATCACGGGCCTAGTTTTCTCTTAAAAAAGATGTAGATAGTTCAATCTTTAAACAAAAGTATGATAGTATAGAATTTCATAATGAAGAGTTTTTAACTTCAAACTTTATTTGGACTTTTTAACTTTTTTCGGATTCAAGCGACACTGATGAGTCTTTTGTAGACAAAACGCACGTCTAGGTAAATACACAATTTAATCCTGGTATCTGTGATGAGTTTATTGCAAACTTCCGACGCAAGATTTTCCGACGGAAGTGGACTCCTAATATTAAACCGGAAACACTTTAATGAAATTACGCGAGAAATATTTGTTTAACATCATACTGGACGGATGAATTATCATAAAATCGCCTTTGGTACATTAATCTTGCAGCATGACATCCGTAAATTTATATCATTACACCAGTACATTTATACCAAATACCTATACAAAAACCTTTATATTTACTTTACAATACGTCGACAGCATAAAAACATACACATTATCATAGATTTAAAAAATCGGCGTGAATTTTAAAAGCCGAAGAATTATCTAAATCCATGTATTTCTAAGGAAAAAAATATAATGTTCTCACGGCAGTTGAAGATTTATTTCTAAGGGGAAAATTATTATAATCGAGGGAGGGGGGTCAATGTGGCTTTCCAAAGATAACTGACACCAAGCTAATACCTTCTCTTTGTATTTTATATACATCACCTCAACAGTTACCCTTTAATTAGACCCAATAGTGTATTCATATTTTCTAACATGATACTATATTCTGTGAAACGGAAATCGCCATTTTTTCCAATAACTTTACTACAATGGTTTTTAGTTAACTTACCTATACATTTGTCAACCCTTTTTGTACCAAAATGGCGGCTACAAAAAAAAAATGATAACTTAAGTTTCTATAAAATATATTTTTTTCAAATCTTTTGTGTGATTTAAAGGGATGTCATTGAAAAAGTAAAATTATAAATTTCGTACTTCAAATGAATACATTCTCGTTGAAAAGAAATATTTAAACAAACTTCAACTTCTATTGAATTATTTTCTATATGTTTAATGTCGAATTGTTCCTATGTTTTCCTGTCTATATTATGTGTGACACCCTATAATCAATATTTCTTATTAACTGAAATTTAAAAATTAAGAACGACAAGAGTTTCACTTAGTTACAAATTAAATATTTACGTTTTCGCTATATATTCCGATACAAAGTATGTTATAAGATTTCCTCTAATTGCTTATTCCAGAGATCCAATTTATGTAGTATAAATAAACTTTCCACACGAGACCAAGACAATAACAATCTAAACCAAGGAGTAAACAAATACTTACAAAACCAAATGACACAGACACATACAACTATCAATCACCGTACGGTCTTTAACAATGAGTAAAACCTATACCGCACAGGCTATTTTTAAGGCATTTAAATGATAAAAGTGTAAAACAATTTGAAATAGAACCAAAAGTCTCATTTATGTATAAAATAATGAGCGAAAAACAAAGAGTATACAAAAGAACCAACGACAACCACCGTCTTCTACCCTTATATTTTTTGTTTTAGTTTAGATTTGCAAATCAAACTGTTTCTATAATTTTCCTAAGAAGTTTTTTGTTTCAATTGTGGACTAACAGGTGGCCATGATCTCTAATGTTTTAATTGATTTCCAATACAATAATACCAATGGTATATTCAATGCAAATAAGAAAATGGTCTAATGTTGATGTTGTTGAAATTTAAAACGTGTTTTATTATACAGAACCGATATGATGCCTTAATATAAAAAAGAAGATGTGATATGATTGCCAATGAGACAACTATCCACAAAAGACCAAAATGACACAGACATTAACAACTATAGGTCACCGTACGGCCTTCAACAATGAGCAAGGCCCATACCGCATAGTAAGCTATAAAAGGCCCCGATAAGGCAATGTAAAACAATTCAAACGAAAAAAACTAACGGCCTTATTTATGTAAAAAAATGAACGAAAAATAAATATGTAACACATAAACAAACGACAACCACTGAATATGCAGGCTCCTGACTTGGGACAGGCACATACATAAATAATGTGGCGGGGTTAAAAATGTTAGCGATTAAACATAGAATTGTTTTTTCGTAATATCTTTGACACTCTAAATGTCATTAGTTTTGTTTATATTTATATACTATATCAACTGTTGGGGTGTAAAATGAAAAGTCGTGTGAAGTAAAATTTAAACTGGCTGTGGTTATTTACGTCAAACATATCAACAAGTGACGAACACACAAATCATCAAAAAGCTATACGTGTACATGTGGCTATTTATACTGCTTTTAGTATAAATACCAAAGAGATACATAAACGAGCAGCTTGTTTCGTCTAAATAAAGCAAAACGTCTTCAAGAATAACTATAATAGTACATATTTAATAAATTAAGTTTAAATGGCATCCCATATTATGAAGCACAAATTTGCAATTATTTTTAAAGGACCTTTTACATATAAATATTCAATGACTATATATTTAAAAAGAAGTAATACACAAACATATTACAATATAAACACAGTGATCAAAATGTATAGTTCAATAATATGTGTATGCTTACAAGTAATATTTTTGACAATTTGAACTTTAAAAAGAATTCAAATAATAATATTTTCTTTTTTATACCTTATAGCATTAT
Organism: Mytilus edulis; assembly: GCA_019925275.1. Classification (NCBI taxonomy): domain Eukaryota; kingdom Metazoa; phylum Mollusca; class Bivalvia; order Mytilida; family Mytilidae; genus Mytilus; species Mytilus edulis. The sequence continues at coordinate 28,905,528 of CM034354.1, forward strand.
TTTTTTTTCAGTGTTATTCTTAAATTGTGCTCAAGAAATGGAAACAAAAGATCAAATTTAATATTTCATGCAATGTGTGGTAATTTTAGTGCGTATATAAACATTGATATATAAGGCTGTTATGACGTATTTGTAGACAATACAAATATATAATTTCCATTTAATAGCGTTAATGTTATATGACAAAATATATAATTGCTGGTAACCTTTTTCGTCTTCTAGATGTACACGTCAAAAGTTACCACTTAACTACTCTCTTACTCTATTCATTTTTTTTTTAAGTTTAAATTACCAAACAATTTTTAAATCTTTTATAACTTGATATTTAAAGAGGTATAATTAAAAAAATAATTGAAAATTTCTTACTAAGTCTTGTATTGAAAATGTTTCTTGTGTTAACGTTGGGCTATTTTGTTCATATGTGTCTACAAAATATATTACACCGTATAATAGCATATGATACAGTTACAGCAGAGCCTATGACATTGTTAAGGTAAAATGTGATTTTTCGCGACTTCAAACAGTGACATTTCAAGAAAAGATGCATTGTCCAATCAATTGAATATATTTCCAATACATATTCATGGAACACTCTTCTTCAAAATAACATTAGATTTGATAACGTTTGTAGATTATTTGCACCAATATTGAAGAAATAATCAACGATGATTTTTTCAAATGATATAAAAAAAAAACCATTATAACGACAAATCTTTGTTTTGAAGAATCAACTGAGACGGTACCACGTTTCATTGATATTTGCTTCAAGGCAGAAACAAATTACCTTAAAAGCAAATTTAGAGCAAACTTCTGCAAAAATGTTTACCAAATGTTTTACACAAAACCGCTAGGGTTTTTATTTTGAATAAACAAGTTTTACACTAGTAATTTTGCGACCCTTTATAGCTTGTCGTTCGGTGTGAGCCAATGTTCCGTGTTGAAGGTCGTACATTGACCTATAATGGTTTACTTTGATAAATTGTTAGTTGGATGGAGAGTTGTCTCATTAGCACTGACACCACATCTTCCTATATCTATAGGTAGGTATATTCAAGGATGGAAATGTCAAATAAACCGAAATTGTTACTAACTTTTAAATAATCGACCCAATCAATCGCGCAAATTTGCACACGGATGTAATTTCTTAATTACATTATTTGAATTGCCTAGCTGGAAAATTTCGTCAAAAAATCATCGTCAGATCAAAACTGTATCCTAATTTTCAGGAAAATCAAAATTTAATAAACAATGATTTATTAGATATATCAAAATAGTCTCAATAATAGTCTCAATAAAAACAGATTGCACTATTCTCATTTTCTAATTCAGTATAATCTAAGATATGTTTGAGTAATCTGTTACAAAAAAAATTACGACCATTGGCAAAACTATTTTGATCCAAAATAATTATCTACAGTAGTTCATTTTTTAACTTTTTACCAAGTTGTTTTGATATTATATATTTATAGATCATATACAAGTGTGTTATAAGACGCCCATACGTGTACCCAGACAACATTGGTATGTTGGCACAACGTTGGCCCAGCGTATCTATATGCATTGGCCAAATGTATAAGTGCAAAGTGGCCTTATGTTGGCCCAACGTGATGGCTAAACGTTGGCACAACGTTGTAAGGTTTTATACAATACATTGGCCCAACGTTGGTCCAATGATGGAATAATACTTGCTGATGTTGAACAGACGTTAGGCCAACGTAGTAAGACAAACTGTTAGCAAACGTTGGAACTCCGTTGGTTCAATCTGTAAACATTTTTATCCATATGAAGGATACTAAAATCCTTTCCAGGCAACAACTGCAATAACTCCTGGTTCTTACATCAGTTCAAAATGGCGAAACTATTACTTTTTTAAATGTTGCAATTATTGCGTTTTTCATATCCACTATACCATGTTGTGTCTTACATACTACCCGAAATTTTGCATTTTGCCACTTTCTCTCAATCTTCCTGAACATGCATGAAATATTTGCCAATGGACGTTTCAGTAACCAACAACCAATCAATCTCTCCAGGCATTGTACTTCTGAACTTTTGATGAATGCAATCAACATATCCATGTTACCCAATTTTCTTAAATAATGTAAATACAAAGGAATAATTAATTTGTAAAATATAATTTATTATTAGCTAGACAACCAGCAAAGTTTAAAAAAATCTATTTTGTATCTATTCGTTGCTAAATCAGATCTAGAATGAAAATTATAAACTTTTTTAAGTCTATGCATGATAATTCAATTATCCCATTTGCATAATATCATTACAGTTTATGTAGAAATATCCAAGCTTTGTATGAAGGCATTGATAATTCATTTCATACAGCTATTTTTCTGATTCTGTATTCAAACATGGTTTTTATTCACAAGATTCAAGTGTTCCTTTTGTTTTTTGCTACACTTTCTTTTGTCACTATTTTGGCTCCCTCTTATGTTAAATCCTTTATCCAGTTTAGCATATCTTCATAAAAGTTATTTCACTGACTTTGTAATAAAGTAATGAATAAATGAGTACTCAATGTATGTATATTAGAATATATTAAATCCTCCTAAAAATAAATGATGAAAATTTAAAAAAAAATGTTTCTGGTGTCCTGGCACATTATATTTTTGTACAATAGTTAGAAAAAATACTCTTTCTTTAATATTTCCCTAGCCTATACAAGCCAAGGCAAAAAGCATATTGCATTCTTTACCATAATGGTTATAGACTTCACCAAGCCAGGTAGGTTAAGCAGGACAATTGAGTGTAGAAATGGTTACAGAAAACTTTGTCAAAACTGTTCTAAATAAATAAATAAAACTAGTTGAAAAAAAAATACAAAGTCAAATCTAAATACACTAGCATAAACGGTAGTATTAAACATGTTATGCATATATGTCTGTGAAATTCGAATCCGATGTAGCATAAAGGATGGCTATTATGTAAACTTACTTTCTAAAAGTTATTCATTCTGGGCTCTCAAATGGTGGAATGCTTTTTTCCCATCTCCATTCCCATGCATTTTGTAGAATGCTTTTTTTCCCATCTCCATTCCCAGGCATTTTCTAGCCAGCATGTTGTCAATAATTCTTATCATTCCTAGTTCTCTTTTTTTCCTTTTGCACTCTGATTAATTTTGTCCTCTGTAGTACTGAAATACCTGACCTATAAATTGATATTAGAATGTAAAATTGTATATTAAAAAGAAAAGCTACTTCAAGTAATTCAGACAATAATTTATAGTCTTTTTCTTTTATAAATATCCGTCTGTGTGGTATGGTCTTTTTTAACGCCCCTCCAGCCCCCCTCCCCCTATTTCTTATATTTCAAGCGTTAGCTTTTTGTGACTCATATTTACTCCTACAAACTATTCAAATATCGGGGTTTTTTGCAAAAGTTTAATCAAGGACAAAAAACTAAATTCAGCCGAGTTCGTATAATTATATACAAATTACAACACATTTTTGCAATGAATTTAGATAAGATTTTTGAATAAGATTAAGAAATAAATACTCTGTTTGATATCTAAAACACTTGTTACACATGCAAGTGTGTATATGATCAGGTTTCACAAATATATCGTATATGTTTGCATGCGATTTAGAAATACAATAAAACTAACAAATTCATTTATGTTTCAATGAAGTAGGAATTATTATATATACCACATTTTTGAAACATTACAGAATAAGGTACATCTTAAGACAGATTTTTTCCATAAACTTCAGTAATGGTCATACATGTTATCGTTATAGATTTTAGAAAAAAAAACGATTAAAATATTGGTAATTTACAAAATGTTTGAAGATACTAATGTTCAGTGGCAAATATTTCAGGATGATTAATAGGATTGAAATGATTTAAAATCTAACAAAAATTTTGCCCGAAACGTATAAACTTCAAGATCAACATTATAAAATGATAGAGTAATATATGTTTTAATTTCTAACAACATCCCTCAGATTAAAAAATCAAATTGTATTTGTCATTCTTAATCGTATATATATATATATCAGATTTTTTAAAGTTACAACTTACATGTTACTTTCTTTCTCTTTGAACCTCAGATGATATGATTTTCTCTATTGTTTTCTTCGTTTTACTGCTTTCTTTCAAATACACAACAGGAAATAACCACAAAAGTGACCATCCCATTACATTTAGATTTTTTATCAACTTAATTACCATAGCAACTATCTTTGAAAGTCGAACATATGGTCAACCTTTTGGAATGTGCTTGATTAACAGACTGGTTGTATCAAATATCACTCTACATGTAATTGCTAAATTATTATGTTTCACAAAGTTTAATGAATAAAGTTATTATAAATAATGATTGCAATAAATTTAAACTCAACCAGACAATCTTTATGTTTACGATATACATTTTTTTATTACAGTAATGATATCCAGGGCTTATATATAGAGTATAATATATGATCAATGTTGGCCCAGCATTGGCCAAACATAGAGTTGTAAATGTAATTTCAGTTGATAAACACTTTCGGTCTCAGCTTTCGGTATACCATCAACTTTTCATAAAGCCTGCAGCAATCTAAACTATCCGCCTCCCAAAAGAAATAATTGAAGAGTACAATATTTCATAATCAATTTTTATTAACAAAATTTCATATCGACCCTATGTTGCTACTAATATAATGCCAACATTTGCCAGATTATTTAATACCAACATAAGATAATAATATGAATTTACAACAACAGACCAACGTTGGGCCAATGTTGTGCAGCCATCACCAACGTGCGACCAACATACCGACAATTTGCCAACGTTGGGCCAATGTTGTGCAGCCAACATAAACTTGCGACCAACGGACCGACAATTTGCCAACGTTGGGCCAATGTTGTGCAGGCAACACCAACGGTCGACCAACGGGCCGACAATTTGCCAACGTTGGCCCACTTTTAGTCTGTTGACTGGGTAATACTATATGTATATTAAGATTGATAGAGGAAATGCTGTTGAAGGTTTTCTTTAGGACCTTTACTAAATGTCCGTTTATCAAATACCAGAAGATTTATAACTGACATATAAGGCTGTTATGAGGTAAATTGATGACAATATATGTACAAACTATTAATATTACTAGCGTCAATATGAAATGACCAGTATCATTTAAAATTTGGCAACAGTTGTATAATAACTTACCAATAAATTTGTCAGCCCTCTTTATACCAAAATGGCGGCTACAAAACATAAAAATACCTTAAGCTTCTATAACATATATTTTTTTTCAAGTCTTTGGTAACTTGAGATTTAAAGGGATGTCATTGAAAAAGTAAAATTACAAATCTCGTACTTGCAATGAATACTTCTCAATGAAAAGAAATAATTAAACAAACTCAAACTTCTATTGAATTATTTTCTCTATGTTTCCCGTTGAACTTTCCCTTTGTTCTCCTATCTACATGATGCGTGACGCCCTACATTTAATGTTTCATGATACATGCAATTTGAAAATTAAAACGACTAGAGTGTCATATAGTTACAAGTTAAATATTTATATTTTCGCTATTCTAGAAAAGCTTGTTACAAGATTTCCTCTAACATGCATAACTTATTTCAGATATATAATATAAAAAGTATAGATTTACTCTCCACAAGAGACCCACTGACACAGAAATATACAACTATAAGTCACCGTGCTGGCTTAAACAAAGAGTTAAACCCATACCACACAGGTTATAAAAGGTCCCACAATGATAAATGTAAAACATTTCAAACATGAAACTAAGAGCTTGATTTATTAAAAAAAATTATAAATGAAAAACAGTTATTATATACAGAAACATACGTCAACCACTGTGAATTGCATAACACAAAATATAGAAGCATTCCTCAATATTAACAATAAAATTCCGAATCCTTCTATCCAACATCTTTTTTTTTGTATTTTTAAATTCTTATCGTTTATATGATCTTATTTTCTAAGGAAGCTTTCTTTTAATTTTGGACTAACTGGTCACTATCTCTGGAGTTGTAATAAATTTCCCATACAGTTGATACAGACGTATATCTAGTGCAAATAGTATAAGTACGAAACTGTCTTTAGTCTTCTGCTTTTTTCAGTTAACGTGTGCAACCTACACTACAATGTAATTTAGAGTGTATTTTGTCAATCTCATATATACACCATGTTCCAAACTAAACGTCAAGTTATCTGGTTACCTGTATCCAAAAAAGTGTGTTGTGTAAATTACCTCTAGCGTAAGTGTAACGTAGGGAATTATGACCTGAACTATTCTTCATAAAGTTTGAATGTTAGAACATTCATATGAACATATTGATCTCCACATGCGGTAACCATCGTGTTGGTCATGTCTGTATAACCCGTTGATACGTATACTTCGATATGTCACATCCGAGGTAAAAGGGGAAGGAATTGCAGTTACAACTACGTGTATTGGAACATATCCGTTGTCATCTTTGAAACTCATTTTCCATAATGGTCAGCTCATAATGGCGTCGGTAAACTTACTAAAGGACGATTTCAAATGAACCACTTGAAACTTTTGATTTGCTATCTGCCTTGTAAGCAACAGCCCTCTACCAAGGAAATGATTGATGGGAAATACGAACCCCGGATATTGTAAAATAAAAAAGAGTATATTAGGGTAACAAAAAAAAAAAGGAATATTCAAAAGAGTTCCAGGTGTGATTCATTCATGCAAGTATGTAAGATATGTAAGACATAAACCAACAGTACAAATATCAAAATTAGAAGGACAAATAAAACCTAAATGTTCGAAAATATTTTTCTGATTAATACGACTTTGTTCCAAAAGTTTATGTATCATACAAAAGAGGGACGAAAGATACCAAAAGGGACAATCAAACTCATAAATCTAAAACAAACTGACAACGCCATGGCTAAAAATGAAAAAGACAAACAGACAAACAATAGTACACATGACACAACATAGAAAACTAAAGAATAAACAACACGAACCCCATCTAAAAACTAAAGGTGATCTCAGGTGCTCTGTTAGGGTAAGCAGATTCTGTTCCACATGTGGCACCCGTCGTGTTGCTTATGTGATAACAAATCCGGTAAATAGTCTAATTCGGTAGGTCACATTCATGAAAGGGAAGGGGATTGTAGTTACGACGTAAGGAACATATCCGATATCATTTGTGAAACGGTTATTCTATAACGGTCAACCAATTTTCTATACAGTTTTTCCGTTGGTTGATAGTTTTGATTGTGTCTGTTTTGTATGGACCCCGCTTTTTACCATTCACCTTAGACATGGGTATATTTGTTTTACTTGTTTCCGCTTGTGTTAATTTCTTATTAAAATACATGTCTCTATGATTTTAATTTGAGAACAATAACTAGATAATTTGAACCAAATTTAATAAGTTTATAAATGTTTGCACACTACTTCAATTTGATAACGTGATGTCACAAGGATAAATGTTTTTTAAAATAAAGTTAAGACTCGATAAATAAATTAATACTCACATATTTACAGTAGTACATTCATTTTACCAATAAAGAATATGTATAGACCCAAGCACGATATTTGTAACGAAATAGATTTGTTAATCTTTTGTAATCATTGGTAATACGCCAATTATGGGAAGTCTATTCGAGAAAGGACACAGGGTTGTTCATTTAAAACGTCCTTCAATAAGATATAATATATGACTGACGAAAGCAATTATTATATATGACTCAAAAGTTTTTCTCTAATTGCTTTCAATTTTTTCGTTAGATATTTGAACTTGGATAGACGGTGACTCACGAATAATTTAAAAAGAATGATACATCTAGTGGCTCGAAAAGGATCACATTTATCATTACACTAGATGGCTATCGATGTTGACGTGTGTATGTCTACAAGATATCATATGGCAAGTTGAATGTTCGTTGGTCTGTCATGAGTTTAAAATACAATTACATGGCTACTTGCATTAACATATGTCGTCATTGCGAGTGTAACATATTGTTTGTCCGTTATAGTGAGATTTTACTACATACAACTGCATGTGAAATGTTTATGGCTATTATTCGTCATGGTTAGGTTAACCTGGCGTATATATCAAAGTGAGCTCGAGGTCTTGACTACAAATCACTACATGGTTTCCGACATTGACGTATGTTCAAACAAGCGAGCTCTAAGTGGTAATTTAAAAGGCTTCGAATTAGAACTTGTGTTCGTCATGATGATATATAAATTACAATACATGGCTACCGGTATTGAAGTTTATTCGACATAATGAGCTTCTCACTTCATGTCAACGTGTTTTTTTATGTTTGGGGAAAGATAATTAACAACATGACTTCTCGCATTGAAGGTTTCCTCAGTTGGTGTTTCATGTGTTTATAGGAAAATATTCAAAAGATCGGGTAATAATACGACGAACTAGCTCAATGCACAACGTACAAACAGGAGATTGCAAATGGACATATTGATTAGTTAATGTTCTGAAAAACAATCAATGTGCATGGATTCTGTCATTTTTTCGTTTATTATTAGATTTCGTTCGTATTGATTTTATGTTTTCCTTCCTTTTAATGAAAAATCGTATCTTTACCCACCACGAGATTGCCAGGGGATTAATTGGTGATTTGCTGTCATATCAAACCTCTAATTTGTAGATTAGGGTGTTGTCTCTTTACTCGATTGTCATGGGCGCAGTGGTGGACTGTAAAAATAATTAATACAAATCTGACTTGTAGTGGGCGCGTGGTGTCTCATCCTATGATCGTCATGGAAGTATTTGTGGACTGATTATAACATTACACCTCTGAATTGTATTGGACAGGTAGTGTCTCTTTACCCGATCGGCATGGATGCAGTTGCGGGCAGATTATTACATTACACCTCTATATTGTATTGGACAGATAGTGTCTCTTCACCCGATCGTCATGGATGCAGTGACGGAAGACTGACTTTAACATTACACCTCTGAATTGTATTGGACAGGTAGTGTCTCTTTACCCGATCGGCATGGATGCAGTTGCGGACAGATTATTACATTACCCCTCTGAAATGTGTTGGACAGGTAGTGTATCTTCACCAGATCGTTATGGATGCAGTGGCGGACTGACTTTACCATTACACCTCTGCATTGTAGTTTGCGGGAGATGTCTCCTCACTCAATTGTCGTGGAAGCAGTGGCTGACTGACTATTGCATTACACCTCTGAATTGCATTGGCTAGTAGTTATATCTCCACTCTATGGTCATCGACACAGTGACGGACTAACTATTACATTACACCTCTGAGATGTAGTAGCTAGTAGTTATCTCTTCACTCGATCGTCGTGAAAGCAGTGGTGTACTGACATTGCATTACATCTCTGAATAATAGATGAGGCTGATGGCTCTTTATCCAATCGTCACGGAAGAAGAGGCGGACTGACTATGATATTACTTCTCTGACTTTGTGGGCGGATTATGTCTCTTGACTCCATTGTCGGGGAAACATTGGCATACTGACCATAGCATTACATGTCTGAATGTTAGTGCCTGGTAGGTGTTTTTTACAGCGATCGTCAGGAAAGCAGTTGCGTAATGACTATTACATTACACCTCTGAATGTTAGTGGTCGGTCAATGTGTCTTGTCTCGATTGTCAGGGACACAGTGGGTGACTGACTATTGAATTGTAGTGGCTGGTATGTGTCGCTTAATCCGATTGTCATTGAAGCTGTTGCGGACTATTTAGTTATTATAGTTGAATTAGCGTTGGATGGTATTGTCTCTTCATCTGCTCATCATGAGAATGCTTAGTAATTGACTGCCACATTAAAACCCTGACGTGCATACAGTGGAGGGTCATGTCTTTTTACCCGATCGTCATCAACTAACTGTCATGTGTTGTTTTCCATCTTGTTAAGGAGGTCTATATCATTTCGTGCAACCGTCATGGCATTTGTGAATTGACTGTTGCATTAGACTACTGACTAGAATAAGGAGGTAGTTGGTCTTTTATGAATTCGCAAAGAAGATTCTTGAGAATGCACAGTCACATTACACTCAAGACTTTATGGATTGTCGGTATCTAACTAAATTATTGTCAATTGTCGATTGACTGTCACCTCATACCTCTGTCCTTAAGTTGGTGGGTGGTGTTTCTATTCATAATCTGCAGACGAACAATTAGAGATTGACTATCACCTTTCACGCTCGACTTCCAGTGAAAGAGAAGTGTTCGTTCACTCGATCGTCATGAAAATACTAGAATGAGTCAGTTTATACTCCTGACTTTGAGAGGAAGGGTGGTATCGCTTCACAGGATCGTCTTATAACCAACATATTAATTACAAGTCAAATTACACTCATGACTTGTAGAGGGAGGGCGACGATTCATCAGACGAACGTCGGAGAAACAATAGAGGAAGGCTTGTCATATTTCACTCCTTCCTTTTAGAGGTAGGGTGGTATATCTTCACACGACCGTCATATTAACAATATATTGATTATGAATGTTTGTCAAATAACACTCCTGACATGTAAAAGAAGGACGATAGTTCTTCAGACGATCGTCGGAGGAACAATTTGAGATTGAATACAAACATATATTTTGACTGAAGACGAAAGGTGATATAAGATTGTCATGGGAACAATTTGAAATTGACCTTTAAGGAACATTTCTGACTTCCGTACAAAGGGGTAATATTTCCATACGATTTTTTGGGGATCAATTAGGCTTTGAATGTCAAAAATCACTCCTGACTTGAAAAGATCGAAAGACTCCCTCAATCCATATCAACCTTTGACCTGTTTTGAGAAAAAAAAACCCCAGAAATTGATTAGATAACTGGGTCTCCTCTCTAACAGGTACTGACTTACAGTTCTAAACATCAATGGCAATCGTCTCTTTGGCAGTCATACAACGTCTTCTAATGTTGACTTGACAATGATGAAGAACACATTAATATGCACTTTGACCTTTAACCATGTGTTCACTATAGATGATTGGTTGGCTGACATAAGATAAAATTGGTTGGTTACTGGAGGATGATCAAGGTTGGGCAAAACAGTAATTAACTTCATTAAACATATCACACCAAATACATTCTACATTGTAAATGTTTTATTATTTTTAACATCCAAACATATGTACAATCCATAAAACAATATTAGTTTTAAAGCTTTATCAATGTATTGCCAGTAAATCATTTGCCCGCTTACTCCCACTTAAAGTTTAAAGAGCATTTCATAAAATCCTTATTATTTTATCATAGAATTTTAAAAAAAATGATGGAAAGTAAAATGTACAAAAATTTAGTCAGAATCTTTTTCGGCTTCGTTTTCAAATGATTATATCTCCAAATCTAGACTTATATTTTTTTTTTCTATTTTTCAAAATCTGTTATTGACATTTTATTGATTGAACATTAAAGAGTTAACATCCTTAACAAAGCCTTATTGTAATTTTTGTTGATATAGTAAAAAAAAAATTATTATGCAATTCCGTATCCACTATCTTAGTTCTGAATAATTGTATCTCTTTTATATTGTTTTCTCTGACAATTACGAGTCGAATTAGCATGATGACTGTTGAATCAGATTTTGTCCATCACTAGATTTCTTTTTGTAATATCACTATTTACAACATTATATATTGTAGGGCAGGCTACCAAACATTACTTTAAATCTTTATATTACACAATTAACACATTTTTTTATTCTTTTTTTTATTTTCATTTTTTTTTTCATTGATTATTGCAGACAATCATAGTTGAATACCAAATCATATTTAGTCCTTCTAAAAAAAGTGGACTATTTTTTTTTAATATCACTATTTACAACCAAAATTAAATGACACAATCAATATATTTTACTGTCTCTAAAATAGAAATAACAGGTTTGACTTAAATGCTTTTCTATATGTTATCTATCAAATAATTGTCAAAGTTGATTTTGAGACTGACATGTGGATGATTAAAATTACAGAATAAAATAATCGAATCCTTCAATTCAGACATTAAGCAAACATTTGATTTGACAGTTTGCTATAAGGGTAAAAATTGTCGTATTAATTTCTTTAAAATTACACTGAAATCTAACAAATTTAAAAAAGTATAAAAATTTGAACATTCTTTTCAAAGAATAAACTCATCATAGATACCAGGACTAAATATCACTCCACAAACATATTACAGTATATGTCTCTCATTATAACACAATAGTAATAATCACTTTCTTACATATCACTTCCAATCAAATGTAGTCCATTATCGTTAAAAAGGCTGGATTACATCTTTTCAAATATCACTATTTACAACATAAATTATCTAGGTTACCAAACAACCCTATTTCAAACAAAACATTACAGGCTACTTGATCTCAAAAGACACAAAGTAGCTTTAACAAAACAAACGTTAATTCAGCTAATCTTTCAATCAATTTCAAAATTATCATTGAATATCAAAAAATAAAAAAGACAAAGTACGGAATTCCGAGAAAAATTCAAAACAAAAATAAAAAGCTCAAACTATAAAACGAATGGAAAACAACTTTCACATAGATGATTACATTAATGTTATGTTTGCAAACGGAGAAAAGTATGTTGCATAGATTTGTTATTAATTGTTAAGAAATAAAACTGAAATTAAAAAAAGAATAAAGTCATCTTAATATTACGAACTTTTACGATCAACACAAACATGCATTTATCGAATTATTAACATTTACATGATTTAACTGTGTTACAGTATTTTAACAAGCTTAACAGAAGAGCGAACATTCTTAATACAAATTAACATGAATTATTTGTGAAATACAAACTACACATTGTAAAGTCTTAAAAATGTATATACAAGTAACATAGTAAGTTCTGTAAAACTGTTAACATCTTTAATACAAATCAACATCCCTTTTTTGTGATAGACAAACTATACATTGACATAGATCAATGTCAGGATTCCTCTCTAACAACAACTTTACTGTATCAGTATGTCCGTTGTGACTTGCCATGTATAGAGGACTACAGCCATCTATGTTACATAGATCAATTTCAGGATTTCTCTCTAACAACAACTTTACTGTATCAGTATGTCCGTTCTGACTTGCAATGTATAGAGGACTACAGCCATTTTTGTTACATAGATCAATTTCAGGATTTCTCTCTAACAACAACTTTACTGTATCAGTATGTCCGTTCTGACTTGCAATGTATAGAGGACTACAACCATTATTTTCACATAAATCAATTTTAGGATTTCTCTCTAACAACAGCTTTACTGTATCAGTATGTCCGTTCTGACTAGCAATGTATAGAGGACTACCACCATCTTTTTGACATAGATCAATTTCAGGATTTCTCTCTAACAACAACTTTACTGTATCAGTATGTCCGTTCTGACTAGCAATGTATAGAGGACTACCACCATCTTTTTGACATAGATCAATTTCAGGATTTCTCTCTAACAACAATTTTACTGTATCACTATGTCCGTTTTGACTTGCCATGAATAGTCCAGTAGCCCCATCGTTTCTAGATTGATTCACATCCACATCATTTTTGAACATCCACAGTACTATATCAGTATAATCATGATAACAAGCTCTTATCAGTGGAGTATCACCTGATCCATGGTGCTCTCTTGGTAACACTGTATCTTTGGCATTGGCTAAAGTTTCTTGTTGTGATTTGTCGAGTTTTTCTAAACGATGTAATAGCTGTTGTCTAAATAACGGTATTTCCATATTGTTATTTTCGAATACAACTCTCACTGTTCCGTCTGACCAGTCCTTTATAAACCTTTCTAAATATAATTCAAAAGAATCATCTGGTATTTCAATAATGAAGTCTATGATACTGTTCTTGTCATCTGGTGATTTCCTCCACATGAAACGTTCATGTACAAAATCACTTTCACCATGGTCTATTAAACATTCAATCATTTTCTTACCAAAGTAATTAGCAAGAAAGTCAAACAATTTATCATGTAAAGTTTTGTAAATACCATTCTGTTTATATACAAATGTACCATCTAGAGTGTTAAGAGCCTCTTTAAGTTCTGACTTTGAAGTACCTTTGTTCAATATACATGCCTCACATATGTCTTCTATGATATCTCGTTGTTCATCTGTCACTTTACCCTTGAACCATTTCTCTTTCAGTTGATTATTAAAGAGAACTAATACAGCTAGACTGCATAATTTATACTTGCCTTCAACACCATACCTTTTTAAACTATCTAGTTCATTTTGATAGACAATAAATGGATTTTTGAAAAATTCTTTAACATCTCCATGTTTTTCCCTGTGATATAAAGAGCACAAAAGTGGAAAGAGTTCACTATTTTGTGATAATTTGTCTATGTTGGCCAAGCTTGAATCAATATAAATGCTTGCCATAATATCTTTTTCTTCAGATGTCAGGCATAACTTATCTGACATCAAATTACATTCACAGGACTTAAAAGGTTTTAATATATTAAACTTATCATCTCTATAAACTTGTAACCTACAAGATACAATAATCTTACAACATTTGTCTGCAATAACTGTGTTAATCACAGGTAAAAATTGTTCCCAATTTTCAATCTGCTGTTGACTGGCAGTAAAATTTCCACAAATATCATCTACAATGAAGACTGTCTGTTTACCAGGTTGGTAATAGTCCTTGATATCATCTGGTTTTCTCACTAATATTATTTTGTACCCTTTATTTTGTAAAACTAGTGCTGTGTGTCTTGTAATAAAAGACTTGCCTACTCCTGATGGGCCAGTTAAAGTCAAACAACTGTTGTCCTGTAAACACCCGATGACGAATTCACTGGCTCTTGTAGTCACAAACATCACATCCTTGTTTTTCCAGTCTTTTAATTCTATTTCCATTTGGTCTGAAAAATATCATAAATGAGAGAATCAAAATGTATATGAATTATTAAATATTGAATTAAGTATAAGGTGTAGTTTGTTTCACATTTTATACGAACTTGTTTTTTTGTGAATATTTGTCTCATAGGCCATCCTATACTTTCTGCTTGTTTTGATAGCATTATTATTGACACTACTCCAAGATAATTACATCTGCTAGCAAGACACTAAGATATTGTCTTTATTATGCAGTGAAAGTACTATGAAAATATAATTAACTGTAAATCATTAAAAAAAGAACATCAAATTACATGGTATATAAAAAAGGACAAAAATGTTTCATCAAATCAATTAATTTGACCATAAGGTCAAAAGTAAATAACAGAAAAAGGTGATAACAATATACAACACTGTAATACTAAACGTTGTAAGTCTAAAGTCTAAAGAAAAAAGTGAATGCTGTATTGTTGGTATACTGAGATGACTACATGCATTTATGCATGTGTATGTCAAATGTCCCTAGTATGTTAGCTACTTTTTACTATGTTTAACTGAATTTTTTTGTTTATTTCATTTGTATAACACAATAAAAAACAACAGTGATCTCTGAGTTTCATTATGATGTCATCTATTTTAACAAAGTATAAACTTTAAAGAATATTCAGTCTAAATTAACAGTTTTGTCAAGCATCATTACTACAGTCTTGTGTTGTCAAGATATAAAGTTTCAACACATATAAACTTATAATATACCCCTTATATTCTTTGGTATAACTTCGTCCTGCTCAGTTTCCATTTTCATTATTTTTTCGTTAAGCTCAGATTGTTCTTTTTTTTCTGAAATTAATATAGATTTTTTTCCTGAGGGCTATTACTATGACTGCACCGAGGAAATACATAAAAAAAATGTATACAAAAAATTGTCATGTCAGACACGTGCAATATAAAATCTAGAAAATGCGACATGATTACTATTACGGCGAGTCTCTACCAAGGCAACCATACAGCACCATATTAGTGTAGACAAAACCCTATGACATAACAAGTTTAATTACATCAAATGAATACTCATTGGTCGCGCCTCAGTTGTTTATACGATCTTGTGAAATCGAACTTCAAAGTGAAAAGAACGATTGAAGTCCTGTAACTCTAACGCCAATTCAAATTTATTTAAAACATCAAAAGGAAATTTTGTTCTGGTATCGTTTTAATCATTTTAATTATAATGTTAAATTTTAGTTACAGTACAAGGTGTTGGCAGATTGGTCACATGCATGTTGGTATATTCTACATTTTGTAAAGGTTTAGGGGAAGGGACGAGATCTCGCAAAACATATATAACCTTGCTGCATATTTTCGTCAGTCCCAAGTCAGAAGCCTCTGTAACAGTAAATTTGGTCTCGTAGCAAAAATTTTCCGCCAGACTTTTTCCTAGTTAATCAAGTCCATGATTTTACTAGAAAGGCAAGTCCTCGGAAAAAATTCCCTAGGAAAATAAGTCCATAACTAGCTCAATATATCTAACAATTTTCCCCAGACAAAAATGTACCCATGACTTGTTTTTATTATAAAATACCCTTTGTATGTCTTGTGTACCCTATTTTTAGTTTTAGTTTATTTGTATGTTAGGAAGTTTGGCGTGACCCCAATTTTCACTAAACAACCATATGTTTTTGTTTAGGCGCCAGCTGAAACACGAATACGGGTGCAGGATTGTATCCCTGTGTTGATAATCCGTCTTTTTGACACATTTCCAATTCCAGTGTGTATATATCTGAATTTGCTTGTGATGCCTTTGTCGGAATCTTAGGCTCCTTTTGTTCTTATACTGTTCCAATTTAACCAATCGGGACCATCATATCACTGGATCATCTATTTTATCCTGTTGACAGGACTACTATTTTATTTGATTTTCTTTTCCTGAGATTTTCTAGTCACAATACCGTTTTTACTTCACCCTTGTCCGAGAACAAGGATATCAGAAGATTAATATTTTCCAATACTGTCCATTATAAACCCGTGTTTCACGACTGGGATCTTGTTCGAGTATTGTCCCTATATTTTAATGTTTGAGGACTCTCATATTCTAAGAGTACCCACTGGCATTTGATAAGAATATCTCTAGTAAAAAATGTGATTTCTTGAGAAAGTCTGGCACATTTTCTCGATAACAATGGATGTGGTGGCAATTGTTTGTAAAATATAATTTCGTTCTTGCTTGTAACAATAAAAACCTCATTTTGTGCATTTATTTGCCAAACGATATTGCAAAAAGGGTCAATCAACAAGCAATAGTTGTATTATATTATTAGAGTGATTTAATGTTATAGAACCATACAATCGATACATTTTAGGTGTCAAACCGTGACTGGTCATACATGTAAATTATTGCAATAAGTGATATTTTTTTTTAATTTCATAGCAGTTTGTTTTAAAGAATTGCACGGAATAATATGCGAACTGGCACATAGATGTAGAGGTTATCTTGGTGAATCACGGCTTACAGAACCATTAGTAATTAGTTATAACATTGCAGTCACCTTTTGTAATGTTTTATACATGACATCATAACTTGCTTGACTATTACAGAACATGCACGGAAAATAAAATGAGGGATTTGTCCAAAAGTTAAAGCCAAAATTCTGTCATTCTTCATTATAAATATCAAATGATGTCAAAAGCTGTCATCTTTGCCAAATGATAAGCATGAATGACAAATCATCCATTGCTACTTTTTACATAATATTTAATTTGTTCACGTTGTCATCAGTAAACTGACGCGTTGGACTATCACTTCAAACTGCTCAGAGTCTTAAAAGACCAGATGTTGTGCTCGACCAGTAACTTAAATGTATTTATAAGCCTTGTATTTTTACAAATTGGAGTTTATTTATATGTTTTGGAGTTTAGTGTGAAGTCAATGTTCACTGAAGTAGTACATAATTTTATTTAGGGGCTAGCTGAGGACGAATATCGGGTGCGGGATTTTCTCGTTGCGTTGACAACCTATTGGTGGCTTTATGCTGTTGTCTGCTCTTGGTCGGGTTGTTGTCTCTTTGACATATTCCCAATTTCGATTCTCAATTTGATCAATAGTATTCTACTACTGTAGGTCTTGACTTTTCTTAATAAATTTGAATCAGTACTTGGTGATCTAGGTATAGGTTGAAATGGTCCCGACCGAGGCTCAACCAGGCTCTACCTTCACATTTAATCGTAAATTACACTGCTGAGATTGGATTTGTATAAAGTTGGGGTTAAGACTTCCGTTGGTGAAAAACTACTCAATCGGCGGATTTAATCTAGAAGTACTTTCTTTGAAAAGACAAAGTGAGATGGAAAAAAATGAAGAGATATCTAAATTTTCTAAAATATGTTTATCCGAGAATAAACAATTTTGTCACCAAGATCGATTGAAAATTACTCTCTCGGATAAAAGTCGTAGGAAAACTGAATCAATTGAATGTTAAGTAAAAAAAAATGTTATTATAACAATTACAATAATGAAAGACCAGAAAATAAACATAGATCGATCTGATACGACAATAGAGATCCCCTCCCCACATTCATCTGGACTTATTTTTAGCTATACCAAGCTAAGCTTGAGTTAATTGTTGTATTCCTTGGTCTGTCAAACTTCCGCTTTTCATTTGAGTCGAACTACGTGTATCTCGAAATATTTCTCTGGTCCGGCTGACTTCGAGATAATGAGAGTCGACTATGACTTCATTTTTTCCCGCCTTTATTAGAAAGAGAAAAACACTTAGTTCTGAAGATTATGAAGCAGCAGGAGAAGAAGAAAATATAAACGAAGTACTTTTGGAACAAAATAACAGTTAAAATATTCTTTGGTTTTAATTATTGTGTTAACCGGTAAAGGGAGAGGCCCGCTAGCAGCCCTTTCTGGTCAATAACAATGAAGTGTTTCTTGAATCAGGTTATCTAAGTGAAACATGCATTGTAAAGCAAATCAAATCAATTGTAAAATGTCATCATAAAATATCTAGTTTGTTCTTTTATATGATATATATTTGTTTTTTAAAAAATGAATAGGAAAGTTGATCAAAATCAAAATGCTTTCTGGAAAATCGGCAGACAGGCCCTTTTTTTTGGTATACCTAGTAAAAATCGTCTTATATTTTAATTTATCCTTTCCTGGAATTTAGAACATACATAAAAGATACTTTTAATTCTAAAGTTCAAAGGAATAGGGGCATTAAGGCCTAGTTTTTGCCCAAGGAAATAAAATGTTTGATAACCATTTCAAATTGGCACACAATGTATAGAAATGCATCGGGTCAAGAAATATAAATGAAAAACATAAAGATTTTTATTTGATGACGTCACAATTACGTCATAATATATACTGTTTTCACAAAAACGATGAAAAAATACAGAATTTATGCAGTTTTCTATATTTATTTCTGTTGTGGAAACATCCTGCGCAGCCAAGAAACAACAAAATAATTTAACAGAAGCTTTATTATAACTATTGGCATAATCTTAACCAATATAAAGTTGTTTCTTGTGTGCGCACATACTTTTTCAATCCAAAATATACTTTAAATTTGATGAAAAAACAAGAAAATCACGAAATTTAACATAATATGCAAATTAAGTCATGATTTGTTGCCATGGTAACTTGTTCAATGTCAAATTTGTTTTGTTTTTCGTAGTACCTTATACCTTAGTCAAGTTTTCAGTTATTTAAGAATATGTATGATAACTTTTAAATTTGCAGTATTTTTTGGGCCAAATAAGGGCCTTATTGCCCCATTAAAATATAAACCATATAATATCGTCCTTATCGCACTCTTTTCCGTTTATTGCTACTAAAAGAGGGACGAAAGATACCAAAGGGACAGTCAAACTCATAAATCTAAAACAAACAGACAACGCCATGGCTAAAAATAAAAAAGACAAACAGAAAAACAATAGTACACACGACACAACATAGAAAACTAAAGAATAAACAACACGAACCCCACCAAAAACTAGGGGTGATCTCAGGTGCTCCGGAAGGGTAAGCAGATCCTGCTCCACATGTGGCACCCGTCGTGTTGCTTAAGTGATTACAAATCCGGTAAATAGTCTAATTCGGTAGGTCATATTCATGAAAGGGAAGGGGATTGTAGTTACGACGTAAGGAACATATCCGATATCATTTGTGAAACGGTTATTCCATAACGGTCAACTAACTCGTGATGGCGTCCGTAAAATTTACGAAGGGATGATTTCAACTTCACCATTTGGAACTCTTGGTTTAATAGCTTCCTTGTGAGCAGCAAACCTCTATCAAGAAAATCATGATAGGAAATGCAAGCACGGGAATATCGTATCAATTGGGAGATATATACCCCGTATGCAGGTGCTGCTGGAATGTTGCTACTTAGAAATGGAAAGTTCACAATTGGAAAGCTGAAATCATCTCTTTTGTCGTAAAGTTTTGTTTTCAACCGACCCTCATTGTCAATTTCTAGATGTAAGTCAAGATATGAAGCCGACTTAACTGTATCTGTAGTATCCTTTATCTCTAGTTCGATTGGACCTCTTGGTCTAAAACACACACGCGAAATCGCAGTCATGTAAACTGTTGTAGGATACATTTTCATTAAAGATTTTATAACTAGAGAATTTCAGAAAGTATCAAAAGTCTTAGCTTTTGGGTACCGTGGTGATAAGACAGTTGCTGAAGTCCTCCCTTTTTCTAAAGTATGTTATTTTTTTCTTCTATTTTTCGGTATACTATGAACATACGTAAACAATAAATAAAATGTATTTTTCTGTTTACTATCAACTCTAATTTAACTATCCACAGTAGTAACTGATATATTATATAAACAGTGAATAGCAAATACACTTTACTTTTAGTTTATATATGATCAAAGTATATAGAGAAACGCGAAAATCATTGTCTATCCCCAAGCATTTATAAAAATTATGCGTAATTTTAAAATAGTTCGTGAGTTTTCTCGTTTGAATTGTTTTACATTGCTGCTTGAGTGTATGTTTGAATATGCTTGGAATGGTAGAGGTATTTTCATGCATACATTCATACTTGATCTGTTTATTTCGTCTGTTTATGTAGTTAATACGTGGTTCTCGTTTCTCGTTTTTATATAGCTTAGACCGTTGGTTTTCCGATTTGAATGGTTGTACACTTGTACTTTTTTGGGGACTTTTATAGCTTGCTGTTCGGTGTGAGACAAGGCTCCGTGGTCAAGGTCGTACCTTGACCTATAATGGTTTACTTTTATAAACTGTTACTTGGATGGAAACATTGTCTCATTGGCACCCTTACCACATCTTCCTATTACTTTTGATCTGTGTATGATGGTATTAAGCATTATGTATAACTTCAATACTTTTAGTAGAGGCAAACGAAAATCAAAGAATGCAACTTGTTTCTGCACGTAAGTGAACCGTAATGACCCTTTGCTAAGCGGAGGGATACTTTTAGTTGCTAACAAGAGTGAAAAGGTTCAAATCACTTGACTGTTTGACTGATCAATATTGTTTGTATGATAAAAGTCTATGAGACGAATGTATCACATAAACAAACAAATATCAAGAATCGATGTAAATGAAGTTATGGTGATATGAATTTTGTCAGATAGACACGAGCACCCAACTGGTATCCTATACATATAGAATAAAGGACTTTTTGTTTTTGATACTGACTTTATCACAGTAAAATATCAGGTGAGCCCGAAGGGCGAGCCTGATATTTTCTGTGATAAAGTCAGTATCAAAAACAAAAAGTCCTTTATTCTGTTTATCGGTAATTTAAAAAAAAAAAAAATCACTACAATAATAGAGAAAATAACAAACGAACTTCTTTTTCGCGTCGGATCACGGCGAATCACACGACGTCACAGGCTGCATTACGTCATTTGAAATTTTGTCACAGTGCAGTAAACATTAAACATGGCGTTCTCTTGCACAAAGTATAAAGATTTGAAGGAATTATTGCATGTGTTTCATTAATATTCTGCTTTGGACATGACTCTAACGAGGGCAAATATAATGGTAGCATACCGGTAAGTCAAATTTCTGTATTTTTCACAAAGCATCAACATAGAGGGGAATAGGAGGGTTCCTGATCCCGAAATCCCGGCCCGTTTAAAAACACGAAATTACGAGGTCCCGAATTTAAATAAAGTAAATCCCGACATACCGAAATCACGAGCTTAAAAACACCCGATCCCGGAGTCCCGATAAAGGTCCTATCCATGCATCCATGACCCCCCTCGAGCATAGTAAGTCAGAACATTAGAATGATACGATATGAATTAGCAGATTGTTCATCGATCATCATTTTTAAGTTCAACGACAATTTATTATAATTATATTTTACTTAGTTTAGTGGATAAAATTACATTTATCTTGTCATTATTCGCTCAGTGTTCATCATGAAAACGATCACATTGATTTCAAATAATTTTAAGAAAGCACTGAGGAGTAGTCCAAATAATTATGACGTCTTGAAAGTTTATTATATTTTTTCGTCATGATTATTTTGACTATGTGAGGAGACATTTTAGGAGCTGAGTGACTGTTAAAGTTATTTGTAAATTATCTGAACAAGCTCATTTCTTGCCTACTTCATAATTATTTCAAACATTTTAATAGACGTCACTAAACTTTTAGCTTAATATAATTCTTGCTTTTGTCAAAGTCTTGTTCATCTATTTTCAACACGGACCAGAAAAATGAAATTTGAGTTTACAGTCACTGTGGTTACCTTTAATTTCTTATGTGAATTTAGGGGAAGGCGACCCGTGTCAGTCACCTCTTAGCTTATAAAGGCTACAATTCAGGTCAAAGCAGACCTTTATACATGTATTGTTTGGTGACCCCGGTTACCCCCTTTTTAAAATTTATCCTACATGTAGATCCGCAAATGAATAAGTTCACTTTTTTGTTCTTTGTTCTATGAATATCTGTCTTTAAATTGACCATTATTTTCTAGCTTCTCTCATGCGATAGCGGTACCTTTTTGGTCACTATTTATGTGTTGCGTTTAAATATGAATTGCAACACTTTATAGTGACTGAACAGGTACAACAAATACTTCTCAAGAAACAGAAAAAGAAAACTACTTGGAACAGCACCCGGCTATGTATTGGTATTGTATGCATAACAACTCGGATTGGAACATCATGGACGATATAATAATGTTAGTCATGTACTTAATATATCAATTATAGATAACGCATTTTTTTTAAAAGTCTATCGGCTTTTTCATGCATATTTTGTTTACATTTTGACATCAATCGTTCAAAAAGGCTAAACTAACTTTGTGAAAGTTTCAAACAATGTAAAGTGTTTCATTCGCCAAAAATCTCATGGGTTTCTGCGAAAAAAATCACGCGCAATTTTGTGAATGAAAGGGGAAAGTAGATCCTTACGCGTTGTATTCGCGCATGTCAATTGGTACTAACCCAATAATTTTTATATCACGGCCAGTCCACTGATACTGACATTATCAGCGAGTACACATCAAAGGAAAAATATACAAATTACCGATAAACACATATATAAGTTATTGACCAGTTGATTATAGCAATTGAGAAAGATGAGGTCAGATAAGTTACGTTTGATTGACATGTACAATGTAGATCGTGCAAGGATTGAAAATACAAACACATGATAATCCTAGTGTACATTATCGTTTATTTGTGTGAAGAAAAAAAAAACAGAACCCTTTTCACATTTAACATATCATTTGCTTTTAAATGTTTTAGAAGTTTGATTTCATAAATTTGCAGTGGCACATTTCGATTTTTACTGTAAAAATCTACTGCCAGCCTTTCTAATATTAAAAGAAAATTACAAAATTTAGGAACGCTGAGGAAAATTCAAAACAGAAAGTTCTTAATTAAAAAAGCTGAAACACATCAAACGAATGGACTACAACTGTAATATTCCTGACTTGGTACAGGCATTTTCTTGAATGTTTGCTTAACGTTATGTGGTAAATGTTTAATTAAAGTATATTCTTATACCAATTGTTTTCCGTTTCAACATAGTTTAAACCGCAATAAGGTAGTCATATAGAACTTTCTCTTAATATTTGATATTTTGTCGAGTGTCAGGATTTAAGAAATTAACCTATTTTATACCTCTAATATTCTTTTGCACCTCTTCTTCTTGTTCAGTTTTCATTTTTATTATTTCCTCTTTAAGATCTGAATATGCTTCTTTTTCTGAAATAAGAACATACATTGCATCCGGCCTAGAGAAGTAAGCAATTAAAGGTCACCGTATAGTCTCCAACAGAGCATGCTTGATATGGCCCTGACATGAAAAACATAAAGCAAACCAAACGAGTGAACTAAAGACATCCAACACTTCAATTATCACGGCACAGTCATGTAACAGAAAAAAAACCAACAACATAGGAACACAAAATAAAATTCAGTTGTCATAAGCGAATGTAAAAAAAAAGGACAAATGATATATGTGTAGTTATGGCCTACTGAAACCTGAATGCATACCAATTTGCAGAACTTTGCTATGATAAACGTTCATTATAGGTTAACCACAAATTAGTCTAGAACACTAACTTGAAATAAAAGAAGAAAGTGACCATTGGACACAGATACGCTCGTTTGCAAATATACGACATCTACAGCAATTTGTCCATGTGTAAAGGGATACAATTAGTGAAAGATAAAAGTCATTACATTCCTGAATTCGTAATTGATCGGTGTTTAATAGTAGTACGCATTGTCTATAAGTTTGATTACGTTTATATCAAAAGTAAAATATAGTTAAATGCAGAAATGTAAAATTTTGTATTTTTTCATTCAAAACTTGACATATCTCGAAGTCACTTATATTCACGTGACCCAATTTCACTTTCGATCTGTGTTTTGGTGGTATAACAAGAACTATTCATTTGAAACGAACAATGGTTTTAAGTTTTAATATGTCCAAATATATGACATGATATAATGATATACCTCTGATAATCTTTTTTATAACTGCTTCAATCTCAGTTTCGAATGTCGCTATTATCTTTTTAATATCTAAATGCTCTTCTTTACTGACATTAGACCGAAATTTGATCATGCAGTCTATTATACTAAGGAAACTACATTACTATTAAAGAAAGAAAAGGGGAAATACACTTTTTGCACTATTTAGAAGGGACTTAACTCAAGAAGGCTGTAATTAAAGCATCCCAAACGTGATATGTATTTTGTTGGGATAAGCATTACTTACTAAGATTCATGATATTTTGTTGAAGCAAGGTAAAAAAAAAGGCAGGAAACAGCAAGTTCAGATTTTCTTTTGCTTTTAAATAGGGACATAAATGCAGAATACCAATTGATTGGTTGAAACAAAAGTAAACAAATGGAAACCAATTACTGGATCCAAATATGATTTTTCTATAATGCTGTAAACTTGCACTTTGCTTAAAGTCGAGTGTCGTACGGTAACGTAAAAATATGCAAATAACAAATACAGACATATCCATTAAGAATCAAATATTCTGTGTCCTTTTATGCGGTATCTAAAAAAAGAAACGGATTAATAGGCAAAGGGGTCGCCCATCCCTAATGGAGCTAAATATATGATAAATGCCGATACTTTTTAAAAGCACCAGTCCGAACGTTGGCTAAATAGACAACTATCTTTTCAAAGTCCTGGATCCGCAACTAATAAATGTATCATCAGGGAAACCCCTGTTGGAGCTATTCAAATAAGATATACAGACATATACTGTTAATTACAACATTTAGAGCTGTAATAAAAATGTATTATCTGGTTACAATCACTCTTTTGAGAGAATTAAAGTATGTCAAAATCAGGTCTGACTAATTATTTTTTCCGACTTAAAGAAACATATTTCTCTTGTTCACCCTGCAGATACAACGAGTAAGCCTCTTGTTTTATATAATTTTAGGTTTTCAGAACCCAATGTCTTCATTTAGTTGGGAAAATGTTGAGTCAGTCCATTCTTTTTTCGTTTTGGCCTTGTAAAACTAAAAAAAAAGCGAAATGATCAAAACTACACGTTTTATTTAGTATTTTTTTAAGTTTGAATTTTGGAATTTTAGAATTTTAACTACGTGGTGAAATTTCCAAAAAAAAAAAATCAGAAAAAAAAATCAGAATATTGGTATCTTTGTAACTATTACAAAATATTAAAAATACTTTAATTTGTAAACTTTTTAAAATGTTGAATGGTTTAGTGTTTCACAGACCATTGACTTATTTGGCTTTGAGGGATCTGAAAAAAGTAAATCGAGGCTCTTCGGACGAGTGAATGTAACAGTGTTTGTTTAAATACTATTTCCTATAATTGATTCTTTAAAAAAAGAAATGCAACACGTGAACTCGAGATTGCTTTCTGATCACCAAGTATTCCTGATATTTCATGTTAGTTTGACGATATTGACATTGGATAAACGAATGATGATGTAAGTATATTTTGTTTCCGAATTGTGCAATTGTACTAAAATAAAAATAAAAAGGTCAAACAGTAATAAGGGTTAAAATCAACCTGGTCTTCTTGAAATATAAAGGCACTTACTCGTTAAAGGCTCCGCTTCAGGTTTATCTGTATCTGAAATATGAAGTTTTAGATTTATCAGATTTCTTCATAAAACTGATAATATGAAGAAGGTTTTCTGTCGTTTTGTTTTGCAGTTTTATTTAAAGTCCATTTATCCTAAAATTAAAAAAAAATGAACAAAAATGTTAGCTTTTAAATGATAGCGGGTTAATTTTATTTTAGTCCTTGTATATTTTTCCCTTGTGTTTGTATCACTTTGAATTATACGTGACACACAATTATCAGTTGTGCACTAAATAGTCCAAATATATGCTTTATATTCAAATCTGTCTCATGGGTTACATTTTTCTGCAAGGATAAATTGAAATATAGCAGCGATGAGTATAATTGCAGTTTTACAAGTTGAGGAGAAGTACATATCGAACTACAAAGAAAACAAAGAGAAATAAAGAAAAGAAGAATGTGTCTGAGGTTGTAATTCCGCCCGCTCATTGCATTTGTTATTAGAGCATAACTCCGGAATGGTAAGTAAAACACTGTCCCAAATCGAACTTTGTCTGCCAGTTAATGTTTAAACCTTGGGTTATAAAATTCAATTGAGGCAAACGTAAGTAGTTGTGAGGAAGCTGACATACTTAGCAATTGTTAAAATTATCAACCTAAGAACTGTAGGCAACTCACTGTCAAAATTTGAATTCTGTTTGCAAGTTTAAGACCTAAGCATTGTGTATTAGTTCCATTAGTATTGCATGAAGCAAACGTACACTATAGTGGTGAAAGCATAAAATACACAACATCAGAACAATCGAAAATTTGCTGTCCAAATGGTTCGTAGAAAGTAATATTACAAAAATAATCAACTCCCAAGGAAAATGCAATGCGAAAATCCCTAACAAATGGCAAAACTAAAACCTCAGACACATCAAACGAAAGGCAAACAACTGTCATATTTTTGACTTTGTACTAGCATTTTCTAATGTAGAAAATGGTGAATTGTGTATGAATTTATTTAATTGCATCACTCAAACTTAATAAAGATTACGAAGACAAAATAGTACAGAAGGACGGACGGTCAATCATAACAGTTATTTCAATATATGCATAAAGATAGAAACAAGCTGAAAATGTTGTTATCTTAGATTCAAATTCATTGTAATTCCTATTAAATGTCAATTTATAGACTAACAAAACTGCAATTTTCATAAAGGGCTTTTTTTTTACTGATTTTGTTGTCCCTTTATACCCAAATATGCATATAGCCGATTTGAGGTTACACCAATGATACACGAACCTAATGACAAACACATTCAACATACATCAAGGAGGAAACTTAGTCTTCAACAACAGACAGATATTTTTAAATGTATCAACCTTTCAATCGTCAATCGTTTATAGATAGAAATAAGAAGATGTGGTTTGCTTTCCAACAGGACAACCATATACCAGAAATTTAAAGACGCGAATGTAAATAAATGTTCATGTTCTTCTAACTCTGGTCTTTTGTAAGTTGACAGTGAACTTTTTTTTTAATGTGCACTTTTTTACCAGAATAATTTATAACTCATACTGTGTTGCCTTCACATCAAACAAACTTACCCGATCTTCTATATCTCCGTTTCCAGAAATACATAACAATTACCATTAACACTATCACCATAGTAATTCCAGTTATTATTGAAACTCTAAAATTAAATAAAATTGGAATTGTTATCTATATATCATCTTCCCTTTTTACATATTGGCATAGCCTGTATTTATAATCTGGAATCTTTGTGCAATGTCGAAAACAAATTAAAAAAAATATTCTGTATAATCTTTTCATTCTTTCAGGTTACTATCAACCGAACCTGTTATTGTGTGAAGTTTCATTAGTATTTTCCAG
This sequence comes from Mytilus edulis, assembly GCA_019925275.1. Taxonomy (NCBI): domain Eukaryota; kingdom Metazoa; phylum Mollusca; class Bivalvia; order Mytilida; family Mytilidae; genus Mytilus; species Mytilus edulis. The sequence goes on from CM034354.1 coordinate 28,933,737, forward strand.
GTAAAGTAAATCATTTACCAGTATAACTTGTAACATATTGAAAAACCATGCAAAACTCTCGCTACTCCTGCAACTCATGACATTTCCCTCGTCTATGATTACATTTTGCATAATCGTACGAAAGAAGAAAAAAAACACATAAAAGAGAGTCGAAAGATACAAGAGGATCAGTCAAATTCACAAGTTAAAAAATAAAGTGACAATGCCATGGTTAATAAAGAAGAAAAATACAAACAGACAAAAACATAAAACACAACATTACAAATTTTGTCGGAACTGAAACATGTGAAAGACTCAATTATGCAAATTCATTGTACATATTTTTGAACCATATATGCCCCCTGGAATTCTGCGTATTTGACATATGTTTTCAAGACACATTTTATTTTTGAACTTGCTTCTTATTTTCACGAGCCAAGTATGAATTTATTTCGGGTCATTTAAAGTAAATACAACATTTGAATATCTAGTATCTCTACATAATTCATGATAGATAAACGATTTTGATGTGTTGGATTTGGTTTTCTTAAAGACAATGGAGAATTATGTGAACATTCGATTTTTTAAACTTTTTTATTAAACAGTTTGATATCTAAATAAGACATTATGACGTAATATTGGTATTCGGAGATAACTAAATAAAGGTTTCTCAACATCTTACGTACGAACAAAACTCTACGAACGTATCGTTAAGGAACAGTAATTTTGTTTATCTAAAATCCATGATAAATGTCTACCGATAAGTGTAGTGTGTTAAAAGACAAAAGTTAACAATTGCATATTTATAATTTCATTCGTTTAAACGGGCAGTGCATTAGAATGAAATTAATTTCTCCTGGGTGTTTCATCATATGTAGCATAGAGGGCGTAATGTTTTCCCGCTTCAAAATTATTTTCGCGGTATTTTATTGCCTATGTAATCATTCAGCACGACATCGTCAATCTGAGCAGTCGAATTTTCTTGGTAAATTTTAATTCTGGTTAAAGTTTATTAAGCTTTTTATTTGGAGATTTTTTGTTTGATACTGATGTTTGAATTATATATTATATGTGTAGATATATATGTATGAATTGTGTTTATTTCTTATTAAATATAGAGCATCGGCGTTGTCGTGCGACTATCCACTTTACAAAGTCTTTGGTATTTATTATAGCCTTTTATGGCGTGTATATTCAGTGTATATGTATACTTGGATATTTGGTACAAGTATTGGTTATACTTGGATATTTGGTACAAGTATTGATTATACTTGGTTATTTGGTGCAAGTATTGGTTTTATGTCTACATTGATGGGTGGTTTATACCAGGAGAATCTTTTTTTCAACCTTGCGTTTTATTTTTGTAGTAAAAGATCGGTGTTCCAATTTATTTTCTGTTGTTGAATGTTACGTATTCTTACGTTGAGTTTCGTTTGTTTACCTGTCAAATATATGCGTTCGATTTATCTTTCTTATCCATTTAAAAAGAACATTGGCAGTTTATAAAGTTTTTAAAAATCAATCGGCGCGTGTGATTTGTATTTCATTTGATTGATTGTTGGATGTTTAACATTCTGTGACAAGTATTCCATGCTTTTCACGACGAGATTAGCGTTTGTAAAAGGATTGAAAAGTGAACGAGATGACACAAGTTTAGTATTGTTCATTTATCATATCAAAAATCCTTGATTTATATGGAACAAATCGAAAGGAGGGAGAGTTTTGGGTAATTCTGTCCCCTAAAATAAAGCTTCAAACAGGAAAGTCTCAATGTTCGATAGGTCCTATTGGTCTGACTTGGTATTAAATTCTTTATGGTAATACGTTACAAAAATATAAAGGTGCACTCGTGAAGTAATAGAGTTTTGTGTATTCTTGTTGAAAATATATATGAGTGCTATAGCTCAAACAAAACTGATAGTTGCATAGTTTTTAAAAGGTACATTTTCTTACCCAAAGTAAAAAGATAAAATTCGGAAAAAACGAAGAAAACATATACAGCATCCAATAAAAACTCCACGAAAACAAAAAAGAACAAAATAATTATATATATACAAAAAAATTTACTTTTTATATTTACCCTTTTTCCAATATATGTACTTAAAATTCGAAATAATGATGTTGTACTATTGCTGTCCCTGGTCTAGATATTTTACAGTCTTCGCCTTAATTCATTGATCAATTATATTTTCAACTATTTTGAATAAACCGTAAATTGTAAATCATATATCATATGCATATCAAGTAAATATAATATGTCTACCACCCAAAATACAAAACCAAGAATGTATGAACATGATGAATGCTCCCTCTTTTATCGATACTGCAAACTAAGTCAAGTTATGACAATTTTCGTTAGTTTGTTCGATGTTGAGAAACCTGTACTCTAATAATAAACGATTCATGTCACTTCTGTATGATTACAATGCACTATGTACAATAAGAACATTTATCATTAAAGAAAAATTTTAACAAATCGCTGGAATCGACTTTTGCTTGCTATCATATCTCGTTAATAAATTCAGATAACAATAAACACAATCGGCAAAGTTGCTTTTATCCTTTTTGTAGGGTGCCCAGTATCGAAAAAGACGTCTAGTTAACGAGTTTAAGTTAACGGATAACACACGGCTATATTTATATGCAGACTATTGGAAAATCATTATATTTTCCAATCATGAATGTCGTCGTATGCTCCCGTGGTCACGTTTTTCAAAATTTTGTGGTTTCTTAGGGTACCCACAGATACATGATCATACAGACCATCTTTAACACAAAAATAAAATTTTGCTTTCTGTTTTATTTGTTCAAATGATACTTGTCATTTAGCTTTTTACATGCTGTTCAAGAGTTCGGTGTGCAAGGAATCAAGGGTAGGATAATAACAAAGTCACAAGATACAAATGTTCTAATATTATGCGTTCCCTACATCAACTCCATGCATCATATGCATGAGCTATGGTTTCAAAGAGGCACTTTTACTTGTATACAAGATTTGCGCCGCTATATATGTTACAGTAAATAGGTGAAATTAGGAATTACATGTAATTACTAAACATTTCAGTAAATACCTGTAATTACTAGCCAATTTAGTAATTACATGTATTTACTAGTTGTTTCAGTGATTACTGGTAATCACTGATTTTTAATGTCATTTTTACAGCTATTTACTAACTTGATGTTTTTGTTTTAAAATTCAAAACATAATTCAAGATACCAAATAAAAAAGTAAAGGGTAGGGTATTTTAAGGGAGCTTACTTAGTGATGTTGGAATATAAGACACATCAAAAGTGCATACTCTTTAGTGTTTTATGTATTGAAACTGGAAAATGGTTGTTTTATAGGTTTTGAAACTCCGTAAATATATGCATGCAAGACAATGATATCAATTCAAAATTGATTTTCATAATTTTGTTAAACTGAAATCTCCATCAAGCACTGTGGTTTAAAACTTTAAAATCATTTTCTCCAAATATCCTGGATTTCTACCAAACTTGGACAGAAGCTTAATGCTTATGATCATAAGATAATATCCAAAAGTAAAGTTTGAAAAAAAAATCCTTTTTTTCGTATATTACTTATAAAAAGACTAGTTTTCCCCAGTTAACATTACATACACTCTGCAGTTAAAGTTTTTAAAACATTAGAATTTATAAACCATCCTGTATTTTTACCCAATTTTGACAGAAGCTTCTTACAGTACTAGTCAAAAGATAGTATCTAGAGGAAAATTTTAATATTTTTTCCTCATTTTTGTTGAGTCTGCGATTAACAGCAAAAGAAGGCGAGACTATTTGTTCTGCAAAACCCTTACAATTGTAATAGCTTTATACATCAATAATCCATATCCAGCTAGGGGTTGAATTGAAGGTATTCAATGAGGTCCAAATATTCACTCGCAAGTGCACAACTCATCAACCTTGTCTCTCAGCTAATTTAACAAAATAGAACCAGATTGGCTGCTAACAGTGAATTCTAATTTCACTATATCATTTTTATTAATGATTTAACAACAACAAAAAAGCTATTTTTTTTTATATATCTAGAAGCTAATGACATTACTTTATCTTATCTTTATAAGGTAATAAGTCTAAATATTCTTCAAATTCAAAGTTTTCTTTAAGAAGTTAAAACATAATGCTTTGGGAGAATTTTCCATTTCTGATTTCCATGTCTGCTGAAATTGGTAAAAAATTATCTGTATAATGGTCAACTTTAACCATTTTGGATTAAAACTAAAGTTACTCTGATTTAACCAAATATTTGAAAGTCCATATTTATTCAATAGATTTTTTTATACAAATCAACCATTCAAAATTTTAAGAGTACTAACTGATCTTCTAGTTAGTATTACCATAACTTTTGATCATCTAACCATAATACAACATTGTTTTAGCAGTCAGTAAATAGGTGTAAAAATTCATTTTAAAATTAGTAATTACTGGTAATAACTGGGCCGTTTAAGGAATTACTTGTATTAACTAAGTGCATCGGGAATTACCTGTAATTCCTAAATTTTAGTAATTACATGTAATTCCTAATTTCACCTATTTACTGTAACATATACATGTCCACGAAATATGTAAAAGTCTCAGTTTGCCATCTTCTGTAACGTTCTACCAGCCGCACATGATGTAACATGATACGATACAACGTAATCGGCCCTGTTTAGGATCAGTAAGCGCACTGCTTTTTAGTCTTGAAGGACAATCCAGATGAGTTCACCGATTTGTCAAACCTATCTAATTTTGACATCGATGAATCTATAGATGCAGCTCGAGATCTTGTTATCAGGTTGAATGATCTCAAATCAAAACTAAAAATAGATCACCGTGACCTAATCAAATTGAGCGCCAGTAAAATTGGCTACAATATAAAATTTCTCCCTTGTCAAACTTCCTCCTTGTGAATCTACTTTTAAACAAAATATAATAAGAGCTTCACTCAAGACATAAATTTGATGTCTTCCCATATAGCAAAACTACCTTAACATTCTCCTCTTTAGTTCGAATGGGAAAAGAAGAATTACTTGTTCCTATCTACTTTGAAGGTCATATGTCATCCGAATTTCTGCAAGATTTAGTTTGTACTTATAAGGGAAATATGTGTTTCAAAGGGTGCCATTTGCCCCCTAACAAAATCTATCCTGTATATATATATTTATGCCCATGTCAGGCAAATGACACATGTCAAAATGTAAATACTCGTCTGGTTGAGTTAGAAACATTGATTACGACGAAGATGACGATGTATAAGATTTCATTTTTCTCTATGTATCTTATAAATCATTGTTAGCTATTGAATGAAAATTATGCAGTCCATAATATTTTCAAAACAATAAATACCGGTAAAATATATACTCAATTTTGAAATCGTTTGAAATATAGTAATAATCTATCTAGTGGGGATTCCGAAAAATATGTTAAAAAATAATAATAATAATAAACCTGCCATATGTTCTCTGCCCATGGCTTGGTTCGAGGGATTAAACTACAGGATACCATATAATGTAGTACGTAATACTAGCCTCGATCATAATTTTCTATTTGTATTTGTTTTTCTTTTTCGTGTTTTTGCCATGCTGTTGTCTGCTTGTCTTCATTTTATAAGTTTTTAATGTTCCCTTAGCTTTCTCAAGCCTTTTTTGTTTACAATTGTTTGTAAAAATACATCGGTGCTGTACATTACCCTCTCCCTAATTATATTTTTGGAATACTTGTAAACAATATACCTATTTTTAATACATGTTTTGTTTTCATAACTTTACCCCCCCCCCTTTTTCTCTGTTTGCACTATTTTTTCTTCTGTAAAGCAAAGCTATACACAGAGCTTGATATTCAACCAAGTCCGACGTTAATTTCGAAAAAAAACTCATTTATATATACTCTTTCACACCCAATAACAGAAATTTGATTTTTACCTAGAAATTGACGAACACCTGACTATCAAAAGACGTGAAAAACACATTTTTTTCGACAAATGATTAAAAGTAAGATCTACAAAACATTTTTAGATCTTACTTGTATCGAATTGAATACAAAAAAATCAAAATTAGAAATTGAAATAGGTCATGGTCACTGTTATTTAACAGATGTTAAAAATTTTCAAATGTGCACCCCATATACAAATAAGTCAATCTAAAGTAGTTTTTGTCGTTTAAAATATAAAATAAGTTCTAAATGCAGATACAGCAGATATTTTCCTATAAATAAGTTCTTTATATTTTGCTCCAAACGCATATATGTAGGAGAAACGAGCTATCTAAATGTGACTGTGCATTTTTCTTGAATTTTTGCTTTGACCTTTGACCCTGATTTAAAAAGAAACCGGCAGAATACGACGACAACGCTATTTCGATGAGGCTTGTTCTCCTCTTTCCAACGATATAAAATATAGCCGTGTGTTATTCCGTTAAGGCAAATTGATAAAATTTGTTGATTGGGCACCCTACTATTTTACTGAAACTAAACATCTCGAATTAATATCAAGCGATAAACAATTCTCCCTCATTGTGTAATATAACATTAAGAGGATAATTTCAGATACATTAATAAAGTTGAACTTCTTACTTACATTTCACCTTGAGATAGTTTACTTTTCCCAGTTGGAACATTTGTTGGTGTAGTAGTTATGGCTAAAATCAAAAAGTGTAACGATCTGATATGATATAAACAGACACAGTTGGTTATGTTATCGCATCATTGTTCCCCATGTGATTCTTTAATCAACATAAAATAAGAACCATTTGAAGACAGTCTCTCTCAATCATCAATTTAGTGTATGTAAAAAAGTATCAAATCTGGAAATACAGCTCCTACTGTGGATTCGTTTTTTTACATCCAAGTCTTTCTGATGTTGAGGTTGGAGCTTTCATGATGAAGGTTACTCAAGAAATCAAGATATGTGTTTCTGATTCATACATTTTTCTTGTTTTTTTAATTTTAAAACGTTGCATTTTCAGACATGATTTCAAAAAACTGGCCAAAAGCATGTAAAGATTGTTTTCAGCGACCACATTTTTTTTGGTAAATTGGAACTAACTAAAGATAATGAGTAGAACCATCTATTCGGAGGTCATTTGGGTTGCTATCTCTCTGACATAAACCACTTATCTACGTTTATTCACCTTAATGGGTCGTAATTATTCTCTATTTCACTGGGTTACTATCTCTGTGACATATATACCACATCCCTTTTTATTCATCTCAAAATGTCATGCTTTATAAGGTTTGCGTCCCACTGTTCCAATGTCATCGTGTATTTTTTTCTATTCTTTATTATTACAATAACAAACATCTAATCTATGTAACCTTTGTTACAAGCCTTTTTCAATTGATTCACCATTTGTTCTTTTTCGTTCTCTTATACAACAGTAGTGTTGAGAACTTGGGAATACGTTTAACCCGCCATATTTTGTACTTTTCTGTCCACAGGCAGTAGCCAGGCTGTCTATTTTGTGTTAGACTTTGAAATATTCGGCTTTGAGCATCCTAGATGAAGATAAAATAGGAAAAGCCCCTTGGACACAACCAATGTGTTTTTTTGGTCCCCTAGAGTGTCATCAGTTCATAAGTGTGTATCCTGGTATCGTCATGATTTATTATCAACCTTTCTAAAATGTCACCTAATTTTTTTTAGAATTATAAGAAAAGCATTGACCCCACTCAGCCAGAGCTCAACGTATATGATTTCGTGACCTTTCATAGCTTAAGATGCAGTAGGGGCTTTTCTCATTTTTCATAAGTTAATTTATGTGTCATTTGGTCTAATATGGAAAGTTGTCTCTTTAACGATCAAAAGCCATCTTCTTTTTTATATTAGCTATTTTTCATGTCTTTTTTTTTATAGTAGAGCTCTTCAATTGTTTTGGTTCTTTAAATATTCGGCTTTGTGCGTGTCTGCTGACGGTACATCACAAAAAACGGTTTTGACACATGTAACGTGTAATATATAACGTGTGGTTTTCACTTTTTGTCTTATCTTTTCTTTTCTCAACTATTTTTATTCAAATTACAGAATATAACTCTGTATCAATATACGAAAAAAACTATAACTACCATAACTATCGAGAGTGTGTACTTACAGGTGAACACGTCTTCTTCCAAAAGAAACTTGATTTCCCCATAAGTTACATCATACAAACAGGAATATGAAACATTGAGATCTTTTTCAGTCAGGTTTTGAATAACTAAGGTGTATCCATCCTTTAAAACCTTTCCATCATACTTTTTATTTGGTCTTCCTGTTTTGACATCTATGAACAGTGTGCGTTGTGGTGGACTCCACATATCCCAACCGGAATCTTTGGGACAGCAGTTTGAAACATTGCAAAATAATGTCACGTTTTGTCCATACTCCGTTACCTTTCCAACAACCAGCCATTCCAAAACACCTGCAATTTATTCAAAAATTGTCCGTGTTCCAAAAAAAAAAAGCTATATAAAGGCAACAGTAGTATACCGGTGTTTAAAATTCATACTTTTAGGGAGAAAAATCCAGAACTGAACATGTAAAATTCATTGATTTTTAGTACTTGTATTTTGTTTACAATTTGGTTAAACAATTTTATTGAAATATTACGTATATTTTTACTGGTAACTTCATTTAATCCATCTTTTAACTTCCCTAAACTGCACCTTGAAATACATATAAAGTAAGGAAGAGGTAAGAAGACTAAGAGCAAACTGTTTATAAAGCTATATTCAATTGAAGTTAAAATATTTCAGAGATCAATGATGATAGAGTGTAATGGGTCAAAACCAGTGACACAATGTCTATGTATGTAGTGAACTTTTGTTGTTTATTAAATAGATGAAGTTTAAAGTTATCATTTTATAATATATGAAACATAGTTCTTTCTAAAAATGATATAGTATTACTATATTTCAAACGTTTGTTCATTCACATCATTTAAAATTGTTTTTTTTTTAAATTCATTGTAATCAGATGTAATCATGATTACTTTGTCAATGTAATCATTAATTTAATCAGACACTTTCAGAAATAATGTAATCATTAATTCAATTTAATCATACAAATGACAAAGTAATTCTAATTTAATGAATTACATTGAAAGCAATCGAACCCTTCTCTGCATTGTTTCAATAAACGCATCTAAACGAATATAACCACCTTATAAACATTTCAAACATCACATATATTTAATGGCTTATAATACATGTCATATGAAGATCTGTACTGATATGATTCTCCTTCGGGCAAACATTAGATGTAAACCAGCTGCATACTTGTAGGAAACTTACAAATGAAATCGATATAAGTCCAAAACAACTTCTATGTGTTACACAAGCAATACCATACTACCCATACAACTTTCTCGATTAAGCAACTATCGGTTCTTACTTGCCTTCACCTAGATCACTTTGATCCAAAAGAAATTACTGTCTTGTTCCATCTTAATGAAAATAATTCATGGTGCTTGTATTTCTTTTTTCATACTATTTTGGCATTTATATTGATTTTATCCTTTATTGGGATATTTTAACCTTTTCCATCACTTGTGATAAAATATTATGTATGGATGAACTGGTGATAAAAACAATTTTATTATCCAAAATATAAAAACAATAAAATACAAGAGTATTTCTTTTGCATACACAGAACATGCTCTTACCTTGTATTACAAGACAGTTTGTCAGAATCAGAAACGGTATCAAATACTTCATATCTTATGAATACCTGAAAAGAAAAATCTTAATTTTTAGTGTCTGACGATTTTAATTTTCAAATTTACTATGACCAATTTTGCTACATTTAGATTTTCTATTATGATACCCCTATCTTATGTTTTAGACATGTCACCTGTTTTGGGTTGGCATGCAGGGTTATCAAATAATGTGCTGTCTTGAAAACTTCAATGATGATCGTGGCAATGTTTTTTATACAACCGGCATAGTAGTATCTGAGATGATCTTCGAACTATTGCAAAGGTTCACGGACTACTATCACCGACCTAGACACCAAGTGATGAAAATACTCATACTGGGCCTTTTTTATGTATGAAATGTCATTTCATACAAAATATGATTAAGAGGGTGAATCTTATGTCTATGCACAACAGTTTTCAAATAATGTCAAGGAAGCCTGTACAATTGTGCATCTTGAACCTTAAAAAAAAGTAATGGGAGTGAACTATGGTGGTCTTTATTGTAAATTTATTATTAATACATGATACTAATGTATGGAATTTTAAATTATTTAAATTCCATACATTAGTATCAGTATGTGACACAGTGGCTTGGAAACTTGGTTTGGGTCCTTATATATGTTGCCTTTTTGGGAGTAGTTGTATTACATTGATATCCTTTTTCACATTGATTTTGTGCTAATTCTTTACACTCTACTTCTTTACCATGACAAATAGTTGCACCTGTCACAAACTTAACAAGTGTTTTCTGAGTCATGTTTTGGAAAAGCAACAGGTAAAAATGATTCATAGTTTTGGACTAACAATAAAAGAATGTAAGAAAACAAAGATAAAAGAGAGTATTTGTTTTCTCCAACATGATCATAAAGAATTAATTGTGGTCTAAAAGATGATTTTTCATTAAAACTCTATTCATGCAAAGCTGAACATGCCAATCGAAGACATGTTTGTAATGTAATTGTCGCCATATACAAGTTACAGCTAAGAATTAGATCTAATGTGACTGAACAGGTCTATTACATTCCGAAGGGCATATCTTATGTTAGTGAACAACAGATACGTTATAACAGCTAAATATCACGCCTGTTGAAACCGAAACGTTTTTTTTCTTATTTATATAGTAAAAAATATCTTTCTACTGCAATCTAGAAAAAAATGTTTCATTTTTTGCTTGATGTGTTAATAATATTTATTTGGTTTACATATTGGTGAAAAAATCCCCATTAAAAAGACATCTAATAAAAGCAGAAATAAACATCACAATGATATGTGCATTACCTGTTGGAACGTGCAATGCTGAACGAAATCGTTTGAGTATGGACTAAAATACCAACAATAAGCATAACACAACATGATTTATAGGTTTCAAAAGAAAATATATAAACCAGTGAAATATGTTTTTCCAAAATCTGCGTAACAAATAGGTTTGAGTCGTTGTATACATAGGAAACAAGAACAGGTTAAAAATGTCTTATGAATAATTAAATATTTAAGGCAACCTCTAAGTAAATATTCATGAGCAAAAGTGATATTGGTTTAGTGACTGTATATGACATAGAAAATAGAACGACTGCAGTATGAAAATAAATATAAGTATATGTAACACTCTCAAACGTGTTAATTTCCCCAAAATTGTTCGATTCCCCAAAACGTGGTTGTTTCCCACAAACGAGTCCTAAAAGGTTGAAATCGGCCAAACATGTTCGATACCATAACCCAAAAAAAGTGTGCGATAACTGTTATTCGCAAAAAAGGAGCGACACAATTGAAGATGTCGTGTTTCTGTTTGATTCTGGATAAAATAATAGCTAAATTCAAAAGTGGTAAATTTTTTAAAAGTATGTTGGGCACAATTACCCGAGCTAAAGAATCGAACAGATTTTAAAAAAGAACATTCAAATTGATTAGCACTAATTTTTCAATTGTTTATACTATGCATAATTACAAATTTAATTAGATACAAATAAAACACTTTTACATGCTTAATGTCTAGTGGCATGTATGTTATGCACATTAAGAGGGAACGTAAATTGGTTTAGCACAGTTAACTTGATCGTTTACTGAGTAAATTATTTTATACCATTAACGACCAGTGGTACGTGGTTTCTCTGCCAATTTGATATTGAGGTTACTGAATTGTTTACAAAATGTTTTCGTTAAACATGTTAAAATTATAGAAAACTTTATGTTGTATCTATTTACTGAAAACTTGCACTTACATTAATGACAGTAACTTGAAGTTATGTTCTTCTTCGCTATACTCATACGAACATAAAAAGTGTCTTATTAATACATAAATAAACAAAAAGCAATTTGGGATGAGAAATTGTACTGATCAGTTTAATAAAAATAAATTGTGACAACTCTGGTCATGTAAATCATGGTCTCTGGATCTCCGAAAAATGGTAGGAAATCTACAAATATAAAAATGTTAAATCAGAAAAAGAGATAACTGCAATTACATATCATAAATGCAAAATATACGTGTCGATCTGATCAGTAAGTTTTTCTCGACAAGAGAAAAGGCGCGAAATCTGGATATATATGTGTGAAAACCGAATTACTGATTTAAGCGTATGCGAATATTTATACGCCAAATTAAGAAATGAATTTATGTTCTTCTTCGCTATACTCATACGAACATAAAAATTGTCTTAATAATACATAAATAAAACAAAAAGCAATTTGGGATGAGAAATTGTACTGATCGACAAAAACAAAGGATGGAAGGATGTTCCACTGATTACATAATTATAATCCCAAATTTTGAGAAATTTTAAGTCTATTTTCTAAAATTTCTTTTATGTAACCATCTTTAGCTTTGTCTGTCTTCCATCTACCGTGAGCATTCAAAAGCCTGTCCGGAACAGAATTACTAGCAGCTGATGAAGCACAACCGCTCCTTAAACTATGTAAGCCAAATAAGGAACTATTTAGGCCTATTTCGGAAAGCGCATTTAAAATAATTTCTCTAGTTCTAGTGTAAGATAGAGGCCTATTCTTTCAAGCTAGTTTATGCTTATCAATAGATTTGAAGTATGACAGAGCTCTAAAGATGTATACGTCACTTCCAACTGGCAAACTTGCAACGCGAAAATATTTCTGTAGCATAGAAACTGGACAAAGGTCTGTACCAGTTCTAGAAATCAAAATAGTGTTACCCTGTCGATATCTATCAGTCTTACTTTTTTTAATGTTTAATTGTAGATGAGAATCGTTGAACGTTAAATCAGAAGATCGGATGTGTGCCAGCTCATCGTATCTTAAAAACCCGGAAAACCCTATCAACATCATAGCACAGATTCTCAACCCTGGCAAATTGTCATTTTTGTCGAATTTTGCAATAACATTCTTCAAAATCGTAGGGGTGATGGGTTCTTTCCTTTTCAAAGGTTTAGATAACAATCTTATACCACCTTCTAATACCATGTCTAGTAATTTGTCATTTAATATACTGTCATATAAATTCAGATCATGTTCCCACTTAATTGAATAGTACGCTGCGTTTAAAACGGCAGTGGAAACTCCAGATTGAATCAAATAGTTAAGATAAATAGCAGCTGTACAAACAGTGGTAGGCAAAAACGGTAGATTGTACATAAAGCACCAGTATTTGAATCTTTTGAAATACCCTTTATATTTCTTCAAAGTATTTTCGCTTTTTGAAGCAGTTACTACTGAACATAAAGAAACTGTTAGAGCTTTCAAGTCAGGATTAGAAAAATGCTTTAAGGATTCCCAATGTGAATGTTTGAATCTAAACTGAAAAATAAATTTAAATGAAATTAATTTGATTTAAAAAATCATATAGCGAAGCACTATATAAATGTAAAAGATTACTCTAAATTTAGATTTTTCAATATACTAACAGACTAAATGTGTTAAGATAAAATAGGACAACATTAAAACTAAATTGTATTTTGGGAGTACCAAAACGGGGTTATCTTCTTTGTAAAATTCAACAATACATGATAAAATAACTTGACGCCCGAACGGGACATAGGTCATGCGTGCTAGAGGCCCAAACGGGACTTATCTCTGTCGAATCGAAACGAACAAAATAAAACATAATAATGCTTAAACGAGACTTCGGTGTATGCCTGCTAAATGCCCAATCGGGACTTATCTCTCCAAAATAAAACAATGCAATGCCCAAACAGGACTTGTGTTAAAGTGTTAGAGGGCCCAAACGGGACTTATCTCTTCATTAAAGAACAAATACAGAATAAATCAAAATAATGCCCAAGACGGGACTCATATATGCATACACGAGAGGGCCCAATCGGGACTTATCTCTGAAATAAAATAGAATATACTAAATAAATCAAGGTTTTGCCCAAACGTGACTTAAGTAGGTGCAAAAACGGTATAAGCGATTTCATCTCTTAAAAAATGCATATTAAATGCAACTCCAATTCTAAGTATGCCCAAACAAGTGCGTGTCGCAAACTTATTTTGGTCTCAAACTACTAGTATAACACCGACAACAACAAAAATAAAAAAATAAAAATAAAATAAAATAATAAAAAATAAATCAATATATAAATGGATATTGAGTGATATAACTACGGATTTAACTACAATCGATCTTTAATACGATAACGTTGAAAGTTAATGGAGCATTAATGAAAATACTGTTTTTATCCGAACCTTGACAAAAAAATCCAGATGGTTTAACATACTCTACAAAATCCTTTACAAAAGATTTGTATTGGTTGTTTGATGATGACCACAATATAGGCCAAAAACATGACGAAGTCCATTTCGGAACAACGATAGTACCCTTTCCTTTACAAATTAACATATGATTTAATGCTCTACCTACAAGGTGAACAGGAGGAACTAACCAACAGTTATAAGTATTCCACGAAAACCCGAAAGCATCAACACCACTTGTATCTGGACACCAATACGCCGAAAAGAAAATAGGTAATTTGTGATTGTTATAGTCGGCAAAAATATCACAATCGAACGGACCCCATAAAGAATTAAAATACTTGAAATACACATCATTCACGTACCAGTCATTAAAGTCGAACAGTTTACTGTAAAAATCTGCAGTGGTGTTAAGTTCCCGGGGAACCCATTTTACTTCAAGGGATATGCAATTGCGAATGCACAGATTAAAAATTTTCAAAGCGATTTCTTGTAATTCTGATCTCATGCTCCCAGCCCGCACAATTTTAACTACATTTTGATTGTCTGTATAAATTTTCACCAAACGATTTTGAAAATCGGGCAATAAGGAAAATAGGGTTATAAATACTGCTGAAAGTTCTCTGTATGTAGAGCTTTTCTTCGCCTCGTCGGGAGTCCACATTTTATGTACAATTTTATTCGAACCCCGCACAAGCGAAGCCGCTTGCATCAGTAAAGACAATTCTATCTGGCAGATATGAAACGGGTAAGAGAGATTTCCTGGGAAGTGAAGTGCAATTATTCTTCCAAAATTTTAATTCACGAATTGCTTCGTCGGTTAACTGAATATGAAAATCCCAATAATCGCTGGCGGCGATAAGAATGAGCATATTCCTGGACATTATTCTGCAAATGTTTCCAAAACTGGGAATGAAAGAAATAATCTTGCCAGTAACTCTTGCTAATTGTCTAGCGGTTACATTATTGATATTGCTAAAAATATCGTCTATAGTAGCTTTGAAACGCTTAATCTTATCTTCAGGTATCTCCAAATTAAAAGTGTCCAAATGCCAACGGAACCCAAGCCAAGTTAAAACTTTTGTGGGGTCCCAAATACTTTTTTCATGATTCAGGAACAAACCTGCTGACAATAAATCATGCTTTACGACCTTAGAAAGCTTCACACAATCCTCAAAAGAGGACTCAATCCCCCAACGGCCATCTAAATATATGATCATACGATAACCTTGTGATCTCTAGTGCTTAACTAGTGGCATCAACACTTTCGAAAACACGTGACCAGCTGTAGATAAACCAAACGGTAAACATCTAAAAACGAAATACCGAGTGCCGGTTGGGAAAACCCAACAAAAACCTAAAAACTCTTGATGATCTTCGTGTATATTAATATGATGATAACCACACTTTAAATCAAATTTTATCAGAAATCCTGGATTTGATACAAATTGCAAAGCCTCGGTTACACCTTCGTATTTAAATTTCCTTTTTTCATTAAACTTATTAACGTGCCTCAAGTCCAAAATCAATCTCTTTTTACCTGAGTCGTTAACTGACACCGATAACGGATTAACGATAAAAGGAATGTGATCTTTCATCTCACGAATCACACCTGTTGACAATAATTCTATAATTGACGACTCAACAAAAGATGTGTGTTTTATAGCTGAACTGTTGTTCTTTAAAAAAGCTGACGGAGGCAATTTGTAAAAAGGTATCAGGTATCCAAATTCGACAACATTAAGAACAAAATTATTAGCATTTAAAGTATTTTTCCAAAAGTCTAAATTTCTCCGTAAATTATCTACTCTAAACGAGCTGGCTGAGGAGCACTCAAATTCAAAATCTTGATCGTGACTTATAAAAGGAGATACATTGTACTTAACTGTTTCATCACTTTGCTCCTGAAGAACCACTGGTCTCGGCTGGTTGGAACCTACGTCTCTTTGGGCTGTGGTAGGCCCAGTGACCCTCGCCATTGCAGTAGTAACACCTGTCTGTTGGTGGTGAACTGGTGAAGTACTCATTCTGGTTGTAGATACCGGTGCGAGGTCCTGTGCGGGTTTGTGATCCTTGTGCAGCCGGGTATTTGTAGTTTCTAGATACTTCTCTTGCAGATGCTGATGAAGTTTTACGAAAAGGCTCATCTTGAGGAACTTGGGGACTCTCTGGTTCTGGAATATAAGGAGCTGGACGGGTCCTTACTTTGTCACGTCTCTTAGCTTTGGCCCGGTAATCGGCTTGTCTTAACTTAGTTGCGTCGTCGGTCCCCTCTTTAATAGGGTCGTCTATATATTCGTCTACTACGTCCCACCCGTACTTGTCGGCTATGCGAAGAAACTTATTTCTTTCCTTTAGGGCCTTTATACTCTTTTCTAGATATTGAATGGCTAAAGCCGGAGAGTCTTTCTCTATGAGTTTGAGGGTCTTTTCAAGTTCTGTTAAACGTTCTCCGTTAAAATTAAATTGTTTTTCATTGCCGTCGTACCTGAATGTAGGAGTCTGTTTAACCGGCGGTACACTTTCAGCTTCTTTAGCACCAATTCTCGTGTCAATCTCCTTGAATAGCTCTTCTTTGTGCTTTCTCAATGTCAAATCAAGGCTCTGGGTGAACAGCGATAAGGCATCCTCAGGTGAAAATCGAGTAGACCCTTCACGTTCTTCACTGCGTTGAATTCGTATAGGCGATTCCGGTTCAGGTTCACTCATATTACCAAGGTCAGTATACGTGTCGATCTGATCAGTAAGTTTTTCTCGACAAGAGAAAAGGGCGAAATCTGGATATATATGTGTGAAAACCGAATTACTGATTTAAGCGTATGCGAATATTTATACGCCAAATTAAGAAATGAATTTATCAAATGACCGGTCTCCGACCATTTCTATGAATATCGTACATTAATTCGATTTGCTTGGAACAACTAAAATTTATGAGAATTGTGTCATAGGGTGAAACTTTGCATATTTATATCTTATCTAACATCTGTATTTAATTGCCCACATTAATTTTCTATAGTAAAGAGTGTTAAGTATTTGTAAATTTATTGCGTTAGTGAACTTTAGCAGATCGTCTGATTGACGGTTAACTTTAATGTTTAATGCAGCTGTGTTTTAACTGTAATCATTTATAATTAGAAGCCGTAGAATTTATGTGTCTGTTTGTTTATATTTTGTCCCTATAGTTGTGTGATCTGGAAATGAATGACGATTTAATGTGTGAGAAAGTCATGAAAGTAGCCAGGATCTTGGTGATGATAATAGTGAGTGAATGTGTAGACGCGGGAGAATTGAAAATAGTTAGTGAAAGAGAATGGACGTGTCTCTGTATTAACAATGTAACTAATTGAAGTGTATATTTTTGAACCTGTTTATAATAAATATTTATATATGGACTCGAGTCATAAAAGCCAGTGCCTTATAAGAGCTCTGTGACATTATGGTGGCCAGCGGCGGGATTTATTTATTTTGGATTTTAATTGAACATTTTGGACTTAACTTTTAACTCTTCACAATGCTACCAAAAGGAGGAAGAAATATATCGGAAGAGAGGATTGCAACAATAACTTTTCGGAAGACAACATCAATGATCTAAAAAATGAAAATTTTGTTTAGAAATCACGAGAATAGTTTTCAACAACTGAGAAGACAAAGAAGAGGACGTGAATGTGAAAGTAACAGAAATCTAAGTGAATCAGACAGAAGCCGATTTGCAATTACTGTATTAAAGTTAGACAGATGGAAAGAAAATTTGATGAAGAATTATATCTATACATCGGGAAACTTGAAGCTAGTCTGCTTCCTTAACAAAAGGGAAGGCAGAAGACATATATGGCGTATGGATCCTCCTATGTACATGTATGTGAAAATAGAACTTTCAGATATTCGTCTTTCGCGACGTCTGTTCTGAATGACGTGGAATTTACTACTGAATATGGAATTTCGGAAATTCGTCTGTCGCGACGTCTGCTCCGAATGAAGCTTATGTCAGATGTTGTAAAGGAAAAGGAAATGAATCCTTCTAAAGTATTTGGAAATAAAAATTCGGAAATTCGTCTGTTGCGACGTCTGTTCTGAATGAAGGTTATTTCAGATGACGAAAAAGAAAATGAGGAAATAGAAATTTTGGAAATTTGTCTGTTGTGATGTCTGTTCTAAATGATGTGAAAATTAGTACTGAAAATTCTTGTCTCGCCAAGATTATTTCAGATGTTCTAATGTAAAATGGTATTACATGTTATTTAAATCCGAAGATTTTGTGTCGCCAAAATCAGAAGATGATGAGTAAATGTGAAAAGTGTCTTAAATGTTAGTTGATATGGAATCAACAGTCAGTGTTTTTGAAAATAAGTGTGATTTTGTGTATAATGTTTATGTAGCTAGAAATTGTTTGTACCCGTGTATTATAGATCTGGATTAGATATTCTGTGTGATTTTTCATGCAACGTAAATTTAGGAAATTTTATTGTGAATGATAATATTTACCGTATTAAAGTTGTTTAGCGTCATGGGACTCCAAGACAGTTAAAAACTTTCGATCAAGCCTTATAAAAGAAATTTGTAAACTTATAGAACAGCATACCATCCTGAAGCAGATGGCTTATTGGAACGTTTAACATTAACCGCAATATTATCAATGTATATTAGTGGACACTAGCGTGATTGGGACAAGTTTATTCCTTTTGGATTGATCGCTTACTTCGTTGTACGAAAGTATACAATAGACTCTGTTTTTCTTAATGCATGGCCATGACCCAGTACTACCGGTGGAAGTAGCGATGTGTCCGCCTAGTACAAACTGTACAATGTCATGTTAATCGCACCAAAACAAAAAACATGTTGATCCAGACGATAGGCCAATAATAGACGAAGGAGATGTTGATCCGAACATTGATCCGACAATAAAATTATGAAAATTTTAGATACAATGCGATCGCGAAATGAGTCTAAGAGATTAGAAAACATTATTTTGACAGACCCAATTAAAGATTTTGCCATTATAAATTACTTTCATATTACAAATGAGAACAATGTATATATAGACTTTGAATTTATAAAAAAAATAATAATTAAAAATAGATGGAATAATATTGTGTATGTATGAGTAAGAGTGTGTTTGTGTGTCGGGACGCCACAGTTAATAGGGGAGGTATGTCATAGGGTGAAAATTTGCATATTTATATCTTATCTAAGATCTGTATTTAATTGCCCACATTAATTTTCTATAGTAAAGAGTGTTAAGTATTTGTAAATTTATTGCTTTAGTGAACTTTAGCAGATCGTCTGATTGACGGTTAACTTTAATGTATAATGCAGCTGTGTTTTAACTGTAATCATTTATAATTAGAAGCCGTAGAATTTATGTGTCTGTTTGTTTATATTTTGTCCCTATAGTTGTGTGATCTGGAAATGAATGACGATTTAATGTGTGAGAAAGTCATGAAAGTAGCCAGGGCCTTGGTGATGATAAAAGTGAGTGAAAGTGTAGATGCGGGAGAATTGAAGATAGTTAGTGAAAGAGAATGGACGTGTCTCTGTATTCACAATGTAATTAATTGAAGTGTATATTTTTAAACCTGTTTATAATAAATACGTATCTATGAACACGAGTCTTAAAAGCCAGTGCCTTATAGAAGCTCCGTGACGATTGTTTTAAAAAACTTGATGTCTCAATGAAATAAACATAATACTTATTGAAGAACTGGTTATTCTCGTGATACATGACCCGTTTG
The DNA here is from genome assembly GCA_019925275.1 of Mytilus edulis. Classification (NCBI taxonomy): domain Eukaryota; kingdom Metazoa; phylum Mollusca; class Bivalvia; order Mytilida; family Mytilidae; genus Mytilus; species Mytilus edulis. The sequence continues at coordinate 28,953,769 of CM034354.1, forward strand.
TAGGACAATGTAATTGACTGCAGTCACGAAATAATGACCAGTTTTTCAACTAGTACGTATATATTAGAGTTCTATAATGAGAGGCGGAAGAACATTTTCCAGGACTCTGGGACTGTACATTTATCAAACATGGAATTTGGGATAAGGCATTAATTTATACGGATATAAGAATTAACTTGCATGAGGATATTGCATTGCCGGCTTCCTGTAGAGGTATTTTTCAATTCTTTCAACAGTTCTGAATCTTTTTTTAAAGCTCTTGAAATTGTAATAAAAATATTATGTTTCCTATCTGAGACATGATCATCTAAAAATATTATGAATTACAAATGTGTCGAGTTTTGTGATTGGATAACAACACATAGCTGTCAGTATATATAAAAAAACTGCCGGATATATATGACGTTTAAATCTCTAATTCGAACCTCAAAAACGTCATAATAACTAATGACTAATAGACGCTCGTAGTGAAAACAATTATGAAGCGCACTCGCCAAAATTACATTTTTAATATAAAATCATGCAATGTACCCTTTAATAACTAAAATGTATGTACAGCAAATTACAAAATCCTTCACGTATGCGGAACAAATAAGGTTATGTTTTTCAACTGATGTGTTGTTCAATAAACAACAAAGCCACATGCACACACATACATACACAAAACATGAAATCTAAAAACGTTGTTATAGACATTTTCCTTACGGAAAAAATATCGACAAGAAAAAACGTGCATTTACATGGATGAATTAAAATAAAAATTAAACCCGTAATAAATATACATGCTGAATTGCATTTGCAAAAAGGTCACTCGGGTCGGAATTGTCATGTTTAAAAAGCTGATGTGTACATACAAACTCTAGATTTTAAATATTCAGCAAACATTTCAAAATAGCGTATCCTCTACTCAAACATACCAAGTTGAAATGTTACAAATAATAAAAAGGAAAGGTAAAAAACCAACAATTGTGTATTAAAGACCCTTTGTTTTTTCTGCATACTTACAACATACCTACTTAATATGTTTACAAAAATATTGTATAAACGTAAAAGATATCATGTCTGTTTGTGATTAAAACCAATTAGAAACATAACAACTATTATAAGTTCGTACAATGTAGAAATAATTTCTAGAGGTTGGTGGTGCTAAATATGCAATTTCATAGATAAAATATTCTAGAAAAAGATATAAAAAGATAAACAATTGGTATGGTGCACCAGAAATACGAATTCCTCCATGTCGTTGATGCTAAACACGATATACAGTTAGAATTTACAATTAGACAGGCACTTGTGGTATGCCATCATTTTGATTAAAATGTTATGTCACGCATAATATGAAAAATGGTCACGCATGATATGAGAAATGCATACACAAATGGTGGTTTTTAAACATATGCAATATCTTTTTTCGTAAATATATCATTTGGAAAATAACTAAATAAGCTCCTAATAAACTTTGAATTTTGTATAATTCGATAAATAAAACGATAGTCAAAACAGGCTCAAGTGACACTTATACTAGAGACATTAAAAGACGGACACCATTGTATAATATGAATGCACACAACACATTGTTTTCTCTTTATATACGTTTTTTTTTTATACAGGTAAAGCAAACGTATTAATGCATTAACACTGATAAGAATTATGAGATTTGAAAGTAATCGCCTTTCTCTTTGATCTTACATATATTTTCTAAACAAAGGACGACACTTGATTCTCGTAAATATTAGCTAACGACACCACGCAACATAGCAGTAATTTGTCGCTTTAATGTTCATACGCGTCAACGTATCGATGATATGCACGTCGTCTTAATAATACAACCAAACAACTAATTCAATTTACTTTCAAAGCGTGAATAGTTCTTCTTAAACTTTGTTTGATGTCATAGTCTCAAACAAAACAAATATTGTAAAGACAAAGTTGCCGGTAAAAACAATAATATATGCATTTTAGGAAAACAAACTTTTTATTTACCTTAAACACCAATAACACACTATCATGTTGTCTATGGTGCACAATGACATTTAAATGAATAAATGAGATAATGTTTAATTTATTTTGAAATATGATAAAAAACGTGAATAGTTATATTCGGTTTAATAGGACGATGTTTCAATGGAGTAATGGAGCAATGGAATGAAACAACGGCGTATTATCTGAAACATATTCCTGAAGAAACTTTCACTAAATTACAAAAATATGAGAACATTAAATCGTTTTATAAATCCTATTATATGGGATATGTGCACTTGTTTTATGTAAACGGATCTGTATCGATGTAGAAAAAAAAGCATGACTTTGTAATATATCTAATATCAGGCTATTTACATTTTATCAAACTTTCAAGGTGACATATGTAATTGTATACCTTAACCACTAACTTTATCAACACATCTAAACATAAATTGTGTATATGATCTAATAGTATGTCTATCTAAACTTTTTAATATTGAGTCGCGTCTCATACCAATTTTAAAATTTGCCCAAACATATTAAAGGGTTGAGCATGAATTTACCTCTGTCCTTGTAAATCCTACGATTAAATTAAAGAAAACTCAATTTACATACGATATCAATTGAAATCATGATCATCTCAACGTTATTAGATATAAGGAGAACTGGAATGAATGTCAATGAAACAACTCCCCGTCCAAGTCATAATTTATAGAAGTATTCCATATTAGGTGAAGGTACGGTCTTCAACACGGAGCTTTGGTTTACATCGAACAGCAAGCTATAAATGGCCCGAAAAATAATTCGGGTAAAAACATTCCAACAGGGAGCCAAACAAGTACAAAGTGAAAAGCATTGAGGACCCAAATTCCAAAAGTTGTGCAAAATACGGCTAAGGAAATCTGAATATAACAAAATAGTGTTAATATTTGAAAAGATATGGGAGATAAATGTCATGCAGAAATACCAAAAAATCTCTTAATATTAATAATGACAGAAGTTCAATAGTTGCATGAGCAATTAGTTATGAGTTTGAATGTCCCTATTGGATATTTCGTCTTCTTTTCGCATTGAAATTGTAAAACACATAGTGTGAGATTCCAAATTGTTCATATATGGTATCTTAGTTGGTATTAATATTATTAGAAGCCTTATTAAAAACCGAAGACAGAGTGTAATATTCCTCAGGTGACAAACATCTATATTAAATTGTGTATTGTACAGTAAAAAAATGGCAGATTGCGAGAGATTACAGAGAGAAAGTAAATAGATGCAAATACTGTTTAAAGTAAAATTTTACCATAAAATGCTCTATTCCTTCAATGTTTTAGAAAAATCATATTTGAAACCGTTTTTTCTCTTTCAAATTAAGTCCCTTTATTGACAATGGTTTAGAATTGTGAAATAAAGGCCTTCTTTAAAATTGTAAAAATGTACCTCCTGCGGCTATTAAAAATAGATATTTTTATTTCATTTTTTCACCATTTATTTTGAACGTCAGTTTTTAAAATATACTTGGTAAGCATAAAAATAGTTTAACAAAATAAGTGCAGTTATACTAGTCATGTTTGTAAAAGACCCTGCCAAACATGGATATATTTGTACGTGTGACTGTCCAAATGCATAATAAAATTGGAAATGCAAATGTGGAATGTGTCAAGAGATACCTAGAAGCTGAAATCAGACAAGGGCTACCACTGACTCTTCAATGCAGCGAGAGAATCCCTCACTCGAAACGATCACGTATGCGACCAATACAGATACAAATTAAAGCTAATATGACTGAACAGGTTAATTTCATTATTATAGAATGTTTTACAAGATTAGGCAAGTATCATATTCAAGTTGGTGAAAAACAAAGATGGGAAGCAACAGTTGACTGTCAGTGCTGTGTTGACTGGAAATTATTTATTTTGATTTTAATAATTGTCTAACACTATCAAACACGGATAGCGTGACGGTTTGAATCATTGAAATTTACTTCACTATGACCAAAGAAAGAATTGTTTTTTAATCAATTGGAATGTTTGTTTGTCCTGTCTTTGAATAGTTTATCAATATATGTACATAATAAAATAGCAAACAATTTGCTAGATGTGTATATGTGAGGGTCTGGGTGGAACTCAATGATGAGAGAATAATGGTGTTCAGAAATATAACGAATAAACAACTAGAATCAAATGAAATATACATGTAAAAAAATATATATAAAAAGTTAAAGAATACAGAATTAACATGTTAAAGGACACCCTCTTTAGACATGCAAACTTAACCAAACGGTTTTATAATCCAAAGAATACTTTATAGCTTAATTTTGTATTATTGGAGGATGGGTCACCTCCAAATCCATTTTGTAGTTTTGGTTTTATAAATTGTGAAAATCATCCAAATGGTATCATAGTTGACCCGATTAAACCATAAAAGTACATTATTACCCACTAAAATTATTTGCACGCACAAATTACATTCATCACATTAACTAACAGCACTTTCGGTGAATGCATATCGGGTGCGGATTGGGATTTTAAAAGGAGGTGACCTTGGAATTAGCCTATATGAGGCTCTTAGCAACAGCCGAATATTCGCCTCTGCACGCTTTTCACCTATAAGGCTTCTCATAATATAATAAATTAATAATTGTATACCGATTTGTTGATAATGTTTGTGTTTAATACGTTATCAACTGGTATTGTAAGGGGGAGGTGTTACAGTACAAAACAATGGTGGAAGTTTAAACATTTGGTAAATATTACTAAATAGCAGTCATATGTGCAGATTTATCTGATAAAATGCTGGGACTAAAATGTTAGGAAGTTAGGCTTATTTCCGAAACATAAGCAATTACGAGTATTTATTATTTCAACACTTATAATCTGTAAGAACAAGAATACATTTACTAGTATTCTTTTTACATAAGGTTTGCCTCACGAGAAGTTTTATCGCTGTTGAGTGTTTTAGGCTCAAGTACAATAATTTTTAAGTAATGATTGTGTTTTGAGATTTTCTTAAATTAAATTACTATGTAGCATGTACTTCTGAGGAATCTATCGTTCGTTGTGTATCTCATTTGAAAGATATGACACAATACCATACTGTGACTTATCATTATTATACAAGTGTTTTCTTTCGTTTAACAATTGAGAAACACGAATTGGTCCAAAGTACACGGATGCACCACTCTCTCTATTATTTTCTATGTAATTCAATTTAAGAATTATAATTTTCAAATACTCAACTGCTGAAACTATAAACCATGTCAATATAAATGATATAGAATTAAAAGTAAGATATATACTAAAGAAACATTAGATTCAGAATTTCTAAGGATGGCATGTATTGCGGTGAGAGAATTTCTGCCTAAAGAATTTGATATTTATATATTCATAATGATAGATTTAATAGTATGATATCTGAGGGCAGGATGATGAAACGTTAAAAGCACTATCAAGTTTTTTTTATAATACAAAATTTCGATGTCGTCAGTCCTTTATTAAGTGAAATACAGTGACAGTAGAATAGTGATAATAGATTTTCGGTTATTTGCGATTACGGAATTTAGATCTTTTCTACATTACATATCAATTTTTATTTTTGCGAGCTAGTTCATCACGCTTATCATTGTAATAACAACGCTCGTAATTTCGTGTGTTCTACTAAACGTCGTTTCCCGTTTTCACGCTTGGTAATTTGACTTTAACATGTCACGCTTACAAAAAAAATCAAAACTTAAATCCATTTACCAAATTTTCATCAACATCAAGCTACGAATACAAAATCGAACTTAACCTGGTTCAACCCACCATTCTTGTCTTAAAATGTCCTGTACCAAGTCAGGAACCTGGCAGTTGTGATCTTTTAATTTTAAAACACAAGATATATAAAAGAAACTTACCCATTGATGCATAAATGCTCCTTCGTATTCAAAGGCTTTTGAAAGAATGAATGGATTTCATCAAGCTTAATTTCTTTTAAAAGATGTTTTAGTTGAGTGAACCGTGATATTCGGTTTAAAGGGGTGATGTTTCAATGGACGCGATGAAATTGAACAAAGACGTATTGTCATAATTATATTCACGAGGAAGTTTCTGTAAACATGATACAATACAAAAAAATGTAAATATCTTAATAAAAGAGGGACGAAATATACCAGAGAGAAAGTCAAACTCATAGATAGAAAATGTACTGACAACGTCATGGCAAAAAAAAAAGTCATACAGGCAAATAATAATACAGAGGACACAACATAGAAAACTAACGACTAAGCAACACGAACCCCACCACAAACTTGGGATGATCTCAGGTGCTCCGGAGGGGTTTTCGATTTTTGAGTTTTACTCTCCCTCTGGTATCTTTGTTCCTCTTTGATATACGCTGTAAGCCGGAAACAATGAGGAATATTTGTTAAGTAATTGATCAGCGAAAATAATCTGTTAAGATAAACTTGATGACATAGTGCAACAATTATATATATGTGAAGATAGATACTTCAATTTTGGAATCATCTTTTAAAAAACAGCTGTGTCATGGTTTATGTATTTAAAATGAATAATCAATCATTGTCTATATATTGGCATATATAGCACATTTTAAATAGAAGACACATGCAAATATTCCGATTTCGATTACCTCACTCAAAGTCAATAGTTTACAGTGCAATTATACGACGATACCGACTATTGCTTGCATTCTATTAGGGAAACTACAATAACCAATGAGCCCATAATTAGCAAGTGCATGTCATTGTAAAACATAGAAATAATAAACGTAAAGGTGATCACAAGGCACATCAAGCTATTTTGTTTACTGGAGAATAACAATGATTGTATACAAGCTCGATATCAATAAACTTGAACAAAAGCATAATTTAATAATTACGACATTACTGTTGAAAAGAATTCTTAGGTACAATGAACCTTCTTCGGTCAACATACTTAGATACTGAAATTGTTACGGTCATCATCTAACACATGAGGCTAATTAATTATATATAGAAATAATTTAATTTTGGATGTAACGCGTCTTCTGTTTGACTGACGTTAATTTGTTATCAGCCCATAAACATAATTTTGTTATGTGACCATGACGTCATCAACGTTTTTTTAGTGTTTTTTTACGGTTTAAAATTGATTTTAAAATTAAATTATAAGAAATGACTGTAGTTTGTTTTCTGTCTATTCGAAATAACATACACAATGTGGTGCACACTAATAAATAACCCGCTACACGCGTTATTCAGCATGTTCAGTGTTCATCAACATTTTTTATGTTATTTCTTCATAGACAGAAAAACAATGTTACAGTCATTCCTTAATTAAAAAAATAATATAATAGTTTCGACTGATTTAGTTGACGTAATCCTATTTACACATCATGATTTGCAAACCATCATTACTCCAAACATCCTTCTGATTTTGCTATATATATCACTCAAGTTATATGTATAACATTGAAAAGTAAAGTTATACTTAGAATGATTAAGTACAGTATGAATAAAGCTCAAGAACAAAAAATATTTTTAAAAACATTCTTCTTTAAATATTCAGATTATTAGATTTAATATGGGGACCAAGTCCCAAATAACAGTAGAAAATTCATTGTACTAATGAACTCAAAATCGTTCAATTTTTGTTTGTCGTGTTTTGAAATCCCGGTTCTGCGCAGAAAGCTTCAAAATACTTCCTTTTTCCGGTCTCGTTTGTATGAATCTTTGAGTAAACTATATATTTATCAGTCTAGTATAAATAGGAAGGAACGCAATACCAATTTCATTTTTTAAAATAATTCCTTGATATCAAAAACGTTACTTGATGATAGCGTTTCTTTGTTTACATTGCATATGACGTCATGACTTAAATAATGTCACAACAAAAAATCCCTAATAACAGAACCAAAATCGGAAAAGTTACGGTATTGCCGTTTCTTTTTTTTAACAAATATCAAAGTTACAAAAAAATAATTCATACAGACTTCGTCCCCATTTACAGGTAATGCCTGCCTCATATTAGTATGACATCTGAATGGAAGATGATAAAACGTAAACAACACTATAATGTTTCTTTCATTATGTAAAATTTTGATTTCGTGAGTCTATTATTAAGTGAAATACAGGGACTTTATAATATTAGTGATACACTTTTATCTTATTTTTAGATTACGAAAATCACATTTTTTCTACAACACATATAAAACTTCAAATTATCTAATTAAAAGTAAATTATTTTCTCTAAATACCAAAAAATAGTGTGTACAGATACATAAACAGACACCTTTTTATAATGTTATAGATAATCATATACTCAAATTAAGTTTTAATTTAACAAATTCTTTACAAATATAAATATTTGGCATGATTGAATGCATTTCACAACACCCGATCTTATTATCTTAGCATTTTGAAAGAGAGGTTATACAGACTAAAAATGACGTTGCAATTATTTCTATATACTATTAGGAATATGTATCTCACTTAAAATTCTTGTTAACAGTAAACGTATAAAGTTTGGGTATCTGTTATACAATATCTGGTCGTATATGCTTCATGTAATAACAAACGCCTGTTTACGTATATAAATCCAAATTGTTATTTTTTAGCTCTAAATAATTTCGTCAAAATAAAATTTCTTAAAACTAGGTAAACAGGTGTGTTTTTGTCGTCTCAGGTTTATTTTTGATTAAAGAGATCTTTCATCAAGAAAAATTAAAATCCTTACAATCAACTTTGTGGTATGTGATAGAAACATGTCAAACTTCATGTTTAAGTCTCCAACTTTGAATAGTGTTGTAAAATTATACCTGTATCGTGTCAACATGACTACATCATTAAACCTACTATTTCAGAAAAGTAGGCGACCTCTTCAACCTGTTCTTGTTTGCAATGTAAACAACGATGTGTTTAACGACTCAAACTAGTTTCTTTTATAATTTTTGGGAAAACATATATCACTTATCAATATTTTTTTTTACAACTTATAAATCATTATGTTTTATGTTAATTGTCTGTAAACAAACGAATTCGTTCACCATTGATTGCGGTTTTCAACAGGTAATGATGTACATTTCATCGTGTTGTATATTTCTCCGCCTGTGTGATATGAGGCATTTTTAAAGGGGATTTTTCCCAATATTTATATCAAATAAAGAACATTAACACACTAAACAGCAATAGAAAATGTTTTTTAGATTGCAGTATAAAGACAATAATAGTGTATTGACTTGACGTATCAACGATAAAAGGATGAGGCTTAGAAACGGGGAAATGCGAGGCTGTGTCAAGTCAATGCACTATTATTGTCTATATATATGGTCCAACAACTTTCACAATTCATTGTCTGCGTGTAGAAATAATTTTTACTATTATATTATTATATTTTATAGTCTGGAAACACAAAAATATGGCGAAGACAAAAATACAATATGGAATTCGTTTAGTCGAGTTTGAGCTTTGTATAGTCTATCGATATGCTTGCCGACGGAGTAAGTATAACAAGCTAAAATGTTATTATCATAATTAGTGTATGCATAAATCCATGTAATCATTGGTATATTTTGTTTTTAAAAAGACAAGATATGTAAAAGAACCATTGATACACAAATGCGTCTTGCTATGCAATGGCGTTTTAGTGAATGAATTTGATCAAGTTTAGTTTCTGCTCAAAGATGCTTTATTTGAGTGAACAGTGACGTTCGTTAAAAAGGAATGATATTTCAATGGAACAAAGATTCAGTATCATAAATTCCCCACGCAGTAAGACATTTTCCGCATTCCTGAATGATCTTGTAATTAGCTAGTAAATTGATTATATCGTGTATGCAATAACTTGTATGAAACTGTAAGACATTACTTAATTATCTGATGTGTAAATCGGGTGGTTTTATATTAAATCACTATTATTGACCGATACACGTCATGATTTTTACTCTTAGAGCCTCTGATGTACTTTAAGTGTTCTGTTCCTGTTAAGACTACGTCACATAGTAATGTTCGTTATAATAAAGTTTTTGATGATTCTATTGGGGTTCACCACGTCGCATATACCCCGGCAATTTCCTGAATATAAACTGACATCTCCGTGTTGTTATCCAATTACAAAACTCCACACATTTGTAATGCGTAATATATTTTTGTCCTAGGTAAATCGTACTATAATATTAAAGAATACACTTTGCACATACCATACGATTCTGATGAACGATTCCACCATTGTCTCTTTAGCGTGCCTACACTGAAAACTATCAACGATCATTCACATTTCTGATATTGCATAGACAATTTATAGAACATTCAATATTTCAAGCGCAATGTGTTCATAGTAAAGGTTTTGTTGAGTAATTGCTAAGCCAAAAGAATCTGTGACGATAGCATTGATGACACAATGTCATAATCAGACTGTTCGTGAAGATAGATACTCCAATTATTTGATCTTGAAAATGTTGCGGTTTATGCATTTAAAATGTATTATCACATATATCAATACAGGTGTTTCTATTTGCCGTAAACAGTACAATTGAAGTAAAAAACACAGGGGAATAGGGTGTACTTTTCGATTTCGAATGCCTCATACAAAAAGCAATAGTTTGTAATTCAGTGAAAATTAAACATTGTTAAAGACGGTTCCGACTATTGCTTTGATCGGAATAAGCTCGTACGCGAAAACATTGCAAAATCATTGCTTCTTAAAAGAAATCGTCAAAATTAAAACCATTAAAAAAATAGAGAACATACTTTGATACTGAAATTTCTACAGTCACCATCTAACACAAAATGCTAACTCAGTATAAAGAAAAAGATTAATCATGTAGTACTTGTTTTGACTGATTTAGTTGACTTAATCCAATTTACGCATCATGATTTACAAATCATCATTACTCCAAACGTCCTTATGTTTTTGCTATATATATGTCACTCAAGTTGTATCGATAACATTAAAAGGTAACATTATATTTTGAACGATTAAGTACAGTATATAAAGAGCGGAATAAGGTTATGTCTGAAGAATTAATATTTAAATATTCAGAATATTAGATTTAATAGTATGACATCTGAATGCAGGATGATTAAACGTAAGTATACTTTCATGTTTTTTTTATAAGTAAAATTTGAATTCTTCAGTCTTTAATAATGTGACAAACGTTGACTATAGTATAATGTTTCTACACTTTATGTTTATTGAGATAACGAAGTAAAGATCTTTTCTAAATCACAAATAATACGGCATTTAAAATATTTGCCAGTAAAAAGTAAAATCATGAAATTACTGGACTCTGATATAAATTTAAAACGGAAAGACCCTCATCAAATGGAAAAATCTAAAGCACAAACGCATCAAACGAATATACAACAACTGTCATATTCCTGACTTGGAACAGGTATTTTCTTATGCCGAATATGGTGGACAAAATATGGTTTTAGTCGCATTAAATCCAATTATATTGACAACGATGTGTGAACAAAACAAACAAACACTTAAAATGTCAAAATTTGTACAACAGAAACACTAAACCCACCAAAAACAAGGGGCGATCTCATGTGCTCCGGAAGGGGTAAGAATATCATGCTCCACGAGTGGCATCCGAAAATTTAACACTTTGTAAAGCTGAAACATCTCTAAGTAAGTTCATTTCGCTTATTATTCTTATAACAACGCGTATAATTTTTCATGTTCTGTCCAACTTCGTTTCCCATTTTCACACTACAAAATGATGTTTTACCAACTAAATAAATCAACGTCAAGCTGCGTATACAAACTCTTTAATCAGTTATTGAGTACCATTACATTCAAATACTAACGCCCGACCTATATGTAAACCATGTTTATAAAGCTTGCAATAACCTTTTCTACATACATTGACATTGCTATATTCAGTAATATACCCTTGCCTAAATATGTTTTTCAGTAACAGATATTTGTTTAAATTCCCCCTGCAGTAAATACATTTTCCGCATACCTGAAATAATATCTTGTAATTAGTTAGTACAATCATTATATCGTGTGTGCAATAATTTGTAATGAAATTGTAAGACATTGATAATTATCTGATGTGTAAATCCGGTGATTTTATATCAAACCGAATTACTGACGTATACACGTCATGATGTTTACTCTATGAACGGAACTGTTTTTCAAGCTTAACACTATGACACATGGTAATGTTCGTGATGATTACGTGGTTGATGATCCAATTGGGATACAAAACGTCGTTCATGCATTTCACCGCACGTGGTACTGTTTATTAAAAGAGATATTATACACCCAAAGATGACGAGACAATTATTGCAATAATATTAAAGGTATATGTATGAATATTAAAATTGAGTTTAATGTTTGTGAAGATGTTATACTATATCTTTTCGTCTATGCTTCATTAATCAACAAGAGTATGTTTTACGTATAGTAATGACATTTGTTATTTATACCTCTTAATACATTCGTTTTTATTTTAAATAAAATGTATCCTGAAACTAGATAAACAGGTGTGTCTTTGTCGTCTCAGGTTTATCTCTGATTAAAGTGATATTTCACCTAAAAAAATCAAGTCCTTACAATTTACAGATTTATTTAGTTAATTAGTTCTCACAAAACTTTTGATTTTTCAACCCTGTATGTCACTTTTCCCCATATGAAATTATAAATTTGAAAATACTTTGTACCACAAGATGATTTCACATTGACGTTAACATTCTGACGGCAAACACGCGACTCTTAGCAATGAACGTGGTTGTTAAATTTGATAGATGCTTTGTGTGCTTCTTTGTTCAATTTTATTTTTTATTTTTTATTGAGATTGTTACACAGTGATAACTGCTCCACCCCTATTTTGACAATTTACCTATTACGTTTGTTTTGTTCACATATCGTTGTAAATATGTAGGAATGTGATGTAACTGTCACACAAGTGAGAGGTTTAGCGCTTTAAAACCAGATTCAATCCAGTATTTTCTACACGTGAAAATGTCTGTACCAAATAAGAAATATGACAGTATTTAACGACTTTTATGAAAACAAATTATATATTTTTTAAACAGAAGATTGAGCGTACACCATGTTGCGCCCTAGAGTCTTCCCCTGACCTTTGCATAACAACTAAATTGATAAATTAACATTTTCAAAAAAACATAGAAAATAGAAAAAGACTATCAATCCTTAAACGGCGATCAATATCTGATACATGTTTATACCATTGAAATATTAAACCACTGTTTCAGTATTAAACAAGATACACACACTTTTATTATTTTTTTGCAAAAAAGTCAATGTTTTTTTTTAAGAATATTAAATAATTGAAATCGGATTGATAAGTTTGGTCTCTATGGAATTCATTTATACTTTTTTATAATTTTTAGTTATTAATGATGACTACTTTGTGATCGAATTTAACGAGATTCACTTCTAAATATTTGCCAAAACAGGAGAACAAATATAAGTAACACAACAACCATACTTTGCTGCACACACATGTCTTTAAAACTATTACTTTTGAGTAAATGTAAGAGGCCGGGAGAAGTTAAAGATTGACATATTTTTTTTTAATATTAACATTTTTTATTAATAATCACCTGTTACATCAACCCTCGGTTGCCCAGGGAAGCAACTAAGGGGTGCCGATTTTTACAGTCTCATTTGTCGAGGGAAAAGCAAATGAGAAAAAAAAACTTATAAATTATTAACATCTACATTGTACCTTTATAAATATAATCTATCCTTGTACAAATGTACATGTACATGCAACATGATCGACCTATGCATCTATACCTCACACCATATATAATTATTTGAATAAAGTATTTGTTTATCTCTATTTATTTCCCACAAAGGCTGCCTGTATTTATTAAGCAGTTTCGATTTTATCGTTCTTTTTTATTTTAATTTCAATTACATAGAAAATACTAGTGCATTGACTTGAAATATCAACGATGCAAGGATGAGGCTTAGAAACGGGGAAATGCGAGGCTGTGCCGAGCTTTTTCCATGTTTCTCTTTTTATTTTTCAATGGTATCTACCCTGGGTCAGGATATGGACATTTACCTTTTTAATTCAACATAACAATTCGTAATAGCATACAAACGAAATTGTTAAAAGCAATTATCACGTTTGAGGAACCTTTTACCCGTCATTGTGACAGTCCCCTATTTAAACCAAGTAATCTGTAGATACATACAAACTTTACAGATTGAAGTTGATAAAGTATCCAATACAACTACATCAAAGAGAATTTTCTTTGTAAATGAACAATGGAACACAGTATTTAAAGACGCGGACGTAGTGGTTAGTTTATCCTGTTCAAATCAGTAAACGTTACAAATTATAATACTCACTAAAAACCTAGATAATGTTAAGAAAAATATTGCATATTGTATTGATGATGGATAATGCATCATTGTATATGTGCAGAAAAATGTAAATCATGGCTGTGTCATTTCTAATGTCACTTTTATAAATGTATTATCATTGAAATAGACACAAGATGAAAAACAAATAAATATGAATAACTGTGTCATTAGAAACAAAAGCTTGTTTTGATAGTAACAGAGGCAAAAGACGAAATTTGCTTGCATCAATACCCAGTATCAAACGGTTAACAATGTATTTCATTCTATATTCCTTGGGTCAAACGTTAGGATAGATACATGTACCTTAGCATAAGTAGTTCATAAAAACATACAAACTTTGTATCCATCATCGTAATGATCGTGACAGTCCCCTATTTGAACAAAGTAACATTTAGATGAATACAAACTTTATAGATCGAAGTTCATAATCATATCCAGTATCCTTGCATTCACAATTAAGAGGATTCTATTTTAAAAGGAACAATGGAATAAAGACTTATTGTGCCTTTAAAGACGAGGACGTTTTAGTTTGTGAATTCTGATCAACAGCATACATTAACATTTATAATAAGCACTGTCAAGCGTTATAATTTTTATAAGAATATTACATATTGAATCAAAGAAGAATAATCTAGCAATTTATATGCACCAAAGTTGTAAACTATTGCTTTCTCATTTCTATTGTCTTTGTTGAAACGAATATATCATTATTATTATAGGCACAAGATAAAAAAAATGTGTATTACCGTTTCATTAAAGAGCCAAACTAAATTTGTTGAACAATTAATTCGTATCTATACTAGACAATACATAGTTGTCAGCGTATACAACCAATTTAACCAACGCTTTACTTGGTATGCATTCTTAATGATGCCACGGATATGTGTTGAAGACCTGTAATGGTTTACTTTTACAAATTGTCTCATTGACAGTCACACCACATACTGTGAAAGTACTTTTATTCTTTATCCACGAATTAAAGAGTCCAACGCAATAAAACAACCATTGTCCAAATCAAGACATGGAAAGATCCCCATGAAGGTTTGCCTACTGATATGATCTAGAGAATATATTGAATAACCTCGAATCTGAGAATACTTTAATATA
This sequence comes from Mytilus edulis, assembly GCA_019925275.1. Taxonomy (NCBI): domain Eukaryota; kingdom Metazoa; phylum Mollusca; class Bivalvia; order Mytilida; family Mytilidae; genus Mytilus; species Mytilus edulis. The sequence goes on from CM034354.1 coordinate 28,969,167, forward strand.
AGTCACATAACTACAACTGCATGAAGGCTTATACTAATTTAATCTTTAATAACCTAAACTGTTCAACTTTTGATATTTTTTTGATGACTGTCAGATTTTTGGTATTGATATGCTAGTATGATAAAGTGTTCATTTGATATCCTCATAGTTCTGTTCATATGGGAAATACTAATTTTTATGCTTGGCTTGATTTTGACAAGAATTATTTGACAATTCAAGATACGTTTATAGCATTTGTTTATGATACTCGTTTCTTTAGGTGACATGTTTATGGCCTAATTAGCACATTTGATGGTCCTTAATCTGTTGATAACTTTATCTTGGGTTAATTAGTGTTGCCACTACGATTTACACGGGTCAATGTTTACTTTGCAATTTTCTTCAATCCAGACTATTTGTATCCTTCGTTTCTTTAATATAGAAAATAAACTATAACGTGTAAAGGCCACAAATGATTTCCTGTATATCATTTTTCTTTTTCTTTAACTATTAATAATAGATATGCAATTCTCGTGGTTATCTCTCTCTCTCTCTCTCTCTCTCTCTCTTTGTAATGATTCCAAAATATAAATGCATCCTATTAAATGATATTTCTTTACACAAGCTGGCTTTACTTTCTAAACTTCGTTCTCCTTCAGTTCTCTCCAGCTTATGTTCTCGTCATATACATAATGTATAATGGAAGACAATACATATTTTATTAGAGTCCATGGACAGTTTGCTAAATTATATTGAGTGTTTACCGAAAAGTTTCCAATATGTATAATATTAAATATTGTAAGTTTTAGAATCCCTCTAAACGAACTTTGACCACTTTTTTGGAAATGTGGACCACTCTAGAACTCTACGACCATGATAGCAATATCCTTAGAATTATGCTTAGGTTAGCCGTGAAGTATTACATATTATTAATCTGTTTGATTTACTCTGCTTGGCATCGTTCTGACAGAAGTATAGATACATTTCGACATTTAATTGTTTAAAGATATCAAATTGTACACAATTGTCATCATTCTAATTTTCTATAGTCTATTGGTCAACAGTTAGATATAAAAATATACCATAATATATCAGTTCGTAATAGCAAACAAATGACAATTTTTAAAGCGCATATCGTGTTTGAGGAACTATTTACCCATCATTGTGACTGTCCCCTATTTAAACAAAGTAATATTTAAATGCATACAAACTTTACAGATCGGAGTGGATAACCATATCTAGTGTCAGGAATATGACAGTTGTTGTCCATTTGTTTTATGTGTTTAATCATTTGGTTTTGCCATTAGATAAAGGACTTTCCGTTCTGAATTTTTCTCGGCGTTCAGTATTTTGGTGATTTTACTTATGAAAGACCGATCGTACTATCTATTTTATATGAATTTAAGGCGTAATGACTACATAAGTAAGCCGCGTAACAAAACCAATAGCAAAAAGAGCTCTGTCTTCATAATTGTGAGAGTTTCAAATTAAATAATTAGTTTTTTTTTCTAATGAATGTAAGTTTTACAGATCCAAGATGATAAACATATTCGGTTTCAAAAATATTTTGTTTAAATAGATCTTTTTCAAGTGCAATAATACAACAAACACTTGTTTACGACTCGTATGATGCGGACGTATTAGTAACTTATTTCTGTTTAAAAAAACAACTTGTTATAACTGTTCTGCTAAATAATTTTACGGAAAAAATTGTGAATAGTGTTATGATAATAATAATTACACAGAAAATATTAATACGAGACAACACACTGTTTTCCACAAATAAATAAATGAAATCATTCGTGAAGAGTTATTCATTTCAATGAGGAATTCATCAACATGTTCATTGTGCTTTTATCAAGAACTCAAATTATATCAACTTTTAGAATGCGTAATGTTTTACCTCTGTATTCGCCTTATTTGCTTGATTAAACAAATGGTGAATTTGAAATCACCACTTCGTAAATTTTACGGACGCCATCACGAGTTGGTTGACCATTTTTGAACAATTGTTTCACAAATGATATCATATATGTTCCTTTCGTCGTAACTACAATCCCCTTCCCTTTCATGAATGTGACATACCGAATTAGACTTTTCACCGGAGTTGTTATAACATAAGCAACACGACGGAGGCCACATTTGAAGCAGGATCTGCTTATCCTTCCGGAGTACCTGATATCACCCCCTAGTTTTTGGTGGGGTTCGTGTTGCTTATTCTATTTTTCTATGTTGTGTCATGTGTTTTATTGCTTGTCTGTTTGTCTTTTTCGTTTTTAGCAAGGCGTTGTCAGTTTATTTTCGATTTATGAGTTTGACTGCCCTCTGGTATCTTTCGTCCCTTTTTCAAAACGTACTGAATACAACATTGTCCAGTACTAGATTATATTTCGTGACATATCACTGAAAAATATTTAAACTATGTCTGTATTGTAAACTCGTTGAAAAGCAAATATGGTTTCGAAACACTTAGTACCCATTTTCTAGTCTGTCATCTTTGTTAGCAAGTAATGTTTGAAAGGAACCATTACAATTACGTTGAACCGGAAGCCTTTGGAATGGGAACAATAAACAAAATTCATCATGTGCGTGTAATGACGGGGAAGTATTTATGAAAACTCCCTGTTAAAAAATGACTGTAAATAAGAAGATGATGAGTAGTATTATATGCGGGATAATGTAACAACACTTGTATTTTTAAGTTTTAAATTGGTGCTGTTTCATTTCGAATTGCTTCAAACATGAACATAGGCTTTCAAATAAATGCACACTCGTATCAGTAAAACACAAACTGCAATAAATCTTGTGGAAACATAACACTAATTTTACCAAAGACATAAGACAATACCCAGCTTTTTAAGTGTAAAATGCATAATTTTGTTGAAACCAAATAACACAGCACGTAGTAATTTCCTTATGTTCAATCATTGAGTATGCCATAACATGTGAATATCGTGCTTTAAAAAAAAAATTGAAATACACCGAATTGAGTATGTACGTTCAAATGAAATAATATTCATATGTATGGATTTGAGATATAAAATAACTTAGTTTGACGTAAATTAAAGATGTTTAAAAATCGTTTATTTCCCTCAGTCCTAAACAGATAGGAAGAGTATGTTAGTCTTCATAAGTTTGTTTTATCTCTCAAAGAAGAAAATAACGGTATCTCCTTTAAAAGACCAAATAAAATCACTTAATATGTAAAAAAATATGTTTCATTTATAAATTAACTTATCCTACACCATTAAAACACAACCAGTTAACTTCAATGATAATTGAGACAACAGACGAAATTGAATAGTATCTAGATATTTAGTTGTCCACATTTTTCTTATTTCAAGATTTTATAGATCTTGGGTCAAAAGTAATGATACATATATTAACTTTATTAGAAATATGTTTTTACATACAATTAAAATTCTCGTTTAAAGGTCCATGTATACATTGTTGCGAAAATTCCGTATACAAAAGTATTTGTTTCAGCTAATACTTAAAAAGATTAAATGGATAAACATATTTGGCATCATTGAACTATGTTTGAAAGCATGCCTTTTGAAGAGGAACAATTGAACACCGACTTGTTTGTGACTTCGATGACGCGGACGTATTACTTAGTTAATTATGTTAAAAAATAAACATGAAAGACATTTGTTTACTTTAATTTTGAAAACGCATCGGTCATTAATGATTTAAACAAGACTAATTTTAACAATTTTAAATTAATCGCGTCATGTTTTAGAATAGTATCTGGCAACTGAATCAATTGATATAAATTAATCTGCACGTTCGGGTTGATCTTTGTACCGAAACACACACGTTTTTCAGGTCAAGTAGGGTCACCCTAGTCGCTTATTTTAAATGACACATTCGAGTTACTTGTTGAATAACTTTAAGCTTATACCGAATTTGGAAGCTTAAAGGATTCAATCTTCTTTATTTCTAATAGTGTAATGCAGTTCAACAAGTTCTCTCTCTCTTTATCTCTCTCTCTTTATCCTCTCTCTCTCTCTCTCTCTCTCTCTCTCTCTCTCTCTCTCTCTCTCTCTCTCTCGCATGATGTTTGAATGTTTCATGTATCTTTTTACAGACAAAATTAATTTAGTGTTATTGAAGAGTTCAATTTAATTTGCAAAAAATCAAACTATCATTTAGAAAGCTTTTATTTTAAATATTGAATCGGGTGACATTTTCTAAGAATGCCAGGTTTTTCATATCCTATCAGAATCCGACTTTTACATGTTTTATCAATTTTACCGGTGTGTCAATGCTGTATTGAACTTGGCATCATGTATTCGGGTTTAGTTTTCTGTAATAAGTTAATACTTCAGTTTCATTATGAATATATCTTTCACATTCATTTGTTAAAATTTACTGTTTGCAATATCATGAATCGTTCTATATAATAGTGTTCTTATCCCGGGCATAAAAACAATGCCGTATTTGGGAAAACCTTTTCAACTTTTGATCTTCAGTGCTATACAACTTTGTACTTTTTTCACTTTCGATCTTTTATATCTGGGCGTTATGTATTCGGGTTTAGTTTTTTGTAATTAGTTAATACTTCAGTTTCATTATGTATATCTCTTTCATATTCATTTGATAAAATTTACTGTTTGCAATAGCATGAATTGTTCTATATAATAAGAATGTTCTTACCCCGGGCATACAAACAAAGCCGTATTTGGCAAAACCTTTTCAACTTTTGATCTTCAGTGCTGTACAACTTTGTACTTTTTTCACTTTCGATCTTTATATCTGGGCGTCACTAGTGAGTCTTGTGTGGACAAGACGCGTTTTTAGCGTATTGAATTTTAAACCTGATGCTTTTTGTTATCTATTAATCAGGCTTTTCTTTGTCTAATATGTTCTCCTTTTTATTTGTATTGTAGTCCTGGAATATTATGTTGTCATTTCAATGTTAAATTTAACTTTGCCATTAAAGTGCGAGGTTTGGCATGCCATAAAACCAGGTTCAACCCACCACTTTTATTCCCCTTTAAAAGTGTCCTGTACCAAGTCAGGAAGATGACCATTGTTATAATATTGTTCGTTTCTGTGTGTGTTGCATTTTAATGATGAGTCGTTTGTGTTTTCTCTTATTTTTGAGATATTGAGATAAGACGTGGCACGGTACTTGTCTATCCCAAATTCATGTATTTGGTTTTGATGTTATATTTGTTATTTTCGTGGTGTTTTGTCTATTGCTTGGTCCGTTTCTGTGTGTGTTGCGTTTCGGTGTTGTGTCGTTGTTCTCCTCTCATATTTAATGCGTTTCCATCGGTTTTAGTTTGTTACCCCGATTTTATTTTCCATGGATTTATGAGTTTTGAACAGCAGTATACTACTGTTGCCTTTATTTATCTATAATATGATATATCTTCTGGTTTTACTTTCCTAAATTCATTTTCCTTCGTTTCCCTCAAGATAATGTTATCGATTTATGTATAATGTATAATGAAAGACAATAAACATTTTGATTCCAAGGACAGTTTGCTTAGTTATAAGAATTTTCACTGAGAGAATTAAATATTGTAATTTTTAGATTTGCCCCCAACGATCTTTGACCACACCTTTAGAAATGTGCATCCCTTTAGCCCTCTATAACCGGCCTCGATCAAAGATCTTTATATTACTATCTTTAACATTATGCTACAGTTAGCTGCGAGGTATTTCTGACTATTAATTTACATAATTTACACTACTTGTCCACGTAATGATAGTATTAGAGACAAAATTAGATTGCATCAGGATATCAAATCGTTCACAATTTTCCACATTTTCTATAGTCTCTGGGTTAAAAGTTAGATACAAAAAATATACCTGATAAATCAGTTTTGAATAGCATACAAATGATTTTTTTCTACATATCGTGTTTAATGAAGTTGTTTACCCATCATTGTGACTGTCTCCAATTTAAACAAAGTAATATTTAGATGGATACAAACTTTACAGATCGGAGTTGATAAATATATAAAGTATTCCTACAATTACAATTCCGAGGATGCCTTTAGAAAATGAACAATGGAATACAAACTCGTTTTGCCTTTAAAGACGCGGACGTATTAGTTAGTGTATCCTTTTGAACAGCAAATCTTAAAAATTCGTATATTCACTATCAAGCAATGCTCTTCAACTTCGTACTTTTTTTTGTCTTTTTTTTCGAGTGTCACTAATCAATGTGTGTAGACAAAACGCACGGCTGGTGCCACTTGTGGAATACAAAATTTGGATCCTGGCATTTATGATGATTTTATTTAAAACAAACAATAACGTTAAACTATGCCTTTTGAAGGGGCATCGGAAAAATACCTGGTTTGCATGTTTTATCTTGCATAAGTATTAGTTTATTCTACCTGTTTGAACAGTTAAGATATATCTTCAGAAAAATAACTTAATGAAACCTATGTTTGTATGAAATACACGTGAAATTAACAAAATAGATATCACGTTTGTATAACTCTATATGGATCATAGTGACAGTCCCTATGACATAAATAAAATTTAGTTCGTCGTACGTTTATGAATATTCATGACATGTGACCATTTGTGCGCACTTAAAACCCGTGTGGTCATCTTTCTGACCAACGACTCTCGCTATAGCCTAAAGAAGACACATGTATTCACGGATGATTTAATGTAAATTTGTAATTTGAATTATGCTATTATTGTTATTATGTTTGTATTTGATACATACAGGGGTGTATTATATAGAATTAAAAAGGTTTTAGCGTGAGTAGCACACCTACAGTATGTCGTTTGTTCTTTGTTAAGTCCATATAATATAATTACTTAATATTCGGACGAACGTAGTAAGGGAGAATATAATGAGTTATTTCAAACTAATGCAAATTTTACAGATTTAAGTTGATAAGCATATTCGGTTTCTCAAATATTTTGTTTTAAAATAGTTCCCTTTAAAGTGCGACCATACAAATAAAATTGTTTACGCCTCATACATGCGGACATATTAGAAAGTACTTTCTATTTAAAAAATCCGTATTTTTACTGTTCAGCTAAAAAATTCACGGGAGAATTTGTATATTGAATTTATGAAGGATAGTGTTATGGATATGATGAATACACCAATAGTATTCGTACGAGACATTACACTGTTTTCCGTCAATATATGAATACAATCATTCGTGTTTTTAATTTAAAATATGAATTCATCAGCACATAATACTTTTATCAAGATCTCAAATTATATCAAAATATTAGAATGCACGATTTTTAACCTCAGTTTTTTTTCAATATCAGCTAGATTACAACGTACTTAATACAAAACATTCCTGTACTAGATTATATTTCGTGACATACCACTTTCAAAACATTTAAACTATTTCTGTACTGGTTAATCGTTGTAAAGCAAATGTTTTTTTTTTAAATGTAACCATTATCTACACTGTCATCTTTTTGAGCGATTGATGTTGAATGAAACCAAATGTCAAAGCTCAAAATTGATACGCATATTCGATGGCATTGCAAATACGTTGAACGGGAAATTTTTTGAATGGGAACAATACTATAAATTCCTCATGTGCGTGTAACGACGGGGAAGTATTTCTTAATACTCCCTGTTAAACAAAACGACTTTAAAGCTCTAAATAAATAAGAAGATGATGAATAGTATGATTTGTTTAGCTGTATAATTGATAACAATCATAGATATGAAGGATAATGTAAAAAAAACTTGTGTTTCTAAGTTTTAAATTAGTGCTGTTTCATTTCGAATTGCTTCAAACAAGAAACTAGGCTTGTAAAAAAAAAATGCACACCCGTATCGGTGAAACACATACTGCAATAAATATTGTTAAAACACAATACTAAGTCTACCAAAGATATGAGTCAATACCAAGCTTTTTGAGTGTAAAATGCATAATATTGTTGAAACCAAATAACACAACACGTAGTAATTGTCTTATTTTCAATCATTTAGAATGCCATAATTTGTGAATATCGTGCTTTAAAAAAAGATCTTGGGAATCACATGACGTTGTTTATCATTTCTTGTAAATTGCGAAACTTAAAGTAAGGACATATTCTTTATTCATTCGTTGAAAATGACTGTTTAAAAGAAAAACCGAAAACTGTCAAGGGGAGGCTTTACACTAAATTTTCTTCGTAATTGAAAGATAAACGGTAGTAACCAAACATTTTTCCAAATAACGTATGCACAAACAAAACATTAATTCATCCGTGTCTGAGGTCAAATTTATCCAAACTTCCCGAAGAAAAAAAGACCGTAATTGTGTTATTCCATATTCCGATATAGTTTGAGAAAAATGTATGTAATGACAACCATTTACCAAAACCAATTGTACATTACACAATTTTAAACATAATTATACACGTAAAAGCACGCGATTTTTGCGCAGTGAACATACTTTTTCCGCAGTTGAATATGCTTATAATTCAGATCCCGTTTAAATAGAAAACAAGTACTAAAGTTATGTCAATATGCCAATAATGCTATATATTTATTTGAAAGATATATTAAATATTAATAGCTGTGTACAGAGGCAGACGTAAAGCCGAGCGTAGATAACATCTTTGTAAAAGCAAAATATTAAACCAGTGTTTCAGAATCAAACAAGATAAACGAAGTACTGGCATGAAAATACGGATTTTTTGTGTTATTGAAATTTGCTATTACAAAATATTAGAAATTATTATAAATTAAGGAATGTATCTCCCTCATGCAAAGCTCTGATTCCTTTCAGGAATTTGGTTATACTTTTTGGACCTTTTGGATTATAGCTCTTCATCTTTTATATATGCTTTGGATTTCAAATATTTTGGCCACGATCATCACTGAAGAGACATGTATTGTCGAAATGCGCATCTGGTGCAATAAAATTGGTACCGTTGATTTTATTTTATTACTTTTTCCAAAAAAGTCATTTTTTTATAAAATATTAAATAATTGAAATCTGATTAATAAATGTGTTTTCAATGTAATTTATTCAAATTTTTTTTTTCAATCTTGATTCTTTCTAATTGATTGTATTAGAGTTGAATATAATGGAGTAATTATTTAAATATGTGCCCCCCCCCCCCCTAAAAAAAAAGAGTTAAAGATCAAACAGATTCCGGATAGATGCGATAACTATTACAGTTGAACAAAAGTGAAAGAAGCCGAAAAGTAAAAGATTGAGAGGTAAACAGCTTGCACAATAAATAACATATCTCTTCGATTAATTTTTCTCTTAAAGATTCGGTAGGGAAAAAAAAGATCAAATCTGGCAACAGGTACGTAAACAAAACAAAATATCCATGAATATTATATGTATCCTAAAAAAGAAGCACGATTTGTAAAACAGCTGCATTTACAAAGTGCAACGCACACAATCCTTGATTAAACAAAAACCGATTCGTCCTTTTTTTGCACACACTAATTTAAATAAATGGTTCTTATCATTATAACCCACTACAAACTGCTCAGAGTCTGAATTGACCAGTGTATGTGCTTGACCAGTAAAATCGAGCACACATTTTACTCGACTAGTCTCGACATTGTCTTGACTGTACATAACTGTACTTAAGTGTACTCGACTAGGTCTCGACTTTACTAACTTACTGAATCCCAGGTCATTTTGTTTTTTGTTGTATTGCTGTCAAATTTAAAAATTAAAGTAATCTTGGTAAAAAAAAGCCAGGATTTGCAATTCGGACAAAATAGAGATATTTTTTATATCATTTTCAAATAAACTTGGATTCAGAAAGCTTAATATATATCTAAGATGCTGCATAGTTTGATGAAAATCCAAGTTGATTTGAAAAAGTTATGAAAAAAAATTAAAGATGCCAATTTGAATTTATATAATAATTTTTATTTTTACCTGAAATTAAATTCTTTCATTTCACAGCAATAAATCAAACTACCAAATAAGCTTGAATTTTTTAAGATCAATGTTTAATTTAGTTAGATGGGCTGATTTACACCAGTCAAAACAAAATTCGAAGGTCAAGACTAGTCGAGACAGGTGAAGACTAGTCGAGACAGGTCAAGACTAGTCGAGACAGGTCAAGAGTGTCAAGGGAGGTCGAAACAGGTCGAGCCTTGGTCAAGACCATTTCAGACTACACAAACATCATCAAGTACTGAATCAGACTTATTAAGTAAAGTCGAGACCTAGTCGAGTACACTTATTTACAGTTAAGTACAGTCAAGACAATGTTTAGAGTAAAATATGTGCTCGATTTTACTGGTCGAGCACAACAACTGGTCAATTCATCAGTTTGTAGTGACCTGTATCAGTAAGTTTGTATTAACAGTTTAAACATATGCATGATGTAATGAATTTAACAAACTTGGTCTTGTACGACTATATTGGACTTCACCTAGAGCACTTCAATCCAAACTAATTTTTGTCTTTTATAAGAGAAATAATAAATAGTGCTTTGCATTTATTTTGATAAGACCACGGTTGTTCTAATTAGATGATAGTTTACCTCTCTCTATCACTGGTGATACGCTATTGATAAAGGGGTGATACCGATTTTATTATATTTAAAATATAAAGCCTAGTAAATCATTTCTTTAGTATACAAAAAAAATGTTAATACTTTGTACAATAAGACAGTTTGTCAGTATCAGTAATGGCAGCACATACTTCATATCTTACTAATCACGGAAAAACAAATATAATATATATTATAGTAATATGGTTAAACATTTACTGTACAATACTCCATGATTAAAAAGATAGTCATACTATTATAGCAGGTTTAACTAGCTTTAAAACCGGGTTTAATCAACAATTCTACATACGAAAATGTCGTACCAAGTAAGGAATATGATAGTTGTTATACATTCGTATGATGTGTTTGAGCTTTTGATTTTGCCATTGATAAGGGACTCTCCATTTTGAATTTACCTAGGGGTTCGTTTTCTTTTGTTATTTCACCTGATTAATAAGTTTTTATTTTATGTAAAATGCTGAAAGAAGTTAAACGTTATATAACTAGCATTTGATTAAAAAAAAAATATGATTCAAAGGAAGAAATTGTTTGTTTTATGGAAAGGTCAGTATCAAAGACAATTTCGATTTTTTTAACAGTATCGTTAACATGGGCGGAAGAAAAGTCGTTGTGTATTTGTTAAATTTTTAGCTTATATCAAATCTTTAAAAGTTTTAAAGAGCATGTGTCGCCCATCTGTGTCTATGTGCATCTTTATTCACGAAGAGTCTTTATTAGTGCAAACAAGAATATCATGTATGACTAAAATTTGATTGTTTGTTTGTTGAACCTGTATTGTTGATAATTTCATTGACCTCATCTTCTTTATTCAAAACAGAATTCAGTCTTCAATTAGGGTCAACAACTTCTATAAGACGAGAACTGACAATTTCACCTACAAATTAGCGGATCCTTTTGCAATATGTTATTGCTCCTATTTTTGTCCTATTTTAAGTTAAAATATATTAAATTAAATATCACCATTTAAAGGTGATGACTCCAATGAGAAGCCAACTTATGATTTCAGCATTCTGATATATTTTTAGATCTTGAATAATCATTTTCAACTTTTAAGAACAAATTGAAAATTAAAATGGGGAATGTGTCACAGAGACAACCCGACCAAGGAGCAGAAAACAGATGTAGGCCACTGATCTTCAACATAGCGAGAAAATCCCTACCCTGAGGTGGGCTTTAGCTGGCAACAAAGTAAAAACGTGTGCTAGTCTACTAAAAATGGACACTGTACTAAACTCCAAACCATATAAATGAACTAAGATTAGGATTCATATTTGACTAATAAAGCACAGAGGTTCCTGGCTTAGGGAAGGTGCAAACATGCGAAAATAGGTAACAAAACCAACTTAGCAAAATGTCAACGATACATATATTAAAGAACTACTAGCAGTTACTGACATTCCAACTCCAGACATGGGATAAACTGTGAGGGATTAAGTATTATACCATCAGAAAATATATGAGTAGAACATATCAATCATGCCAACAACTGGTTTTAGAATGAATGTGTTTATTTACGGTGCATGAATTCTATGAGTGTATTGATATTAATATCAAATTGTACCATCATTAATGAGCTGACACCAGTGTAGTACCTATACAATTTTTGTATATCTTCTTAATCGGTCTGGTTTGGGAAGATTTTGATTTGAATGTCGACATTTTTGTGCTTTGTAAAGGATCTTACTATAATAAAGTGGATGCAAAGTACCAGAACGTATAAGATGTATGCATGTAGATTGATATAAACGTATGATGCCCTTCTACCAAAATTAAGTAATTGTTTTGACTAGTTTGCATTAAAATACATTAAACAAATTAAAATTAAAAAAGGTTGAAATTAGTAGTTTTAGAGCAATTACTCCTATAGGACTGACGGTTTTCATGTTAATACACAGACGGTAGATTTAATCATAAGGATAACGGACATAGATATTTTGACACTTTAGAACGCTGTACTAAAACAAATTAAAAAATGTAGGTATAATTACCAATGAAACAACATTTCATCATAAACCATATAACAGAGAAAGTTACCAACCAAAGGAAACCGTACGTTCTTCAACAATGAGAAAAAGCCATACCCAATAGGCAGCTTTAACAGGCCCTGACATTACAAATGGTAACAAATTTAATAAAAAAAACAAACAAAAAACAATGACCTGATTAACACCAAAAACATAAGAACGAAAAACAAACTATCATAAACAGCAACACACGATACCTACTAAATTACAGACTTCCGATGACTTGTACAAGGTACAAATGTATATATAACAATTATCCAGACGGTCACCCATTCGACAAACTTAATTTTCAATTAAATAAAATAAAACACTTAGGTTTTATCAACATATTCGGTTCTATAAGATATGCATATGTTAAGGTGATAAGTGTGAACAATTCGTATGTGTCTTTCTACGTGCAGTTACAGTAATATTTGTATTGTGTGTGGATAAACATTTCTAAAGTTTATATCTTGATTAAATAGTGAGATTTAATTCACATTCTAAATGAACCTTATAGCGTATTAAAATCTGAACACATATAAAAAGAATATCCCTATTTGAACGGTTAAATAGGATTATAATTCTGCAAATATTCGTGGAAAAAACATCGTTAACTCGTTAACGGTGTATGAAAAAGACAAGTCAATTTGTAAGTAATTTGTTTTATTATTTTTTAATATTATTTTACAAATGAACTTTTCAGGATTATTTATTTTGAAGGGTAATACATCTTTTTCAAACAGAGAGTTATGTTATTATGTTACCCTCCCCGCCATACATATACACGTAACACGAAAACAACTTTCCATTCATGTAGTTTAAAGTATCATTTCATATTCAGTGTGGATCAATAAGATTTTCAACGTCCTACACACAAATGTGTTAAAACTGGCTTGTTCTAAAAGTGTGACGTTAAGTTTCACATTTATTTTCGTCTGACATTCATGATAATGTTCCTTTATTGTAGCGATCAATTACCTAAACTTCAACAATGTTTTTCAAAAGTTTAAATGAGCTTCAAGGACATCAATGCCGTTTGTTGTATTTCAGTCTTATACACGGAGGAACGGATGATTTTTGCCTTAAATCTATCAATATGGATCTTCAACAAATAAATTCACCGATTGGCAATGACAAAATAGCAAACGAATTACATGTTGAAGTAAATTTAATATGGTTTGCAGTTTTATCAAGGATAATGATTCTTGTAATTTGTTAATGCTTTAGAGTATTTCACTGAAACATGGTATTGTCCGAATTGATTCTTAAAAAGAATCGCTTGTCGTTCTAAAAGAAAAACAAACTCCATAAATGTATATAACATACGCTGAAAAGATGCTATTTGAAGTGGATTATGGAACAAAAACTTGCTTGTGTATTTCTGATGCAGAAGTTTTTGTTAATTTGTCTTGTTAAAAAAGTTATAATAAATGTACATAAAAAAACATTAAGCATGTTCTTATAAAACTAACATACACATGAAATTTCACTTAATTGATATCACGTTGAATAGCTTTATCTTCATCATTGTAACAGTTCCAAATACATGAAATAAAATTTTAAAAAATTGAAAAACTAAGGCTTTTTTACCTCAGGATAATAGATTACCAAAGATGTATTTGGCAAAAATTTTAGGAATTGTTGGTCCTCAATGCTCTTCAACTTTGAACTCTATTTGGCCTTTTAAACATTTTTTTGATTCGAGCGTCACTGATGAGTCTTTTTCAGAGGAAACGCGCGTCTGGCGTAAATATAAAGTTTTGATGCTGGTATCTATGGTGAGTGTATTTCCAACAATGGCAAATTTTACAGATTTAAGTTTAAAATCATATTCTGATTCAAAATATTTTGTTTAAAATAGTTCTATTTCAAGTGCGACAGTACAACAAAAAAATGATAACGCCTCGTATGATTTGGACAGACTTATTTTTACTGTTCAGCTTAATAATTTGACGGAGAAAGTACATACTAATATTGTGTTTACGAATGATAGTGTTATGAATATGATAAATACACAGAAAATATTTAAACGAGTTATTACACTGTTTTCCGAGAATAAATAAATGAAATCAGTCGTGTAGAGGTATTCATTGTTATGATGAATTCATCAACACGTTCACCAGAGCTCATTATGATTTTTTCAAGAACTAAAATTATATTAAATATTAGAATGCGCGATGTTTTACCTCTGTTATTGCAATATCTGCTAGTTACAAAGTACTGAATACTAAATATTCCTGTTCTAGATTATTTTTCGTGATATTTCACTGAAAAAACATTTGAACTATTTCTGTATTCTTAAATCGTTGAAAAGCAATTATTGTTTCGAAAGACTTAATACCCGTTATCTTGTCTGTCATCTGTTTTAGCAAGCAATGTTTAAAGGAAACCAAATATCAAAGCTTAACATTGATACACATATTTGATGTCATTACAAATAAGTTGAACATGATGCCTTTGGAATGGGAACAATAGAACAAATTCCTCGTGTGCGTGTAATGACGGGGAAGCATTTCTTCATTCTCTCTGACAAACAAAATGACTATAAAGCTCTATATAGATAAGATGATGATGAATAGTGTGATTTGTTTAGCTGTATAATTGATAACAATCATAGTTATAAAGGATAATGTAACCATTATCATCCACTGACCTTCGAACACAACTTGGTTGCTAAATTTAACATTTTTTATAAAACATACGAAATAGAAAAAGACTACCTATCCTTAAACTGCGATCAATATCTGATACATGTCTTTACCATTCAAATATCAAAACAGTGTTTGAGAATTAGACCAGATAAACATATTTTATTTATTTTTGCAAAAAAGTCAAAGTTTTTTAAGGAATACTTAATAATTGAAATTGACTTGATAAGTTTGTTCTCAATGGAATTCATTTAGACTTTTTTAATGTGTATTTATTAATAATGACTACTTTGTGGTCGAATTTAACGAGGTTCACATCTAAATGTTAGCCAAAACAGGAAAACAAATATATAAGTTACAAATCAACCGGAATTGGTTTTAATACGACATGTCTTTTGAGAAGTAAAAAATTGACGTCTTTTCCTTTAAGGATATTCTTTAGGTATTTGTTACAGCTGAAACAAAAATCTGAAAGGAGCTCAGAAGTTAAAAATTGAAAAGTAAAAGCTTGTACATTATACAAGATCTCTATTGAATTAGTCTTCCTCTGAGAATATTCCTAAGGGAAAGGCAAGAAAATAATCTACTAGTAAACTCAACAACCCTTTCATTTTAGATCAGTCTATAGCCGATTCAATTATTTAAGTACATCAACCATAAGCGTTCACAGGGAAATTTTCCAAAAATGTTTAAACATTGTAATTTTTAAAATCCCCTCTAATTGCCTTTGATCACATCTTTAGAATATTGTACAGCTTCAAAACTCTACGACAGATCGTTAGCAAAGGACATTATAATTATCCTCACAATTATATTAAAATTAACCGTAAGGTATTTCGAACTATAAATTTATCTTATTTATCTTACTTATCACCGTAGTGGTAGGAATAGAGACAACATACGAAATTGGACTGTATCAAGATATCAAATCGTACACAACTCTCCCTCTCATTTCTTTTAATGGTCTCTGCCTTGGGTCAAGATGTATAGATTATAACATGCCCTTTTCCATATTGGCCCTGGTATCATCCCGAGACTCCCATATCGGCCTCGAGGCTTTAGCCGAGGGCCGATATGGGTCGAGGGATGATACCAGGGCCAATATGGAAAAGACATGTTATAATCTTTTTATCACATATTTAATTTCTGCAGAAAAGAGAAACAAAGGTCAATTATAACAATTTAATGAAAGATAAAAGGTAAAATCTTAAACATTTTATCACAAACGTGTCGTTAAGGACACAGTGACGTCACGTCATTTAGAATCAGGGCACAATATCAATATGGTCTTTTTTGCCCCGGGCAATTTTGAGGTTATTGCATATGCAAAACCAGACGTATTCGTAACAAATATGTGATAAAAATACATATACATTAATAAAACTAGTTCGTAATAGAATACACATGCCACATGACATTTTAAAAAGCTGTTGTCACGTTTGATGATTTTTTCACATATCATTATGACAGTCCTCCATTTAGACAAAGTAACATTTAGATAATTAGTAACTTTACAGATTGGAGTTGATAAACATATCCATTATCTTTACAATTACTATTAGGATGGTGTTATTTGAATGTAACAATGGAACAAAGACTATTTTTGCCTTTAAAGACGCGGACGTATTAGACAAATATTTTTTTAATTGTTACAGAAACAAGATGAAAAAAAGGTTTTCAAACAAAATATGCAATACCGTATCAAAAGAAAAACAAAACTGAATTTGTGCAAAAAATGATACGTATTTATACAAGACAATACACGATATACAATTAATCGATCAATACTGTCCTGTTTATTCATTTTAAATGATAGATGCACAAACATCTAAATAAGCAGGATCACTATAACACAGTATGCTAGTTTGAAATGTATGTGATGATGTTACAAAACAAACGGCTGTGTATTTAGTTATACATATCATGAAAAAATTAAACAAGCGACAAAATATAGCATATGCATACACAATATGTAAAGTTTGAAATATGCATGTTACGAGTGCAGGCAGATGCCAATTTGCTTATCGATATATTTAACCTTCAACATTCACCATATTGCTAGCAATTGGTTCGATATGCAGATTTTCTAACTAAACACAATATAAATTCGATTATTGATTACCATGAAAAAAGTGTTTCTATTAAAAATTATAGTACAAATGGGAAAATACATGAATTATCCATGAGATATTTCGGACTCTCTCTTCCTCTCCCCTCTTTTTTTAATTGTTTGACATTATCTAAGAATGCCATTATTTTTATATATTTTTAGGATGCGACCTTTATAAATGTTTACCTATTAAATTGTCTTTTTTTTTTTAAATGTTTCACCAAAATATATTTTTAATTTCGAAAACTTGTTCTCCTTCATTCCCCTTAAAGGGGCACTAGCTGTCAGATCGATGGTCGACGATTTTCCTCACATTCTCATATTTTATTTATAACAATATAAAACATTTATCCAAACTATCAAAAGTCTAAAGTAAATAATTTACAGAACATATGGTCGATTATATGTAGCCTCGCGTCGTCTGTATTTTAGACCAGACGCCATCTCAGTAACTATCGAGCTGAACTCAGATGAACATATAAGCAATGTAAACATAAATATAGATATAAATAGATTAAACCAACTCGTGCAATTGAATTGTTATACATGTAGGTATGTTTAATTTTTTTTCATAGATTAAAAATATATGTTTCTCATCGTATTTACTTGTATAACATGTATAAGAAAGGTGTTTTATGGATTGAATCAGTCTTCTTATGATTAATCTTTGTTTCACTTTCAATTTTGACATCTTTTTCATTTAAATAACCAGTTCACATACAATGCAAGCGTTGTCCATCTCAAGCTAAGGGTTTAAATTGAAGCTCACGTGAATACGGATTTAATGAGGTCGAATTATGCACTTTATTATCAATGTTATTTAAGCTAATTTGACAAAATTTAACCAATTTGGCTGCTAAAAGCGAATTATTATTTCACTATTTCACTCTAATTATTAATTGAACAAAACAAATCATCATACTTTAGATTTTTTTATATATTTCGTAGCTAGTGCCCCTTTAAGCATATGTTATCGAACTATGTATCTTGTTTAACGAATAACAATTAGCCATTTTCGTAGACAATTTGCTCAGTTATAATGAGTGTTAATCGATAATTTTCCAAAATGATGAAAACAAATATTTTAATTTTCAAATTCCCCCTAATTACCGTTCACCATCATTTTAGAACTCTGCAATACTTTTAAGAACACAACGACAGGCCGTTATCAAGGCATTTTTTTTAACTATCTTTAAGATTGTGCTAAAATTAGTTTAACCATGTTCATTTTAACTATTCATTTATTAAATTTACCGTAATTGGCAGCATACTAATAGTAAAAGAGACAACAGTCGACATTGGATTGATCAAGCTATCAAATCGTGCACAATTTTTCTTATTTTATTTTTCAATAGTCCCTTGGTCAAAATGTAGGCCCATATATACCTAAATAAAGCAAGTGCATAATAGCATACAAATGCAAATTTCAAAAAGTACATATCACGTATGAGGAAATATTTACCTATCATTGTGACCGTCCCACATTTAAACAAAGTAATATTTAGATGAATACAAACTTTTTAGATCGGTGTTGATAAACATATCAAGTGTTCTTACATTTACAATTCAGAGGATGTCTTTTGAAAATGAACAATGGAACAAAGACTTGTTGTGCCTTGAAAGACGCGGACGTATTGGTTAGTGTATCCTGTTAAACAGCCAATCTTAAAACCTCTTATATTCATTGTCAAGCCAGATAATTAAAAAAAAACATCCCATATTTTATTTACGACCGACCGTTATCAAAGGACATTATAATTATCCTCAAAATTATATTAAATTAACCGTAAAGTATTTCGGACTATACATTTATCTTTTTTATCCTACTTGTAATCGTAGTGGTAGGACTGAATTCGGTGTAAAAATAATACGTACATGTATCTACACAAGACAATACATGGTTTTCAACGTACATAATGTATGGAATCAATCATGTCCTGGTTATTCGTTCTAATGATGAAAGCACAAAATAAACACGAACACAATAGCATAGTACGCTGTTTGAAATAAGTGAAATGATCTATAGTCATAAACTGTTGTGTATTAGATTGTAAATGTTTAGCTGTTCTCTAACCAGAGAAATCAAGATTTTACAAAATTTCCTTCATATTATTTTGTCTCTCTTTTCATAGAACGAAATAATTTTAACATTATTCCTGTACTTTAAAGTACTGCTAACGTCTTTATTTTAAAGGACAGAAGAAGTCTGTGAGTCCACAAGGAATTTCTAAATAAACACCAGGATCCCTAATTCTAAAAAGGGACGAACGATATCATAGGGAAATTCAAACAAACTCATAGATCGAAAAGAACTGACAACACCTTGGCCAAAAATAGAAAAAGAAAAACAGACCCTGCTCCACATGCGGCACCCGTCGTGTTGCCAATATTATTACATACCCGTCAACTAGTTTAATTCGGTATGTCACATTTGTTAAAAGGGAATATGATTGTAGTTATAGGGGAAATATTAGATATCAGCTAGCATCCATACTGATTGTCAACTAACTCAAAGTTCACGATGTATACATATTTACATACTGGAAGTACAGTATGACATAAAGGGACAATTTAAAAAAGAACAATAAAAGCACTTGCAACTCTACACTTTAGTTTTTTAAACTTCCAAACTTATCCACGAAACGTTTCGATTTTAAATTTTTTGTTTGTTTTCAAAATGATTTGAATATGTATTATAAAGATAAACACATACAGTTGGGTGCAGACCAAGCATTACATAAAGTAAACGCAAGTTAACGCGGCGTGCACATATTTCGTTAGTTGACTTTAAATTTCGCGTTTACTAGTAAACGCCCGTTTACTTCATTTACGTTAACGCGGTCAAAATAGAAATTTATAATGTCTACTCGAGTAAACGCGCGTTTACTCTGTGTCCGTTTAGTCAGTAGTAAACGGCCGTTTACTTCAGATTTCACTAGTTTAATTTTACGTGCACGTAAAAGTAAACGGGCGTTTACTACAGATTTCTTAATTGTATTTTTACATGCACTTGAGAGTAAGCGCGCGTTTACTTTTCGCGTTAACTAATTGTGTATATTATAAAATAATTGTCGGATGCATTTGTACATTTATTTACGTTGTTGAAATGACTTAATATTTTACATATATGTGTTTTGAACCTTAACAATCAAAAATACTTTTTATTAGAAATATAAACATTTATTAATTGCAAAAAAAGTCAGTTCCAAAAACTTTCAACAGCGGATTTTCTATTTTTCTGTTCAAAATTTACATGTACAAATATCGACTCACAATTAAACTGGCATATTTAAAAAAAAAAATTTCAATAAATTAATTAAAGAAGTGTCATTTCATTAAATGCAATCGTCAATATGTTGATCGAAAATGGACAGATAGATATTTTGATGTACCTTATCATGTGATATATTATGTCAGTGTATCAAGGATACGAGTACAATCTACGTTAACGAGCGTTTACTACAAACAGTAAACGGGCGTTTACTTTTTTTTTACAAAAATAGAAGATACGCCTTTTTCGCGTTAACGCGACGAAACGAGAAAGTAAACGCCCGTTTACTCTTTACAAAATTAGAAGACACGCGGTTTTCGCGTTAACGCGGAGGTAAACGCGAAAGTAAACGCCCGTTTACTATTTATGTCTACTAAAATTTCGTAGTTAACGCAGAGTTAACGCGGCGTTTACATGACGTGCACGCGAGTAAACGCCGCGTCAACTTTTTAGGCCCGTTTACATGTAATGCTTGGTCTGCACCCAACTGTAAGTTATCAGATTGTGTAAAATTTAAGATCGTTGACCATGTTTAATATCTTTTAAAATTGTTTATAGGGGCTCGACTAAAAAAAGAGTGACACACGATTCTTAAAAGCTATTCTAACTCATAAGTCAAAAACAAACTGATTGTCCCATTTCAAAACAAAAACGAAAAATAATAAAACGACAAGTATCAGTAACCGAAACACTACTACTGACCGCGCAACACAAACCCTATACCAAAAAACAAGTACTATCACAAGATTCAATATTATGACATATTACTGAAAATTCTAAAATTGCATTAAAACATTGAAATAGTTTTGAATTACAATAACGTTTTAAAATACTTACTAGTCTTTCTGTTTGTCCTCCATTCAAACAAAAATGTATTTAAATGTATAGAACTATGATAGACGTTTGTTAACATATTCGGTTTGAGTTATATGGATGCATTGTGAAAATTGTCAAGCGAACAAAGAATTTAAATGCTCTATTGACCTGATTAATAAGCTAATTCTTCCTGTTAGATGTTTTTTGTTTTGTTTTTTTTCTTTATACTTATGCAAGTTAAGATTGCATATAGATGGTTATTGACTATTTGATATATTCAACCTGTAACTTCCAACATGTTGCTAGCAGTCGGTTCGATATCATATTTTCTAATAAAAAAAATCAAATACAAATTCGATATTGATATTGATTACAATGAAAATGGTATTTCTATTATAAAAAGTAAAAAAAGGAAAATGATAAACAAACAATCATTTGTGGCCCTTGCAAATGTAAATCAGTATTTGCTTTTGATAGTTTAAACTTTTTATGAATAAAACATATCGTATCTGTACTTTTAAAACTTAACAAACATATCAAAACATTATAAGTAACATTGCATTTTTGGCATGGTCCTAAACGTGTTCTACCTGTTCTAGTTTGTGACAACACTTTCCCATTGTATGGCAATATTTGGAGCTCACAGCGGGTAAATGTCTTGACAGGTTTCACCGTCATTGTAATGTCAGAAGTTGTTTTTGTCTCGCCTTGACATAGGAAGTACAGTCATTCTGCGTTGGAAGCGATGGAGATGGCGTAAAGTTTTTGTATAAAAATGCATATTTCAGATGTTGAAGTACCTGAATGCTTCATAATCTGTATGCAGATATCTTATTTCGTCTACCATGTGCCCTTTGTCATTTACCTTATTATCATGGTTCAGTGATTGCTTGATACAAAAAATTATAGTGTTTTGTTATGTAAAGTTTTCACTTGTTATAAGTAATGTGTTTTTCTCACCATGACAGCTCAAGTATTTAGTGTTGAACAAGTTTAAGTTTTTGTGGTTTTATTTATTTCTTAGGTTCTATGACCAATATGGATATTTTATCTGGTGTAAGAAATGATCTGCCTGTCACATGCCTTTGACTTTTATTACTAAGTTCTTTATTTTTCACGGTTTTGCAAGAACATCAAGTACATTAAGCAATAGGTCAACTACATGTTGTTTTACACGTTTTTAAAGCAAGAAGTATATCTGACAGGGTTCAACAGTTATTGACCTTTATCTCATCATTATTAGCAATTATAATTAAAAAATAAGATGGTGAGACATCTCAGAGGGTGTCTGCTTGTTTTCAAAATCGTTCCAATATTAAACTGGTACCTTTACCTCTTTGTACTTATTAAAGACACACATTTTAATGTATTCCCTTTGATACCATTGAAGTGTAAATGGTCTTACTCTCGGCCTCATCGAATAAACATTGACATATCATGAAGTTTGCCGACACCCTTGCTCTTTTATCCCGTGTTTAAGCCTATATTTACTAGAACAATTGAACTGTAAGCCCTCTCTATACAATGATGCATATAGAAGACAGCATGTACTGGGATTTTTTAGATTTTAATATGTGTATGTACCAAGTTCAAACCAAATTTTATTCATATTGAAGTACCAGGAAGGTAGAATAATCTTTTTTGTGGTCTTCTGTAGTTTTTACAATATGTTTCGAATATCAAGTGGACAGGTTGATGATTTCTGTACAAATGGAAAACAAAACAATCAATACAAGTCTCATGACTGATGCTTTTTTCAAGATGTTTTCTAACTGAAGGCCTAACTGAGATTTATAACATTAGAAGAAAAGAAAGTCTAGCAAACTTCCAAAACTTATTTACTGTTTATTTTTTGTTGGTTGGTAATACAAGATTGACATGTAAACTATCAATAGGAAAAATATTAACATAACTACTGTAGAGACCCTAACCTCTTTCAGTATATATGTTGTTTGTGGGACGATGTTTTTTACTACAATTTTTACAAAGGTGTAAACTACTATGACTCAATATTGTGTCAGAAAATCAAAATACTGAAGAAAATATACTTAATAGAATAAGTAGAATTGGATTTCATGTACTATTTAACCTTAGCAATTTTTTTTCATTTTATAATCATGATAATAGAAGGTTGCTATTGCAAAGGCTTTGCACAGCGGTAGTTCATATACATGATGAATGATATGTACTATCTGAAACTGTACTTTTAATAAATAATAAATCAATGAACCAAATATGACAGTATCTAAAATGGTCCATTTTGAACAAATAAAAAAAATCACCATCTATAAAAGTCCTTTTAACAAACCATTTAATCACAAAAACATGACACCATCTGAAATAGTTCTTTAACAATACATTAATCAACCAAACATGACATCATCTGTAATGGTCTTTTTTTCAAACCAATAAATTCGGCAGAACGTGACACAGTCTGAACTGGTCCTTTTAACAAAACAGTAAATCATCCAAACATGACATCTTCTGTAAATGTCTTTTTTACGACCTAATCAATCAACAAAACATAACACCATCTGAAATGGTCCCTTTAACAACTTAATAATAAACTCATCATAGATACCAGGAATAAATTTTATATATACGCCAGACGCGCGTTTCGTCTACAAAAGACTCATCAGTGACGCTCGAATCCAAAAAAGTCAAAAAGGCCAAATAAAGTGAGAAGTTGAAGAGCATTGAGGACCAAAATTCCTAAAAGTTTTGCCAAATACAGCTAAGGTAATCTATGCCTGAGGTAGAAAAGCATTTCAAAAAATTCTAATTTTTTTAAACAGTTTTAAATTTATAAATATAACAATATCAATGATAATTCATGTCAGCACAACAGTGCTGACTACTGGGCATGTGATACCCTCGGGAAATAAATCTCCACCACCAGTGGCATCGACCCAGTGGTTGTAAATAAACTCACCACAACATGCCACAATCTTTAATTGTCCCTTTACAAACAACCAAATCAACTAAATATGACACCATCTAAAATGGTCCTTTTAACAACAAAATTAATCAACTTAACATGACACCCTCTGAAATGGTAATTTCTACAAACAAAAAAATCAACCAAACATGAAATCATCTGAAATGGTCCTTTTAACAAACCATTTAATCAACCAAACATGACCTCATCTAAAATAGTCACACATCGTTTACAATGTAATGGAATTTGATGCGTCTGTCATTCAAGTGAGAGGTTTAGCTCGCTATAAAACCAGGTTCAATCCACCATTTTCTACATAAGAAAATGCCTGTACCAAGTCAGGAATATGACAGTTGTTATCCATTCGTTTGATTTGTTTGAACTATTGTTTTTGCCATTTGATTTTGGACTTTCCTTTTTGAATTTTCCTCGGAGTTCAGTGTTTTTACTTTTTTCTTTTAACACGCCATTTAATAAACCAATATGACCCCATCTGAAATAGCCCTTTAATAAACCATATAACCTGCCTAACATGACACCATCTAAAATGGTCATTTAAAAAAAAACTTTTATCAAATCATCCAAAGATGACACCATCTGAAATAGTCCTTTAACAACACATTAAATCAACCAAACTTGACACAGTCTGAGATGGTACTTTTAACAAACAACAAAATCAACCAAACATGAAACCATTTGTAATGGTCCTTTTAAAAAACCAGTATATCAACCAAACATGACGTCTTCTGAAATGGTCAATTTAACAACCTTATAAATCACCGAAATATGACATCATCTGAAATGGTTCATTTAACAAACTAATATACCACCCAAACATAACAACATTTGAAAATGGTCCTTTTAAACAAACAAATAATTCAATCAAACATGACACCATCTGAAATGGTCCTTTTAAATAACCATTTAATCAACTAAACATGACCCCATCTGAAATGGTAATTTCAATTAGTTCATCCAAATATGACACCATCATAATTTGCCCTTTTAACATACTTATAAACCACCAACAATAAAACCGTTTGAAATGGTCCATTTGACAAATTGATTTATCACCCAAACATGACACCATCTCAAATGCTCCATCTGAAAAAAACTAATAAAAAAAACAAACAGAACACCATCAGGATTGAGGAAGTTCCTTATTAAGAAACCATTAAATAATCCAAACATGACTCCATCAGAGTTTGACTTTTTAATAGACTTATACATCAACCAAACATGACACCATTTGAAATGGTCCTTTCAACAAACAAATAAATCAACCAAACATGACACCATCTGGAATGATCATTTTAACTATTAGATCAACCAAACATAAACTATCTGAAATGGCCATTTAAACCAACCATTTAATAAACAAAAACGACACAATCTGAAATTGTCCCTTATAATAGGCCATTAAATCATCACTGATAAATAAGTCAAACAAGACACCTTCTAATATGGTCATTTTAACAAACAACTAACTCAACTAAATATGCCACCATCTGAATTGGTCCTTTAAACAAACAACTTAATCAACCAAACATACCACCATCTGAAATAGCTTTTACACTAAATAATGAATCAACCAAGGCTGAAACTATCCGAAAAGATTATTAAATCCAAATATAACACTTTCTGATATATTTTTCCTACCTTTTGTCGATTTGTTATGCTGAAACATTTTTTTGAAATACTGATAGACGGTTTGCATTTTTCTAATGTTGGAGGCATCATACATGTCAAGTTGACAATATTAATCTTAACATATTTCAGATGCAAATCCAGGATTCGAGAGAAGGGAGACAAATCGAGATCACTAAGATTAGGAGAAATAGCGCTGAAGGAAAGTAGATTTTGTATATATATATTTTTGCCGCAAAATAATTCATTTTTTGGGCAAAAGTTGGTCAAAGACAACTCCAATCTGTCACTGTAATTAATAAAATAATAACTGTAATTTAATTTACATCAGATTCTTCTTTCCTAATGGACTACATCTGAGAACATATTTGTCATTAAGTATCTGGTAGTTGATTGTCTATTCATTTATTGACCTTAATTTTCGAACATCCCCTTTGGAGAAGACTCATTGTCAAACATACCCCATCTTCTCATTTTTATAACTACATTTGTTAACATCTATGCCATTTGTATCTAGGGGTGAATTGTCTCTTTAGCAATTATTCAACGTCTTCTTATTTTAATTTGACAAGGGTAAGATGTACCTTGGTGTGTACTTTCGCTCTCATTCCGGTTTCACTGCGGAGCTGACTAGCTGACACGTGGTAAAGTGGGTTTGCTACTGGTAGGTCGCTTGAGTTTAGGAATCACTTTGGTGGTTATCATTCAATATGTCACAACAAACACAAGTTACATTTTAAATGTTAATTATTTCAAAATCTAAATATATACATTTGTTCAATCAATGAAAACAATCGTAATTATTTACAATATGACCATGTTGTTAGTTTGCAATTCCTACACCTCTATCTAAATCAGCATTTTAAGATTAGCACGATTTCTTTTTTAAAGTTTTTTTTTTCTTTATTGCTTTACAGGACAATCATAAAATATATATAACTGCACAATCTAAATCATTACCATAACAATGCAGAGAAGTCTCATTGTCAATCATACCCTAACTTTTCACTTTTTATAACTACATTTGTAAACATCTATGTCATTTGTATCTGGTAGTTAATTGTCTCTTTAGCAATCATACAACGTCTTCGAATTTTGATTTGACAAGGGTGATGTGCACATTGGTATGCACTCCACTTCTCGTCACTTTGTTCGCTATGGGACTGCCTAGCTGACCCATGGTAGAGTTGATTGGCCATTAGAAGGTTGGTTTAGTTTCGGCATCACTTAAGTGGTAGTCACTCGAGTAGTTATATCACAACAAACACATGTTACATTTTAAATTTTAATTATTTCAAGATCAAAATATCTACATTTTTTTTTTAATCAATGAAAACAATCGTAGTTATTTACAATATAACCATGTTGTTAGTTTAAATTCATATACCTATATGTAAATCAGCATCTTAAGAGAGAGGGACGAAAGATACCAAAGGGACAGTCAAACTCATAAATCTAAAACAAACTGACAACGCCATGGCTAAAAATAAAAAAGACAAACAGAAAAACAATAGTACACACGACACAACATAGAAAACTAAAGAATAAACAACACGAACCAAATATTAAGATTATCATGATATTTTTTTATAAAACGTTTTTTTTTTTTCTATATTGCTTTACATGCCAATCATGAAATACATAACTGCTCAATCTAAATCATAACCATAATAATGCGTTAGCTTCAAATCTACTATTATTTTACAAACTGAACTCCCTTCACTTTTTGATAGTTATTCTTGACAATCATGAAATTGATGACTGCCCAATCGAATTTAGTCTTTCATTAAACAAGAAGACTGTTTCTTTATAATCCAAATATTTACAACAAAAAATCATGTTGATCACTAAAAGCTAATTTAAACAATTCATTACATAATACATGCATTATTCTTTAATATACACACCAAATAAAAGTTTTGAAATTAAACAAAAATCTAATTCTGACATGTTTGCAAAAAGTGTAAAAACTGTCATTAAGAATTTTACCTTTTTACGATCATTACACTATAACCTAAATAATAAAAATAATTTCTTGAACTGTTCACATAAAAATAACTATGAATGTATTTAAGCCACTAAAAGTACTCGTATGTCACTTTCCATTTGGTGATATTGAAACTGATAATAAATAAACAGAAAAAAGTTATACAAAAGTCATATAATTCTAATAAATATAAACAAACAAAATATGTTGTATAGCAATATAAACAATATATAATACATAACAATGCATGACAGTAAGACATTACCAATCAGTATACATCTTCACTGATAATTTATCTTTACAACCCATTATTTTCAATTCTGTATGTTTTTGGTAATTTTTTTCTTTTCTCTGAACTTTTATTGTTATTTATTATGCACTTTCTATCCATTATCCTCTTTTCTGTAAAACCAATCATTATCCTTACAACTGTACAAGGAATTCAGTTATAAGATCCACAGTATGAATAACTCGCATGACTCTTTAAATTGCCATTTAATGTTATTTCTCTCTTCTGAAATAGCGAATTCAGAGGAAAAATTTATCAATGAAAAACCCTTTTTTACAAATTTAGCAAACAGGTTCTTATTGAATGATTTCAGGGTATTTTCCATTGAAATGTTATTATATCACTAGGATTGGGTAAAACTTGATAGGGTATTGTAAGATTCTGAAATAAAAATAAAACCGGTCGTGTTATTTAGTAAATATATCTATTTGTAGGGTGTTAAGCTCCATTATTTATGTACTAACAATTTATAACTTATGAAAAAAGTTTGCCTTTTTAACAGAGGGGTAAAGATCCTTAATACACATGCATATTATTTTGTTATATACAAACTATATGGTGTCAGTCATTGCAAATATATACAAATAACATAAGTAATGTAGAATGTTTTAATTATCAATATAATTATTTCCTCAATTATAAAATCCAAAATCTAAAACACAAATTATATATTAAATAATATATCGAATATAATTTCTAATAATGAAACCATTACTTTTTTTATAAAAGCATAGTCTATAAACTTACTCTACATGACTATTTTGTATAAAATTTCAAGTTGGAAAATAGGGAAAAAAAACCTGACAGCAAACAAAAGTAATGATTATAAAACTACAATATGAAATAACTACTACGACACGGTCTATTTAGTAAATATTTCAACACTAGTAATTATTGCAAAATCTGTTAACTCAGTTAAGATTATCGATATGTACAAAGTAGAGTTGAAAAATATGAATAACCGTTAAAAGCAAAAAAAGGAAATGAAAATTAATCGAAAATAACAATATGACAAAAGACAATTATCCTACGCCGTAAACATTGCTATACCATACAAAAGAAGCACTGTTAAAGTTTAATTACGGCTTTATATTTTCAGTAAAATAAATGAAGTAAATCAAACACACAAGAGATGAGACAGATAACCAAGGAATATTCAAACTTATAAGTTGATAATAAACTGACATTTAAAATATTTACTTAAAGTTATATTCAATAGTTTCAACAGCTTGGGTTTTTTTTGGCAAATCAAACATATTTTTTTCTGTTCCTGGTGATACAGTCAGAAGATATTATTGTGAAGTAAAGTTATGGTACATGTGTCTAGTAACCACAGAAATATTTTAAACAAATGTAATGGGATAAAAACCAGAATATATCAAACAGAGACAGAAGTAATGTGATGGATAGCATTAGATATCAAACAGATGTTGATATCACACAGAAACAAACATAATGAGATGAAATGATATCAAACAGAGATAGAAGTAATGGTATGAATAGCATTAGATATCAAACAGATGTTGATATCACACAGAGACAGACATAATGATATGAAAAGTTATCAAACAGCGACAGAAGTAATGGTATGAATAGCAGTTTAAATGAACAAGAGACAGAAGTAATGGGATAAAGCTCAGCATGTATCAAATTGAGACAGACAATTTGGAGGATTAGCAGTATTCATCAAACAAACTCCAAAATAAGACCATAATCACAAAGATCAACATTTGGAATTCTTCTCTGACAATAACCGTATAATATCAGTATGTCCGTTCTGACTTGCTTTGTCCATTGGACTACAGCCATTGTTATCACATAGATCAATGTTAGGATTCCTCTCTAACAACAACTTTACTATTTCAGTATGTCGATTCTGACTTGACATGTACAGAGGACTACAGCCATTTTTGTTACTTAAATCAATGTTAGGATTCCTCTCTAACAACAATTTTACTATTTCAGTATGTCCGTTCTGACTTGCCATGTACAGAGGACTACATCCATCATTGTCACATAGATCAATGTTAGGATTTCTCTCTAACAACAACTTAACTATATCAGTATGTCCTTCCTGACTTGCCATGTACAGAGGACTACATCCATCATTGTCACAAAGATCAACATTATGATTTTTCTCTAACAACAACTTAACTATATCAGTATGTCCTTCCTGACTTGCCTTGTACAGAGGACTACATCCATCATTGTCACATAGATCAATGTTAGGATTTCTCTCCAACAACAACTTAACTATATCAGTATCTCCTTCCTGACTTGCCTGTCTATGTGGACTACAGCCATTTGTTGTACAAATATCAATGTTAGGATTCCTCTCTAATAACAACTTTACAATATCAGTATGCCCTTCTTGACTTGCCATGTACAGAGGACTACACCCATATATATTGTCACATAAATCAATGTTAGGATCCTTCTCCAACAACAACTTAACTATTTCAGTATGTCCTTCTTGACTTGCCTGTCTCAGTGGACTACAGCCATCTTTGTCACATAAATCAATGTTAGGATCCTTCTCCAACAACAACTTAACTATTTCAGTATGTCCTTCTTGACTTGCCTGTCTCAGTGGACTACAGCCATCTTTGTCACATAGATCAACGTTAGGATTCCTCTCTAACAACAACTTAACTATTTCAGTATGTCCGTTCTGACTTGCCATGAACAGAGGACTACATCTATCATTGTCACATAAATCAATGTTAGGATCCTTCTCCAACAACAACTTAACTATATCAGTATGTCCATTCTGACTTGCCTGTCTAAGAGGACTACAGCCATTTGTGTTACACATATCAATGTTCGGATTCCTCTCTAATAACAACTTTACTATTTCAGTATGTCCGTTCTGACTTGCCATGTACAGTCCAGTAGTCCCATCGTCTCGACATTGATTCACTAAGACTTCATGATGTAATATCCACTGTACAATATCAGTATAACCATTAAAACAAACTCTTATCAGCGGGGTATCACCTGATCCAAAGTGTTCTTTTGGTAACACTGTATCATTGGCACTGGCTAAAGTTTTTTGTTGTGATTTGTCTAGTTGTTTTAAGTGCTGTAATAGCTGTTGTCTAAATAATGGCATTTCCAAATTTGTATTTTCGAATATAACTCTCACTGTTCCTGCTGACCAGTCCTTTATAAACCTTTTTAAATATAATTCAAAATAATCATCTGGTATTTCAATAATGAAGTCTATGTTTCTGTTCTTGTCATCAGGAGGTTTCCTCCACATAAAGCGTTCATGTACTAATTCACTATCCCCATGGTCTATTAAACTTTCAATCATTTCCTGACCAAAGTAATGAGCAAGGAAGTCGAACATTTTATCATATACAGTTCTATATATACCATCCTGTTTATATACAAATGTGCCATCTAGAGTGCGAAGGGCCTCTTTAAGTTCTGACTTGGAAGTACTTCTGTTCAATCTACAAGCCTCACATGTGTCTTCTATCATACGTCGTTGTTCATCTGTTACTTTATCAATGAGCCATTTTTCTTTCAGTTGATTGTTGAAGAGAACTATTAAAGCTAGACTGCATAATTTATACTTCCCTTCATCACCACATCTACTCAAATTGTCTAGTTCATTTTGATAGACACTAAATGGATTTTTGAAAAAATCTTTAATATCTCCAAGTTTCTTCTTATGATATAAAAAGCATACAAGTGGAAAGAATTCACAATTGTGTGATAACTGATCAATATTGGCAATACTAAAAGCAATATATCTTTTTGATAAATTAGTTTTATCTATATCTGTTAGGCACAATTTATCTGACATTAAATTACATTCACATAATTTAAAAGGTTGTAATATATTGAATTTATCATCTTTATATACTTGTAACCTACAAGATACAATAATCTTACAACATTTGTCTGCATTAATTGTTTTAATCACAGGTATCAATTGTTGCCAGTTTTCAATCTGCTGTTGGTTGGCAGTAAAATTTCCACAAATATCATCTACAATGAAGACTGTTTGTTTGCCAGGTTGGTAATAATCTCTGATATCATCTGGTTTTCCCACTGGTATTATTTTGTACCCTTCCTTTTGTAAAACAAGTGCTGAGTGTCTTGCAATAAAAGATTTTCCTACACCTGATGGGCCAGTTAAAGTCAAACAACTGTTCTTCTTTAAACATTCAATTATATAGTCACTGGCTCTTGTAGTCACAAACATTTCGTCTTTTTCTTCCCAGTCTTTTATTTGTATTTTCATCTGGTCTGAAAAATATTTAATGTGTATACAGGTTGAAAAAATAATGGGGTTGCTTGCGTTTGATTGGCAACTTTCAATACTTTTGAATATTTCGAGGAAGTCCGTTTGTATTGGCATATGCAGCCGTGTTTACAGGAACCCTGGAACATTGATATATCCTGATTATGATTGGAAGCGAACACTTCAGACACGGAGGATACACAGTCCTATTTGTAGTGTTTACAAACCAGTGATACGGTAGTTGGACTATTAACAGTAAACAGCCAACAAAACCCAAAATATAATTTTGTTTTGTTAATAAATTATATATTATCTTTAAATGCAAAGATCTTGTTTTAGTCTTTTTTATACCTGTACTGCCATATGAGCTTGCCCATTAGTGAATTGTTTCCCCCGAAACTTATTTAATCTGATAATAAGAAACAAAGTATTGTATTGGTTTACCATTGATAAGTACGAAAACAAATATAACTTATAGTAAATCATTCAAAATTCATAGAGATTTTCTTTAATCAATAATTTACACTTGAATTGCATAGTCAAAGTCAGATGTCATCATTCATGACAATCGGCATTTTGGTTGGTCAAAATGGTCTAGTGATCAATATGCATATATTTGATCGGTTTTTCCCCACCAAGGAGTCTAGTGGTTCACGCCAAGTACTTCCACAATCTCGATTAACAGTTTTCAGGTGTCCAAACATTCTCTAGGTGCTTGGTTGGAAAAAAGTCCATTGTGTATAAGTAAATGACACATCTGGGCTAACCATGAACTGTGCATGGACTCAATTGTTCATTTGCTGCTTACTAAGGGTTGCTTGAAAATGAAGGAATTAACATTCGAAATTCATACTTGATCTCTTTTTGATAGTCATACGCATAGTGTATAAGTTTGATCACATTACGCGGAGGTACGTACAATAACTTTGCGGGGTTGCATAGTAGTGGGGCACACAAAATTGCTAACAAGAATTAGAAGGCTACACTATATCGCCTGTTTAACTGATCATGATTGTATGTATTATTAAACGATATTAGCTAAAAGTATCCCATCAACATACAATTATCAAGTCAAAGTGAAAAGAATATTGCAAGACCTACACGAACACTTTACACTTATAAATACTAAATATGATTATCCTAAGAGAAAAGGTCAAGTGACAAAACACAATGAATTTTATTTCTCAAGAAAGAACACCAGAAACCTTTTCACATATAACATATAACATTTCGTTGTTTGGGTTTATTGGTCTATTACCAGCTATTCTTACATGATTACACTTGTTGCTCAAGTGTTTCATGAATGTTCTCTTCAATTCTGACAGTACATGTATTCCGTTTAACAGATTTTAAACCTCTGTAAATTATATATTTAGAAAAAAAAATTATTGTGGATAATTATCAGTCTCTTGTTTGTCCAATTAAAAGAATTTACATGGCATGAACTTATAATATACCTCTAATATTCTCCGGTATAATTTCTGTTTTCTCATTTTCCAGTTTTAATACTTTCTCTTTCAGATCTGAAAGTCCTTCATTATCTACAATTAGAACATTAAATTGATCCTGTCTCAACAATATAACAAAATGAAGACAGATGTAATAAACTAAACTTCATCAATGTGATAAAGTCTAGAAAATTAAGGAAAACCACATAGTAGACTTCAAATGGCTCTGTCATGAAAAACATAAAACAAATCAAACATGTACACGTAGGGCAGCCAACACATTAACAATCGTGGGTTGGTGACGTAACAGAAATAAAAACAAAGGAACATGTTGTTAAAGTCAGTTATCATAAACATGATGAAGAAATGTGAAAAGTAAAAACTATTCGCAAAGACAAAGTGTGTTATTGACGTACTAAATATGATAATATGAAATTCCCTTATAGATTAACCCTACCTTAGTAAGGAAAACAGAAATTGAATAAAAATAGATTGTTTCCATTGGACACAGATGCGTCCGCCTTAAAATATAGGGCATATTCAGCGTTTTTTTCCATTTGTGAAGGGAAATAACTCGAGAAAGGTGAAAGTTACGAATGCTGAATTTGTAATAGATCCTTGTTTGGTGGCAATAAGCATTATGTTTAAGTTTGATAACATTTGTTGGAGGCAAAGTAAAGTTGAATGCGGAAATAGGAAATTCGGCAATAATTTTAATTCAAATAGACAACACTTTGTATCTCGAGATCGATAAATCACGCAACCAACAACAAGTGTGTGTGTGGTATAACAATAATTATTTAATAAGCACAGACAATACTTTTAACCTCGTTTAAATATGTCAAAAACATTACATTAACGTATAATATACCTTTGATATTCTTTTGTTTAACTTCTTCCTGCTCAGTTTCGATTTGTATCAATTTCTCTTTAAGATCAGTATGTTCTTCATTTTCTAAAATTAGATTCGAAATTTGATCATGCGGTCAATTACACTGAAGAAAACTTCGCTAGCGTAATTAATCATAAGAAATGTTCATGACATATACATGTTAAATAAATAAGATGTGATAAAATTATCCATGAGAGCAGTCATCACAAGAGACCAAATAAAAGAAAATCCCAATAGTGTTTACTTAATGACTGGGTATAAGTGGAATATTAAGTTTATTGTCCCCAATGTTGAACTTATATCCAGTCAGTAAGTGTTTTATTATATCGAAATAGACAACAGACAATAAATGGCTGGTATAAATCAACTATCGTAATATAAACTAGACCATATTACTTACAATTTACTTCATCAATATGAACATTCTGAAATGATAAAGCTATGTTCTGCACTGACGTAAACCCTAGATACAATGAGTAAAACGCGACGTCGTAACTACCGCATCCAATCCAGTAGCTACCTTTACAATTCCGCGAAATATAATGACGCTTGCGGTCAAATAGTTTCATCGAGATCCAGATCAATAGTTCACTGCTTGTAATTTGAAAAATAGTGAAACTATTGTGTACTTATTACATATAGAAAATGATATCTGAGGTATAATAAAAACAAACACAGCATAGCACGCTTTTAATGGCCCCGAATTGCCAAATGTAAACCATATCAAGCTACGGGAGGACAATTCGCCATTTATCATGGGGCAGTTATGTAACAGCAAAGCATGAGCATAATCTCTACATATTAATTGTAATAAGGAATTCCCAAAAGGAACAACACGTTTGGTCAGGACAAAGGTGTATGTTTGGTCAACACACGAATTTATAAGTGTATGCTATTCAAAAAGTCCCATATAATTATCTATCGGTGATTTCATTACGCTGCAGACTTTCTTTGTATAGAAAACATAAAAGAAATAAAAGAAGATAATCACCAATGTCCATAGGACACATATGAGACCGTTTGTTGATATACGGCATATTCAACAATTTACATATTCATTTACAAAGAAACATGAAAAGTGAAAAAAAGGAAAATCAAAGAAATACGGAACCAACAAAAGTGAAGGAAATTTCAAAACGGAAAAGTTCCTAATCAAATGGCAAAATTAAAAACTAAAACACATCAAACGAATGGATGATAACTGTCTTGGAACAGTAATTTTCAAATGTAGAATATAATCGATATTTTATAGCTAGCTAACTTTTAAGTTGTATTAGAGTTTTCATTAAAAGGAAAGTTGGAATGCGGCAATGGAAAATTATGCATTTTTTTTTGTTAGATAAAAAGCATCACTAGAAAAGGCTGAAATTTATACCAACCTTATTCAAACTTGACCATTGTCCCGGATTGTGTATTACGTTTCATAATGTTTGATTGGGAAAATGTAAAGTTAGAGTTCGGAGACAGTCAATTCATAAATTTTCTTTCATTAGAATGGGGACATAACTCCAGAGTAACATCTGATTAATGCAAAGTAAAGTTAGAAAACGGAAATCAATTTCTGTATATACCAAATATGATTATCATTTTACTCAATATTGATGACTTCAGTATTTATACTTGATTTTGATACTTTGGCATTTGGTCTCTTCCTGGGAGTTCTCTCCTGGTAAAATATACTACTTCTGTTTACCTTTATACTTCTTGTTTAAGAGCACCTCTTCAGCTATTTCTTGAGCAATCTCTTTGATATGTTCATCTGTATCTGAAATTTTAAGTTTGAACTTTTTAACTTTCAGCATAAAACTAATTTAAAACTGTTATCTGAAGAGAGTTTGTAAGATGGCATTGTCGATTATATTGATTTTTTTTTTATTCCCTTTTAAGTGACATTGTTAAAATCAGAATAACATATTTTTAATGATAGCATGTGCCTTCTGGTTGGTATTAATTATATCCCCGAATACGACACTGACTTAACGACACATACACGATCGGTTAAGATGGTGCCAAGTTCGTTTACGATGGAGACTCAACAATAAATGGAGCAATATTTAGTTTTCAGATGAGTCCAGATTCACTCTCCATCATTTAGATGGTCGAGCAAGAGTTTATAGACGATCCGCTGAACGGTTTGCAGATCGTTGTGTCCAACAGACCAACAGATTTGGAGGCAGTAGTGTCATGGTTTTGGTTGGCATATCTACGCTTAAGCAGACTAATCTCGCGATAGCCAATGGAACACTTAATGCCCACCGGTTTAGGGTTGAAAATAGGTCAACCTAAATTGTTAATTTCATGGACAGATATGGACCTGGAATAACATTTGAGTACGACAATGCCCGTCCCCACACTACTCGTGTTTCAAATGCCTGCTTACAGCAACCAAAACATCAATGTGTTGTCATGGTCATCGAAATCTCCTGGCATGAATCTATCGAGCACACATAGGATGAACTTACCTGTCGAGTTCGCGTAAGATAACGCCAACATTGCAAGAATTCTCCAAAGCTTTATTTTTGAAAATTGGATAATAAATAAGTGTATGCTTTCTTTTGTCGCTCAGTATATATCATGATATATAGTTCTTCAAATCTGTCAATTCAAATATTCGGCTTGAATGTACATCGATACAAAAAGCGTTCCCGACGCGTAAATTATTTAGCATTTTGTTTTGATTTTATTTCCTGAATTGAATCTTTAAAAAAGGAATGCAACGGGTAAACTCGAGATTATTGTATGATCACCAAATTTTCCCGATATTTCAAGTAACTTTGAAGTTATTGACATTGAATAAACTAAAATGATGATGTAAACCTATTTTTTGAAGTTTAGCAAAACATAAAACAAATATAATTCAAGCCGTCTTGACCGTGTTGTAGTGTATGAATGATTCGTTCAATGTTGAAGACCTCACATCAACTGTCAAGATGAAGAACAGGAATGAAAGCCCTGTTCATTGATATTTGGTTTAAAAAATGTTATGTATTGTGTGCGATTTTGTCCCATGCACATTTACTCCATGTACCTTTATTTGCTATGCATTTCTTCAAATATAAAGTCACTTACTCGTTAAAGGCGTTGTTTCAGGCAAATCTATATCGAGTTTAATTGTATCTGAAATTTTAAATTTTGGATTTATTAGATTTCGACATCAAATTTATAGTATGAAGAATGTTTGTAAGATGACACTTTTACCGTTATATCATTTGTATATCATTTTGTATTAAAGACCGGTCATTAACGAAATAAATTAAAGAAAAAGCTTGTTATTATTATTTCAATTTTTATATACATTTTCATTGTAAAAATATCGCACTTAATGATACATGAGACAACATTATCAGTCATTCATTGCATGGTAATAATATGCTTGAATTCAAATTTGTCACATGGTTTATAGATTCTTGCAAGAATTTATTGAAATGTAGCAACCATGAGGAGAATTGCATTTTCACAAGTTGAAGAAAATTATCGTTCAAAAAGCAAAGAAAGCAAAATTAATAAAAACGAGTAGAATGTGTCTGAGGACACTAATGACCCTACTGATAACATTTGTTATAAAGTTCAGTAATTAAAACCCTGAGCAATGGGCTTAGCATTATGTATTAGTTAAATGAAATCTGCATGTTCTAAATGAGACAAACTTAGGTCACATGGCGAAAAATGCACACATTGCAATTGTCCAAGGGCATTAATTCAAACGGTCAGGCAAACACTGTAAAAAAAAATGAAATTCGTTATGTTATAAAATGGTATAACTTTAGAACAGAATGCAACTCGCTGTCCATATTCCACTCATGTCTGTGAATTTAAGTTTATTAGCATCTATACTACTAAAATTACGAGGTCCAATTTGTCAGCCGTCATCACGTAAAAACGACGAACCAAATAATTCAATTTTATATTTAACTAATATAGTACAAAGGTGTAGATTAAAAATTACACCACTCCAGGCCCTTTTGTTTTCCACGTAACTAATATTGCCAATAATTAAGAAGTTCAGAGTCGAGTCCGATACCCATACCAATAGTATATTCACCTGTTACCTATTACCTTATCTGTACGTTCCGCATCTGACAGGCGCACCACCAAACGATGTATTCAGGATTAATATGCTATATACACGGGTCATAATCACAGAGTTGACAAATTGTTACCTATTGTAGTATTTTAATCAGTAAGACTTTCTAAGATAACAAATCTGGACTAAAAATAAGGCGTATAGGTACAGTTTTCAATTTGTTAGTGGGCATGCATGACATAAAACAGCGAATCAAAGAATTCAACTTTATTTATAACTAATATATGACAATGCTGTTGATTAAAAAATACCCAATTCAAGGACCATTTGTTTTCCAAATAATTAATATTACCAATAATTAATAAGTTCCAGTTCGACGGGTTCAAACAGAAAGATTTGAAAGCAGAGAAAACTGTGTATCTTATAATCGGCATGACTTTATCAGATGACAATACTAATAATAAAATAAGGCTTTTGCATAGTTATATACTTTAATTCATTCACGGACCCACGATATCACGGGTGTGTTCTAGTTGTGTATAAACTTCATTGGTTTTGTTTAAAGCAAATTCAAGTAAGAGTTCAAAATTATAAAGGGTCATAACTGTAGTATTGTAGACATGTTACTGCCAAATTTTGTTCACATCGTCGTTTATTAGTTTTTTAAGATTGCATCAGACGAAATTTAATGTTATTTCTACCACTGGGTCGATGCATCTGCTGGTGGACTGTTAGTCCCCAAGGGTATCACCAGCCCAGCAGCCAGTACTTCGGTACTGGCATGAAAGTACGGATTTTTTTTGTGTTTCTGATTCCTTTCACGGTTTTGGCTTTTCTTTTTGGACCTTTTGGATTATAGCTCTTCATCTTTTATATAAGCTTTGGATTTCAAATATTTTGGCCACGAGCATCACTGAAGAGACATGTATTGTCGAAATGCGCATCTGGTGCAGGACAATTGGTACCGGTAATGTTATTAGTTACATTGCTAGTATAAAGAAGAACCGACGTTAGAAGGTAAAACTGGACGGTCAATGGTAACACTTGATGACCGAGGGGGAATAAAAACATGTTGAAAATTGTGTTGTATTTGAATTAATGTCATTGTTATGTCAATCAAACGTTTATTTGTTGACTAGAAAACCTGAAATATTTCTGTGCTTGTTTCTTTATTTAATTGTTACTATATATTTTTTTAACAATAGAATATATAACTCATAATGTAAAGCCTTTAAACCATGAAAACTTACCTTGTGTTTTAATTTTTCGTTTCAGGAAATAAATGAGAATTAGCACTAACGCTGTCACCATAGTAATTCCAGTAACTATAGAAGCTCTGAAATGAGTTAAACTATCATTATAATCAGTGTATCATTTTTGAACATATGTATATAGCCTGTAATCAGAAAATGCTAGTTTGCTGGTATCTTTGTGCAATGTCAAGAATAGTTATTAAAAAAGAAAAAAAAAAAACGTTTGTTCAACCTTTTAGTCATTCAACCTTATATCTGTTACTTCCTGAAATGTCATAAGTATTTTCCATGTAAAGTAAGATCAGTCACCAGTATAACATTTTATCTATACTCTACTCCTGCAATGTATGGCATTTCCTTTGTTCTATGATAACATTACACATAATCTTACGAGAAAAAAAAACCTTGTAAAAGTAAGGCGAGAGTCGAGAGGGACATACAAGTTCAAAAGTTAAAAACAAACTGACAATATTATGGCTTAGAAAGATCAAATAGAGAAAAAGATAAACAATAGTACATAAAGCACAACATAAAAAGTGCGTCGGAACTGAAAGACTCAAACATTCAAATACATGTTTTTGAACCATATATGCTCTAAAAACTCAGTTGTTTCCAAAACAAAATCTATAGCTCACCAACCCCACCCCCTTGCCTTTATGTTTTATACTCAACTATAATAGCCCCCCCCCCCCCCGAAAATCAATTGGAATCTGCCTTATGGGTTCGGCAATGATGCTGCTTTGAGTCTTGATCAGGGGTTAATAAAGTACGTGAATTTTTTTTTAACAAAAATAAATCTGTAAAATTTAGACAACAATTTCTGTAAAGAACTTTACTAAAAATTATCAAAAATATCCATTTTACTCAAAAACAGTTTCCTCCTTAAATATATACACGGTAAAACTTATGTTCTAAATGCCTAGTTTTGTGTATACTTAACCTACACAAGGCCTACATTGACTATCGACTGTGTGTAGATAAAACATGATTTAAACTACATGTAAACATTGAGTTTTATCAATGGGAACGCAATTGTGTTTTGTTTACGTGTGAGTTACACTAACACAACACCGAATTTAGGTCAATGTGAACACGGCCTTATTCAATTAGGTTTAAAAATTGCCGAAAATCATATTCACATTTTACGAAGTATAGAAAATATCTTCAATTTCTGCACGTCGGAGCCATTAAAAATATGCCTTTTTCATTAAGCGAAAAAAGTAGACGATTTTTTTCAACTGCATTTTAGGTCAATTTGAGCCGCATGACCCTATATTTTTTTTTAGTTGTAATGCAAAACTGGCATTACTAGTAACAGGAACTGCCACTCGTTTTTCACTAGTTGGTGTAGTCTTCGAGAAAAAAAATACGGAACACTAGTGGTATCCTATGGAAAATGCATTACGAATAATTGCGCTCTTGTAACCGTAAATGTTGTTCTAATGTAAATATCATATGTTCACACTTTTATTGCTTGTTAAAAAATGTTGTTTTAACATACCCCTTGTGGGGGCTTTAGTGAAATAAAAGATCTTATGTCTTATGTCATATGTAAATGAACTCAACTTCGGGGGAAAATAGGGTAAACAAATTGTCTCACTATTATACATTGCAAAATAATAAGTTATCAATAAAAATATTTTTTTATACAAAACAGCTTATCAGTAATTTCAAAGACTTTCAGCACGGAGTCCATCCAACTTACAGTGATCGGTTTTGGCCCCATAAATACGACATCGGGCTAATTTCCATCTATAGCTTCGCACCGTGTAGCGATAAGTGAACACAACATGAGTCCAGTTTGTCGGGCTAATTTTTAGTTTCTTGTCTTCACCCAAGTCCATTGAAATCCGTAACTGTAGCTGTGAATTAAAATCCGCCTATTCGAATTATATTCGTGAGAACGAATTTTTAGAATTAGTTATCATGCACATTTTATTTGGAAATTGGTGATTTCGGATTCAAAGTCTTCATCACATGGTGTCATGCCAATGAAAATATCATCGGAAATATCCTACCATATAATTTAGGATAACACTAGCCCTAGGATGTGTCTGAAGGACTAACTTAACACGTTCACTTTGATTGATGAAACTATGTTAAGAAGTTTCTTACATATTTTTAAATGTATTTTGGTATGTATGTAAAAGTTGGGTGGTAGCAGTGTTTTATTAAAAAAAAAAAAAAGAAAAAAAAAAAAGAAAAAAAAAAAAAATCCCAAAAATAAAGCTTTAACGTAAATGAAATAGATACAATACTAGTATTGTATTCTTTTATTAACATGGTAAATAATTAATTGTCACAAAACTTTGTTAAAAGTTATGGTCGTGCTGGAAATTAAGCTGTATAAACTAGTTTTGTTCTTACGTCCATTCGATTTTATTACATGTATTGAATCAGTTAAGTAAGAAATGAAGTCTACATTTTTCTTGAACAATGAAATTTAGATGTTTTCCACATTTCAATTACTTGTTGTACCATTCGGTCAGGCTTATATTGTAGTTGTTTTATGCTTTCTTAAAGGGCAGCACGAACTGCGTTAAATGATCGTACTAATATGACATCGTCACATATGCTTTTGTACAGCTGCGATAGAGGCCTATTTCAGATTTTGTAAAGCAATC
Source organism: Mytilus edulis (assembly GCA_019925275.1). Lineage (NCBI taxonomy): Eukaryota > Metazoa > Mollusca > Bivalvia > Mytilida > Mytilidae > Mytilus > Mytilus edulis. Next base: position 29,011,839 of record CM034354.1, read on the forward strand.
TTAGTTCTTAAAGTACTTTACAAAATGACCCCGGAATATCTTACAGCTAATTTTCTAATGTGTGTTGAGTAAAACTTTGGTTGGCCTGTTTGCTTTATTTTTTTAACGTTTACCCATTGGGAAAGCTTTGTAATCACCAGATTGACATCTTGAAACAATATATATAGTCGAAGTTTAATCTATACATTACATGAAATTTGATTGGAAGTTATTCAAACTACCATACATTGTAAAATATACAAAAAAAAACCAATCAAGCTAACCAAAGTTTTGCTCTACATGCAAAAGGAAATTAGCTCTAATGAATTTAGATATGTTCATCAGGTTAGTTCTGGAAACAAGCAGACAAAGGAAATGTAATTTGCCTTTTGTTCAAAACAATAAAAAGTGAATAACATAAAAAATCCTTATTGATCGCGAAATCACTCAAACATGACACCATCTGAAATGGTTCTTTTAGCAAGCGTATAAATTCAAACATGACAACATCTGAAATGGTTCTTTTAGCAAGCGTATAAACTGAAACATGACACCATCTGAAATGGTTCTTTTAGCAAGCGTATAAATTCAAACATGACAACATCTGAAATGGTTCTTTTAGCAAGCGTATGAACTCAAACATGACAACATCTAAAATGGTCTTGTAGACAAATTAATAAACCTCCAAAACATGACACCGTAATAAATGGATCAATAAACAAGCTAATAAATCACCCTAATATGACACCATCTGAAATGGTTTATCTAACAACTTAATGAACCATAAAAATACATGACACCGTTCGAAATGGTTCATATAACAAACTAATAAACCACCCAAACATAAAACCATCTAATTGGACCTTTTAACAAACTTATAAATCATCCAAACAAGACACTATCTGAAATGGTCATTTAGACAATCAAATAAATCACCCAATCATGACACCTTCTGTAATAGTTCTTTAAACAAACTATAAAATCAACCAAATATGACACCATCTGAAATGGTTCATTCAACTTATCATTTAATCAAACATACATGACACACCATGTCATGAATTGACTATCAATCTCTTATATATATATATCAGGATCTGATATTCCGGTTCATTTAACAAACTAATAAACCTCCCAAAAATGACACCAACTGACATGTTTTTTTTACAAGCGAATAAACTCATACATGAAAGCATCTAAATGGACATTTTAACAAACTTATAAATCAGACAAGCATAAAACTATCCGAAATGGTTCATTTAACAACCGAATGAACCACCCAAACATGATACCATCTAAAATGATTCATTTAACAAACTAGTTAACTACCCAAACATGAAACCATCTAAATGGACTTTTTAACAAACTTGTAAATCATCCAAACAAGACCCCATCTGAAATTGTCATTATGACGAATAAACTCAAACATGAAAGCATCTAAATGGACCTTTTCACAAACTTATAAATCACACAAGCATAAAACCATCCGAAATGGTCCATTTAACAACCGAACGAATAAACCACCAAAACATGACACCATTCGAAATGGTCCATTTAACAAACTTATATACATACGTTTTTTGATTGAGTTAAGTCTGCCAATTGATATTTTATCGTATGTTTTTCTATGTTGTGTTTCTCTGATTCAAACAAAAAATTCTCTGAAACCGATATTATCAAGATGCTTGATTTCTTGATTGACAACATATTTGTTACGTTCGGAGGACGTGTTTTTCAACAGACTGTCGGCATACCAATGGGAACAAACTGTGCCCCTCTACTTGCTGACTTGTTTCTTTATTATTATGAGGCTGACTTCATGCAGGAACTTCTTAGGAAGAAAGATAAGAAGTTAGCAATATCCTTTAACTCTACTTTCCGCTATATAGATGACGTTCTTTCACTAAACAATTCAAAATTTGGTGACTATGTGGAACGCATCTATCCCATCGAATTGGAGATAAAGGATACTACAGATACAGTTAAGTCAGCTTCATATCTTGACTTACATCTAGAAATTGACAATGAGGGTCGGTTGAAGACAAAACTTTACGACAAAAGAGATGATTTCAGCTTTCCAATTGTGAACTTTCCATTTCTAAGTAGCAACATTCCAGCAGCACCTTCATACGTGGTATATATCTCTCAATTGATACGATATTCCCGTGCTTGCATTTCCTATCATGATTTTCTTGATAGAGGTTTACTGCTCACAAGGAAGCTATTAAATCAAGAGTTCCAAATGGTGAAGTTGAAATCATCCCTTCGTAAATTTTACGGACGCCATCACGAGTTGGTTGACCGTTATGGAATAACCATTTCACAAATGATATCGGATATGTTCCTCACGTCGTAACTACAATCCCCTTCCCTTTCATGAATTTGACCTACCGAATTAGACTATTTACCGGATTTGTAATCACATAAGCAACACGACGGGTGCCGCATGTGGAGCAGGATCTGCTTACCCTTCCGGAGCACCTGAGATCACCCCTAGTTTTTGGTGGGGTTCGTGTTGTTTATTTCTTTAGTTTTCTATGTTGTGTCATGTGTACTATTGTTTTTCTGTTTGTCTTTTTCATTTTTAGCAATGGCGTTGTCAGTTTGTTTTAGATTTATGAGTTTGACTGTCCCTTTGGTATCTTTCGTCCCTCCTTTGTGATGTTATGCTATTGCTTCAGAAAAAGGGAGAAGGTTTGGTTCCATTTAAACGTGTTATCCCGCTGCAAATGTTTGCACCTGTCCTAAGTCAGGAATCTGATGTACAGTAGTTGTCGTTTGTTTATGCAATTTATACGAATTTCTCGTTTCAAGTTTATTTTATATAGATTAGACCGTTGGTTTCCCCGTTTGAATGGTTTTACACGTCTAGCAATTTTGGGGCCCTTTATAGCTTGTTGTTCGGTGTGAGCCAAAGCTCCGTGTTGAAGGCCGTACATTCCCTTTAATGGTTTACTTTTATGAATTGCTTTTTGGATGGACAGTTGTCTCATTGGCACGCATACCAGATCTTCCTATATCTATTTAAACTAATAAATGAATCAACCAAAGCTGAAACTATCCGAAAATATTTTTTATCAACCAAATACTAGTACAACACTGTCTGATATGTTTTCCTACATAATCTCGATTTGTTATGCTGAATTATTTTTTGAGTATCTTATAGACGGTTTGGATTTTACTCATTGTTGGAGGCCTCATACATGTCATGGTGACTCTAAGTGAATCTAAAACAATATTTCCGATGCTGACCCAGGAATCGTGAGAAGGCATGCAAAACGGGACTGCACAGACTTGTACAAAAAGGAGAGTAAAATTTGTTTTGATAATTTTTTGTCTAATTTTTGGAAAAAAATCTCTCACTGTGTTTATCAGAAAATTATTGACATTTAATTGACAGCAGATTCTCCTTTCTAATTGGCCTTCAGCTGTGATTATCTTTTTCATTTGTTATCTCGTGGTTAATTGTCTACTCAAATATTGACCTTTATATTCTAAAATCCCTTTTGAGAAATGTCACATTGGCAATCATACCACATCTTCTTACTTTCTATATCTACAGTTGCACAAATCTATGTCATTTGGTATCTGGTGGTGAATGTTCTCTTAAACAATCATAAAACATCTTGATTATTTACATGGGTAATCAGCACATTGGTATGCACTTCCGCTCTCGTTACGGGATCACTGTGGGGTTGACTAGCTGTCACATGGTAGAGTTGGTTGGCCACTGGAAGATGTGCCATGTTTGGGAATCACGTTGATGGTTATCATTCAATATATCACAACAAACACATGTTACATTTTAAATGTTAATTATTTTAAAGTCTAAATATATGCATTTGTTCAATCAATCAAAACAATCGAAATTATTTAGAATATAACTTTGCTGTTAGTTTGAAATTCCTACACCTATATCTTAATCATCATCTTTACAATGTTTAATTTATTCAGCTTATCTTTGAATATATTTCAAAATTAGTACTTAAAAGATACAAATTACAGAAAACCCTTAATTTTAGAAATTGAAATAAATCTCTTTTTGACATGTTTGCAAAGAAATGCAAAAACTGTCACAAAGATTTTAAGCTATTTTTTTAAAAATTACACTGCAAGACATATAATAAAAATACTTTAAATAGTATAGTTCCCATACAACTGAATTGAAATAAATCTCTTTTTGACATGTTTGCAAAGAAATGCAAAAACTGTCACAAAGAATTTTAGCTATTTTTTAAAAATTACACTGCAATACATATAATAAAAATAATTTAAATAGTATTGTTCCCATACAACTGAATTGAAATAAATCTCTTTTTGACATGTTTGCAAAGAAATGCAAAAACTGTCACAACGAATTTTAGCTATTTTTTAAAATTACACTGCAATACATATAATAAAAATAATTTAAATAGTATTGTTCCCATACAAATGAATATAAATGTATATAAGGAAGATAACCATGATAACCGAAATTGCTAGAAAAAAATACCTGTATCTCACTTTTCACTGGTGAAACTAAAACTGATTATAAATAAACAGAAAAAAGTTAAAAAAGGTATATATATATAATGCTGATAAATAATCTTCTTCTGATACACATTATATAAACAAAATATTTTTGTATTGTAATATAAACAATATAGAATTCATAACAATACATCATAGTAAGACATGACCAATAATTACATTTATATTTTCAGGGAAAATTGTTATATACGTGTATCTAAAGTACATTAAACATTAAGTCTCCGAATCTATTTGCCACTATATCATGTATATTAGAAAACTGTTTTTGGAGAGCTGCGGATGTGTATTGGAGATAATTTAATTTCTTTATTCTTAATATTATATACTATTTGCTTTATTCTTTTATCTATTTGTCCTATTATTCACTATTCTTTATATCTGAACACCATTATTATTTTCAATTCTTTATTTTTTTGGCCTATTTTATTCTTTTTTTCTGGATTTTTATTGTTATTTATTATGCACTTTCAGTCCATTATCTCCTTTTTTAATAACTGTACAAAGAATTCAGTCATAAGCTCCAGAGTCTGAATCACTCTTGTGTTAGAGGAAAATTTTATCAATGAAATGCTCCTTTATTCAACTGGTATGCATATGTAGCAAAGCGGATCTTATCAAAGAATCTCAGGGAATTACCCGATTAAATGTTATTATCTCTTTAGGAATGGATACAACTTGATAATGCATAGCAAGGTCCTGAAATATAAAAACAACAGTCGCGTTAATTAGTAAATATATCTTTTTGTAGGTTTTTAAGCTCCGAAATTTATATACTATCAATTTATAACTTTAAATAAAAAATTGCTTTTTTAACAGAGGGACAAACATCCTTAATACACATACATATTATTTTGTGATATACATAATATATAGTGTAAGCCTTGGCAAACATATACAAATAACATCAGTAATGTAGACATTTTTACATCGAAAATTTAAGACCCAAGTCATATAATTAATATTCCAACGAAATACAGTCAAGTTAATTGTTTATGTTAAGTGAAGTTATGTGTCTTGTAACCATGGTTGTATTATATAATTATATAAATGTAATAAGATGAAAAATAATATATATCATACAGAGACAGACGTAAAGAGATGAAAAACAGAATATAACAAACAGAGACAGAAGTAATGTGATGGATAGCATTAGATACCAAACAGATGTTGACCTCACACAGAGACAGACATAATGAGATGAAAGGATATCAAACAGCAACAGAAGTAATGGTATGAATAGCAGTTTAAATCAACAAGAGACAGAAGTAGTAGGATAAGGCTCAGCAGGTATTAATTTTAGCAACTTTACTATATAAGTATATCCGTTTTGACTTGCAACGTACAGAGGACTACACCCATCATTGTTACATAGATCAACGTTAGGATTTTTTTCTAACAATAACTTTACTATTTTAGTATGCCCTTCCTGACTTGCCATGTACAGAGGACTACACCCATCATTGTTACATAGATCAACGTTAGGATTTTTTTCTAACAATAACTTTACTATTTCAGTATGCCCTTCCTGACTTGCCATGTACAGAGGACTACATCCATCACTGTCACATATATCAACGTCAGGACTCTTCTCTAACAGTAACTTAACTATTTCAGTATGTCCTTCCTGACTTGCCATATACAGAGGACTACATCCATCACTGTCACATAGATTAGTGTTAGGATTCTTGTCTAACAGTAACTTAACTATTTCAGTATGCCCTTCTTGACTTGCCATGTACAGAGGACTACATCCATCACTGTCACATAGATTAATGTTAGGATTCTTCTCTAACAGTAACTTAACTATTTCAGTATGCCCTTTTTGACTTGCCATGTACAGAGGACTACATCCATCACTGTCACATAGATTAATGTTAGGATTCTTCTCTAACAGTAACTTAACTATTTCAGTATGCCCTTCTTGACTTGCCATGTACAGAGGACTACATCCATCACTGTCACATAGATTAATGTTAGGATTCCTCTCTAACAACAACTTTACTATATCAGTATATTCTACCTGACTTGCCATGTACAGAGAACTACATCCATCACTGTCACATAGATTAATGTTAGGATTCTCCTCTAACAGTAACTTAACTATTTCAGTATGCCCTTTTTGACTTGCCATGTACAGAGGACTACATCCATCACTGTCACATAGATTAATGGTAGGATTCTTCTCTAACAGTAACTTAACTATTTCAGTATGCCCTTCTCGACTTGCCATCTTCAAAGGACTACACCCATATACATTGTCGCATAGATCAATATCAGGAGATTTCTCTAACAACAACTTTACTATATCAATATATCCTTCCTGACTTGCCATGTACAAAGGACTACATCCATCATTGTCACATAGATCAACATTAGGATTTTTCTCTAACAACAACTTTACTATTTCAGTATGTCCTTCCTGACTTGCCATGTACAGTGAACTACTGCCATCATTGTCACATAGATCAACATTAGGATTTTTCTCTAACAACAACTTTACTATTTCAGTATGTCCTTCCTGACTTGCCATGTACAGTGAACTACTGCCATCATTGTCACATAGATCAACATTAGGATTTTTCTCTAACAACAACTTTACTATTTCAGTATGTCCTTCCTGACTTGCCATGTACAGTGAACTACTGCCATCATTGTCACATAGATCAACATTAGGATTTTTCTCTAACAACAACTTTACTATTTCAGTATGTCCTTCCTGACTTGCCATATACAGTGAACTACAGCCATTATTGTCACATATATCAATGTCAGGATGCCTCTCTAACAACAACTTTACTATTTCAGTATGTCCGTTCTGACATGCCTGTCTCAGAGGACTACAACCATCCTTTTGACATAGATCAATGTTAGGATTCTTCTCTAACAACAACTTGACTACATCAGTATTTCCGTTTTGACTTGCAATGTACAGAGGACTACAACCACCCGTTTGACATAGATCAATGTTAGGATTCCTCTCTAACAACAACTTTACTATTTCAGTATGTCCGCTCTGACTCGACATGTACAGTGGACTACAACCATATATATTATCACAGAGATCAATATTAGGAGACTTCTCTAACAACAATTTAAATATATCAGTATGTCCTTCCTGACTTGCCATGCATAGTGGGCTACAACCTTCATTGTTACATAGATCAATTTTAGGATTCTTCTCTAACAACAACTTTACTATATATGCATGTCCTTCCTGACTTGCCATGTACAGAGGACTACAACCATCATTGCGCCATAGATCAATGTTAGGATTCTTCTCTAACAACAACTTTACTACATCAGTATTTCCGTTTTGACTTGCAATGTACAGAGGACTACATCCATAATTTTGACATAGATCGATGTTAGGATTCTTCTCTAACAACAACTTTACTATTTCAGTATGTCCTTGTTGACTTGCAATGTACAGAGGACTACATCCATCATTTTGACATAGATCAATGTTAGGATTCTTCTCTAACAACAAATTTACTATTTCAGTATTTCCGTTTTCACTTGCAATGTACAGAGGACTACAACCATCCTTTTGACATAGATCAATGTTAGGATTCTTCTCTAACAACAACTTTACTACATCAGTATTTCCGTTTTGACTTGCAATGTACAGAGGACTACAACCATCATTACGACATAGGTCAATGTTAGGATTCTTCTCTAACAACAACTTTACTACATCAGTTTTTCCGTTTTGACTTGCCATGTACAGAGGACTACAACCATCATTACGACATAGATCGATGTTAGGATTCCTCTCTAACAACAACTTTACTATTTCAGTATGTCCGTTTTGACTTGCCATGAACAGTCCACTAACCCCATCATCTCCACATTGATCCACATCTACATCATTGTGTAATATCCACTGTACCATATCAGTATGACAACAAAAACAAGTCAGTATCGACGGAGTAGTACCTGATCCATGGTGCTCTTTTGAAAAAACTGTGTCACATTTATTGGCTAATGTGACTTGAATTGATTTGTCCAGATTTTGTAAATGTTTTAACAGCTGTTGTCTAAATTCTGAAAATATCAAATTAGTGTTCCTAAATGTAACTCTCACTTTTCCTGTTGACCAGTCCTTTATAAACCTTTCTAAATATAATTCAAAATAATCTTCTGGTATTTGAATAATGAAGTCTATTTTACTGTTCCTGTCATCTGTTGATTTACTCCATATGAAGCGTTCATGTACTAAATTACTATCCCCATGGTCTATTAAACATGCAATCATTTTCTTACCAAAATAATGAGCAAGGAAGTCAAACAATTTATCATGTACAGTTCTATATATACCGCTCTGTTTATGTACAAATGTACCTTCTAGAGTGAGAAGGGCCTCTATAAGTGTTGCTTTGGAAGTACCTCTGTTCAATCCACAAGCATCACATGTAGCTTTGATAAGAGGTCGTTGCTCACGTGTTACTGTACCCTGTATCCATTTGTCTTCCAGTTGATTATTAAAGATAACCAATAAAGCTAGACTGCATATTTTGTAGTTCCCCTCATGTCCATGCCTACCCAAACTGTCTAGTTCCTTTGATAGACGAAGAATGGATTTTTGAAAAATTCCAGAACATCTCCATGTTTTTCCCAATTATATAAAGAGCACAAAAGTGGAAAGAATTCACTATTTTGTGATAACTTATCAATGTTGTCCAAGCTTGAATTAATATACATACTTGCCATAATATCTTTTTCTTCAGCTGTAAGGCATAACTTATCTGACATTAAATTACATTCACAGGACTTAAAAGGTTCTAATATATTAAATTTATCATCTCTATATACTTGTAACCTACAAGATACAACAATCTTACAACATTTGTCTGCTATAACTGCGTTTATTACAGGTAACGTTTGTTGCCAGTTTTCAATTTGCTGTTGGTTAGCAGTAAAATTTCCACAAATATCATCTATGATGAAGACTGTCTGTTTACCTGGTTGATAATAATCACTGATATTATCGGGTTTTCTCACTGGTATTATTGTGTATCCTTCCTTTTGTAAAACTAGTGCTGTGTGTCTTGCAATAAAAGATTTTCCTACTCCTGATGGGGAAGTTAAAGTCAAACAACTGTTGTTCAGTAAACACTCAAGGACGTACTCACTTGCTCTTGTAGTCACAAACATCTTATCCTTTATTTCCCATTCTTTAATTTCTTTTTCTATTTGGTCTGAAAATATTATAAAGTATATCTAACAACATGAAAAGAAATAAATAACTGAACGAATATAAACACTTTAACTCGCAACCATTTATGTATACTTATATAATTAATACGTACAAACAGATTTGCCCATTAACATTCCTACATCGTGTGATCTTTGATCAACAGGGTCTAGACCAGGTAAACTAACACATACCGAGTCAAATCGGACCACGAATGTAATGTTCTCGAAAACTATTTGCTGTTGTAATCTGTTGTTCTGACACACACAATGTAAATCTAACAATTTATTATCATTGTGCAATAAATCAGATTGTAGATAAAGAAAAAGAAATAAAAAAAATACAATGTATATTGAAAACAATTTATAATTTGTAGAAGGCATTCAATAGTGGATTCCGTATATTTGTAATAGTTGTTTGAGATTCTGAAAGTATCGATACTCATCGCTGAAGGTTAGATGGAAACCTGGAGTGTTTTACGGCCCTATCTTTTAGTGAATAGCTGTCTTAGTTGCCATCATATCCCATCTTCTTGTTATGATAGCATTATGATTGGAACTAAGATAATGATACTCTCTAGTAAGACACTTATATATTGTCTTGATTAACTCACCATTACTATAATAAAAATATACTAATATAACTAATTTTTGAACCATCTAACAGAATATTTAAATACATGGTTCTAATAAATTTGTAAAAACGGACACAAAGGTGTTCCATAAAACTAATTTATTTAACAATAAGGTCAAAGGTAAATGACACAAAAAAATTATAACAATATACATCACCGTCAAAATGACAAAGTAGTATACTGCTTTCAAAAAGTCATAAATCGATAGAGAGAAAACAAATACGGGTAACAAACTAAACCATGGGAAACACACCAACTATAAGGTAAACAACGAAACAATAGAAACACCGAAGTGCAACAAAAATCAAACGGCTTATCCAAATAGCGTATAATTATGAAACTTACATTTCACGTTATTATTGACCTTTATCATATTCATCATGTACCAGTTTTGAAGAGCTGAATACCACTGATGCTTTATTTACTATTCCATATTTTCTTTCATAAGTCATATCTTTTCGTATTTTCCACTGGCTTTTGCTGTGTTTTTTTTTTTATTGTTTATGTATTTCCGTTTTAAATTTTCCTTGGAGTTCGGTACATTTGTTAGTTTATTTTTTGGAGGTTGCCAGAAAAAAATTTATGATTTAACTATTAATTGCATACGCAATATCTCATAAAATTGAGAATAAAATGTATTATTTGTTGTAGTCAGTGGGCTAAGACTCTTAAGTGGTTAAGAAGTGCCAACCCCGCCCTAAAAAGAAAAAAAAACACAAACAAAACAAACAAACAAACAAAAAAAAAAACACAAAAACCTGTCAGTTGAGTCTGATCTTCATTGTGAGTTCAACATAGTTTAAACATTTGAAAAGTACACAGTTTGAACTAATAATTCTATTTAGTATCTTTACTACAGTCGTTTGTTGTGAAGATATAAAGTTCCAAATCATATAAACTAATGATATACCTCTAATATTTTTTGGTATAACTTCGTCCTGCTCAATTTCCATTTTCTTCATTTTCTCTTTAAGATCAGAATGTTCTTCTTTTTCTGAAATTAATATTGAATTTTGATCCTGAGTACTATTACCAAGAATGCACAAAAAAAAAAAGAATTAACGAAATTGTATACCAACAAAAAATAATTTTAGACACATATATACATGTTCCGGACCATATGAGTATTTGGACCATACGCGTATGGTCATGACCATATGCGTATACTCATATGGTTCGACCATGTTCGTTTTGTCCAACCGTACGCGTATGGTCGGACCATATGAGTATACTACTTGTTTGGTTACTAACGGGCCGGACCATATGAGTATTTTGACCATATAGGTATTTTTTTTTCAAATTACATTACAAAAGTTTCAATAATACAAAAACAGTATCTAAAAAAACAATGATGGTTACATGACAATGTTTTATTTTTTATATTTCAAATACTACGTAAAATTAAATATTGATGCCATAGTTAGTTTTCATCGATAATTACTTTCTTGCATGTAGGCTTGGGGTGTCATTTACTTCCACATGGTATAATATTTTTTTTTGCATTTGCAAGTCTTGGTTGTGTACGATCCTTTTCATTTGCACATTTTATTTGCGAGTGAAAAGCTAGCCTTTTTGTAGCTGCGTACAGTGATACCGAGGTCTTGGGCCATTCCGATATGTCTACGGTGTTTTGAGAAGCTCTAGATCTCTTATATCGTAACATGATTGCAATACACCATATTCACAAGAAAATTTAAATAAACTATATTACTTTCCAGTGAATTCCTTGTGTAATAGTTCATCAAGAAATTTTTGGCATTTTTTTGTTTAAGTCAACATATTACCATGCACTCGTTAATGACCATCGATATAAAATGTGTTTATTATAGTTTTGACAAGTAAGTTAAATTAACCATGTGAAACTTCTAATCTTTATTTAGATAATATATTTATTATAATGAAATAATAAAATTACCTAAATAATAGCGTCTTTTTAATGAACGGTCATACCATATGAAGAGTTTAGAAATATTAAAAGTAAACTGCAACAGAGTGTTAATTACCCCGACCATACGCGTACGGTCAGACCACTATGTAGAAGATGCAGCATGATTGCTAATAGGACGAGTCTCCACTGAATAAAGTAAAAAAACAAACTATACGGTACCATACATCACTGAGCAAAACCCTTACCACATAGCAAGTTCTAATTTACCCCAACATCACAATTGTAAGAAATTCAAATGCGAACAATTTAGGCAAAACACAAGAACAAACTATATATATTGGTTGCCAAAAGTATTGACAGTACCAAGATAACCAAATAGTACAGGCAATTACTAAAACCTAGGATAAAGTCAATAGCAACTAATCAAAATAGCAGCTGCACTCTGAAGCCATCGTGTACCCTTATTGTGCCTTTCAAATTGTTGCAAGAATATAATGGAATATTTGTAGACATTAGCTACAATGGAAATATAAAATCATATATATCTTCTTAAAATTCCCAAATCATTCTGAAATGACAAACTAGAATATTTTCAAAATCAAAAGCGAGGTTATATTCATTAATCCTGTTGCATGTTTGCGTCTCCGGTGCAGGATGTTATGGCTGTGATAAAGACCAATTGGTGGTATTGAGCTGTTTATCGATCTTTGGTTGTGATGTTGTAACCTTTGACACATTGACTGTTCATACATGTTAAAAATTGCAATAAATAATATCTTTGATTTTTTTTTTTTTAATGCTGTTTATGAAAACTACTTTTTTCAATATTTAAAAATAATATGTGACTTGGTTACATTGACTCATACTTTTGTAGATTTAATTGATAACGAATAATGGTGTAGGAAAATGAAGAATTTAAAGTTTAAAGTATCACTAAAATGTGTAAAAAGAAACATGGATTTCAGTTATGTAGTCTCTAAAGGTGGATTCCAAACAGAATCATTCTAAAAAATGGTATAGGGTAATATAACAATATATAATTCAAGCACCTGATAATACATTGTAATAGGTATCTTGCAAAATCCAGGGATTAAAAGGGTTTAGAACTACAGTACCGATTGTAATTAGTTATAACGTTACACTTTCCTTTTGTCAAGTGTTAAAGATGACATTATTTCTTGGTTGACCATTACAAAACATGCACGTAAATAAAATGAGAAAAGTTGAAGGCAAAATCTTGCCATTCTTCATTTTAAATTGAAAATTATGACTAAATAAAGGCAACAGTAGTATACCGCTGTTCAAAACTCATAAATCCATGGACAAAAAACAAAATCGGGGTAACAAACTAAAACCGAGGGAAACGCATTAAATATAAGAAGAGAACAACGACATAACATAACACACACAGAAACGGACCAAGCATCAGACAAAACACCACGAGAATAACAAATATAACATGAAAACCAAATACATGAATTTGGGATAAACAAGTACCGTGCCACGTCTTATCTCAATATCTCAAAAATAAGAGAAAACACAAACGACTCAACGTTAAAATGCAACACACACATAAACGAACAATAATATAACAATGGCCATCTTCCTGACTTGGTACAGGACACTTTTAAAGGGGAATAAAAGTGGTGGGTTGAACCTGGTTTTGTGGCATGCCAAACCTCGCTCTTTAATGGCAAAGTTAAATATAACATTGAGATGACAACATAATATTACAGGATTACAATACAAATAAATAGGGGAACATATTAGACAAAGAAAAACATGATTAATAGATAACAAAAAGCATCAGGTTTAAAATTCAATACGCCAAAAACGCGCCTTGTCCACACAAAACTCATCAGTATCGCCCAGATATAAAAGATCGAGAGTGAAAAAAGTACAAAGTTGTACAGCACTGAAGATCAAAAGTTGAAAAGGTTTCGCCAAATACGGCATTGTTTTTATGCCCGGGATAAGAACATTCTCATTATATAGAACAATTCATGCTATTGCAAACAGTAAATTTTATCAAATGCATATGACTAAGACTTTCATCTTTCCCAATTAATAAGCATTAATAATAAACAAATCAATTGCTACTTATTAGCTGTTGAACTTGTCCGCGTTGACATGGCACTATTGGAATAGAATAAAGGCATCAAACAACGTTTACCTAGATTTTTATAGTCTTTAGTTTTATGTGTGTGTTTTGCAAATGTACCCATACAAATATTTTTTTCACTATGCCTATGTGAGGCAGCCAGACATTTTTTTTCTTCACAAAGATTTACTACATGTCAATAAAGTTACCTTTTAAACCACAAAGAACCTTCCTGACTTCTGTCTGCATCCCAACATTCCATGTTATATCTACAGAATCATCATCTTCACCAAGTCTTACCAATATCTGTTTATAAATCAAACAAATCATTAAATTGATAATAAAAAATCTCTATTTTTAACATGACAACACGACGGGTGACCATTGTTGAGCAAGGTCTGCTTTCTGCTTTACCATTCTAGAGTATCTACGATCATTCCCCTATTGTATGGCTGTCTTAAATTGTGTTGTTGTTTTGTTGTGAATACTGTAGTTTGATCTTTCTTCTGTTGATGCCATGGCGTTGTCATTTTATTTTCCATTTACGTATTTGAGTGTCCAGTTTGTATCATTTGTCTCTCTTTTTAATTCTGATCTCTTGTACATAATAAGAGAACATTGTTTTCAATCATCAGTATCAACAATAAAAATATCATCCCATTATTGAGGACCCTCATGGGGGGGGGGGGGGGGGGGGGGGTCCTAGTAATCACATAATCACCATTTTTTTTGCCAATATAATCACATAATCATTAAATATTTGCTTATCTTTAGTAATCAAATAATCATAAACTAAAAATACAGTCCTAGGTAATCAAATAATCATGAAATATTTGGCTGAATAATCAAATAATCATTAAAAAAACGGCCAAGTAATCACATAATCAAAAACCCTATGAGGGCCCTCATTATTAGTAGCCGCTTTATGGTTTAAAAATGAATGACAGTTAGCAAAGGGGGAAACAGGATGTATTGGAACATTATTTGAATATGCCGGATCAGGTCTCACAATGTACTGCACTTTTATTGCCTCGACTGCAGTGTCTTCTTTGCTGGATCAGCCTGATAAGTACGGTCTAATAAATAACGACACTTTCATATATTGTACATTTGTGCGGCTTTGTCTTACAGTATATTTATATGGTTAACCATTATCATCTAATTACTAATTTACAACTATGATGTTTGGATAGCAATCAAACGAGGTTAGACCAACAATCTGGATTTGAAAAACTTGTACCACGTCAAAAATACAACAGTTGTTATCCACTATTTCCGTTGGTTGATTTAGTCCAATCAAGATATGTCATACTCTAATAAAAATAATTAAAAACTTTCCAAAACAACCTCTGCTCCCTGATAATCGATTGTATAGGCATGGTAAAAGCAGTAAGATAATGCAAAAAAGGCATTTAATTTTTAATGACAGATTATTTTAACCATATATTAGAAATAATGTTCAATAGGTTGTTGACAAAAGGGTATTGAAAATGATTACACTAACACTTAACAAAAAAAGAAATAAATAAAATATCCTGTTGAAGACATTTACAGTGTAAACTTCTGATAATAGCTTACTTCTTTTACTGTTTGAACAAACTGTTGATATTGATGTGAATCAATCACTGTCATTTTAAGCATCTGTTTGTACCAAGACGTTAGTCTATATAAGTCTGCTGATAAACTAATATCATGGTTTTCTGGTTTTGTATTTGAAATCTGAACAGCGGTTGCCATAGAAACTAATGTAACCATTGTCTGGAACCCTGGTGCGTTTGTAAGTGATGGTAATATAGCTCCTGTAAGATTAAAAAAATAATATTTGTTTTTGAGTTTTTTCTTTGGTTGGACTCCTTTTTATTAAAACTTGTGATGTATATTGATATAGAAATATGTTGGAATGATCGATTAGTGTTAAACGTCACTTTAAACACTGCTGTGTTATTCCATGACAATTCGATTGCATTGGTAGATAAAGTAGGAACTCCCAGACGAAATCATAGAACTTTGTAAGGAAAACTGACAATGATACTCAATGAAGATAAGAGTCTAGCGCACGTGACATGTGCACGCTACAAACTTACATCCTCTGTAATAACAGGCTAGTGATACATTAGTTCAATGTCTTAGAACACAAGACAACACAATATATCCAGAAATTTGGTAATTGTTTATATGAAAGAACTAGAGTTAATACAACTTATACAACTTTTTTTTTGCAGAAAAAGTTAAACCTACTGGATCCAAAAACTGTTTTGATAATGATAGAGGTTAGAGTGTACTGTTGTATCGTCCTTGTCTATAATTTATAACTCCATTGGTGGCGCTCATTGAGACAAAAAACATCTTGAGAACTATAGGCTTAGTGATTTTATTCACTTGACTTTTGTTCATTTGAATTTTGAATTGCGCACGATTCTTTTCAATGTGTATATGCACTGACCAACATTATGCATTATGTTGGGTATGTACGTCTGTCATATCTGTTTATTGTTTGAGCATACATCTGGTTTTCTCTCCTGAATCGAGTCACATTTTGTGATGTCATGCATTGTCTGTTACAGCCTATTATACATGTTATACTGTACTTGTGTTGCTTTAAAAAAGTGGAATGGCAACACATAAAGTTACATCCATATCCTTTGGTCTCTGGTGAAATACTTGTCGCATTGCCAATCCTCCTTTTTTTTTTAAAGTTGAGTACTTATTTATTTAGCATTAGTCAAGACTATTACTTTACCTGTTTGAAGTAACTTTAATTCATCTGATGTTATGTTGGTTAATTCTAAGTCAGATGCAAGCTTTGCGTTTGAAGGATCCTCTGTTAGTGCCGTTAGAAAAAACTGATAATCTTGTTCACTTCTAACATAATCTATCAGTTTTCTATTTATTTTGGTTTGTACACCACTAGAAACTATTTCTGACCGGTCGTCCGGATTTATTATTCCCTTTGATATCAATGAATCTATGATACATTCTGTATTAGACAAATTCTGAGTCAGATTGTGGTAGTTTTTTTGTATTCTGACTGAATGGAATCCTGTAACTAAATCAAAGAAAAACAAGTTACTGTGTTATCACTTGCAGCTTTGTCTCTTTGAAATATAGTAAAATGGCTTTTAAACACCCAAAAGAAGCTGCATACGTATAAGGGTTTCTAAATAGAGTCTTACCACAAAACTAAGCTTCACGAAAAATGCAAACCAGTGAGTGCATTGTCAGATTAAAAAAAAACCGCAGAAACGTATGTAATAGCAGATTGGGTACTTTGATCTTGCCCTAAGTAACTGTGGGCATTCTTCTTCTTTTATGCATTCTGTTTTTGTGGTCTTTTATTTACAAGCGTCGGTTTCCCTCTCCCCTTTATTTTTTTTTTATTATTGTTGCATTAGTTCTTAAAATACCCGACACCCCATTTCATACTTATAACTATCATGTGAACAAAGTACTCACTACTTGATATAACTTTCGACTTAGAAACAACTTTATGATGGGAAAAAAGTTGGCCTTCCATACATTCTATCAAGTTTTTAGAACATGTTGAAGACTCCTTAAGAACTTCCAATAACACATTGTAGGAATCTTCGGGTCTCAGAATTAGAAAGTCTAAGATGCATTTATTGCGGTCAGACTGTCTTGGATGGTGTTCTATTTCTGCTCTGTCTTCTTTCCTTAGGATACATCTGGAAATCAGTAGATCAAGGACTTCATTATCTAAAATGGTGTCTTGTATTATTTGATCATAGAAATGGTATAGTCTGTGGTTAACTGGAAAAGAAACAAAACAAATGTTAACTACGGTGATCTAGTTAGATAGTTAGGACAGTTTTGTAAATGAGTTGTCTGGTATAATATCATCATAAATATAATATAGTCTTTAAAAACTATAACTCTGAAAGCAACAGGACTTTCCTTTACTTAAAATGAAAGCAATATGATCAGACTAACTTTCTTTAATGGGTGAACAGATTAAATGAAAATTTCAAGCAATATTATAATAATACAAAATAAAAGAAGAATGTGTCCATTTATTACATTTGTAATAAGCATCAAATCATCAATTTATAGAGGGAAAACTCGATAACGACAAACGCAATGCCTCCCAAAATCAACCCTTAAGCAGTGTTTGGAGTTACACGCATTATATAAAGTTTTTTTCCTATTGTGTTGAGCCAACGCAAACTAGATTTCAAGTGCTTAAACGGCAAATGCAGCAAATTTTTCCATTTACAAAGAGACATAATTTGAAAACGGCGACAATGACGCCACCTATATTCAAATATGATCTCTGTTTTGTGGGACTAACAATTAAGTTCATTAACTCTTGTCAATCTACAATAAGAAAACGGAAACTAATGTTGGTAAGTGCATACAAGCAAACGGACAAGGGTAAGATTTACTGTCTTCGCAGCTGCCGGATTAACAAAAAAACTGTTCTCTATTTATCATTTTTGAACCACAGACGAGCAGACATGCTAGTTCCTCTTTTCCCTGACTCTCTTAGGCATTTTATAAACAAGATAGTTTTGAAAAAGAAAATTGATCTAAATCAAAAACTTGTACCATTTGAGCTTGTCTAATTTTCATCATTTTTTTTGTCAATTTTACCGGTTATGTCTGTTTGTCTTGTTCAATCATCGTTGTCAATATATTTAAATGTTATGAGACTGTTATACAAATGAGAGGTTTAGCTATATAAAAAAACATCATTTTCTACATAAGAAAATGCCTGTACCAAGTGAGAAATATAACAGTTGTTGTACAATCATTTTATATGTTTGAACTTTTGATATTTTCAATTTGATAAGAGACTTTCCGTTTTAAATTATTTCATTGAGTTCAGTTTTTTTTGTGATTTTCTTTTTATCTTCTAATTATACTTTTACATTTGTTTCCACATTGGTAATTTCATAGTTAGTCGATAAGAAACTTAATTATATTATATTCTATTGACCACTGATTTAAACTGATATAAAGTCACCTACTCAATGGCATACTATCTATCAACGACTGAATATCATTATAGTTGTTTCATTGAGAAAAACACAACTATCAACCTGGGTTAAAACAATTTATTTCATTTATCGACTGTCTAGAAAAGACAAGTATCTTGAATTTACAAGTCTCTTTATTTCTTGTTACATCCATTTATTATCCAATTGTATCAAATTGATATGAACTGAATTTATACTTGACCTCATTTAGGACACCCCTAGTTTTTGGTGGGGTTCGTGTTGTTTATTCTTTAGTTTTCTATGTTGTGTCGTGTGTACTATTGTTTTTCTGTTTGTCTTTTTCATTTTTCGCCTTGACGTTGTCAGTTTGTTTTAGATTTATGAGTTTGACTGTCCCTTTGGTATCTTTCGTCCCTCTTTTAGGGTGATAGAAACTTCATTTGCAAATTTGATTAACAGAAGAATTTTTGTTCAATTTGTATCAGTCTTAGTATAATCTTAGACCTGTGAAACCTTTTAAGGTACATTGTGTGAGATATGTCAGTAATGTACCTATCATTGTGTGAGATATGTCAGTAATGTACCTATCATTGTGTGAGATATGTCAGTAATGTACCTATTATTGTGTGAGATATGTCAGTAATGTACCTATCATTGTGTGAGATATGTCAGTAATGTACCTATCATTGTGTGAGATATGTCAGTAATGCACCTGTTAGTTTGCTGAGTATATCCCATTCCTCTGATCTCAATTTAGTCCTCAGTTGGTCTTTATAATTACGGATAGCTTGGATAAAACCACCTTCGTATTCTCTGTCTATGAAGTGTTCAATAGCCCTGGGTACAGTATAGATAATAGTACATGCTGCTTGTAACAAGTTGTCTTCTTCTGTTTGTATTCTGTCAATATGAAATATGCAATGTAACTTTCAATCGTAAGGAGAAGGTGAACTAAGACAAACAGTTGTCACATAAATATGTCTCACGTGTATGTTATTTTGATAGTATACTGCTAATGATCAAACGGAAACGTCAAAACTTCAATCTGTGACATGCAAACTTTTCAAGGTAAATCAACCATTACTGAAGGAACATGCGAAATAAATAGCTGTGGAGATGTAATACTAAACCAGGTTTAATGTTCTACATTAGAATATATCTGTACCAAGTAAGAAATATGTCAGTTCTTATCCCTTCATTTGATATGTTTGAGCTTTTGATTTTGCCATTTGATTAGGGAATTTCCTTTTTGAATTTTCCTCGGTGTTCAGTATTTTTGTGAGTTTTTCTTTTCACAACTAATGAAATTGCATACCAAATGCTATTTACCTTACATATGATGTGTCTCTTAACATGCTTAACTTACATAATCACAAAGTTTAACAGGAGTTATTGTCAGATTTAGACCATAGCAGAAGGGACAGGCCAAGATATAAAAATCTGCAAAGAAATATACAGTTCTGAGGCAAATTCATCGGCATACATAACATTGAGCATAAAATTAAAAATTAAATCCTCCTATCTCCAAGTATCATCACTAATATGCAAATGACGGATCTAGCTTATTTATTCACAAAAATTGTAGAGCGCCCCTGGTTCAAAGTTTAAAGTAAGTTATTTACCTTGACGCACACGGTAAAGTAATATCCAGGAAGAATGAGGACGTGACTGCATGGCCAAACAGGATCAATATATTTTTCCTAATAACTTGTGAAGTCACAATAGCCTACCTACTGATTAATCGTTCAGTTCTAAACGAATATATATCCAATTAAATAGCAAAAACTTACGGTTCTGGTTTATTTGACAAATCGTCTGTATTTCTCCCTTGAAATTCTGCAAGACAAATATCTTATCTATTACGCATTTTTCGTTCCGCAACATCCCAAAAAGCAAGCAAGTATATTTAAATTCATTTTCTGATCCATTAATGAACATTATGATATAAATGTAAAAAGTAATTCAAAAGTTATTACCCTTGATCAACCCTCGTTTTGGTTTATGAAAGTGGTGGACATGTTTTTTTTAGATCAGCCGGGCGTACCGAGGTGATGTAAAATGACGACTCACTCTGAGGTCGAACTTGTAGATGTAGTCATTGCGATGACCATTCAGGCGTTTGTTGCGTGACTGTTCTCCAATACTGCATGTCACATCGACACCACAGAAGGTATATAGGTGACTGTGTGTTATGTGACGATAGGTAACAGTTTTTTTAGATTTGTGTAAAATGTTCAATATATGTGTTAAAACAAGTACCTGTCTTCGAACTTGACAGTGACTGTTTTTCTGTCTGACTGATTTGAGACGGATGTTTGTCTGCCTCCTCTACTGATTGTAAGTCTGTCTGACTGTTGTGAGTCAGATTCTTGTCTGCCTCCTCAATTGACTGTAAATCTGTCTGACTGTTGTGAGACAGATTCTTGTCTGCCTCCTCCCTTGACTGTAAATCTGTCTGACTGTTGTGAGACAGATACATGTCTGTCTCCTCTTCTGGCTGTAAATCTGTTTGACTGTTGTGAGACGGATTCATGTCTGCCTCCTCAATTGACTGTAAATCTGTCTGACTGTTGTGAGACAGATTCATGTCTGCCTCCTCCATTGACTGTAAATCTGTCTGACTGTTGTGAGACGGATGCATGTCTGTCTCCTCTTCTGGCTGTAAATCTGTCTGACTGTTGTGAGACGGATTCATGTTTGTCTCCTCAATTGACTGTAAATCTGTCCGACTGTTGTGAGACAGACTCATGTCTGTCTCCTCTTCTGGCTGTAAATCTGTCTGACTGTTGTGAGACAGATGCATGTCTGTCTCCTCTTCTGGCTTTAAATCTGTTTGACTGTTGTGAGACAGATTCATGTCTGTCTCCTCCATTGACTGTAAATATGTCTGACTGTTGTGAGACGGATTCATGTCTGTCTCCTCTTCTGGCTGTAAATCTGTCTGACTGTTGTGAGACGGATTCATGTCTGTCTCCTCAATTGACTGTAAATCTGTCTGACTGTTGTGAGACAGATCATGTCTGTCTCCTCTTCTGGCTGTAAATCTGTTTGACTGTTGTGAGACGGATTCATGTCTGTCTCATCTACTGGCTGTAAGTCTGTCTGACTGTTGTGAGACGGATTCATGTCTGTCTCCTCTTCTGGCTGTAAATCTGTTTGACTGTTGTGAGACGGATTCATGTCTGTCTCATCTACTGGCTGTAAGTCTGTCTGACTGTTGTGAGACGGATTCATGTCTGTCTCCTCTTCTGGCTGTAAATCTGTTTGACTGTTGTGAGACGGATTCATGTCTGCCTCCTCCATTGACTGTAAATCTGTCTGACTGTTGTGAGACGGATTCATGTATGTCTCCTTTTCTGGCTGTAAATATGTCTGACTGTTGTGAGACGGATTCATGTCTGTCTCCTCAATTGACTGTAAATCTGTCTGACTGTTGTGAGACAGATTCATGTCTGTCTCCTCTTCTGGCTGTAAATCTGTTTGACTGTTGTGAGACGGATTCATGTCTGTCTCATCTTCTGGCTGTAAGTCTGTCTGACTGTTTTGAGACGGATTCATGTCTGTCTCCTCTTCTGGTTGTAAATCTGTCTGACTGTTGTGAGACGGATTCATGGCTGTCTCATCTACTGACTGTAAGTCTGTCTGACTGTTGTGAGACGGATTCATGTCTGTCTCCTCTTCTGGCTGTAAATCTATCTGACTCTTGTGAGATGGATTCATGTTTGTCTCCGCCATTGACTGTACATCTGTCTGACTGTTGTGAGACGGATACCTGTCTGTCTCCTCTACTGGCTGTTACTTTGTTAGGGTTCTGAAATATACATGTTTTCAATATTCAAATAAAAGGCAAGATATTCAACAGATATATTTACACCATATTTTGAAACTATGATTTCATGAACTGAGTACAATGTAAATAAACTATAGTTCATGAATAAAAGGAAATTTGGGTTTACGTTGATAAGATGTCAACACTAATCACACAAATATTCCAAACACATGTAGATGGCACAATATAGCCTTAAAAAATGGATAGGTTTCTACATAATACATGCAATATGCTGTCTTAATTTATCATTGAACAAATACATAATAAATCAGAGACAAACAGAAACAATCAATGTTCTTGATATACCTTAAGTTCAATCTTAGTAAAAACGCGTCAGAGCGACTTATTTTAGTATAAAGTTTGTGTATTCTCCTACATGTAGATGCATCTGGATACTTATATATCTAAAAGAGTAACTTTTCTTATCAGCTTCTTAAATTTAATGTCTTACCTTTTCACATGTACATATATTAAACATGTTAAAACTTTAAAAGTAGTTCATCATTTTTTTTTCTTTCGATTTACAAAGGAACTACAATGTACATAGACTTATTCTTTTCTTTTTTGTAAGGGAGTGACTAGGTCAAATGAAGAAACATAAAATTTAAAATTGGTAAATAAGCCAAGCTCCCATTGTGTATAGCTAATATATATGTTTACAATCACAACCTCGTGGGATGTTTAAACGGACAGAACGACGTCATAGGTACAAAAGAAACACAAAAAGTTACACGTACAAAGCACATTAGCAAACATGAAAGATAATACAAACAACTTATTGACGGGAAGGATAAGAACCGAAAAACATAAAATGGTTATCACAAAAAAAAGTAATATTAATAATATAACAAATACAAATAAAAGAAGAATATAACACGTTATTAAAATGATAAACAACGGGAGTACGCATAATCTATACACAAAGACCATCATGTATTATTCGTGAAGTTAATACAGAATATGTATCAACAAGGTTAATAAAGTCTTAGTACATTCCGGTGCCAACTTATTGAATTAGTGCTCAAAGAAACAACCCCAAAACATGAGAAAATTGCTGTGATACAAGTATTGGAAGGGTTAAAATATTTTGGCCACAAGCATCTCTGAAGAAACATGTATTGTCGAAATGCGTATCTGGTGACAGAAAATGGGTAACGTTAATTTTATTACTACCACTGGGTCTATGCCTCTACTGGTGGAATATAAGAACCCGAGCCAAGTAGCCAGTTCTTCGGTACTGGCATGAAAATACGGATTATTTGTGTTATTAAAATTTGCTGTTACAAAATATTAGAAATTATTATAGATTAAAGAATGTATCTCCCTCATGCAAAGCTCTGATTCCTTTCACGGATTTGGCTATACTTTTTGGACCTTTTGAATTATAGCTCTTCATCTTTTATACATGTTATATAAGCTTTGGATTTCAAATATTTTGGCCACGAGCGTCACTGAAGAGACATGTATTGTCGAAATGCGCATCTGTGCAAGACAATTGGTACCGTTAATTTTATTATCTTCAAGTTTCATTGCTGGATAAGTAAAACTGTTTATAATCAGACCGTTTATGAATGATTGACTTGAAAAAAATGAATGATACATGTACATTTGAAGTATAAGCTTGATACAAGGTTGGATAAATATGGTCTTTTTTAATGTCTTTGCACTTTGAATGATAATTTTGAATTATAATTCATTACCTCTTTTTATTATACGCGTAACTGTACTTTACTGTCGTTTTGATGAATATGATAACGATGTCCAGTAGCAAATAGGACATGTATATCAGAAAAAGAACATGTTTACAGTTTATCATGTTAGTTTTTAACTAGACTGACATGCATGACATTTTAATTTTTGTACTGCTATACTGCTACTAACTAATTAATGCAACTGACTGAATAAACCTGACAAAGATTGAAAAAAATATTACGTGCACCCAGTTCATGAGACGGTTAAGAAAATACCACAGACATCATCAATAAAGTAATAAAATGTGTATCGTCCACATAAATAAATAATGATTTTGACAGAAGCCGAGTCATACAGAACATGAAACATTATTATAAATATCAATTAAAAATTTCAAATTAACATATTGTGAGTTCAGGACGCCGTAAACTCAGGATACCATTCTTGTTTGACTACAATATAAATATATGGAGGTGTGGTATGGCTTACATTCAGACAACTATCAACAAGAGTTCAAATGACTCAAAGATAAATAGTTTAATAAAATTAACGGAACCAATTTTCTTGTTTCAGGGACTCTTAGAAGTTGGTATTGTATACACTATAATGCAGATGTTTAGCATTACTGTTACAAGAAGTTTTCCAGCGAAAAGTCAATTGTAATTGAAAAACTGCAGTGTGTATTATGCATGAAGAACAGTTGTGTATATCATATCATAGATACCAGGATTAACATTTTAATATTTACGCCAGACGCGCGTTTCGTCTACAAAAGACTCATCAGTGACGCTCGAATAAAAAACATGTTTAAAACGCCAAATAAAATATATATGTTGATGAGAATTAATAACACCATACCTATCTATATTTATTTTAAACACTATTAAATGTGATAGTATCATTTCACGGATTTGGCTATACATTTTGGACCTTTTGGATTATAGCTCTTCATATTTTATACATGTTATATAAGCTTTGGATTTCAAATATTTTGGCCACGAGCGTCACTGAAGAGACATGTATTGTCGAAATGCGCATCTAGTGCAAGACAATTGGTACCGTTAATTTTATTATCTTCAAGTTTCATTGCTGGATAAGTAAAACTGTTTATAATCAGACCGTTTATGAATGATTGACTGGAAACAAATGAATGATACATGTACATTTGAAGTATAAGCTTGATACAAGGTTGGATAAATATGGTCTTTTTTAATGTATTTGCACTTTGAATGATAATTTTGAATTATAATTCATTACCTCTTCTTATTATACGCGTAACTGTACTTTACTGTCGTTTTGATGAATATGATAACGATGCCCAGTAGCAAATAGGACATGTATATCAGAAAAAGAACATGTTTACAGTTTATCATGTTAGTTTTTTACTAGACTGACATGCATGATATTTTAATTTTTGTACTGCTATACTGCTACTAACTAATTAATGCAACTGACTGAATAAACCTGACAAAGATTAAAAAAATATTACGTGCACCAAGTTCATGAGACGGTTAAGAAAATACCACAGACATCATCAACAAAGTAATAAAATGTGTATCGTCCACCTAAATTAATAATGATTTTGACAGAAGCCGAGTCATACAGAACATGAAACATTATTATAAATATCAATTAGAAATTTCAAATTAACATATTGTGAGTTCAGGACGCCCTAACATCTGGAGACCATTCTTGTTTGACTACAATATAAATATATGGAGGTGTGGTATGGCTTACATTCAGACAACTATCAACAAGAGTTCAAATGACTCAAAGATAAATAGTTTAATAAAATTAACGGAACCAATTTTCTTGTTTCAGGGATTCGTAGAAGTTGGTATTGTATACACTGTAATGCAGATGTTTAGCATTACTGTTACAAGAAGTTTTCCAGCGAAAAGTCAATTGTAATTGAAAAAACTGCAGTGTGTATTATACATGTAGAACAGTTGTGTATATCATATCATAGATACCAGGATTAAAATTTTAATATTTACGCCAGACGCGCGTTTCGTCTACAAAAGACTCATCAGTGACGCTCGAATAAAAAAATGTTTAAAAGGCCAGATAAAATATATATGTTGATGAGAATTAATAACACCATACCTATCTATATTTATTTTAAACTCTATTAAATGTGATAGTATCATTAATATATCTTATGTCATTAAGTCGCAACCTTGTCTTCAGGAAACTTATACTTAACACCGGACATGTTTATGTTTATGCGATAAGGTTGTTTAATACACTGTGAAGGTTAAGGCTCTCACTATCATTTATAAACAGTTTATAATGGCAACCTTCTGTTCTGTTTAGTATCGAATGCTTTACACTATTATATAATTGATTGTAGCTGATATTATATTAAAATTTTGGAGGAATCACTAGAATATTATATTTAAAAAAGGCGATTGAATTTATATTAGTTCTTTCGTTAATTCGATTTATTATGACATTGATAATATAAATGTACTTTGAAGCGCCTTTCACCTTTTTCTTGAATTATTTAGCACACACTAATAATGAAATGAAACTTTTTTCCACAATTTTGAAATCTGCTTTTTCAAGTTTAATATATGAAAAGCAATATATGTTCAGTTTATTAAGTTCTTAAAGCCTAATTAGCTTTTTCGCAGTCAAATGTCTTTATTTTTTTAAATTTTTTTTTTAAACTTAGATTTGTTTTTTTTTGTTTTGTTTTAACATATGTAAATATACAAACACAACAGCACACATTTAATGTTCTCTATTGATATCAACATCAATACTATATTTTGTTTCAGAACATATTCGAATGGTTTAGAACCATTAGTCACAAATGAGGATATGCATTATGTTTTTATGTTGATTTAATGAGGATTGAATACACAATCGTGTGTCTACGTAATTTTACAGATACTTAGTGGAGGGACATGTTGATTATACGAGCAGAGGGAAAATCATGTACAAAGTACCGATTTACACAAATAAAATTAACAAAAGACAACTGTTAAGGAAGTTTGCTGCTCAGTTTAAAAAAATAACTTTCCGTAAAACTAGTAAATAGTGATAGGGGATCAATTGATGAATCAAAAAAACTAAAAATATATATAGGGGTCAATGTGTTTGTTTAAGAGATATAAGCCATTAACATTTTGGCGGGAAAATGTTCTCTCTTGACTTTACATAGCCTCATCATTGACCAGCTTAAGTTCTAAACAACTATTAAAAAATAAATAAGATTTTATAAGACTTTTACAAATGGCTTATAATTATACATCTAAAAGATTTATTAAGAGAAAAATGAGGGGTCCATGGGCAATTTTTTTAAACCATTCAAATGGATAAAATCAGAGAATTTTGAAAATCTGACAAACATTCGAACAAGCAAACATCCTTAATTTTATATAAATGTTTTTAAATTTCACCTCCATGCTCTTTCTAATTATAAGATTTCTAATATTTGTACAATATCATCTCCCTACTTATTGCTTCTAAAAAAGATGTCAAGGATTCAGATATAGTTTATGATAAATTCAAGGAAGTTTTTGTTGTCAAATTTTAAAACAATATATAAATAGTATATGATGAATTTGAGGAAGTTTTTGTTGTCAAATTTTAAAACAATATATAAATAGTTTATGATAAATTCAGGGAAGTTTTTGTTGTCAAATTTTAAAACAATATATAAATAATTTACATTAAGTTTGAGGAAGTTTTTGTTCTTGAATTTTAAATTAATATACAAATATAGACTTCAAGGAATCAAATATCCGAACTATGTATACTACAGATACTTCGTTGTAGACGAATAAAACATGTAGTATGCTCTATTATAGAAATTAGTTTAATTTTCTATTGAAATAATATCATATGCATTTAAACATGTACGAGTTTTCATACCACACGCATACTTCTTAACTATTTAGAATAAAATACACACAGACCAATTATAGGAATCAAATCAAACTATAGATCCAGAGCTGTCAGGTTTGTTGATGCTCACTACTGGTAGACTTATTTAATGTCTACTAGAACACACCCACGAAATCTAGGGCATTTAAAGTGTGGTCTAAAATATGTAAACTGTAAATGCTGTAGGATGAATCTTTGTATACAACAATCATTATTGGAGAATTTCATGTAAGGTATCAAAAGTCATAGGTACTTTGGGGCAGGGCAATTTATATCAGCCCTCCCCATTTTTCCTAAATTCATAGTAAATTTCAAATACAATGTATACTTGAATTTATCGAATATGTATGTTAATAGTATACAGAAAAAGCGAAAAAAAAATCATGTCCTGCCCTCCTCCCCCCAAAAAAGAACCTATGCACATTATGTGTAATTTAAAACAGTCCTGTCTGTGACAATAAAGTTAGTCCCAGATGGAAACCATATCCGAACCCCATTATTGTCGTTTTTTCTCGCAAAAAAAAAACCCCAAACGTAATATTCATCAGCGACGGTGAAAAATGCGACTATGCATGGATACTGTTAGGAGACAAATGCATTATGATTAATCATTGTGTCAATATTATGATTGAAATAATAACACATCAGTTTCAATAAGCATTGCGCTTGTTATTGTTTCTCTTTGGTACACATATGTATTGTTAAGTTAGTTTTGGTCTTGACACAATTTTAATGGATTATATCGATCATGACCAGTGTATATGAACGATGTTATAAAACCTTTACATGTAACATTCAATCGTCTTGATTATGATCAGTATAAATGTTAGACATCTCAGTGTGTTTGAAATTTTGTGTGCTTAAACGTACACTACCGTGCCAAAAGTGAGGTTAATTTAACGACTTCATGTCGAATGCGGGTTAGAAGTGACAACTTCTATAGCCGTTTTCTCTGTAAATAAGATGGAGTTATCTCTCTTTTTGCACACTATGAAAGTTTTGAGGAAGGTCATTTACCTGATACGTCACCGGAAGTTCGGAATCGTCTGTTTTGTTTACATTTCGTATAGTTTTGAGAATGGCCCAAAAACGCTAGGAGCTGTCATTGTCTGAGAAAAATGCCATTGCAGCATTCCATAAGGTTAATATGAAAGGACCACGACAAACAAGACATCCACTTCAAAAAATTTATGGGGTTTTAAACCGTTTCAAAGGTCGAAGGAGTTTGGAAAAAAAAGAGAGATCGGGAAGGCCAAATCTGATAACACAGCTGGATAATCGCAAACTTTGCACCACTATCAAGTCGGACAGAAAAAGTCCACTGCATGAGATAACTGCTGTTTTAATGATGAATCGAGGGGTAGGGCATAAGAGACAAAATATATGGTACACTTAATTAATCTAGTCCTGATATATTCTTTAAAGTATATAGTTTATTGTTGGGTAACTGACTGGTGTAAACAAGGAGCACGCCCCAGGAAAAACAAAATTTTACTCAAAGGTATGATTGCAAATATATATATATCTTAGATGTAAGAATATGAACATATTTCAAGCTATTACACCTTCCATTGTATGAATGGGATAGAGCATGCCCCTCATGTGGAATCAGAAAGGCAATTTAGATTACATATGGGTAAGAGATTGCGTTCTGAACTTGATTGTCAAGATAAATCCAAATATGCAACGTCATTATATCAGGGAGCTGGACATGACCCCCAGTGAAAAACCCTTAGTTCTACTGCCAGTGTCTTGTTAATTCAGTGGCATATTCATTGCTTATTACCACTTCAACTGTGATGAATAGTTGTATAACAGGTAGTCAGTACACTTCTCCTTCATACTGACATGGCAAGAAATAATATTTTTTGTTTTAGGGTGACATATAGAATTATATATTTGACCTTGACTTTTAGTTTGACCTTCAAGGTCAAATATCAAGGTCATTTTTATGGTACACAACACATCATATTGAGTTGCTGACATTTGCGTCAAGTATTATAAAACTTCTTCAAGGGAGAAAACATGTGTGCTTCAGTCACAAAAAGTAGAAAAAAATCAAATATTTATTTTTACCTTGAGTTCAAAGGTCAAGGTCTTTTTGTAGTTTGCATTTTATGCGATATGATGTCTTAATGTAATAAACCTGGATGCCAAATATCAAAGTCAATGTAAAAATAATAAGTTTCATGATTAAATACACAGATTATTGTAAACAAAATATGTGAAAATTACCCATTTTTATTCTACTGCCATGTTAACGGTGTAAGAGACCCCAGCTAAAAAATCATTAAACTTGTAAAATACATTTAAACCTGTATAAAATACTTAACAGATTTACAAAATCATAGTTCTTAAAGAGATGTCAAGTCTTTTGTTACTCTTTTACCAAGTATCAAAAATATGCCCAAAATGCCCTTTTTTAGAACGGTGAGCCCCAAATTTTACCTATACGCAAGGTTTATCATTTTAACATCTTTCGAAGGACGAATGATACGTGTTAAGAAAATCAATTCAAATACCAGTTAAACAAAACCTTGTCTAGCATATTCAGAGTTACATAATTGTGATATTTTTGTAAAGTTTTGGGGAAATTGAGCCCTTTGAAGAAGATTGCACTGTAATATCTAAAAATTGCGTAATATAAACTTTTAAAGTTAATAATTTTTTCTATTGACTATCATTACATGTGTGCAAAATTTCACTTCATTTGGTTGACATGTCATGTGGACCTACGTATAAGCATTTTGAAAGGTTATATCAAAGACTGGGTGTTAATGGTATCGAATACAATATGGTTATTTCACTGTAAGACTAATACATATTTTTGTCAGTTCACTGTCTTCAATAAGTTTAACATTCATATTTTGTCAAGTTAACCTGATCATACAATAATACTAATCTTTGTTGAACATATACTGTATAAAATTTAATCACTCAACGTGCAGTCATCTTTGGTAATTGGACGAAGCAATGATGAGACCATTACTTGACAATCAGAAAAACAGTGACGTCATTGAGGAGGAAGTATCATAAATATATGTAAACACTATAAGATTAAATTTCGATGTTGGAAAGGGTAATAAGACTAACTTTTTTTTCAAGAATTCAATCTTCAGTTATTTAGTAAATAATAAAACAATGATATAAGTCCCTACCTTTTCTTGTTTCACAATCCAATCATTCACATCATTAAGTCATCCGCCATTTTGTGACAGACCTTTCGTCAGGAAACACTTGTACTTTGTCAACGGAAATGTGTTAGTACATAATGAGAATTCGATGAATACAAAAAAACTTTGAATACTAATATCTAAATCTGTTTAATGTATTTGTTTGTAAATTTCTTACAAAATCTTCATTGTTTTGATGGATTTTACAAAAACCAACATATTATAACTATTGTTTGCTAAAACACTGAAAATGAGTTTTCGTTCAATATGTTACACATTTTAAAACAAGTTAATAGAAACCTTTAAACATCAATCAACTCAATTGCCTCTCCCCCTATTTTCACCTTTTCTTCATCGGTTAGGTTCAGGTCTTGCCACATTAAGTAATCAATGAATTTCCTTTGTTAAAAAACAAACTTAGTTTACTGCTTGACTGATAACGATTTAGACAAGCCAATACTAGTAGTATCAGAGTTTGGATATTGAGAAAACTAGCTTCTGAAATCAGCTATTTGAATGTACTGACATCGATATTTTAAGCATATATCTTGCATTTCCTCCGTTTTTAACAAAATGACAAATGTTGTTTATCTAAAGAAGACATTGGGCATCGTGTTTCTACCAAAACATTTACTCTGTTAGCGCAACAGTATGTGTCTTTGCGACTTTCCCCAAAAAGGATTTTAATTTGTTTGCACATTTTCCCCAAATTTCAAATGAAACATATAGTCCTGCGGATATCAGAATAATTGATCACTTTATGGTAAAAGCATGAAACTTAGCATAGTGAAAGATAAAGGGGTATAGGCAAAATTCAGATATGGAGCCATAAAAAAAAAATCCAATATGGCCGCCACATTCAAGATGGCCGACATAAGTATAACATAATTCACTTCATGAAGTCTTCAATTTTAATAAGTTCAGAAGATGTCACAAACTTAAGGAAATACAACTAAGATATGTCAATTATTATTTTTTTAAACCTTATAATACAGAAATGATCAAAATGGCGTCCAAATTCAAAATGTCTAAGTTTGACAGTATTTGTATGTATACTCCATCATTGTGTGATAGAAAGTTACCAAATCCGTGAAACTGATCAGTTTATATCGACAAAGGCCTACAATATATCATTAATGCCTGGGTGCAAAGATAATATTTCAAAATGGCGGCGATATTCAAGATGGCGACTTTCAACATATCAAAATTTGACGTTTTCAGGTTTTTAAATATGGTATAAAAATTATTAAAAAAAAATTGGATCATTTATTTTAAAACAAGCACCACAGGCACTTGTTTCTGTCAAACAGAATAACACACTTGAGATGATTATTATTGACCTTTTTCCAGACCATTGAATTTGTAAGGACTTAACATCCGGTTAACTTAGGAAGTGAATATAACTGTGCATTCCCATTGGTCACATTTTTCTGGTTACTGGTAACTAGTATACATAAACAGGTAACCAGATAAATTAAACAATGAGATTGCACAGTTTTATTCACTTCCTAAGTTAACCGGAAGTTAAGTCACTACAAATTCAATGGTCTGGAAAAAGGTCAATAATTATCATCTCAAGTGTGTTATTCTGTTGGAGGGGTATTCTCAAGGTACGTGAAAGTTGTTTCATTGTTAAGATAAGTCAATTACCGAAAGACTGGTGTACTTTTATTCGTGAAAAAGTCAAGGGAACTTAAACAAATATTGGTTGAAGCGAACAGATTGAAAAATTCCGTTAGCTACCTTGTGTTTTTTTTTGTACTGGTATGGATAGTAAACCCCACATTGACAGAAATAATTGCCTCTGACAAGCACGTATATACAAACATATTATTATTGAATGTAACAGGTGATATTAACTATGAAATAAAAATGGCCGATACACCTCAAAATGGCGTCTTTGACGAGTTCTTATTTTTCACAGTTACAGGTAACGAACTTAGAAAATTTCACAATTTTCCTGAAATGAAAAAAAAACTATATATGCAGTATTGAATCAGTGCAAAGAGTATTTCGTTTTTAGAAATGAGATAAGAAATAAAAAAAAACTCACAAGTAACTATTTAACATAACAACAGATAAATTATAACTAAAATACGATACAAATGCAGGAAAATCAAATGAAAGCACAGTCTCAATCAGTTTCTCTTTCACATTCCGGTGAACAGTTGCATAAGGCTGTGCATTTTAATTGTGCTTTAAAGAATTTACTTGCTCTTCGACATCTTTTCTTACATTGACAGTTGATGAGCTCTTGGCATGACATTGACGTTTCAGCAAGCACAGACCAGAATGACACCCAAATACCATCAAGTTTTTTTCAATCAAATGAATCTGGTGATATCATACTTTGATTCGCAACTAAACAATTGCCCAAAATAACACTACCTTGGTAAGCTTCACGTTTCGTATGGTCAGTGAAGAAATGCATCTCGTTTTGGAGGAATATTGTCAATTATTCTTGTCTTCTGCGTGATTAACTGTTTTCTTAACTCATTCACCATATTAGCTGTACTAGACCGATCATACAAAAGCACAACATACCATTCTATTACTTTTAACATTTTTAAAATTTCCAATTCATTTGGATTCTCAATAACCTGCAGAAATGCTTCTGACAACTTCTCATAAACGGACCATGTGTCCCAAGCTGATTTCTTACCTTTATCAGAAAAAGCTGAGACTGTGTCACAACCGGTAAATGAGTGGGACAGTGGAAAGACTTTCAATTTCAATGGTCCTAGAGCAGCGTACAATCCATGAATTGAAATATATAGGAAGTTCTTTCCAGTATCAAAACCTATCCACAGCTTTTCAGGCATTTGAATTCCCCTTTTAATGCAGCTTGGAATGAGGACATATCAATTGAAAGTTCTCCTTCAACTTATGAGATATCTAGTTCGCTGAATCTTAGTACAGCTGGTGGAAGATTTGAATAACTCTCTGGTAAAAATGACACTCTCTTTGACTGGCATTTCAACATAGTTTTAGATTGGTGAAATGTTTGAACAACGCCTTAAACCTCCTCTGAAATATATTGGAATAAAGATATACCTTTACCATGGAATAAAATCTTTTAACGAGATACTGCTTGGACTGCGATCAATGTTGTCTACAGCAGATGAAGCAAATACATTTTGTAGTAAATTGGTAGGGCAAACAATACCTTCTTGGACATAACGATGACAAGCATCATTGGCCATGGAAGTAGAAATTTCTAACACTCGGTCGTAGGAGACAGACATTCCAAGTTTGAAAAAAGTATCTACTAGATCACGTTTTCTAGTCTTACATGGATCATGATTCCCAAATAAGCACAAACTGGAGGTTCATGATCTTTCATGTGACGGTTGAATAGTTTCTTTGTACAACTATACATCAGAAGATGTGCTATTGTTAATTGCTATTGTTAATGTCGACTGAGAATATGAACGATCCTGAATGTCGGGTCAAAACTGAAGCATACTGACCAAAGTAAGCAACGACTGGGGTACAGAAGCTTCCTGATATTCCTTTAGGAAGGTTCCTTAAAATTCTGAATTTGATGCGAACATATCTTTACGAACAAACGTAGCTGCTTTTGATATGTTGACAAACTCATTGTGAAAGTCTTCTAATCAGACTCTCTTCAATGCAGGACCAATGTCATCTTTGAAAGCAAGAAAGTTTTCAAGACCTTGTGTATAATCATCTTAGTTAGGGAAATTACAATTCTGTGTTTAAGTCGTATACTATTAACTCGAGATGAAACATCTGCACCTAGACATGTTATTCTTTCCATATAAAGTTTGCATAAATCTGACAACTTGTAAACACTTACTGTCTCATCGCATGCTCTTGTTTCATTTATAAATGAGACTAGTTTTAAAAACGCAATACAATGGATTTGACTTTCCTTCTTAGATTTAACATTATCAATTTTTATTTCAATTCGAGATGCACGATTACAAAAGGAAACTAAACATTTAGAGTGGTACGTTGCTTCCTGTGCAATTAGATCACTAGCACTTAACTTTGCAAGTAACAACGTGTCATTTAATTGTACTGCACATTCTCTCACACGTGTATCTTTTCCAAACGCTGAGGACTCACGAGAGGCTTCTTGGCCATTTTCATTATAGAAAAGGCACACAGACGGGTTACTGGTTGACTGAACGGAAAAGCTATGTTTAGTTTTCTCTTTAGATGTGGTTGCTTTATCATCTATTCTCTCATGTGAGGTTCGGTTTTCTGCTCTATCCTTGTCCTGTTCAGTTTAAAGTTGCAAGATTTGTGCCAACATGCCTTTTGGACAATGAAAGACTGTGCTATTCCAGATCCCTCGTGTAATTTTCCGATGCACACATTAATGCCTTCAGGCATCAATCGTTATTCATGAAACTTCTTAATATTTTCAGCTAAATATTGATAACCAGCACCAACATTGAGATATTTAGAGTCAAATGGGCATATAAGTTTTTCATCTTTAACTTGTTGGCATAGGAAGCAAATTGCCTAATCAATATTATTTGATTTAGTCGGATTGTCATATTTTACACTTGATACCCTGAACGTCTTTTCAGTAGCCATGTTGTAAGAACTATGATCGTAAATTAGTTTATGTATTCCTTGTGGATAACTTCTGTATGTCAGACGTGTGTTTTGTTTACAAATGACGTATCCGTGACGCTTGAATCGAAAAAGTTACACGATATAGTTTCTGATAGTAAGACTGTTTGCTGCCATTTTGAATTTGTCGGCCATTATGGAATTAATTTTTTATTATTCCATATTCATTAAAGATCAATAAGCACCAAAACTTGCAATTAGCAAAGTATTGTGCTTTTATTTTCAAATGATAAATTATACCATATTTTTGGACTCTGCCTCATGATTTTTGGCGGCCATTTTGAAATTAGCGGCCATTATGGATTTTTTTTATTGTTACATATTCAAAAAAGAATAATAATCATCATAACTGGCCATATGCAAAGTTTTGTGCTTTTATTATCAAATGTTAAATTATACTATATTTTTGGACTTCATGACTGTTGGCGGCTATTATGGAATTTTTTTTGATGGCTCCATATTCAAAATTTTTTTTTAAGCATCATAACTAACACTGTACAGAGTTTCAAGCTTTTACCATAAAGTGATCAATTGTCCCAAAATATTGGACATAGCTGCTGGACTAATACCACGGGACCAAAACAGTCGAATCACCTTCAAACTTTTTTTTTATGAAATATTCGATCAATTATCTTTCATATGAGCCCAATATGGAACTTGTATGACGATTTATATTGAATACAACATTCAAATGAACTTTGATAGTGTCTTTTCGATAAGTAAATGTATAAAATGTCTGATAGGGTAAGGGTTAACGGTACATGGTTGGTACATCTGCTTGTAGACTATCATTTCCTGAAAGGTATGCGAGTTTTGTCTACATAAAACTCAACATTAACGCTCAGCCTCATCCATAATCTTTCCACCGGAATGACGATTAAAGTCGCCAAGGAATTTTGAAAATAGCTAAACTCGCCGGCTGACTGACTTAATGGTGAAGTGAAACCGATATCAATATCGGTAAAAGGGAGACAACTTGTTAATTTACAAGTTTCACAGGTAATCACAGATGGGAACCGACAAAGAAAATCGAAATTTTCCACACGACTCGGGACTTATACTGTCGACGTTTTATGAATGAATACGACAGTGACTTTGAACATCCATGGACTTAACATTCAAAACTATTGAAACAGAAACAGAGCGTCCGATTGCGTTATCATTCAACAAAGATTTTCTATCGAAAATTTGTTTTCTTTATATTTATCACGGGACGATTTAACAAACTTATGACCTACATTAAAGTCAATATTGTACAAAATGAATAGCCACTCTAAAGTCAATATTGTACAAAATGATGACCTACATTAAAGTCAATATTGCATCAACTAATGACCTTCATTACAGTCAATATTGTACAAAGTAATGACCTTTATTACAGTCAATAATGTACAAAATAAAGAACCAACATTACAGTCAATATTGTACAAAATAATGACCTTCATTACAGTCAATATTGTAAAAAAAAAAAGACCTACAATACAGTCAATATTGTACAAAATAATGACCTACATTACAGTCAATATTGTACTAGATGAGGACATAAAATGATGAAAAGTAACTTGCCCATTAAAAAGTTATCAAACAAACTAGAAGGCATTTTTTTATAGAGAAAATTGAAGCAGATGCACATGGCATTAATGCATGATAATTTTACATTGCATTCAACAAACTAAATATCAAGTTAACAGCACAAACGATTGAATGAACAAATGACAACTACATCACTAAACTTTTTTTATTAAGAATTTTCAATGCATTGCATAAAATATCATAAAATAAAACACTACAAGTATATCTTTTTAAATAAATAAAACTTTTCATTAATGATATCGATGTTCACGTAAACAGTTTGCAAACGAAACGGAAATTTAAATTTCACTTTCCAAAAAATTGACCCCTTTTACAACTTAAGACATCGTAATCTTAATGACTAGACTAAGACCCTTATAAGTAATCATCTATCATAAGATCATCATATGTCACTATGTACATGCACAGATCCTTATTTGAAGAGACATTCGTTATCGTTAACACAATCCTAAAAAAAGTATAGCATGATACAACAGAAAAGCAAATAAGTATGTTAATAATAACAAATTTAAATGAAGTGACACACTCATTTGTTTATTTTTAGCTGACAAAGCAACTCCATTAAATTATCAGAAGTTATCTTTCGTTGGTCTGGATAGTCTCATCTGCATTTTCAAAAACAACTTATATCCCAAGAGATAGTTAACTCAAATAATTACAGCGCCCCTTACGGTCATTGTCCTTCAATGTAGTGATTGATAAGGAGCGTAATATAACGACTGGGATATTTGGGTTATTTAATAATGCTATACAGTATACATTAAGTAGCTATATAGATACTTATGTTCAGTGGCAGACCCAGGGAAAGTTCATGGGGTTGGAACTCCCCTTTTATTGGACAACTAATGATTTCAAATGAGAACATATGGTTGGAACCCCTTTTATTAATGGCTTGCATGGGTTGAAACCCCTTTTAAATATATGGATTCGCACCAGATGTTGATGGACTGTGTAGAGGTAACATAATGTATTCAACACGAGGCGTTTGAACTTTGAATGAACTTGGGAACGCATGTATTGTTTAAAATGCCATGATTTTATTAGATAAACTGATTAAAATTGAGAATCTACTAGGTCACAAGATGACATACCAACCTTTTATCTCTATATTATCATTTTCTATAGTTTGATAGATCTCTTCACATCCAGTAAAAACCTATGTTATGATATATATGTTTGTATGGCTAAACGTCCATTGGCAAATATGTCCTGCTATAAACGCTACAATACAGTAATCTTCTAAGTTTAACACAAAATTAGGTATTTTTAAACGAAATAACGACTCCCGTACAGTTGATTCATTGTCTAAATTCCTATCCGACACTCCTAAAATTTGCAGTTGCATGACTATCATTCACTTTGAATACACATATGCAAACGGGACTATAAATATAGGAAAATAGGCCATTGGTGATATTGATGTTCTCACTGTGTGGACGGATTCTTATTATTGTTACTATTCGAACTATAGGATTTTGGGTGATTTATTATTTTCGGGGGGAAATAGGGGTGGGTGTGATTTGGTGACAGAATGATTTTGAAAATGAATAACTTGGCTTGTTAAGAACTGATAATACATAACGGTTCGCAAGACTTTATTACAACAACTATTGTGCAACACAAAAGGCAGAGAGCAAATGTACAACAGGGAAAGAGCAAATGTACAAATAATTGTCAAGCTGCAACTTGGGTGTTTGGTGAAATTTTTGTTGTCCAATCTTTAGTTTTAAATACTGTGTTATGTATACCCTCTGTATCTGTTCGTCAGTTTATTTAGATGGCATTGTCAGTTTATTTCGAAAGGATTTCAACATTTGAATATCCCCCAATTTGGTATCTTTGCTGTAAAATTTCTAAACACTAAAAATGTAATTTACATATCGTTGTCCGAGAGGAATTTAAAAAGGGAAATCAATAAAAACTGACAGAACCAAACTCTATCATTCCATGGAACAAGTTAAAAACAACTGCCATATTCCTGACTTTAGACACATGCACCTCAAAGTGACTTTGTAACGAAATCTCAAAGTAATTTTGTACAGCCATTTGTCAAGTGACTTGGTACAGACATCCTCAATAGACTTGGTAATAACCTTTTCAAGTGAGTTGATACATGCATCTTCGAGTGGTTTGTTACAGACATTTCAAGCGACTTGGTAAAGACATTTTTCAAGTGACCTGATACGGACATCCTCAATTGACTTGGTACATACATTTTTCAAGAGACTTGGAACAGACATCCTCAATTGACTTGGTGCATTCATATTTAAGTGACATAAGACATAAATATTCCTGTGACTTTGTACATGTAACTCGAAGTGACATTGTACAGACATCTTGAAGTGACTAGTACAGGTATCTTCAAGTGACTTGGTTTAGATATTTTAAAGTGACTTAGTACATGCATCTTCAAAAGACGTCGAAAAACATTTTCAAGTGACTTAATACGTGCATCTTCAAGCGACTTAGTACATACATTTTCAAGTGACTTGTTGCAGTCATCTTCAAGTGACCTCGTACAGTCATTTTCAAGTGGCTTGGTACATAAACCTACAAGTGCTTGATACAGGTATCTTGAAGTGACTTTATACATGCATCTTCAAATGACAAACACTTTTGATATACTTGGTACATATATCTTTAAGTAATTAAGTTCAGCTGTCTTCAAGTGATCTTTTACAGACATCTTCAAGTGACTTTGAATTAAATTAATACAAGGACTAGTCAGTAGTATTTGATTATTCACTAAAGATTTGAAAACAATCCCAAAAAAAACAGCTCGTTTTCTCCAGCCGACAATAGGTTGACCGACAAAAAATGTAGCAGCAGGGCACTGAACACTCTAACTTCTTTTGATCATGTGAGCATTTTTCAGCAATGCGCAGTATAATTAATTCATCATATTTTATTTTTTTCAGGAAATAATTATCAACCGCTATTCTTTAGGAAAGTTCCGTTATTCGAAATTGTATGATGCAGAATATTTGTTTGCAATGTCAAGATAAAAAAAAATAGGTACACGAAAGATACATATAATTTCCTTCCAATATCTGGCAACTCACTGTTTGTTGTAAAAAGACTAAGACTATGGTTCTTAACTATCGTCATAGACAGACACAAAATACAAAATTTAGCTACAAGCACACTGTTTTAGAATCAGTAAATAAAATAAAGTATTAGGCAAAAGTAGAATCACAAAAGTACTGAACTCCGAGGCAACTTGGGTGTTATGTGGAGTTTGTCGTCCAATTTAAGTGTTACATACTGTGTTATCATGGTTATATATACTTTTCTACATCTTTTCGTCATTTTGTTTAGATGGTATTGTCAGTTTATCTAGAAAGCACATCAGACTTTGAATTTCCCCCAATTTGGTATCAACGCCTGTCTGTTGCTGTAAATTTTCTAAACACTGAAAATGTAATTTACATATCGTTGTCCGAGAGGAATTTCAATAGGAAAATCCATAAAAACTGACAGAACAAACTCTATCATTCCATGACACAAGTTAAAACAACTGCCATATTCCTGACTTGAAACACATGCACCTCAATGTGACTTGGTAACGATATCTTAAAGTAGTTTGATAAAGACATTTTTCAAGTGACTTGGTACAGATATCCTCAATTGACTTGGTAAAAACCTCTTCAAGTGACTTGGTACAAGCATCTTCGAGTGGTTTGTTACAGACATTTCAAGCGACTTAGTAAAGACATTTTTTAAGTGACTTGATACGGACATCATAAATTGACTTGGTACATACATTTTTCAAGAGACTTGGTACAGACATCCTCAATTGACTTGGTG
The DNA here is from genome assembly GCA_019925275.1 of Mytilus edulis. Taxonomy (NCBI): domain Eukaryota; kingdom Metazoa; phylum Mollusca; class Bivalvia; order Mytilida; family Mytilidae; genus Mytilus; species Mytilus edulis. The sequence goes on from CM034354.1 coordinate 29,053,716, forward strand.
CATTCATATTTAAGTGACTTAAGACATAAATATTCCTGTGACTTTGTACATGTAACTCGAAGTGACATTGTACAGACATCTTGAAGTGACTAGTACAGGTATCTTCAAGTGACTTGGTTTAGATATTTTAAAGTAACTTAGTACATGCATCTTCAAAAGACGTCGAAAAACATTTTCAAGTGACTTAATACGTGCATCTTCAAGTGACTTAGTACATACATTTTCAAGTGACTTGTTGCAGTCATCTTCAAAAGACTTGTTGCAGTCATCTTCAAGTGACTTGTTGCAGTCATCTTCAAGTGACCTCGTACAGTCATTTTCAAGTGGCTTGGTACATAAACCTACAAGTGCTTGATACAGGTATCTTGAAGTGACTTTATACATGCATCTTCAAATGACAAACACTTTTGATATACTTGGTACATATATCTTTAAGTAATTAAGTTCAGCTGTCTTCAAGTGATCTTTTACAGACTTCTTCAAGTGAATTTGAATTAAATTAATACAAGGACTAGTCAGTAGTATTTGATTATTCACTAAAGATTTGAAAAAAACCCAAAATAAAACAGCTCCTTTTCCTCAGCCGACAATAGGTTGACCGACAAAAAGTGTAGCAGCAGGGCACTGAACACACTAACTTCTTTAGATCATGTGAGCACTTTTTCAGCAATGTGCAGTATAATTAATTCATCATATTTCATTTTTTTCAGGAAATAATTATCAACCGCTATTCTTTAGGAAAGTTCCGTTATTCGAAATTGTATGATGCAGAATATTAGTTTGCAATGTCAAGATAAAAAAAAATAGGTACACAAAAGAAACATATAATTTCCTTCCAATATCTGGCAACTCACTGTTTGTTGTAAAAAGACTTAGACTATGGTTCTCAACTATCGTCATAGACAGACACAACATACAAAATTTAACTACAAGCACACTGTTTTAGAATCAGTAAATGAAATAAAGTATTAGGCAAAAAGTAGAATCACAAAAATACTGAACTCCGAGGAAAATTCAATCGGAAATCAAATGACAAAACACATAAAAAATGAATGGACAAGAACCGTCATATTCCTGACTTGGTACAAGCATGTTTAAATGTAGAAAATGGTGGATTGAACCTGGTTTTACAGCGCTTAACCTCTCACACGACAATTGCATCAAATTTTGTAATATTGGTAAAGATGCGTGAACAAAACAAAAACATTAAGGTAGAAAAGCACATAAACATAAAACCATCTGAAATGGTTCATTTAACAAACAAATAAATCAATCAAAAATGACCCCATCTGAAATGGTCATTTTCACAAACCATTTAATAAACAAACATGGCCCCATCTGAAATACTCTTTTTTGATAATACAGTTAATCACCCAAACATGACACCGTCTGAAATGGTCCTTTAAACAAACAACCAAATCAACCAAACATGACACCATTTGAAATGGTCATATTAACAAACCATTTATTTAAGCAAACATGACACAATCTGAAATGATCCATCTAAAAATCTATGAAATAAACTAAACATAACACCATTGGAATTGGTCTTTCTATAAAAAAAACAATAATAAAAAAAAACATGACACCATCTGAAATGGTCCTTTAACTAACCATTTAATAAACAACCATTAGGCCAATTAAAATTAATTGATAGATTTTCATCCAAGCTCGCCCCTCTGAAAATCGTCCTGCCCCATTTTTTTAATTAAAATTAAATAACGATTTCCGGATTTTGTTCATGTCCGTTACCGGAAACCATCGATTATTTCGTTTCATTTAAAAATTCCTGTTTCAAATTTCGGTTTTGTATTACTTCAAGTAATCTTTAGAGAACGAATATGATTAAGTCGACATATTGTGCTGCTCTATAATGACAACATCATCTTTCGAGAATAGAGATGGATAACGAGAAGGGCATGACATATTTGAGTTAGGAGCAAAACGCTGTGTCCAAAAACGCAAATTGCGGTGTGTAACAAATGATTCAATAGAAAAACATTTCATTTTATTTAATATATGAAATTCAATGACTTTGTGTCAGAAAATTTGGACTGTGAATGATATCCAAAGCGCTAGAATCGTAGAAAAAAATGTAAAAAAAAACATGACGAGATTAAAGAAATTGACACAAACACAAACTTGTAAGATTTATGACCGTAAATTGAGCCAAAAAAAAAGTCAACAAACATACGCATCTCATTATAACAAGCCCGTAGATTTACCCATGGCTGTCGTTTTTTGTTCACAAACAGCAAAACCCTCTGTCCCAATACCCTGAATGTAGTCATTAGACAACACCTTCTTTTTGGTGAAGTTCATATTTTACATCATAATTACTTTCAACACCTACAAAATGTAGTATTCATTTTATTATGTACTCATAATACTTTTATTGCATAAAATTGTACCAATACATTTTCTTATGTTTATGGAGACTACAAACCATTGCTTAGAAAGCAAAAACAAAATTTGGTGTTGGTATAGTCGAACTGAAGAGAACATTTCTCTTTTTTTTAATGTTTAGTATAAATAGATTTTTAAAGCATCAATTACATGTACATGTATAACAGTGGTTGTCGATAAGAGATATTTATTTCAGAGTTTAAAAATTTGGTATGATTCCTTTACAGCATGTATATACATGATATAAGCTTATTCTAACTTGCGTATACCCCAGCGGTATGAAGAACTGGTGACGAGGGTTTCATATTAATAAAATTTAAAAAAAAAAAATTTCCCACCCGCCCTATTTTTTTGAAAAATTTGGATGAAAATCTACTAATTGATGTTAGTTACATCATCTAAAAGGGTCCTTATTTACAAACCATTAAATCACCTTAACATGGCACCATCTAAAATGGTCCTTTTAACAAACAACTAAATCAACCAAAAACAAATATATCAATCAAACATGACACCATCTTGAATGGTACTTTTAACAAACCATTAAATCAACCAAACATGACACGGTCTAAATTGACACTTTTAGCAAACAACCGATTGAACCAAACACAAGTGACAACATTTGTATTGAATCACTGTATTGGATACATAAACTACATAAGCGTCCTTACAAAACAACGGTATATTACTGGTCTTCCAAGTACTCCACGTAACATCTTTCTAAATTATTATCATCTATTTTATCAGCAATCAAAGTCGGGCGTCGAAGTTATTGTGAAACTGCCTATTCAAGAGGTGGCGTGAATCAGATGTGGATACTTAAAAATTCCAAAGATCTTTAGGAGTTCATACAATCTAACTCTTTTTCATCTTGTAACAATAGGAGAGCCGTGGTGTAGTGGTTAGAGCATCGGACTACTAACACAAAGGTTCCTGGTTCGATTCCCGTTCGGGATGAAAATTTCAGGAACTCAATTTTCGGCTCTCCCTCGACACCATTTGCGAGTATGGTCTTGAGGAAACGATCATAGTCCGTCGGGAGGGACGATAAATGGCTGACCCGTGTTAAGAGAGAGCCATATCTCTTGCACGTTAAAGACACCCTTGTAGATTTCGAAAAAGAGCAGGCTAATGCCGCTACAAGGCAGCACTCGCACCCGCAAAGTGGAAAGGGATTAATATAAGTTGCAAAACTTGTTTCCCAAACCACTATAAACACATATGTTTAAACTAAACTAAACTAAACTAATATCAAAACATTTGACTCTTTACACAAGTATTCCACATTCCAAACTAAAAGACAAATTGAAAGAATTGTTATTGCTTTGCTTCATAAAAAAGAATGGACAACGTAGATACAAGTATCTTGTCTTAGGGAGGGATAAATCCTACTTTGTAAAGGATCACTCTGATTCAAACAAAAATTCTCTGAAACTGATATTATCAAGATGCTTGATTTTTTTATTGACAACATATTTGTTATGTTCGGAGGAAGTGTTTTTCAACAGACTGACGGCATTCCAATGAGAACAAACTGTGCCCCTCTACTTGCCGACTTGTTTCTTTATTATTATGAGGCTGACTTCATGTATGAACTTCTTAGGAAGAAAGATAAGAAGTTAGCAATATTTTTTAACTCTACTTTCCGCTATATAGATGATGTTCTTTTACTAAATAATTCAAAATGTGGTGAATATGTGGAACGCATCTATCCCATCGAACTAGAGATAAAGGATACTACAGATACAGTTAAGTCGGCCTCATATCTTGACTTACATCTAGAAATTGACAATGAGGGTTGGTTGAAAACAAAACTTTACGACAAAAGAGAGGATTTCAGCTTTCCAATTGTAAACTTGCCATTTCTAAGTAGCAACATTCCAGCAGCACCTGCACACAGGGTATATATCTCCCAATTGGTACGATATTCCCGTGCTTGCATTTCGTATCATTATTTTCTTGATAGAGGGTTGCTGCTCATAAGGAAGCTATAAAACCAAGAGTTCCAAATGGTGAAGTTGAAATCATCCCTTCGTAAATTTTACGGAAGCCACCACCAGTTGGTTGACTGTTTTGGAATAACCGTTTCACAAATGATATCGGATATATTCATTACGTTGTAACTACAACCCCCTTCTTTTTCATGAATGTGACCTACCAAAATTAGAATATTTACCGGATTTGTTATCACATATGCAACACGACGGGTGCTACATGTGGAGCATGATTTGCTTATCCTTCCGGAGCACCTGAGATCACCCCTAGTTTTTGGTGGAATTCGTTTTGTTTCTTCTTCAGTTTTTAATGTTTTGTCATGTGTACTTTTGCTTGTCTGTTTGTCTTTTTCCTTTTTAGCCATGGCGTTGTCAGTTTATTTTAGATTTATAAGTTTGAATGTCACTTTTGTATCTTTCGTCCCTCTTTTGTAATCGTCCTTTTTATAAACTGTTAATTCAACTAACCTTGACATCATCTGTAATGGTCGCTTATAGAAACTATTTAAGCAACCAAACATGATATCATCTGACATGGTCCTTTTTAACAAATCATTAAATCATCAATACATGACACCATCAGAAATTGCCCATTTAATAAAATTATAAATCAACCAAACATGACACCATCTGACATGGTCCTTTTTAACAAACAATTAAATCCGCCAAATATTACACAATCAGAAATTGCCCTTTTAACAAAACTATAAATCAACTAAACATAAAACCATATAAAATGGTCATTATAACAAACTAATAAACCACCCAACCACGTAACCATCTGAAATGGTCCATTTAACAAACTAATAAAAAACCTAAATATGACACCATCTGTAATGGTCAATTTAACAAACTGATTAATCATCCAAACATGACACCATATCCAATGGTCCTTTTAACAAACAAATAAATCAATCAAACATGACCCCATCTGGAATGGTCCATATAACTAACCAATTAAATCAACCAATCATGACACCATCTGAAATGGCCCTTTAAACAAAACAATTTAATAAAACAAACCGAACACCATCTGAAATGATCCTTTATAACAAACCATTAAATCAACACTGACAAATAAGCCAAAAAAAGACACCTTCTGAAATGTTAATTTTAACATACAGCTGACTCAAAGAAATATGCCACCAACTGGAATGGTCCTTTCAAAAAAATAAAATCAACCAAACATGACACAAGCTGAAACGGCAGTTTTAACAAAAAAAAACCAAATCAACCTAACATCTGAAATAGCCTTTAAACTAATTATAAATGATGAATCAACTAAAGCTGAAACTATTTGAAATGATTATATATCAACCAAATGTGACAGTATCTGATATGTTTTCCTACTTTATGTCGATTGGTTATCCTTATTGGGGTTGACTAGCTGACACATGGTAGAATTGGTTGGCCCCTGGAAGATGGGTCAAGTTTGGGCATCGCTTTGGTTGTTTTTATTCAGTTTATCACAACAAACACATGTTTCATGTTAAATGTTAATTATTTCAAAATCTAAATATATACATTTGTTCAATCAATGAATACAATAGTTGTTATTTACAATATAATCATGTTGTTAGTTTGTAATTCCTAGACCAATATCTTAATAATCATCATAATAATGTTCCGTTTAGCATGGTAACATTTTCATACAACTTCTTTTCATGACATAGATAACTGCTTAATCAAATTTAATCCTTATATTCACAACATAAACATTAATTCGAACAATGAAATGCTGATTTAACTTATCTTTCAATAAATTTCAAAATGATTTGACCTAAACTTAAACGATTACAATCAGAAATCAAGGTACAATTAATCTCAGAAATTGAACAACAATTTGATTTTGAATGTTTGCAAAGAAAAGTTAAAACTGTCACAAGAATTTTAGCAAATTATAAAAAATTACACTGCAATATAAATAATAAAAATAATTTAAATATTATTGTTCACATACAAATAAATATGAATGCATCCAAGGCAGATAACTTTCATAACCGGCATTGCCAGTAAAAAGTACCCGTAAGTCACTTTTCACTGGTGACATTAATATTGATTATAAATATACAGAAAAAAGTAAATAAAAAAAAATACATATAACACTGATAAACAATCTTCTTCTGATACAAATTTAGCAAACACAATAGTTTTGTATTGCAATGTTAACAATATATAATTCCTAACAATACATACAAGTAAAACGTTACCAATCATTACATATATATTTTCACTGAAAATTGTAATTTATATATATCTTAGTTACATAAAACTTTCAGTCTCAGAATCCATTTCCCACAATATTAGTTAATTGATTGTTCGAGAGCTGTGGGTGTGTATTGGAGATCATTTAATATCTTTATTCTTAATATTATTTACTTTTTGCTGTATTTTTTTCTTATATCTGTTGCCAATTATTCTCTATTCTTAATGTTTTAATAAACACCCAAATATTTTTCATTCTTTATTTTTTTGTTAATTTTTTTGTTTCTTATTTTTGGTATTTTTTTGCTATTTATTATGCACTTTCAGTTCATTATCCCCTTTTCTGTAAAACGCATCGTTATCTTAATAACTGTACAAATAATTCAGTTATCAGTTCCAGAGTATGGATAACTCGCATGATAACTCTTTAATGTTTTTATTTAAATGCTATTACCCTATTGTGTTAACCGAATGCAGCGGAAAGTTAATCAATAAAATTCTATTCATTCAAATGGTGCACATATGTAGCAAGTAGGATCTTATTAATAAATTTCGGGTAAAATTTTATAATACGCAGTAAGGTCCTGAAATAAAAAAACAACCTGTCACGTTAATTAGTAATATATCTATTTGTATGTTTAAGGTACGTTATTTATAGACTATCAATTTATAACTTTTTTTAAAATGTTTGCTTTTTTTAACAAAGGAGCAAATACCCTTAATACATTGTATATACAAATCATACAGTGTAATTAAAATTGAGAATGGAAATGGGGAATGTGCTAAAGAGACAACAACCCGACCATAGAAAAAAACAACCGCATCCGGAGGCGACCTTCAGCTGGCCCCTAAACAAATGTATACTAGTTCAGTGATAATGACCGAAATACTAATTTCCAAATTGAACACAAGAAACTTAAATTAAAATAATACTGACTTGGGACAGGCGCAAACATGCGGCGGGGTTAAACATGTTTGTAAGATCTCAACCCTCCCCCTACACCTCTAGCCAATGTAGAAAAGTAAACGCATAACAATAAGCAATCGCAAATATATACAAATAACATAAGTAATGTAGAACGTTTTACATATTAGTATAATTAGTTCCACAAATTCTTAAATCCAAAATCTAAGACATATGTCATATACTACTTAATTTATCGAATTATAAGTTTTAATAATAGAACCAGTACTACCTTTATGACAACATAATCTGTAAACTGACAGTAAAACAAGTAATGATAGTAAAAATACAATATGAAAAAAGTACTACAACACGCTACATGAAGTTAATATTGCAACCCAAGTAATGATTGCAAAAATTGTTAACTCATTTAAAATTATTGTCGTGTAAAAAATTGCAGAATAGGAATAAACTTTAGAGGCAATAAAAAAAGAAAACAAAAGACAAGAGAAAAAAGTAGTCATCGTTGATATGATAATATAATAAAAGACAATAATCCAACTCCATACACATTGCTTAACCATTAGAAAAGGAAGCAGTTGTGAAGTTTAATAACGTCTGAATACAATCAGTAAAATAAGAAAAGTTCAGTAATATAAGTTATAAAAAATTTCAGAGTGTAAATTTCAGACAAAAATGATGCGAAAGATACCCAAAGGAATATTCAAACTCATAAATTCAAAATTAACTGATAACACCATGTTAAAAAAGAAAAACGACAAAAAGACTGCTAAAAGTACACAAAATATACATAGATAGATAACAACAAGAACCAAAAAAAATAATAATAGAAATTAATCATACCTAGACTGCTTCAGTAGAAATAAATATGTGACATTAGAAAAACCATGAAGTATCAAAAACAACTGTATAATAATAAAATCAAATGCTTACTGAGTGCGGTACAGTTACATTAATTTGTTTCACCACTATGGTTTTCTGCAAATCAAATTTGATTGTTTTTTCTGTACTTGGTGAAAAAACAGGAGATAAACAGAATGTACCAAGCAGAGACCGACGTAATATGATGGATAGTATTAGATACCAACAGATGTTGATCTCACACAGAGACAGACATAATGAGATGAAATGATATCAAACAGCGACAGAAGTAATGGTATGCATAAAGCTTAGCAGGTATCAAATGGAGACAGACAATTTGGAGGAATAGCAGGTTTCATCAAACAAACTCCAAAGTAAGACCATAATCACATAGATCAACATTTGGATTTTTTCTCTGACAGCAACCGTATAATATCAGTATGTCCGTTCTGACTTGCCTTTTCAAGTGGACTACAGCCATTTTTGTCACATAGATCAATATAAGGATCCCTCTCTAACAACAACTTTACTATTTCAGTATGACCTTCCTGGCTTGTAATGTACAAAGGACTACGACCCACACTGTCACATAGATCAATGTTAGGATTCCTCTCTAACAACAACTTTACTATTTCAGTATGTCCGTTCTGACTCGACAAGTACAGTGGACTTCTCCCATTTTTGTCACATAGATCAATATTAGGATTCCTCTCTAACAACAACTTTATTATTTCAGTATGTCCTTGCTGACTTGCTATGATCAGTGGACTACATCCATATACATTGTCACATAGATCAATATTAGGAGACTTCTCTAACAACAACTTTACTATATCAGCATGTCCATTCTGACTTGCCTGTCTCAGTGGACTACATCCCTTGTTTTCACATACATCAACGTTAGGATTCATCTCTAACAACAACTTTACCATTTCAGTATGTCCGTTCTGACACGACATGTGCAGAGGACTAACTCCATTCTTGTGACATAGATCAATGTTAGGATTCCTCTCTAACAACAACTTTACTATATCAGTATGTCCTTCCTGAATTGCCATGAAAAGTGGACTACAACCATCATTGTCACATAGATCAACGTTAGCATTCCTCTCTAACAAAAACTTTACTACATTAGTATTTCCGTTATGACTTGCCATGTACAGAGGACTACAATCATCATTACGACATAGATCAATGTTAGGATTCTTCTCTAACAACAACTTTACTACATCAGTATTTCCGTTTTGACTTGCAATGTACAGAGGACTACATCCACCATTTTGACATAGATCGATGTTAGGATTTCTCTCTAACAGCAACTTTACTATTTCAGTATTTCCGTTTTGACTTGCCATGCACAGAGGACTACATCCATCTTTGTCACATAGATCAATATTAGGAGACTTCTCTAACAACAACTTTACTATTTCAGTGTGTCCATGCGAAGTTGCCATGCACAGTCCACTTAAGCCATCACCTCTACATTGATCCACATCCACATTATTATGTAACATCCACTGTACCATATCAGTAAAACCATAAAAACAAGTCTGTATCAGCGTAGTAGTACCTGATGCATGGTGGTCTTTTGATAATACTGTGTCACATTTATTGGCTAATGTGACTTGAAGCGACCTGTCCAGATTTTGTAAGTGCTTTAACAGCTGTTGTCTAAATTCTGAAACTCTCAAATTGTTGTTCATAAAGGCAACTCTCACTTTTCCTGTTGACCAGTCCTTTATAAATCTTTCTAAATACAATTCAAAATACTCTTCTGGTATTTGAATAATGAAGTCTATGTTATTGTACCTGTCATCTGTTGATTTCCCCCAAATTAAACGTTCATGTACTAAATCACTATCACCATGATTTATTAAACATTCAATCATTTTCTGACCAAAGTAATGAGCAATGAAGTCAAACAATTTATCATGTACAGTTTTATATATACTATTTTGTATATATACAAATGTACCATCTAGAGAGAGAAGAGCCTCTTTAAGTTCTTCCTTGGAAGTACTTCTGTTCAATCTACAAGCCCCGCATGTGTCTTCTATGATAGGTCGTTGTTCATCTGTCACTTTACCCTGGAACCATTTCTCTTTCATTTGATTATTAAAGAGAACTAGTAAAGCTAGAACACATATTTTATAATTCCCTTCATCTCCACGCCTACTCAAACTATCTAGTTCATTTTGATAGACGAAAAATGGATTTTTGAAAAATTCTTCAACACTTCCATATTCCCCCCCGTCATATAAAGAGCATAACAATGGAAAAAAATACATTATTTTGGGCTGAACTATCAAGATCCTCCAAGTTTGAACCAATATAGTTGGTTATCATAAGGTGTTTTTCTGCGGGCGTAAGGCATAACTTATCTGATATTAGGTTACATTCACATAATTTAAAAGGTTTTAATATATTGAACTTATCATCTTTATATACTTGTAACCTACAAGATACAATAATCTTACAACATTTTTCTGTAATAATTGTTTCAATCACAGTTAACAATTGTTGCCAGTTTTCAATTTGCTGTTGGTTGGCAGTAAAATTTCCACAAATATCATCTACAATGAAGACTGCTTGTTTGCCAGGTTGGTAATACTCTCTGATATCATCTGGTTTTCCCACTGGTATTATTGTATACCCTTCTTTTTGTAAAACTAGAGCTGAGTGTCTTGCAATAAAAGATTTTCCTACACCTGATGGAGCAGTTATAGTCAAACAACTGTTCTCCTTTAAACATTTCATTATATATTCGCTGGCTCTTGTAGTCACAAACATTTTGTCCTCTTCTTCCCAGTCTGTTATTTGTATTTTCATCTGGTCTAAAAAATATATAATGTGTATGTTAAAAATACAATTGATTGCGTTTGATTTGTAACTTCAACTGCTGTTGACTCATCCGAGGAAGTCAGTTTGAATTAACAGCTGCCGCTTTGTTCCCCGGAACCATGGAACATTGATATATTATGATTGGATGCGAGCACTACAGACACGTCAAAGTTTTAATTGTAGTCTTGACAGGCTTTTTACACCAATCGGTCACAAATGCCAATATAGAAATTTGATCGTTTTGTATGAGTTATCTATTATCTTTAAATGCATAGAAAAAGAATTAAGTCTATTTTAAACTGAGATATTTCATACTTGTGTACCTTTCGTAGCTTACCATACATTATCCATTATAGTCATCGTTGAAGGCTAGAAAAAGGCCTGTACTGCTAATTGAGCTTGTCCATTAGTTGATATTTGTCTCATTTGCCCTTATATTACTACTGTTAGTTTTGACAGCTTTAAAGTTAAAACTCTCCGACCTCATAACAAGACATAAAATATTGATACAAGTACGAACAAATATAACTTATTATTCAAAATGCATAGATAGTTTCCTTAATCTATTATTTGCACTTGAACAGAAGTCAGTTACCATCACTCATCACAAACAACCTATTATTCTTGACCCATATTCTCAATACTAGTAGGAATATAAAAACATCAAGCTGTTGGAATACAGGTGAAAGGTCAAGGTATCAAAAAGATTATATTTATTCTTATCCCAAGCTTAATATGTTTCTAAACATTTGATTTGTTAACGCACGTCATAACAGCCCCCATAGCCCGGTTGGTTGCAAACCTTTATACCCAGACGTTGCTACACTTTACCCCATGGAACTTCACTCGCGTTTTCTTTTGTCCCATGGTTGTTCCTTGTAAAATCTGTAGAGTATCCATGATGTCTCTAAATGCATCACCTGGCCACTACATTGTCAATTAACGAGAATACTGACTAGCTTTGCAAAAGACCCATGTTGACGTTACATTGCCTATGATGTAACAATGACGACATTGAGCGTGAAATTCGACACGTTTTAGTTTCCCTGTCTTTGATTTCAAAAGAATTTTCCTGAAAAATCTTAAGATTTGAACTAAGACTGAAGATACAGTTTTACCTTCGTTTATATCCGTAGATATGGATAAATATGGTTGATCCATACGATGTGTCTTTGTCCAAATTAACTAAGGACATTTTTACCACGTGTTAGATTGTGGTTTGTCATTGTGTCGTCTGATCTTTTTATTACTGAACTTGACTTATTCCCGATTGTGACTGTTTTGCTGATTGTGAATTCGCATTGCTATAAGACGTGTAATGGTACTTTTCTATCCCTAATTCATGTATTTAGTTTTAATGTTATAATTGCTATTCTCATCGGATTTTGTCAAACGTCTTAACGTTTGTAGTTGCAAATCATATTTTGTTCTGTTGTATTCGTGTGTTATGGTAAATATAATTAATCATCCAGTTCATTTATTAGATTTTAGTTTGGGTCAACAAAATGTGTACGATATATTTAGTTTACAGTTTGATTAAAAAAATCACTGACATAGCTATTTAATGTAATTAATTATTAAATTACTACGGTAAACTACGATTTATGATTTTCATAGTTATTAATAAAAGAGGGACGAAAGATACCAGAGGGACAGTCAAAGTCATGAATCGAAAACAAACTGACAACGTCATGGCTAAAGACAAACACACAAACAATAGTACACATGACACAACATAGAAAAATATGAATAAGCAACACGAACCCCACCAAAAACTAAGGGTGATCTCAGGTGCTCCGGAAGGGTAAGCAGATCCTACTCCACATGTGGAAAATGTTTTATCAGTCTAACAATTCTAGTCTTGAATTCTATCCTATCTATCTTATTTTTGGGAAATCTGTTTAGGCAATTCAAATATGACGTCACCAAGTGCGTTGCTGAATTTGGTTAACTCAACTAATGTGATTGCTTAAGTTGTTTTATGTTATGTATTCGTTTTTATTCTGCAGTTAGTCACCACTTCGGTTTTATTATGTATATCTATTATATAGTCATTAAAAAAAGACTGTTTGCAAAAGTATGAATTATTCTAAATAATAAGGTTGTTCTTATCGCAGACAGCAAACCCTAGCAGTATTGGTCACAATTTTTTGAAAATTTTGGTCTTCAGTGCTTTTCAACTGTGTACTTGTTTTAGCTTTCAAACTTTTTTCATCTGAGTGTTACTGGTAAGTCTTTTGTGAAAGAAACACACGTTTATCTGCTATTTAATTCGTATAAATGTTAGCCAACGTCTAATATACAACAGAAAAGTAACAAAACTTAAGATCATAATAATGTTTCAATTCTGCATTTAATTGTTATACAATATAATCTTAGTGCATCCATCATACTTTCTCGCTAAAATTTCTTTTTGGAATTTCAATAAATAAAAAAGAGCTTCAGACTTTAAACAATAACTAACATGCAAACAAACTAAAATGTTATCTAAGTTATCATAATTCTTTACCATATTATCCATTGTAAAATTCTCTTCTTTTCTCAATAATAGCAATAAAATAAAACAAGGATAACCAAAATGTTATTTTTTTTTCTCAAAATCACCATATCTAATGTTACAAGGTTAAATTAGATTGCAGAAACGGCAAATTTGGCTTTTTCTTCGTTTGAAAGGGGTCTTTATATATACACGAAAATTAGGAAATGTGACACCATCTTCATTCGGACATGTGTGGGTTCGTTTCCGAGTGGTAAAGACCAATTGCTCAAACAGTCCTGAAAGTTCCGGATTCAATCCCTTATTCTCAATCAGGATGCTGGAAATTTTATAGTTTGAGTTGAGAAACAGAAAAGCAAAAGCTACGAAAGGCATTTTAAAACTAATAAATCGAAAACAAATTGACAATGGCATTGGACAAAACGACAAACGATAAAAATACAAACAAGACTACACAAAACACAATATTGAAAAATAAACAACTAGTATTCCTAATACGGTCATAGTGTGGAACATGTATCAAATGTTGCAGCCATCGTGTTATCAAAACCGGTGATTAATCTAATTTAGTATGTCATATTCGTTAAAAAAAGGGTGTGATTTTCAATCCATAACATTTCTGTTTACCAGACAGGAGGTAAACTATAATTGACATTTCGGGGCCGTGGTTGGTCTAAATCTCCTCCGACAGCGACCTTGTAATCAATCTGCAAATGAACTCTTCATAGATACCAGGATGAAAATTTAATGTTTACGTAAGACTCGCGTTTCGACTTAAAAAGACTCATTAGTGACGATCGAACTGCTGTAAATGTCTACTCAAGTGATGCACATACCTGTATAATTATTGCATGTTTGAAAAAAAATCTCTGCATATTCATTCAAATAACAAATGTTATTCGTTATAAAAGAGTTTAAACTTGAATAAGACAGTTATTCAAAACTATTAATTATTATTATTTTTTTTTCTGTTCATATTATATATGTCAGAATACATGGCATAAACTTTTTATTTTACCTCGAATATTCTTTGGTATCGCCTCTTCTTTCTCATTTTTCAGTTTTATCATTTTCTCTTCAAAAGCTAAAAGTCCTTCTTTTTCTGAAATAAGAACATGTTGTGATATTGAAAGTGTTTTTATTATGGTTATTTATCTTAGTTTAATATGTTTTTGCGGCCTTAAAAGATGCTAATTTGTTCTCAACAAGAGACTAAAAGAAAGAGTTAAAGACTAAAGTTCATCAAACAGCCTTCCACTACGAAACAACACATTTTCTGCATAGTAGACTTTAAATTACCATGACTAATAAAAACGTAAAATAAATTAAAAAAAAAAAGAAGTCAAATGAGGGCCATCAACCTTTCAACAGTCGTTGGACAGTGAGAGAGAGAAAAACCGGAAATATTATATAAAACTCAGTTGTCAAAAGGGAATGTCGAAAGTCAAAAACGTTTTTCACAGTGAAATGCATCAAATGAAAAAATTAAAAATAAACATAAATCAAGAAGGCTAAAACCAACTCCAGCTAATTCAAACAGTGTTTCGCTGGTATAAGCATTGTTTATTACATTTCACAATATTTGGTCGAATAAAGGTAAAGTTAAAACCAGAAAACTGTAGTTTTTTTTCTCATTTGAATTTGGACATTACTAGGGAGAAACCTTTATAATGTAAATAAGACTTAGAAAATGGAAAACAATTGTTCGATGTACAAAATTGTATTACACTTTCACTCATAATTAGAGAAAAAAATCACTTGACAAACAATCAACATTAAATTTAAAAAAAAGAGAGAGAACACAACCCTTCTATATAAGATATTTTTTTTTTTTTGCGGTAGTTGGAATGTCGTCTGACATTTTATTTGTTATATGGCAAAGTTTATCAGTCTAGATCTTTAATGAAATTTGTAAATTTGAAGAAACAAATTTCATGTTATAATTTGAATGAAAAAAATGGGGACCTTTAGCTATAAATGTCTGTGTTACTTGAACTGGTGTGGAGAGTTGTCTCATTGGTTATCATGCCCATCTTTTTTAAATTATATATTGTATCTATTCTTGATAGCTGTCTTACCAAATACAGAATTTTGATGTTTCAGTAATATATTTTTTTCAATCGTGCCACATACAGGTCGATAACTCAGAAAATGCCACTTTTATAAAAGGATATGTAAGAATTTACCTGTGTTGTATTGTAGAAAGAAACAAGTATTTTCATTTTCATTTGCAGAAAGCAAATGATACGCGGTTTCTTCTCATGTTTTATCTTAAAATTGTATCGGTTAGTTATCTTTCAATGACACATAATTGCTGTTTCTATACATAATCCGAATAAATAAACCTTTGAAGAATTATAGCATTAAACAATTTCGGTGACCAATATTTTTATTACACTAATATAGAAAAAAAAATGCTACGAAATATATTTGACAAATTAGTAAATCATTATATATATTTTAACTTCGACCCAGCTTTATTTTTCTTTTATAAACTTGCAATAGCAAATCTTAATCATATCTATAAAAGTCAACTAGTAACTATTCTTACATTATCAATATATAGGTGGTCCTCTGCTACATGTAAGCACATTCTGATATCAAATATAGTCCGTTTTAATAGAGTTTTCACATATATGAATATTCATTTGAAACCAATAACACTAATCATAATCTTAAGGGCATACCCATCAGTTTATTTCTGACGCTGAGAATTTTTCATTTAAGATATACATGTAAAGGCTATTTTGTACCTACGTAAATCAAATATGTAATACAAAATATATCTTCATGTGCTACTTTTTGAGTAAAAGTATGTTGAAATATCAGATATTTGCCTTTAATTCGGATATGGACGTGTTTTTTGTTTTAAAAGATTAACACAGCTGTTTTTTGTTTTTTTTTTTTTTTTTTTTTAATAAAATAATGTCTTTATTGCACTTTTCTTTGCTGTTGTAACAAATTACTCGACCTACAGCAGTTGGTCGAGTATCCCTGTGAATTAGTCACTGGATAACCAGGGAATTTATTCAGTGAATTAATATATAAGATCATAGTTTGTTAGTTTTACAGTTCATGGTTATTACATACATTTTATAAACTATATTGTTTCATAATTACGGAAAGTGTACAGTTTTGTCCGGTTTTGTTTCTAAAGATTAAAACTTTATGATCGTTGACCTTTAACCTTATTGATGAAAACCGTTGAAGCTTGTTGATCAATTGTCCGGATTAATTTATATGTTTTATTGATACACACGAACAACTTAAACTTTAGTTAAAAATTACATGTGGTAAGTTTCGACGTTGTAGTTGGAAATTCATTTGATTAAGTGATAAAGTGTGTATAAAAGTATTTTGAGACAAAATTCTGTACATTTTCACAAAGCATGCTGTTTTGGTATATTACCACGTGCTCAGATATATTGTCAACTTTTGCTACACAAATTCTATACATAAAAAAAAAATATTGTATCTAGCTATTCATGATCATATGTATCTTTTTACATCATTTAAAAATTTGCTGTTTTTAGCATTAATATATATGCTAATTTCGTATGTGTTTAAAAATTCATTTCTGAAAACTGTATAAGGGTCTATGTCTTTTTGTTTATAATTTGATATATGAGTGCTTTTATGAATTGAATATAATAAGACAGTAAGGAAGAGATTTATATCATTATACATAGGATCATGTATTTTATAGCCCAGTACTAAAGTTTTAAAATTAAAAATATGTGACCCAATTTTGATTTTGCTTACAAGTACATATATTTTCTTCCAAAATTCATGAAAGAATTGACATTTGAGAAAAAAGTGTTCGTAATCTTCAGTCACATTACACAAGTCACACATACTTGTTTCTTGTATGTGCCATTGTAGTAATAATTGTTTACATGGTAGGATGAAATGGAGTAATTTCCATCTTAACATTTTATATTTGTTATTAATTAAATAGGTTAAAGTAAATTGAAGCACATTATTTATTGGAGTGATTGATTCTAGATTGAAGATGTTTTTCCATTTGGAGAACCCTAGTGGTCTCTCCTCATTTTTGTTATTTAAATAGTTATATATATCTTTGGATGACATGTTTTCAATTAGTTCTGTTTTTTTGTTAACAATCAAGGACAAGTTTAATTTTGTTTTTACAGAAGTTTTCAAAGATTTGTCAGATTTTAATGTACTAACCCATTCTTTTGGAATACAATTTTTCAATTTTAAAAGTTCTGAGATCCAATTGGTTTTTGAGGTTAGTTTCTCCAATATAAGTTTTGTGTATATGTGCCCTTTTTGGTCAATTATATCATTAATGAAAATAATACCATCTTTTATCCAATTTGGGTAAACTAAACATTTTCCTTTAAATTTTATATTTTTATTACCCCACAACATTTGCTGCCTAATATTTCTAAAATTTATGATAGGTGTATTACTTGCTGGTGTATTATATGCTTCATACCAGCTCTTTAATATGTTCAAGTAAAATGTGGGTAGAACATTACTTAAATTAGGTAATGATTTTATGTTGTCAGGCGTCATATGAAATATAAGGTTGTTTTTACCAAATTTATTGAAATAATATGTTGGAATGACTTTCCAATTAGCAAATTCTTTTGCCGTTAATCGTTTAACCCATGAAATATTTAGTGCATTTAAGAAGCAATCAATGTCTGTCATTTTTAGACCTCCATTTGTGTAATCTTTGGTAAGTGTTGAACGTTTTACCTTTTCTTGTTTATTATTCCATATAAAATTATAAACAAGTTTTTTAAAATCTTTTATGTACATTTGGGGTATTGAAACAACCGAAGCCAAAAAAGTAAGATTAGGTAAAATAAGCGACTTAACAACTGTTATTCGTCCTATCATGGTTAAATTTCTTTTTTCCCAATCAAGTATTAATTTTTTTGTCTGTTTCATTGTTTTTTCAATATTTAATTTGTCACATCCACTTTTATCTAATCCAAAGTAAACACCTAGACTTTTAATTGGTTCTTTGCTCCAGTGTATATTTTCAATTTTTTCTTTACAATGTTTAAGTCTACCTAACCATATACCTTCTGTTTTAGATTTATTCAGTTTCAAACCAGAAAGTGTTCCAAATATTTCTATTAGGTTTAATGCTTGGTGTATTTCATTTTTTGAACTGAGAAAGAGTGTTGTGTCATCAGCCAATTGGGAAATTTTTAAACTGTGCGTTTTTTCATCAAGTTTAATTTGAAACCCTTTAATGTTTGAATCTTGTCTTACTCTACAGGCCAGGATTTCAACTGCCATAACAAAAATAAGAGAACTTAACGGACATCCTTGTTTTATACCACGGTGAAGACTGTAGGTTTCTGAAATCCAGCCGTTATTAGACAGGCATCCTTTAGTATCATTGTATAACGTTTTAACCCATTTTAAGAAGGAGTGTGGTATTCCAAATTTTAGTAGAGATTCATACATGAAGGGCCATTCTAAAGAATCAAAGGCTTTGGAAAAGTCTATGAACAATAAAACCCCATCTATATTAAATTTTTCTGAGTAGTCTATAATATCTTGAATCTGGCGAATGTTAAAACCTATGTACCGATTTTTTATATATCCATTCTGATCGCTATGAATAACTTTGGACAACACCATCTTTAATCTTTGCGCTAAGGCATAGGCCATAAGCTTAGTGTCTACATTTAATAAAGTGATTGGCCTGTAGTTATCTAATGATAATGGATCATTTTTTTTATATAATAAGGAGATAACACCTATTTTTTGGAGAGTTGTCATTTCTTCTTTTTCATAACATGTATTAAATACTTTCACTGCAGATTCTTTTAGGTATGACCAAAATGTTCGATAAAATTCTACACTGAGACCATCTAGTCCAGGGGATTTATTTAGTTTCATGTTAAATATAGCATTTGTACATTCTTCTAATGTTAGGTTGCCCCCCAATAGTTCACTGTCACTATTGGATAGTGAGTGATCTATCTTTGTTTGACTTATATAATTTTTTATTTCTGAAGGGTCCGGTTTAGTACTTTTATACAAATTTTGGTAGTAATTTTTCCCTAGAATAAGAATATCCGACGCGTCTGTAACAATATTACCATGGTCATTTCTAAGGGCGGAAATGGTTTTCTTGGTTTGTCTTGATTTTTCAAGACCCAAAAAATATTTTGTGTTTTTTTCCCCTTCCTCTGCCCATCTGACTCGGGATCTAATTTGTGCACCTCTAGTTTCTTTTACATATAAATTTTGTAAATTGTTTTCTACATTATTTATTTCTTTTTTAAGATGTTGAGAATTACTTGATTTTTCATTTAAGAATTTTAACTTATTTTCTAAATATTTAATTTCATTTTTACTTTCAGCAGCCTTTTGTTTGCAGTATGCAATGGTTACCTCCCTTACTTCAGTTTTGAAAATGTCCCAAGTAACTCGAGGATCATTATTTTTGGTGAGTATTTTTTCTTGATGAGTATCAATTAGTTTAATTATTATTTCTTTGTATTTTGAATCATTCAGTATGCTGTTATTTATCTTAAAGAATCCTTTGCCTTTATTTTGAGCTTTAAGTCTTATTTGTAAAGAGATCGCTTGATGATCTGTATGTGATATTAGTGCAGGTCTTATGTCTGCTGATATTATGTGAGGTCTTATATCTGGGCTTATTAGAAAAAAATCAATTCTGCTTGCAACACTTCTATTGTTTTTTTCTTCTCCATGTAAATTGACTGCTGTTTTGATTTAGTTCTCTCCAAATATCAATAAGTTTATATTTTTTTATAAGTTGCTTTAAACTGTTAACAGGTTTATTTTGATTATTAGGGCTAATACTTTTTCTATCAAATGAAGTTAAACTTTCATTCATATCACCCCCCATTATTAATATTCCTAAGCGGTTATTGTTAATGATATTGTTTACTTTTTTGAAAAAAGAGTTTCTATTTCGACGAATGTTCGGAGCATATACATTCAGTAACGTAAAAATATTACCATCAAGTTCTATGTTAATGAGTATTATTCTTCCATCATTATCTCTAGTTTCATTAATAGTTTTATATTTATGTTATCTTTTATAAGAATTGTTACGCCTCTTGATTGTGAATTTCCGAAACTATGGTAAAGTTTCCCTTTTATCTCATTGTTTATGACATTTTCATGTTTTTCAATAAAGTGTGATTCTTGTATGAATAAAATATTACATTTTTGGTTTTTGCACCATAGGTTTAATCTTTCTCTCTTTTCTTTTTGCCCTAAGCCTTGACAGTTTAAGGAACATATATTTAGTTTTTCACTCATTATAGAGATTAATTATTTTTATATTACACGTCATACACGTATCTTCAGAATTATACAATAGAGACAGAAGGTTGAGCTTAAAAAATAAATAAGTTGATATCATATTGTTAATATACACACTGAAATTGTTTACAAACACATATAAATTATACACATACAAATTATACACATATAAATAATATAGATAACAGTTGAATTTTATTTCTAAATTACATAGTATCATGTGTTTAAAACCAACATTAATCATGATGATGAATTTTATGTTGTGTGTGATAATCATATACTTGTTCACATGTTTGTTTAAGAAAAAGAAAAAAGAAATCATTATTACGTTTATTTTCTTTTTCAGGTTGATGTGTCTGTTGCATAGAACATGTTGAAGAGATTTTGTATTTTGCGCAAATTTACTTTTGGGATTTTCATGATACACAAATAGGAGTATTTTTCTCACAGCGTTATGAAGACTGTGATTTTGGATATAAAGTAGAAGCATAATGATATGACAACTGAACCATGATGACTGGATTTTCCTGTTCTCTTTGCTCAACAATTTTATTTTGATTTTGAATATCCTATGAATATTGAGAAGGAAGTGTACAAGAAAATTAAATATTTGTGCAGTGTATAATGTACATTTGATTGGATTTAACAAGCATAAAAGTATTGGATTTGTGATAGTATTTGGATTATGTCTGTGTGAAAATGTGATTCTAGAATTTTCCTGATCTAATCTGAGTGTCTTAGCATAAGGAACTGCTGATGTACATGTATCATAACTCTTTTTATGCATAATGTTTTTTTGGCGGATAACGTTTACAAAACATTTGATAGTTGTGATCCAGCTTTTATTATGACATTTAGTTGATAGATATATAGAAATTTGTTTGCCGTTAAATAGATTGTGAATTTTTAAAAGATTAGTGCTTTTCAACATGTTCAATATCAAAAATAAATTACATGTATACATATATTTTTGTATTACTCTTTCATGGGAATATGTATAATCTACTATTATACCATATCCGTTTTTTTGTTCATTTTTTATAATATAGATAAAAACAACAAAAGAGACAAAAATAACATAGATAAATTTACATACACACATGAATATTTACAAAGAAATATTTGGGTGTTGGCCACACAAAAAAAAAGGGGGGAATTAAAAATACAATTTGTTCTTTAATCATAATACATTGACCTGAATTATATCGTCTTCAAATGAGTTAATGCCCTTTTGGTTTTTGAATGGGGACGGATCGTTCATGGACTTCATCAGTCGGTGTTGTTGCTGGACGCTTTTCACTGCGAGAGTCTGGTGTTCCAGCGCCAAATTGAAACATTGTTGTCTGAATATTTGATTTTTTTGCTGTAGCGTCTCCTGATTTTTTCCTTCGTTTTGTTGTTTTCTTTTTTTTCTTTTTGGGGTTTTCCACTTCCTCCAAAATATCATTGGTTTTATTTTCGAATGAAAATGTCTCTTTGGTGATTTTCTTCGAGGCCTTTCCGAGTACATTTGATAACTTTTTCGGATTGACTTTTGTTGCTGATTTTGAAACTGCTACATGCATGTTTTCTTCTGGTGTATCATCAATTGACTCAGTGTTAGATTCGTCACTGTCAGTATCACTTTGAGAAGAGCTGCTGCTTTTTGGCTCATTTTCATGAGGCATGCTGTTACTCTCCTTGTTTTGAGCTTCAAAACTTGGACAGTCAGCCTGCTTATGCCCTGGAAGTTTGCATTGTTTACAGACCCAGTCATTTTGACAGTCTCTAAATCTGTGACCATTTTGAAAACATTTATTACATACTAAGTTTTCGTTTGTTGATGGCATTTGATCTTTGTGGAAGACCGTAGCTCTATACTTTCCTATTCTGATAAATCTTGGTAGGGGTTTTTCTAACGGGTCGCAAAAAAAGAATGCGGTCACCCGTTTGGCATTCTGTCAGCAACCCATCTACTCGGAGTCGTTCTCTGTTTAATTTGTGAACGGTACATTTGCCTTCATTTTCAATGGCCCTCAGAATCTGACCATCGTCTGCAGAACACGGAACGTCTTTAACTCTGACACGTAGGTACAAGAGTGATGAGTATTCACTTGATTTAGGGTTTGTACTATACACGTTAATTAGCTTGTTACGTACAATTATCTTTTTGGTAATGAGAGTTTCTCTGTCATTATCAGAATCTGGGTAGATGCGCCACATACCTCTTACTCGTTGTAGGCCTTTCAGATGGCTCTTTGGTATACATGAGTCAATGGAGTTGTAGAGTTCGAGGTGTGTAAGGAATTGATCTGGGCTGGGTTTCACCTCACCAAAGAGGTCAGTTTCCAGAATAAATACAGGTTTTACAGAGCTAAGAGTTTCGTGAATATTGACATGAGGTTCACCATTCAGATAATCTTTAGGTATAAGACCTAGTTTAACTGCATCATTGTAAGTTTTGGATGAATTCGTGTTATGGCTAACGTCACTGTCATTTTGTGGTTTACCTGCAGTAGCCATATTGAATTTACTGGATGTTTATTTTTCAACGTATTTTTGTATGAATTACAAGTTCAATTTAACTAATTAAATAGTATATGCACGTCACTACACTTTCATAGGTTTGTTCTGTCGAAAAACAGTCGTTCGAAGTCTTGTATTTACGATTATTTCGTAGATTTGGTAAGAGCTCAAAATTCTCCTTGGATAAGCTTGAGGCCGCTTACGCCATTACGCTGTTTTTTGTTAAATCATTTATAAGTTCTCTTTTATATAAGTATCCTATAAATTAATGACATATTTTGTTTAGAAATAACTAAAATTGATAAACTGTTCATGAATATAGAAAAAAACGTCATTCATTGCTGTTTATTTATCAAATAAAAAAAATGGCATCATTGACCTTTTCATGAAATTTTGTACAAACAATCTTTATACGAAATCAAACCAAATGACATTTTAAAAAAGAGAGGTCGATGAACTCGTGTTCAAGTCAAATCAATTTGAATGATAAAAATCAGTGGAAAAGTGCAGTTTTTCCCGATATGTCACAAATTAACGTCGCTAAAATAACATTTTACGTTAGTAACGTCATTATCTCCCCTGGAACTGTATCATGTGCAATTAAGTCGTTTTTTCAAATTTCAAATGTCAAAATACATTTACATGAAATAAACTTATAATATACCACTGTTTATCTTTTGTATAACTTCGTTCTGCTCAGTTTCGATTTTCATCACTGATACTTTAAGATCTGATAATTCTTCTTTTTTTGAAATTATAAGTTTTATTATATTGTACTTGTTGATACTAATATGATTATTTATCTGTATTTTTTTTGGCGGACTTATAACATATGTTTATAATACGCAATTTTAAATTTCCGTTCGGAGTAATTGTTGTTAAATGAAATATCCGATCTGATGTTGCATTCCGTTCTTGTCTGTACCGAAATGTCGGACTATTTCTATGGACGCCTGCAGGACAATGGTGTTTTCTCTTTTTTGTATTCCAAATTGCATATCATCTACTAGAAAGTTAAACAAACTGCATACGTAGTCTTGCATGCATTATGTGACATTTATTTCTCTGCCAAATAAGTCAAGAAACGTACAAGAAAATCTATACTTATTGAAATTGATTAGGCGGCCATATGATTAGACTCCAGCGAAATACACACGTATTTGTTCACTTCACTTTCATGATAACAAAATCAACAACACTCTACCAACACTGTTTTCCGAAAACAATTACAAGAAGCCGTCGTTTGAAACGTATTTTTCATCTTCAATAAACAGATTCAACTGAATGTGTGTTTAACCAAACTCTCCCCTAAAAAATTGAGCAATGTCTCGGTCGTTCTTGTACCTATTAGTATGAAACAAAGGTAATTATGTTTATAAATGGGAAGGTCGACTATCTACTTATAATCGAAGCATGGACCTTTCAATTAATAGAAACACGTATGATTGTGTCTGTGCTTAGAACGGTCGAACAGGAAATAAAAGGGTGGTGCAAAACATTCTTAAAAAATACATACCAGAATACTACAATGTTGAGTAGCCCTACTAAATGATTTTTCAAAGATTAATGACTATCAATGGTGCAATGTTTGGAAATTGTGTTAAGCATCTATACTATATTTAATACTTGAGTATGGTTATATGTCTGATGAATAAACCTTTCAAGCAGCTATTGATATAAAGTTTTTCTTTCAAGAAATAAAACCGGAATCCTTGTCATGTAAAACATTTCATTTCGTTTTAAGGATTGATTGCTTTTATAAATATACATTGGCAAACGTAAAATCACTGCTATAAATGTCTACTCAAATGATTTACATACCCGTATATATAATTATTGCTAAACGTCATTTGGTAATTGCATGTTTGAAAAATATTCTCTGAAAGTTCATTCTAATAACAAATCGTATCCGTTTTTAAAGGGATTAAACCTGAAAGAGACAGTTAGAAAAAAACTTTTAATTATTAGCTTTCTTTCTGGTCATATGATATATGTTAGAATACATGGCATAAAGCTTTATAGTTTTATTTTACCTTGCATATTCTTTATATATACCTCTCTTCTGTCATTTTCCAGTTTTCTCATTTTCTCTTTAATATCTAAAAGTTCTTCTTTTTCTGAAATTAGAACAGTGTTGTGATATTGAACGTGTTATTATTATGGTTATTTATCTTGGTTTTAATATATTTCTGCGGCCTTAAAACATGTTAAGATGTTCTCAACAAGGGACAAAAAGAAGAGTTTATAGACTTCAGTTCTCCAAACAGCCTTCAACAATGAAAAAAAACTATCCCGAATAGTATTCTTTAAATTACCTTGTCAAAAAAACTGTAAAATAAATTAAAAAAAAGTAAAATAAGAGCGAACTACCCTACAACTTCTGACTAAGTCATTATTTAATCATGCATTATATGAGGGAAACCAAATATTTAATGACAAAGCTATTTCTACATATATGCCTGTTACAATGTATAGTTATTGGTTTAAATCTCACTTAGATATTATTTCTTTAAACGATCAATCTGACTGTTGTAATTGATTCCACATACCACCTATCCGTTAACTGAGAAAACTGGTAAAGAAAAAACAAAACACAGACCTTTTATGTCGATCATACATATCAATATAGATTTTTTTTAAAAGAGTGTGTAGAGTTAATATATATCACACAGAAAAGTGTTTAATAAAAAGGAGGAGTTTCGAAAATAAATGACTGTTTGAAGTTTCTACCAAATATTGAGGCGACATATTGCATAACATTACACAGAAGTTTGTGTAGCACAGTTATTTTTTTTTTTAGAAAAATCAAATTTAGATTACAATAATTTCCATATGTTTTCATCGAACTTGATAGAAATTGTTTACTTAATATATCATGTATATTTTAATATACACTCATTTTTACCTGCCTACATCACTAACGGTAAAAGCAGATCTAGAAGCTGCTCGACTTCATTATTCCGTCTGTCTATCCGTCCGTTTTAGAGACGTTGCGTATCGATTGTTTGTCAAAAAGTTCTGGGCTTTAGAAAAGGGATTATTACGTGCATTTAATTTGGTTTAATATAATAGGTTGAGATTAAAGTACGTTTTATTCCAAGAATTGTTTTAAATTTTCTTACGTTGTCAAAATCTGATATTATTAAAGTTATACACAAGGCGTATTATCACAAAACACAAATCACGTTCGAAATTCGTTTGAGTTCCTGATATAAAGTTCATGATTAATACATATTTATATCATTTCATACACCCTGTGGCAACCCTGTCACATAGACACATTCACCATTTATCTCAAATGTCATAATACATGTGAGTATAAGATATATCATGTTATGAAACGTGAAAAATACTTAAATAATTGGTGCTCTTGTTTATTTAATCTTAATTTTATTTTTAGGACAAAGATATGTCTAAGAATTAAACCATCCAACTCAACAGCCAACTAAAGAGAATGACTACAGTTATCAGATAGAGTGTAAATTCGTCTACATATACAGAAATTACAACTTATGATATCAGGCTACTGGAACAGAAAATGACAGATGCAAGCACAATATGGTAGATACAAAGAGCCTGTCCAGATATCGTTTGGTAAAACAGGTCTGCTCTATGGTCAAGTTCTTGTCGCTTTAACTCATTCCCTATTTCCTTTCTCAATTTTATTTTTTACAGACTTTGTCTTAAGTGCCATATGGACACAGTAGAGTGCTTTCCCGTGCTTAAGGTTTATGCTCTTATATTATACTAGATTATGGAGTGTGTGTACGAGTGAGTACTTCTCTACTGTAGGAATATTTATCAAATAGTAGTATTTTAATATTCAGCCCCACTCATCTTTTGTATCATACAATGTACTGTGATATATCACCTGGGGATCCAATTTGGAACACACATATCTTATCTGTATGTATCATAAAACATACTGCGACATTTATGAAGCAACATGACAAATAACAAAAATGAATTGACTAGGTACAACCTCAAGGGTACAACAAAATCTAAAGGAGATCTCAAATATAAATTAAAGAAATATTGTCATATTTATTAATTACCACTAGTACAGCTAACAGTTATGTAGACTATTAAACATCGATAAAAAAGATATTAAAAGAAAGGAACATTTATGTAAAACACACACCATAAGAGAAATATTCGTTTGACCATGTATTTGAAATGTTCGTACTAATGGTACATGTATTTCGTATTGCTTTACACTATATGTGAGTTGAATTTTTTCATCATTATACATGTTCTATAGACAATATCAGCTGTATTTGTACGGAACTAAGTAACAGGTGTGATGCGTGCTTACAGCTGATATTTAAAGACACTAAACAGTAATTGTCTTTATCCTGCAATTAATTCTGTATATTGTTTGTGCTTTGAAAGACACAAAAACTCAAAAGTTGTGCAACAATATTACATCGCTCAAGGTGAAAAATTATCTATTTTAACATAACAACTATAAATTTCAACAGTAAAAACAAATAAAAAAAAATATTGTTCAATTTGAAGCTGAAGTGTACGAGTTATCGCATGTTTCTGAATTTAATCTGAACTTGATACTCCCTTAACAAATATGCATGGACTTTTGAAATCGAGGATTGTCGTCGTAGAAAATGATGCTGTTAATTTTTGTCTGTTTTTTTCTTCTTCAGAACATTGGTTTAATTCTTATTGCTCTAAAGAAATGTTTAAAACAAACAGAACGTATAAAAGTAAATAATAATTTCGAGTAAGGTCAATTAATACGTCATCGGAATGCGACTGCAATACACATTTAAAGGTCACACCGGTTCATTCAACACACGTCAATACACAAACGTAGTGGGAGGAGCTTTAAAGCGATATCCGAAAGGCTTTATCTTTATAGAAAGACACTTGATTGCAGGATAAAATATATTCCACGATATGTTTTTACAGAACTCGAAGTATTTCCAACATGTATTTGATATACATACTAAATACAACTTTAGGACACCGTACGGGCTTCAACAATGAGCAAAGTCCATGCCACATAGGTAGCTATAAAAAGGCCCAAAAATAACCATGTAAAACAATTTAAACGAGAAAACTAACAGTCTAATTTATGTACAAAAAATTAACGGAAAATAATTATGTAACACACAAACAAACGACAACCACTGAATTACAGGCTCCTGACTAGTGACAGGGATGTACATAAAGAATATGGCGGGTTTAAACATGTAGGCGGGATCCAAACCCTACCCCGAACCTCGGACAGTGCTGTAACAGTACAACATAAGAACAAACTATCAAAGTCAGGTGAATAAGGTTTAACTCATCAGATGGATAAAAATACAAATACTACAAATAAATTGACGTGGCCGGGTACTGTTCATCCCAACAACAAAAATACACTAAGTTCAGATCTGAGAGTACTCGCGATCGCAGTAACTGCAATCTAGTTTAAAACCACTAACACTTTATAGAAAAATTATGCATCTAAAACTAAATTATCAATCAGTACACATCCAGCATCCAATGGAATTAATGTAAAGACGTCATAAAAAGTCAGAGAAAAACACGACCCTGTGCAATGCCCAGATACAGGTAACGACAGATTCTTGATTTATGAATGTGTATATGTATATAACAATAATATTCAATTTGCTTTTAATTTACTGATAACAAAACAATGTTTAATACCAATAAAAACAATATTCAGTGATCTAACTACAGTGTTGAATTGGTAACCTTATTATGTTTAGCTTATTTACAGAATAGGTAAGTTTACCAGGATCGTTTCTAAATTTCCGAGCACGGTAAACAACATTTCCGATAAAATAAGGATGTACTATCCCGTTTGAAATAAGTTTCCTACAGGTACAATCAAACTTCAAACTTAAAATCCAAATCGTTATATACATGAAAGAATGAAGTAAAGGTTTTAAGAAATCTGCGGTAACGAAATCCTGGCTTAATAATTTACCAGTAATACATAGATTACGTTCGTTGAAATAAAAAAAAAAAACACGTCACAACAGACACGTGCATTATCAAATATACTACCTTTATAAATAATTGTTATATGGATTGAGAGTTGTCTCTTTGGCAGTCACACCACATTTTATCTTACTGTTTATAAGCATCTCTTCGTCCATTTCTTCAATGAGCCTGTTAACTGCTTTTTATTATGGATACTGTTACAAATTACATGTTACTCCATGCAGCTGTTAGTAATTACAATTAAAATTAGTTTGCCCACAATCCACCAATTCAGCTTTTCAGTAATCATTTTTTATAGTTTATGAAATTATAAAGATTTAAACCCTCTAAGGCAAAGACGATTCTTTCTTGTCATATATTTTTTTTTAAATCTGTCAGCTACATTATTGGCCAATATTCGGCTTTGAGTGTTAGGATGAAGACAAATCAACAAAAGCGTTTCGAATGCATGCACTTTATAGTGTTTTGTGTAAACATATTAAAATAAATCATAAAAAAGAAAAAGCAACACGTGACGGCAAAACTGCTGTCTGATCTTATATTTTATTTGAATTTGAAATATTTGACAGTGAAAAAAAAATAATGTTTATGTTAAAATATATATTTTTTGTTTATGCAATTGCACTCACTAGATACAAAAATAACACAACAGAAGTCATACATTAATCATGGTTAAAATCAACCGTTTTTATCTTTACAAAAGGCACTTACCCGTTAACGGTTCTTTCAAAGCTATATCGGTTGTATCGGTACCTTAAATTTAAAGTTTTGAATTTATTAGATGTTATCATAGAACTGATAATATGAAAAACGTTTGTAAGATGACTTTCTACAAACACATTGTATTTACACCTTCTTTTATCCTTAAATTAAACTTTAAACCAAAACATTAGCTTTGACATGACAGCTGGTATTTTTTTTTTTCGATTCTTATATTCATTTTCCTCATTGCAATTCCAACTAAATGTCAATTTGTTAAACTAAAATACTGCAACATTTCATTACGGGCTTATTTTATTGTTTCCTTTTTCAGTTTTTTTCACCTAAATATGCAAACAGATGATTTGAGAATACTCCAATGACACACCAACCTATTGACAAACACATCAAAATATATCTTGGAGGAAACAAAGTCTTCAACAGTAGACAGTCCATTGTAAAATGTGTCAACCTTTCAATCGTCTAAGTATAGAAATACGGATATGTGTTATGGATGCCAACGAGACAGCCAAGAACCAGGTATTAAATGACGTGAGTGTTAATAGTTTTGTGAAATAAATGTTCATGATCTTCTGAATCTGGCTGCTTGTTGTCTCATTGGACAGTCACCATGATTAACTTATTTTTAATTTGTTTCAGTATGATTTATAAGTCATACTGTATGGCCTACAAATCATGAAAACTTACCTTGTTTTTTATTTCTTTGTATCCAGAAATAAATGAAAATTAATACTAACACTATCAACATAGTGATTCCAGTTATTACAGAAGCTCTGAAATCAATTGAAATTGGAATTGTAATCAGTATATCATATACAATTTAACATGTTCGAATATCATGAATTTAAAATTTGCTAGTTGGTAACTTTGTCCAATTGCAAGAATAGAAATAAAAAGAAACAATTTTGATACGCCTTTTCATTCTTTAGGCTTGATCTGCTACTTCCCGAAGAGTCATTGCTGTTTTCAAGGTTAAGTAAGATAATTTACCAGTATAACGTGTTGAATAATTGGAAACTATTTCTCTAATTTTGGTGCTATTCCTGACCGGTGTGAGAAAATATTTCTCCTCACTAGTGAAAAATCTGTTCCCAGCAAATACTTGGTTGAAATTTAGTTGTGACGTTAAATTTTCTTGTTTTCTTCTGAATTTTCTTATTGTGACGTCATGAAAAAAGGCGACCATGCCTGATAACGTCACATCAAAAGTACACAACTCTTCTCAAATCTTTGAAAAGGAAGGATAAAAATCATCAGAGAAACAAATTTCACAACTGTAACTCGTGTATTACGATATTTCTCTACTCTCAACAGTTAAATTTTAAATGTATAAAAAGCTCGGCAAGCCTCGCGCTTTACATAATAAAATTTAACTGTCTCGAGAGGAGAAATATCGTAATACACTTGTTGCAGTTGTGTAATCTATATGTAAAACTCTCTCTTCTCCTACAACGCATGACATTTCCTTTTGGCATGATTCAATTACACATACATGTAGTCTTACGAGAAGAAAAAAAAAACATTTAAAAAAAATGCGAAAAATACCAGAAAGATATTCAAACTCATAAGTTGAAACATTCTAACAGACCAACAGTAGTACATAAAACACAACATGACAAATTCCTTCGGAACTAAATAACTTAAATATGGAAATACCTATTTTAAATATTTTATGCTTAAGAAACTCTTAAAAATAATGTTTAGATGTTTCTAATATTATTTATGTATATACATAATGGCCTTATAGGGCAAACACATTTTTCATTCCTGATGCAAGGAATGCTGAGCTTTTTATTCAAATTTATGTCCAATATTGTAAGAGAATTCAAAGGTCATGTGCCTATGGCAGAACTATATCACAATAGGATATAGTATGGAAATAATTGTGCAAATCGTAATACAAGCATGGAATTTGGTATAAAAGGTTGACTAATAATAATTAAAAAAATCAGTTGCTGGCCATAAAAAAAATCTAATTTTTCAAAATGGCCACCGCTTATTTTAAATATGGCGTCATATCCAATTGGCTACATTTCGTTAATCCTTTAAAAGCTTGTAAAAGGTATAATCCAATGTAAGTTTTGATAATATGTAAATTAAAGTTACTATAGTACGATGAAACAATACATTAATGAAGAAAAAAGTGACTTCCGGTTCCAAAAAGGCGGCAAAAATGTTGACATTGTATTTTTTTTTTATTATTTCCATCAACCTAACGAGATATATAAGATACTTTGTATAATTTAAATGATTAGTTTGGTTTGAAATACAGGTTGCTTATCTTATACTTATCTGACAGTTGCCAATACACAAAACCGTACAAAGAAGGCAAAAACAGTAGCATATACAGTTACCATTACAGCCTGATTTCTTGCATCCGCATTTCCAAAGTCCCTTACAAGAGGATGCAACGGCAGTTCAAGAAGTCCATTTTGATTACCAACTGTCATTGATTGCTTTCTTCCATCTAACTCCAGTGGTCATGACCTGGTACATGCACCTGTCGAATGCGCCTCAAAATGTCCACCTTGATATGCTTTTCTTATGGTGTGCTCAGTAAGAGAACCTCTGGTAGGCGGAATAGCATCATAAGGTCCTTGCTTCCTTGCAAACGATTTAAATCGTGCCTCGTTAAAAGCAAATGTTGATGTTGCCATACATGATGCAAATCAATGCTTTTATGATATCCATGTATATATGTGTCTTCTTACTAAAGCGAACAAAAACGTCCGTTACATCTGGAAATACTACCCCTGTCTGCCAAGCTTACATCATCACTTTCCCACAAAATGCCGATACAGTGTCATATCCACTAAATGCATGGAAAAAAGGAAGAGCAGCTACACGAGGACCAACCGCATTTGATATGTGATGTAGAGGAAGCCATCGAAAGTCTTTATTCCTTCAAAAACTTATCCACAATTTGTCCACATCTTATCTTGCTGCAATTCCTAATACTACTACATCTGTATGAGTACGACTTCGAATTACTTTTTACAACCATTTTAAGAAGCATGGACAAACATGTGTGTATCTGCTTCTTCATGATGACAAGGGATATAGCTGGGAAAATGAAAAAAATATTTCCACCTTGCGTAGCATAAGGATTGATTAAACCATTGTCGTTCAACCAGAACCAAAAACATTCTGTCTAGCACCTGCACCTTGCCTTTTTTTCTCGTCCCAGCCTTTACATTTTTCATGTAGTAAACATCTATTACAATGTCTACGTTTGAAGACTTATCGGTGCAAGATTAAATATAAGGCAGTATGACATCGTTTGGATAATCATCAAATATTTTGCTTCGCGTGGTGGCCTGGAATTAATCATTGCTACCCCACCTACGATAAATGCGTCAAAATTAGGTTCAGTTGATATCAAATCGCAAAATGTTCAACTATACCCATTTACTTCGATTTATTACCACTATTGAAAGTGACATCCTGAGACAAAGACATAGAAGCAGTTTGGTTTTCATAGCTAGAAATCTTCCAAGTCAAACCGTCTACTTTGACAAGAAATGAAAAGTATAAAAAACAGATCGCAATCACTATTTATGTTCTCCACCTGTGTTTTTTAACAAAGATGTAACTAGTTTCAATGTACGGCTATATTAGGAAATTGTCCTATTTTCTCTGGTTATAAAAATCAAATTCTACTTCGTTTTGCATTTTCTTAAAACTGTCCCAATAAAAATTGTTTGGACCCAATATCTTGGAGTTAATACACTTAACTTACATGCTTCTGAATGTACAATTTTCTTAAAAAAAAAAATTTCTACAAATCTGACCACTTTATAAAGTCTTTGAAGCTTTTGGAAGATATCCTTTTGTGTTTTCGTAGAGTATTCATGATGTCGTTCATCTGTTGTAGAATGACTCAAACCACTAGCTCTTTCAAATTCATCTACCAGTCCACTGAATTTTGGTCCAGCTACTATTTATCGTTTCAAAGGGATCTTGGGTTAAACTTATGGCACCAACTTATTCTGTTTTTGTGCCTAATCAATTGTGATATTAGAAAACAACTTGCTTTTCTTACATACAGTGAAATTACCCTTTGCAAATCCCATTGCCACCTGTGGTTGATGTTCGTAAAGATAAGCCATATATCGGAGATGGATCGGTAACCATCTAGCATAATTTACACGATCACGACCAATAAAAAACGGTATCATGCTTGATATGGACTGTTATTAAACTACGATATCTGAATCATGCAACGAGTGAAATACCGAACGCACAAAAGTTCTTTATTCATAATTGAACACCAGAAATTAAAATGTGGTCGAGATGACTATCTTTCCTTCTCCAGTCTATCAAATAATATACTTCACAGAGTCATGAGCGATATTGTCTGCGTTAACGTTTTTATAAGCCGACATTAACAATTTAAGCAAAACATATGCAGTTGTCTGATGCGCGTGTCTAGTCCTAGGTACATTTAAACATACAGGAAAAGAACCTGCCGCTCTAGGTGTTGCAATATCGACTTCAGTGAGGACAAATGTCCCTCATCTGTCACGCAATATATCACCCAGAATTTGGAAACGTTCCATTTCAATGTACAATCAACCAAACATGACGATAAACTTATCTGGCTATTCACACAGAATTTGCTTAGCCAATACCAATCGTGGTTGACCTGCAGCAGAGATTGATGTTTGCCCGGGATTTAGAAAGTTAACCACCTTATCCATCGAATGATTGCTCATTGCAACTGTATGGACGTGTTTTCAAACAGTGGCATCATATATATATGTTCCAGACCGTATGAGTATTTGGACCGTACGCGCACGGTCTGGACCGTATGCGTACTTTTTCAAAATACGCATACGGTCGGACCGTACGCGTACGGTCTGACTGATATTAAGAAGTTGGTCAAGCTTATTAGATACAAATGTATATAACAGATCAACATGACTTATATCTCCAATTAATATAAAAAGTTCAACAGCATTTGACATAAAAACTTAATATTTTAACTATTTAAAAAGATCACGCTTATTTAATTTGTTAATCTCCTGTATTTTGCAGGCCGGTAATTCATTAATTGCAGCTCAGTATGCTCATTGAAATTGAAGTTATCGGAAGTAAAAATAATGTGGGAGGACAATTATTTTAGAATATTTATGAACTTTACAAAAGAAATGCATACGCAAAGGAACATGCATTAACAAAACATGTAAATGTAAAAAATACGACGTTCTTATTAGAAGCAAGTGTCACCTTCGGCCAGAGTAACAAAATAGAATTCACGGATATACAATTAAGCAAATATTTAATTTCAATTGTTCGCTTATATATGCACTTCATCATCGGCCATTTATTTTGTAATAATAACAATTTGTATAACTAAAAATAAAGATTTTGATAAACGTTTGTTTAAATTTAACCCATATGATCCCAAAACGTATGATCAGATGGACCGTACGCGTATACTCATACGGTCCGACCGTACGCGTATGGTCGGACCGTACGAGTATACGTATACGGTCCGGACCGTACGCGTACGGTCCAAATACTCATATGGTCTGGAACATATATATTACACTTACTTAAACAGAAGAGTATAGATTTTTTGAGGATAGCATGACGACCAAGATATAATTACGAAAACCAAATCCTCATCTGTTAGATGAACTACGATTTACATCAGTGTGCCCTGGTAGTGAGTGCAAATCGCACTTATATCTACAAATGCGCGAAATTGTTAAACGCATGTGTACCATAAACCTTAAAAATGTTATCAAACCAATTCATAATCATTGAAAATCCAAAAGCACTAAGTAAAAAGTAAATAGTTCAAACGTTTTTGTGTGATTTTGTAAAATTTTTGCGCAAACCCTGAACATGTAAAATATTCATTTCAATAATATATGTCACATGTAGGAAGGTAGCCAGCAAACCTGATAATATTTTTTACTAAAAGAAGGCCAAAGACGAAGTTTTCCGAAAAAAAAAAGCCTTTTCGAAATGAAAAAAAAACCCAGCCATTTAAGAAAAAGGCCGTGGCCATCTTGAAAAAATGATCTTTTTTTATGGCCAGCAGTTTTTTTCTAAAAAAGAGTATAATAAGGATGCTTCGTGCTAATTTTCTTGCTTGACAAGTTGAAGTTCTGAAATACAATAAAAAATAAGGATTTGTACAAAACTTTTAAAGATGGCTTATAATCGTACATATACTGTGGATTCATTTATTTTTGTGGGTATCAATTTTCGTGGATTTAGGAAAATTTGCTTTTTCGTTGATATTTAATTCCCTGGTTTGCCAACCTCTGAAAACAAAGCCTATTACAGATATGTATTTCGATGACAATTTTAAATTGTGGTTTATCTGTACCCTCGAGACCCACATAAATTGGTATCCAACGAATGATAATGAATGTATTAAAAGAAAAATGGGGGTGAAAGGGCAAAATTTGTTTAGACATTCAAATGGATAATACAAGAGGATTCCAAAAATCTAACAAAAAAATCCCAAAACTTGACAAGCTAACATCCTTAAGAGTATAAAGTCGGCCACACCAAGTAAGTTGAACTTCTTACTTACATTTCACCTGGAGATAATTTACTGTTTCCAGGAACATTAGGTGGTGCAGTACTTATGGCTGAAATAAAAAATAAAGTAAAGACACACACAGTTGGTTATAATATCAAATCATGGGCCACCCTATTTTTTTCGTCGATCAGCATTGGAAAAGATTATTTCGAGGTGAATCTCTCCCAACCATAAATCATGTGTAGGTAACAACAAGTATCCATTATGGTCATACAACTCCTACTGTGGCTTTCATATCTTTCGGTTGGAGCTTTCATGATGAAGGTAAATTAAGAAATGTGTTGCTGATTCCAAAGAAATTAAGTGTTTTTCATTTTCAAAACATTGCATTTTTAGACAAGATCTTTAAAAACTGGTCAATAGCATATACATATTGTATACGGCGACCACATTTGTTGGTGTTAATTGAAAGCTAATGAAAAGAACAACCTAATTGGAGGTCATTTGGGTTGCTTTCTCTCCCTTATCTACGTTTATTCACCTTTATATGTCGTAATTATATTTTTCTTCATTGGATTGCTGTCTTTTTGACATATACACCAGTGCCCCTTTTATTTTCCCGAAATGTCATGTTTTATTAGGATATAAGGTTGGCGTCCAATTGACAAAGTATGATTTGTTTGTGTAATATTTTCTATTCTATATCAATACAATAAAACACAATTATGTTACATTTGTGTCAAGCCTTTTTCAATTGTTTGACCATCACTTTTTTTTTCGTGTTCGCACACAGTTTGCCCAAGATACAATTGCTTTAAGAACTTGGAAACACCATTAACCCGTCATGTTTTGCATTGTCTGTCCCGTGTCGGTAGCCAGTAATCCATCGGCTGTCTATTTTGTGGGTGACTTTTATTCGGCTTAAAGCGTTCTAGATGAAGATAAAACAGAAAAGCGCCAAGATCACAAACAATGTTTTATATGTTTTTTTTAGTTTCAGAGTGTATCATCAAAGTTCATCAGTCTGTATCTCGGTATCGTCATGATTTATCATCAATCTTTCCTGAAATGTCCATTTATAAATTTTATTGTGAGCTCTCTCAGCCAAAGGTAATGTTCGGGGTCTTTAATAGCTGTCTATGTGGTATAGGGTCTGCTCATTGATAAAAGCCGTATTGTGACCTGCAGCTGTTAATTGCTGCGTCATTTGATCTCTCCTCTTCTGGAGTTTTGTCTCATTGGTTATCATATCACAGCTTCTTTTTTAATTGTTTATGTCCTTGTTGGTGGTAGAGCTCTTCAACTGCGTAGGTTCTTATACATATATTAATCTGTGGCTTGCAAATATTTGGCTTTGTGCGTTCCTTGTGGCGGTACATCTTTAAATCCGGTTTCGACGCATGCAATGTATAAAAGGTTGTTTTCACTTGTTGCCTTATCTTTTCTTTTCCCAACTGTTATCGTAGTCAAGACAAAAGTAGGAAAGGATTACCTATCTTTTATTTTATTGTTTATTCCTAACACATTATATTTATATTCATATACGTCAAATCATTACTACCATAACTATATAGTGCATGTTCTTACAGGTGAAAACGTCTTCTTCCAATAGAAACTTTTTTTCTCCATAAGTTACTCCATACAAACAGGAATATGAAACATTGAGATCTTTTTCAGTCAGGTTTTGAATAATTAAGGTGTATCCATCTTTTAAAACCTTCCCATCATACTTTTTATTTGATCTTCCTGTTTTTAGATCTATAAATAGTGTACGTTGTTGTGGAGTCCACATATCCCAACCTGAATCTTTCGGACAGCAGTTTGAAACATTGCAAAACAATGTTACGTTTTGTCCATATTCTGTTACCTTTCCAACAACCAACCATTCTAAAACACCTGCAATTTGTTCAAAGTGTTTTCCGGTTAAGTTTTATTGCTATACCTTAAATTCCATAATACAGGGAAACAAACAATATTTTATACAAATCAGTAACTGATAGAATGCAATTTAAATCAAGTACTATAAAGACATTTATAATACCTGAACTGTTATTTACCTTCATCAGTAACTGACATGTCCAATTATACATCTTTAGATACATTCAAATTTTAATCATCAACAATGTATTTTTATTATAAAACATGTTTAAGAAATGTCCATGATGTTAAACATTAAAAATTTCAATCATTGTATACATCCAAACAAATCAACATATTGATAAAAGAATATTAGTAACAGACGTGACCACAAACAAATATTAAATAAAAATAACTAATGAACCATGAAAAGAAGGTAATGTTTGAAATGAAAACATCAAGATGGACAAAAACACCTTACAACCTCCCATACATCAAACATTGATGAACTATTGCTTTTTATATGAAGTCATTTATTGGAAAATCATTCCCCGCAAACATTTGCTACGAAACTGCTGCAGACTTGCAGCAAACATTTGTTTTCATATGATCTCTATTTGTGGCATGTTTGCTTCAAACGTGCAGCAAGTCTATCGCAAACAGTTTACAACTAACATTTGTGTTTACTGTAATCTTACAAATTAAATCGATTTATATCCGAAACATATATTATGTGTTAGACAACAGTCGGAAACCAGGTTGAAATAGAACAAAAGGATCGAAACTCTTTGTTAGAGAAGGCGATAAATGTTTACTGTATTGTTTACTATAGTGACAAAATTTTCAAAAGTTAATAGAAACAAACAAAATTGCAATTTTCTTCTCAATTACGAGGTGTTTTATTTTAAAAACACCATTTGCATAAGTTTTCAATTTATCTAGTACATTGTTAAGCAGAACAATTAGATATCAAGTCGACGACATGGGTATCTTTCAAGTTAGATGAAGAAAATGTATAACTTCCGATTAAAAAAAAAAATTAACCCAGACGGAAATCATATCAATCTATCAGTTCAGTAATTTTCGTGTCTGCCCTTCCATTGTGTGACTGAAGAAAAAATTCCAAATAATGGGTAACAATTGAATCGAAAAGAGAAAATCGAGTGCACCTTTTTATGTTAGGGCGTGTTTGAGACGAGTATTTTGTCCTGATATCGTACAAAGTAAGAATATTTCATACATCGTCTCGCTTCAGATTCTATCATTTTTACATATTAAAACTACAGGTTGACTTTATAACACATAAAAATGACAGTGCTAAACGATAAAATATATGGGTCAAGTGAAATACATATCTAATGAGTCACAAAAACAGAGAAGATGTGTTCGAATAGCTATTTTTTTACTGAAAGTACTTGACGACAGTCTTTCCAGTAGGATGATGAAAATGCATGTCATCGAAATATTATATTTCTTTTAGTGTGATAACTAGGGGTTATAGTCTTCATACACTAACAAAATATAGTCTGCCCTTCCACGAAATATTTAATTAGATTTTTTTTAAATATTTATGAATTTTCGAAAATTCCACCTGACAACCGATCAGACAATAGTTTTAAGTTGAATCAATGCAGACAAGATTATTAACTGATGCTCATTAGCTAGTTGATACATTTGTCTTGTAAAATACAACTGACATATAAGGATCGTAATGGTGCAATGTGGATAAATTTATCGGTTTCCAAGAGCAAAATTGGTAGCGCGTCATCTCTACAATGGCTTCCATTTCTACGATTGTGAAAATGAACTGGCGTAATGGGGAGATTATTTTGACGAAGTAGCTTCCAGACTGACAAGCAATACCCATAATACCTATACAATTTCTTTAATAAAGCAACAGTCGATTCTTATATATATACTATTACTTTAAATTGTCATTATCATTTAACATCATCATAACTTTTTTTTTATAACAGATTAAACATGTGATTAATTAAGTTAGTGTCAATATTTGCCTTCATCTAGACAACTTTGATCCAAAAGAAATTACTGTCTTGTACCATTTTTATAGTTTATGATCAATTGTATTTCTGTTTTTTTTTTATATTGTGTTGTAGCATTTATATTGTTTTTATCACGGATTGTCCTTAATAGGGATACTTAAAACTTTTTTTATCACCCTGTGATAAAATCAATGTTGTTATCTAAAATTTACAAACAAAAAATACAACCCCGTAACTATGTCTTTTGTATACATAGATCATTTTATTACCTTGTATTATAAGACAGTTTGTCAGAATCAGTAACGGTAGCAAATATTCCATATCTAGTTACTAATAACTGAAAAAAAAACATAAAACTTTTATTAATAGGAGACAACATGTAATGTACTTTACTCCATTGCAAAATTGATGTGCATCAGTATTTTATTTAGTTTACAATGATGAAAGAAATTGAACTTGATCATGTTTAAATAATTATCATAATTATGTATAGAAACATGGTCTATCAAACTTTAAATCTTGTTGAAAAGGTCATTAACCTACAAGTTGGAATTTCAATATGCAATATTTTTTACATTATTTGTTAAGACAAGATGTTCTGTATTTGTTAAATTTAATATTATCTTCTTACTTTATACAACATATTCTTTTTATATCCAACAGTTCAGTAAATAATATTATTAATGACTGTTTTTTTTTGTTTTGTTTGTCGAACCTGCGTGATTTATTATTTCATCATTTAGTCATAAAATCAAAAAAGTTAAAATGATTTAAATCACCATTTACGGACAATAACAAGACAACTCACATGTTCACCTTCATGTAAGCTGACCAAATTACAGGTCAAAGTTGCTATCTATCTAGAGTAAAAATAATAGCCCAGAAAAAGATGGAAATTGTCATTTAATGGTAACTTATATACAATGTCAACTTTTTATTATAGCAATTCAACATATTTATAGATCTTGACGGAACATTTTGGAGTCTAAACATGATAATTGCAAGATAGTAAGCACACAGGAGAACTGAAATGTTAAAATTCGTATGGTAGGGTCTATGATCGTCATAGGGAGTTTTCTGGCGGTTTTAATGTTCATAACCAAAAGGTAGATCTGTTTACTGTGACTAATTTTGCTCCCTTCAGATTTCTCTATCATTGTACTCCATTTGCTCTTTTAGTGATGTCAATCATGTTAGGTTTGCTTGCAGTGTTATCGAACAATTTGTTGTCCTGAATACTTCAATTATTATCGTTGAAATGTTTGTTACATACAACCAAGTTGTATGTTAAATGATGTTCGAACTGTTGAAAATGTTAAAGGCCGAACTAGACGAACAACGAGACTTTGGGTCAGATGGGCTCATAACTAGGATTTGATCACAATCAACAACTGAAAAGGAATCTGGCGTTGAACAGGCTCAGGAATATGAAGTAGTTGATCTTGTTTTTGAAATTTTAACAGTCGTTTCCTTTTTATCTTGATCATATGATTTATAAATACATAACAACAACTGTTGAAAATTGCATGCACTGTTGTGCCAAGAGTCAGCTATCAATGTAGACAGAGTTAAATGGCGAATTCTAATGCAACAACGTTTGTAAGGTTTATTTTGATTGGATAACGTCACTTATTTACATGGCATCAATTGACAATTGATGCTATGGAACGTACGCGCAAGCGCAGACGACACATGACAGATTTTTAAATACAAGTTTTAACGTTGTTTTCTGTCAGTTTCATTAGAATGGAGATAACAATATTATATTTTAAGCTCCGACGGCATCAATTGGGGATTTGCCAGTAAACTTAATTTGCAACCATCAAATACCCAATTGATACCGTCGGAGCTTAAAATACAATATCGTTATCTCCTAATTAATATAGATTAAATGTCCTATTAATTTAAATGTGATTAAGAGGGAGATTATTGTGTCTATGAACAACAGTTAACAAATAATATCAAGGAAGACTTTGCAATTGTGCATCTCGAACCTCACTAAAAAAGTATGGGAGTGAACTATGGTGGTCCATATACAAACTTTATTTTTAATACATGATACTTGTGTATGGAATTTTATATATGTGACACAATAGCTTTGTTAC
This sequence comes from Mytilus edulis, assembly GCA_019925275.1. NCBI lineage: Eukaryota > Metazoa > Mollusca > Bivalvia > Mytilida > Mytilidae > Mytilus > Mytilus edulis. The sequence continues at coordinate 29,096,400 of CM034354.1, forward strand.
TTCGTTTGGGTAATTAAGTCTTTCCACTTTTCTGTGGAAAGACTTATTGTTTTTGTTCTGATTATTATTATTTTTTTTATTTTTTTCTTCCGCCAAATTTTGTTCTTGCGCAAAATGTTTGTTTCGCAATATGTCGCTTAGATATTTCTCATATGGTATCGTATAGTTTATGCGCTTTTAAATTTCACCCTGCTAAGGCGAACTATTTTCTATGTAAGAGTTATCTCCCTTTTCACTGTTTATCCTCTGTGTGCATCTCCTTCGTAACAAAACAAGATAGCGACAAAATTCTTTTTACAAATTATTCGTTACATCCTCAGTAATTTTTGGCGTATTTGGATCGAAGCGATTCGATGAAATTTTATAGGAGTTATCTACCTTTACAAAATAAATTTGTCGGTATGTTTATTTAACTCATAAACAGTTAACCGTATAACCCTGGAATGTTTTTATTTGAGTCCCCTAGGTCCTAACTTAGAAAATGAGGTCAAGGTCAAAGGTCAAGGTCAAGTTCTCAATTGTGAATTTTGCTTGTTTTTGCATTTTTTCTGACACTTTGAAAGATACATATTAAAAAACAAGTTCAAAATGTCAGCTTTATAGTAATGAAGATATGCTACATTTAGTCTTATACAATTAAATGGCATCTTATAGGAGTTGTTGCCCCTGAAATGTCTTGATATGAGGTTATTTGATTATAACTTCAATTAAGTTCATTATAAAGACATTTGACCTCATACAAAAGGTTAAGTGACAAATGACCTTGAAAAATGGCTACCGGAAGTGACCTTTAGAAAACCGGAAGTAGCTTTTTTTTTGCAATTTTTCACCTAAAAGTACCCAGAATCCATATATTTTGTCATATAGATACATAAAACAGATAACTGAAGACTAAAAATGACTTCCAACAAACCGGAAGTGGCCAATTATCTCCCATTCTACATACAAAAGTATATAGAAACTATATATTTTTGGAATCAGTGTGAAAGAAGCTATCATATGAGACAGGATGTGACATTCATTTTATCGGAAGTAGCATATTATCTCCCTTATATCACTCAAAAAGATGATTAAACCATCATTTATCGCATCAGTATGAAGAAACTACCTTCTTATCCAAATTTCTTCGTTTTGGAAAGACTTTCAATTGTTCTCTGAACAATTGGTTTTTAATTAAGTCTTTCCACTTTTTTGTGGAAAGACTTATTGTATTTCTTCTGATTATTAGGTCTTTCCACTTTTCTGTGGAAAGCCTATTGTATTTGTTCTGATTATATTATTATTATTATTATTTTTTTTCCGCCAAATTTTGTTCTTGCGATAAATGTTTGTTTCGCAATATGTCGCTTAGATTTTTTTCATATTGTATCGTATAGTTTATGCGCTTTTAAATTTCACCCTGCTAAGCCGAACCATTTTCTTTGTAAGAGTTATCTCCCTATTCACTGTTTGTCATGTGTGTGCATCTCCTTCGTAACAAAATAAGAAAGCGACAAAATTCTTTTTACAAATTGTTCGTTACATCCTCAGGAATTTTTGGCTAATTTGGATCGAAGCGATTCGATGAAATTTTATAGGAGTTATGTACCTTTACGGAATAAATTTGTCTGTATGTTTTTTTAACTCATAAAACGTTAACCGTATAACCCTGGAATGTTTTTATTTGAGTCCCCTGGGTCCTAACTTAGAAAATTAGGTCAAGGTCAAAGGTCAAGGTCATATTTTAGATTTTCATATGTCTTTGATTTCCCTATAATTCTTGAATGGTTATAGATACAGAAAATTTAAGCAGTGAAAAATGTTCAGTACTTCAAGGGGCAACTTTGTTACATTATGACTGTATTGGTTTTACCATTATGTAAGGGACATAACCCCATTGATGGTTTATAAAAAGCCATTATTAGGCAAAACTCTTAAACAAAAGGTCCTTGACCCATAGGGTCTTTTGCAATGACATTGTGAAGCAATGACCTTGATAAAGGTCACAAGGTCAAGGTCATGTACATATGTGATTTGTGTGGGGCACGACTTGAAGAATTTTATGTGTGTTTGCCAACCAACCAACCAATCATGATCAATCAATAATGATCAATCAACAAATCATGATCATGATCAATCAACCAATCATGATCATGATTAATCAATCAATCAATCATGTTTCCGTCTCATGTGTTTAATATAGGGTTCAAGATCTCCTTTGTTTCTTTTTCGCTGTTTCAATTGACCCTTTCCAACGTGTTTAACCAACCAACCAATCAATCAATCAATCAATTAATCAATCAATCAATCAATCAATCAATCAATCAATCAATCAATCAATCAATCAATCAATCAATCAATCATGATCAATCAATCATGTTTCCGTCTCGTCTCGTGTGTTTAATATAGGGTCCAAGATCTTCTTTGTTTCTTTTTCGCTGTTTCAATTGGCCCTATCCAACGTGTTTAACCAACCAACCAACCAACCAACCAACCAACCAACCAACAAACCAACCAACCAACCAATCAATCAATCAATCAATCAATCAATCAATCAATCAATCAATCAATCAATCATGTTTCCGTCTCGTGTGTTTAATATAGGGTCCAAGATCTTTTTTGTTTCTTTTTCGCTGTTTCAATTGGCCCTATCCAACGTGTTTTACCAACCAACCAACCAACCAACCAACGAATCAATCAATCAATCAATCAATCATGATCATGATTGATTCATGATCATGATCAATCAATCATGATCATGATCAATCAATCATGTTTCATGAAAAATTGAAATTTAATATTGTTCTTGCGTCACTTCTGAAAAAAAAATCCACATGTACTCTGAAACTACAAATACAATCGACCTCAAAATTTGCAGTCAGCAGGGCATACATGTACTAAAAGTTTATAAAAAAACTTGGTGCAGATATCTCTCAAAGCTTTTCCTAGAGAAAAGAAATTGCAATGCCGTAAAAATTGCTTGCTAGGTCCGTAAATTTCAGTAAAAGCCTACAATAAAATGTCCGCTCCGAGATTGAAATACTAATCTGTGTTACAAACAGGTGCTGAAAAATGTACATTATCAGAAAATAATCAATAAATGTGTTTTAAAGTTACACCGGATCAATTAAATCCAAAACATGCACTGCTTGTGAACTGTCATCAAAATGTCAATTTCCTACAATGACAAAAGAAATTACATTGTGTGCATTCCGTCTCTATACATGTTGTCTGTTCAAAGTCCCCACCTAAAAAGGAATAAAAAGACTATCTTTTCGTTATTATAAACCCGTGTCACGTGATGTGGCGCGCGCGCTGTACCTAAAATAAAAGAAAAACTTTCCAAACTAAACATGAAACTTCTCCGGTAACAATAATATAGACCCCATACAGAAACAAACAAACAAACAAACAAACAAACAAACAAACAAACACTCCCCCCCCCCCCCAATTCAATTAATTTTAAAGGGGAAAGACCCCCTACAATTGCTTTTTTAAAGCAATTGATTTATATTGTAAAAAACCTTTTTAACCATTCTGTTCCGTTAATAAAAAGAAAAAAAAATCTCCCCGAGACCCCCTTTTACCCCCCCCCCTTTTTTTTTAACCCTCCACTTACAACTGAATGTAGGTTGTGTACTATCTATCCTATCAACGTAAAACGAACGACAACTCCAGTTTTTTCCATATTATTAGGTCTTTCCACTTTTCTGTGGAAAGCCTATTGTATTTGTTCTGATTATTAGGTCTTTCCACTTTTCTGTGGAAAGCCTATTGTATTTGTTCTGATTATTATTAAGTCTTTCCACTTTTCTGTGGAAAGACTTATTGTTTTTCTTCTGATTATTAGGTCTTTCCACTTTTCTGTGGAAAGACCTATTGTTTTTCTTCTGATTATTTTTTTTTTTTTTTTTTTTTTCTTCCGCCTAATTTTGTTCTTGCGATAAACATTTGTTTCGCAATAAGTCGCTTAGATATTTGGTATATGATATCGAACAGTTTATGCGCTTTTGAAATTTACCCTGTGTAAACGAATACTTTTCTTTGTAGGAGTTATCTCCCCAAACACTGTTTTCCTTGTATGCGCAACTCCTTCGCAACCGTAAAATATTATGACAAATTTATTTTACAAAATTGCTCGTTATATCCTTCGCATGATTTGTCCTATTTTGACCGAAGTGATATGAACGCTCCATATGAGAGTTATTTCCCCTTATGCATTTGATATAAGTCAATTGCATTTCTAACTGGTAAACCATAATTGATAGAGACTTAGGATCTTTTGATTTGAGGTCCTTGGTCCAAAAAAATGAAAATTAGGTCAAGGTCAAAGGTCAAGGTCATATTCTAATTTTTGAATTTGGCTCATTTCCACTCATTTCCAGAAACCGTATGAGATATCGACAAATTATTTTTTCTAAATTGTTTGTTGCGACATGTCGTAACACGTAAATTTTGCTTGCAAGGGTACGTTGAATGTAAAAGGGAGTTTTCTCCCCTTTGGTATTTAAAAATACGCGTATGGTGATATAACTCATTAACTAAACATAATTAAGACCTATGGTCTTTTGATTTGAGGTTCTTGGTTAATGACCTTGAAATTGATCTCAAGGTCATAGTTTAATTTGACGTTCTAGATTTTGACCTTTGCTTTTACCTCATGTGTATACATGATAAAGCCATGAGGCTTTTGGCAAACGGTATCAAACCATTTAACCTTGAAAAAACAACCGGAAGTGACCTTGTGTAAACCGGAAGTATCTATTTATTGTACTTTATTAATATTAAAGTATATAGAACAAGATATTTTTGGAATCAGTGTCAAGTTAATAGTCAAATATTATCGGAAATAGCGTTTTTTTAACCGGAAGTAAGAAATTATCTCCCTTATCTAAAAAAATATTGTGTAGAAACCATATATTTATTGAATCAGCGTACAATAAGCTATCATTTGACGATTGAAATGACATTTTAAACCTATTTTTACACATTTCATATTAAAATACATTGTTTTGGTGGAAAGACCTTCAATTGTTCTCTGAACAATTGGTTTTTAATTATTATTATTATTATTATTTTTTTTTTCCGCCAACTTTTGTTCTTGCGATAAATGTTTGTTTCGCAATATGTCGCTTAGATATTTCTCATATGGTATCGTATAGTTTATGCGCTTTTAAATTTTACCCTGCTAAGCCGAACCATTTTCTTTGTAAGAGTTATCTCCCCATTCACTGTTTATCATCTGTGTGCATCTCCTTCGTAACAAAAAAAGATAGCGACAAAATTCTTTTTACAAATTGTTCGTTACATCCTCAGTAATTTTTAGCGCATTTGGATCGAAGCGATTCGATGAAATTTTATAGGAGTTATCTACCTTTACAAAATAAATTTGTCGGTATGTTTATATAACTCATAAACAGTTAACCGTATAACCCTGGAGTGTTTTTATTTGAGTCCCCTAGGTCCCAACTTAGAAAATGAGGTCAAGGTCAAAGGTCAAGGTCAAGTTCTCAATTGTGACTTTTGCTTGTTTTTGCATTTTCTCCGACACTTTGAGAGATACATGTAAAAGAACAAGTGCAAAATGTCAGCTTTATTGTAATGAAGATATGCTACATTTAGTCTTATACAATTAAATGGCGTCTTATAGGAGTTGGTGCCCCTGAAATGTCTTGATATGAAGTTATTTGATTATAACTTCAATTAAGTTCATTATAAAGACATTTGACCTTATACAAAAGGTTAAGTGACAAATGACCTTGAAAAATGGCTACCGGAAGTGACCTTTAGAAAACCGGAAGTAGCTTTTTTTGCAACTTTTTCACATAAAAGTACTCAGAATCAATAATATTTGTCATATAGATACATGAACAGATTACTGAAGACTAAAAATAACTTCCAACAAACCGGAAGTGGCCAATTATCTCCCATTCTACATACAAAAGTATATAGAAACTATATATTTTTGGAATCAATGTGAAAGAAGCTATCATATGAGACCGGATGTGACATTCATTTCACCGGAAGTAGCATATTATCTCCCTTATATCACTCAAAAAGATAATTAATCCATTATTTATCGCATCAGTATAAAGAAACTACCTTCGTATCCAAATTACTTTGGTTTGGAAAGACTTTCAATTGTTCTCTGAACAATTGGTTTTTAATTAGGTCTTTCCACTTTTCTGTGGAAAGACCTATTGTTTTTCTTCTGATTATTTTTTTTTTTTTTTTTTTTTTCTTCCGCCTAATTTTCTTCTTGCGATAAACATTTGTTTCGCAATATGTCGCTTAGATATTTGGTATATGATATCGAACAGTTTATGCGCTTTTGAAATTTACCCTGCGTAAACGAATACTTTTCTTTGTAGGAGTTATCTCCCCAAACACTGTTTTCCTTGTTAGCGCATCTCCTTCGCAACCGTAAAATATTATGACAAATTTATTTTACAAAATTGCTCATTATATCCTTCGCATGATTTGTCCTATTTTGACCGAAGTGATATGAACGCTCCATATGAGAGTTATTTCCCCTTATGCATTTGATATAAGTGATATGCATTTCTATCTTGAAAACCATAAGTGCTAGAGACCAAGAATCTTTTGATTTGAGGTCCTTGGTCCAAAAAAATAAAAATTAGGTCAAGGTCAAAGGTCAAGGTCATATTCTAATTTTTGAATTTGGCTTATTTCCACTAATTTCCAGAAACCGTATAAGATATCGACATATTATTTTTTCTAAATTGTTATTTGCGACATGTCGTAACACATAAATTTTGATTGCAAGAGTACGTTAAACGTAAAAGTGAGTTTTCTCCCCTCTTGTATTTAAAAATAGGCGTTTGGTGATATAACTGATTAACCAAATATTATTAAGACCTATGGTCTTTTGATTTGAGGTCCTTGGTTTATGACCTTGAAATTGATCTCAAGGTCATAGATTAATTTGACGTTCTAGTTTTTGACCTTTGCTTTCAGCTCATATGTATACATGATATAGCCATGAGACTTTTGGCAAAAGGTATCAAACCATTTAACCTTGAAAAAAACAACCGGAAGTGACCTTGTGTAAACCGGAAGTAGCTATTTTTTGTACTTTATTAATAAAAAAGTATATAGAACCAGATCATTTTGGAATCAGTGTCAATTAAATATTCAAATATTATCGGAAGTAACATTTTTCAAACCGGAAGTAACAAATTATCTCCCTTATTTAAAAAAATATTGTATAGAAACCATATTTTTCTGGAATCAGCGTACAATAACCTATCAGTTGACGATTGAAATGACATTTTAAACTTAATTTTACAACTTTCATATTAAAATACATTGTTTTCAATGGAAAGACCTTCAATTGTTCTCTGAACAATTGGTTTTTAATTATTATTTTTTTTTTTTTCTTCCGCCAAATTTTGTTCTTGCGATAAATGTTTGTTTCGCAATATGTCGCTTAGATATTTCTCATATGGTATCGTATAGTTTATGCGCTTTTAAATTTCACCCTGCTAAGCCAAACCATTTTCTATGTAAGAGTTATCTCCCTTTTCACTGTTTACCCTCTGTGTGCATCTCCTTCGTAACAAAACAAGATAGCGACAAAATTCTTTTTACAAATTGTTCGTTACATCCTTAGTAATTTTTAGCGTATTTGGATCGAAGCGATTCGATGAAATTTTATAGGAGTTATCTACCTTTACAAAATAAATTTGTCGGTATCTTTATTTAACTCATAAACAGTTAACCGTATAATCCTGGAATGTTTTTATTTGACTCCCCTAGGTCCTAACTTAGAAAATGAGGTCAAGGTCAAAGGTCAAGGTCAAGTTCTCAATTGTGACTTTTGCTTGTTTTCGCATTCTGTCCCTCACTTTGAGAGATACATATAAAAGAACAAGTGCAAAATGACTGCTTAATTGTAATGAAGATTTGCTACATTTAGAATTATACAATTAAATGGCATCTTATAGGAGTTGATGCCCCTGAAATGTCTTGATATGAAGTTATTTGATTATAACTTCAATGAAGTTCATTATTAAAACATTTGACCTTATACAAAAGGTCAAGTGACAAATGACCTTCAAAAATGGCTACCGGAAGTGACATTTAGAAACCGGAAGTAGCTTTTTTTGCAATTTCTTCACATAAAAGTACTCAGAATCCACATATTTTGTCATATAGATACATGAACAGATAACTGAAGACTAAAAATAACTTCCAACAAACCGGAAGTGGTCAATTATATCCCATTTTACATACAAAAGTATATATAAACTATATATTTTTGGAATCAGTGTGAAAGAAGCTATCATATGAGACCAGATGTGACATTTATTTCACCGGAAGAAGCATATTATCTCCCTTATATCACTCAAAAAGATAATTTAACCATTATTTTTCGCATCAGTATGAAGAAACTACCTTCTTATCATAATTTCTTTGATGTGGAAAGACTTTCAATTGTTCTCTGAACAATTGGTTTTTAATTATATATGTTTCCTTTGAGGAGTAGTGGCTTTAGCCAAGGTATCAAAAAATAGAATTCCCCATCCCATCAACTGGTAAAAGAACTTCAGGTTACTGATGGATGCAGTTGAGGATTAGCAAGAAAATTGGTTACGCGAACCAGATGAACCAGAACTGAACACGTTGTCGGAATAGATCAAAACTATTCGATCATGCATTTAGAAGCGCATTGAAAAACTATGATATACTATGAGCACAAAAGTTACTAATCCTTTCAAGAATCCGGATGTTGTGGATGCGTTATCCTCTGTAAATGACAAATATGACGTTGTTATAGCAGATAGAGCCCTCAATCATATTGTCTTTATATGTAAAAACCAGTATTTGAAATGTCTTACAATAGAGCTTGGAATAAATAGCTCTACTGGTAATCCTACATATTATTTAACCAAGGACGAAATTTTACAAAATCACAATTCTGCATTTTTTTCTTTTGGTATCAAATCAAAGGAAACGAAGAAAATTTAAAGTCATTATACAGGAAATCAAACCTTCACAAAACTCCATATAATGAACAATACATAGCTGGGTCATCAAAATGTTGGATAATTATCTTTCTAGAGTACTGACTACTTTTCTTTTAAAGGTTAAAGATGGCCTTCAAAAATATTGTAATGAGATAAATGCTACCAGTGGTGTTTACCATTCGCATTTGCAATCATACCACATCTTCTTTTTTTATGTTCGGATAAACAACGATCAGAAATAAAAAAAAAAGATAATCAGAAAAACAAATTACACAATAGCAAAAATAATCTTATCTTCCTCTTTTTACTTTTGGTCATAAAAATAATTGTGGTTTTAAAAATTTATTTGTAAGAAGACTATACTTATGCAAACCTGAACATTCCAAGCGAGGTCATATCTGACCATGTGATTGTCTTCATTTGCTAGTTATACAGCTAACAGTAAGAATACTGTGGAATCATTTATTTTTGTAGCTATCAATTTTCGTGGATTGACGAAGAATCGCATTTTCGTGGAGATTTGATTTCGTGGTTATGCCTATATCTGCATACAAAGCATATAGAAAATTTACGTTACGTTAAACATATAATTCGTGATTATCATGTACCCACGAAATCCACGAAAATTGGTATTCAACGATTATTAATGAATCCACAGTAAATGTGATTGGAAATGTTTATAACATATTATCTAAAAATGATTTAAGAAACAACAGTTTATTGTCAGTGCTGTTTTGACCGAAACATATCTGTCTTATTTTTCAAGCTTAAAGTCAGTATAACTTTCCTTTGAATAGTCGGATTATAAATGTGTCGAGTTTTGTTTTAGGATAACAACAATTAAGGAAATGCCAGGATATATTTAGGAAACTGTTGTGGTATATACAACGTTTTTTTCCCATTTGGAACCTCAACAATGACATCATAACGAACGTTACCATTTAACGTAGTCTTGACCTATACAGAACACTTAATGAACGTCAAAGGCTCACAGAGGGGGGGACATATCGTGCATCCGTCAATAATACGTTTGATATTGAGAATCACGAGAATAACACACCATATACCTTATCAATGTCTTAATGTGTTTTTACAATAAACTACATACATGATAACATTATTTTCACACCAAATTACAAAATCAGATGCAGACATATATGTTATGTACGATGAATGTTCAACAAATATCTTATACTAGAAAAATATTTAGGCAGGTAATACAATAACTGTATTGTATGTTAAGCTACGACTGCATCAATTGCTGATTTGATGGTCTCAAGTTAAATTTACTAAATACGCGTTTTCCACCATCAAATACTCAATTTATGCCGTCAGAGCATAAGATACCATATTGTTATCTCAGTTATTTTGAAACTGCGGAAAACAACGTCCAACCTCACATTTGAATCTGACGTGCGTCGTCTGCGCTTTCGCGTACGTTTTCATAACATCAATTGCGAATATCAAATGATTATGAATGTTGCAACAATGTTACATTACAGTTTGTAATGTATGTGTAACTCAGGTCCAAGGCAAGGTATAAACTATGCTCATATAATATACGATCTTAGCCGGGAATGTCATATTATATATCCTGTCTAATACCTGAATATCATATATTGTAACTGCGCATCATTTTGTTCATGTATATTTGGGATGATCTTGATTCACAGACTATAGAATTAAGGGCAAAGTGCGAAGAAAAAGAGGCAAAACATATAAAGAATATATTTATATGGACGATATCATTTCAGAATGGACAAAATAAAGTTTGAACTGAATTTGCATCAGCTTTACTCGGATTAGGGTCGACATTTAAAAAAAAAAATAATGTGTACATACAGACTCTAGATGTTATCAGCAGACATTCCAAAAATGCCTGTTTCTCTACACAGTTAAATCAAGTTTAATTGTTAAAAAAAGGATAAGTCAAATTTCATAAAAAAACACAATACTCTTTGTTAAGAACTTTTGATGTTGCTGTATAATTTTAACATATATAAAGGAAGATGTGGCATACGTGCCAATGCAACAACTATCTTTCCAAGTCACAATTATAAAAGTAAATCATAGGTCAAGGTACGGTCTCCAACACGGAGCTTTGGCTCACACCGAACATCAAGCTATCAAGGGCCTCAAAAATTACTAGTGTAAAACCATTTAAACCGGGAAACCAACGGTTTAATCTATACAAAAAAAAAACGAGAAGCGAGAAACACTTAGAAACCACACGAACAGACTACAACTACTGAACATCAGATTCCTGACGTAGGACAGTTGCAAACAATTGCAGCCGGATTTCACGTCTTAATGGTACCAAAACCTTCTCTCTTTTCTAAAACAATAGTATAATATCACAACATAGGAAGACTCACTATAAAATGTCAATTGAATTAAGAAAATCTAGATAAAAAACACACAATGAACGAATACATTTGATCTGTGATACAATGTAAATAATCAAAATAAAAGTGTGAAATGTTAACCATTTTAAGAAAAACCTCAACCTTGAAAGAAAAAAAAAAACACGTCATATTAAACAGGTAAATGAAAACAATATTGTTGTTAAGTAAACTTCTTCTGTCTATACCAAGGAATTTCTTGTATGTCAATTAAACTAATCTAAAACTTGGTACATGTGGTGTAAATATCAACAATAACACTATATAATTGATGCTCGATAACACTTCGTATTCTTCATGCACAGGTGCAGGAACAGTATTTAAGGAGAAAGGAAATAATTTTAATTGTCATTGTACGAGGAATTTGTAGTAATTCCATACGGCTAAAGCCGGTATATAGACAAGGTACATGTTAACCAAAAAAAATAGTATCAACAAGTATACTGCACAAGAAACTCGATGTGAGAGTACTTTCAGTTACTGACAGGTTGTTAAAAACCAAAACAATAAATACTGAAAAATCATGCATCAGACACTAAAATCAAATAAATCACATCTCAGGAATTTAGTAGTTTAACGTCATGAACACATGTGCAATGACAAAAATGGATCGAGAAGGAGTAGGATAGTAAGGAGTTTACTTCTTTATAGATACAAATAGATATAGGAAGATGTGGTGTGAGTGCCAATGAGAAAACTCTCCATCCAAATAACAATTTAAAAATTAAACCATTATAGGTTAAAGTACGGCCTTCAACACGGAGCCTTGGCTCACACCGAACAACAAGCTATAAAGGGCCCCAAAATTACTAGTGTAAAACCATTCAAACGGGAAAACCAACGGTCTAATGTACGTATGTGTGCCTCTATACATGCCGTTTGAAAAGAATATAAATTTGATTATGTTCTAATTTGCTGATGACGAAATCGATATTAGGGACAATGTTAACTATATTCAAAGATCTAATTACAACATTGGTAAGATAACCCTTCCTAATAAGTTTTTGTAAAGGTTTGATCAGTTTACACGGATCACATAGTGATTTCTGCACTTTTAGTACAATATAACCGTAATATTTAGAATTTGAAATACCATTTTTAATTAGTTTAATTAGGTACAGCAAAATTTACTAATCAAATCATTGTATTTTAGAAAGAATCAAATAAAAGTTTTAAGTAATTTATGGTAACGAAATCTCTGACTGACTAATTTACCAGTGATGCTGTGATTATGTTGAACTTCGTTAAAGTCTATTACATCACTAAACACACGGGCATACCGAAAGAGGTTGTGATATATAAACACCGTATGATGGTGCTAAATTGACATCAACGTCTAAAAAGGAAAATTAACACTAGGGAATAAAAATTCGTCCCTTTTGTCGTAAGTTTTAGTATGGTGTTTCCGTTTAGAAATTAAAATGTTTAACTCCAGAAAAGGACAACTACTGCTGTTTGTGTAATATTTAGTTCAAGTAAGTTTGTTTTTAGGTAAAGTAGTATATATAGAGAACTCTGGACCGTTTAACGAAAACTTTCATCAAGATAGCGGTAGGTATTATTGAATGTATTAACAAAATGGGTCAATGACGTGTCTTAACTTATTTTGATCGTAAACTGAGATTCATAGCAATACATGAATAAATCTGCTATTAAAGGGGCACAATAACTTCCCGTAGGAACACCTACTACCTGATGAAACACTTTATCACCTAAACTTACATATATGTTATCTAGAAGAAAATAAAAAGGTTCAATCCTATCTTCACATTTCTAGTAAGTGTATCTAGCATACTTTCCTTTTTCGTTACAAAAAAGGCTTTAAACGAGTTACACCAAATACATTTGCAATGCGATTTTTCAAAAGATCATTCCATCAAATATACTTATAATTATTTACAAAAATATCATATTAAGGTAAAGAATATCGTGCCTGTTTGTTATTAAAACCAAATAGAAACATAACAACTGTTAAGTTCGTAGAAAGAAACTGTAGAGCTTCGGTTGCAGAAGAAGCATTTCCATTATAATAATATGCTTCGAAAGATAAGACTTAGTGATATATATTTTCATAAATATATCATTTGGAAAATGACTAAATAAGCTCTTACTTTACTTTAAATTATATTTAAATATAATTCGATAATTTAAACGATAATCAAAATAGGATCAAGTCACACTAATACAACAGGCATTACGAGAACGGACACAAAGAGACTTTATGAGGGCAGTAATATACAGGTAAATCAAACATATTAATGCAGTAACATTGATAAGAATAATTAAATTAAAAATTAATCACCTTTCCCGTTGATCTTAGATTGAGTTTTCTATACGAAAGACGGAGTTTGATACTTATCGATGAAATTCCCGTTCCCTTATGATAAAACCAAACAATTATTATAATTTACTTTCGACGCGTAAATAGTTATTCATACTTTTCTGTTTATGTCATACTGATAGTCTCGAACAGGTGCAGGAACAGTATTTAAGGAGAAAAGAAATAATTTGTATGTTCATAGTACGAAAAAATTGTAGTAATTCCATACGGCCAAAGCCGGTATATAGACAAGGTACGTGTTGACAAAAAAAAAATTGTATCAACAAGTATACTTAACAAGAAACTCGATGTGAGAGTACTTTCAGTTACTGACAGGTTGTTAAAAACCAAAACAATAAATACTGAAAAATCATGCCTAAGACACTAAAATCAACTAAATCACATCCCTGGGGTTTAGTATTTTAACGTCATGAACAGTCAAAGAAGACATGGCTCGTGCAATGACAAACATAAATGTATCGAGAATGAGTAGGACGAATGTAGGATAGTAAGGAGTTTACTTCTTTAAAGATACAAATGTACGTATGTGTGTCTCTATACATGCCGTTTGTAAAGAATACAAATTTGGTTATGTTTTAATTTACTGATGACGAAATCGATATTAGTGACAATATAAACTATAATCAAATGTATATATATACACATGTTTGAATAAAGCTGGGCATTTAGAAGAAATAGTATTACCAACCTTTAAAAAAAATATCAAACAATATTGGATAATACGAGACTGGTATTATATTGCAAAATGATATCAATGATTCAAATGGAGAAAAACAATTATCTTATAAAGTGACCGATAGTAAGATAATTCGCACTTGTATGCACATGTTTATAAAATGAAATTTAAGTATTGAATTTTCCTTTTGTAATTGTTTTGGGATGTAAAATAATTGATTGAAGTACACATTGCATGCGGTGGGGAAGCTTTAAAATTATGATTGTCATTGTTCCTTTCGTGTTTAGTGCAACGATTGATGTGATTGGAAAAATTGATAAACGCATTTGGTCTGTTGAAACTTGTATTTTCCTGTTGAAATGTAAAATATAATAATAATTTATTTGCAAAACATCGTGTCTTATCTGAGAAAAAAATAAAGTCAAGCCACAACCAATGGAAACTAATTAGTATTCTCACGTACCAAATCTTTGACGCCGATAATATTTTTTTTTAAAGAAATAGAAATTAATATATTCAGTAATTCAGTAATTTATGATTTTAGAGGATGACGTGCAATGAAAGATAATATAATTACTTGTGACATTAAGATGACATTAAAGATAACAAAGAGTAATATTAATAACTTAGGAAATCCTTTTATGAAGAATCATTTCATGATTTGCTATTCACTTTGTAATTAGATATGCAACGACACTAGAATATTTTAAAAAGAAATTGTCTGTTGATCAAAACCTATTAAACAGTTATTATTCTCACATTTGTTAACATAATTCATTTATAGTATTAACAGTAGGTCTTGTCTTTAAATAAACGAAACACTGTCGACACCGAACGTACATTCATAATTTATCAGTCTTAATTTAAACACGGAATATAATCAAATAAAATGCTTCGCTGAGAGTATTCTGATTCGACCACAGAAGTCGAACCATGAACAGTTGGGGCAAATTTAGGCACAATATTCAAGCTTGATCATGTTGATACTGCCACTGATCAAATTTTTTTTATGAAAGATAGGTGTCTTTCACAAACGAAAAGTGGTCAAAGATCTTTAAAATTCAAGGCTTTTCAACTTTATACGGGTTTGGATTTTTAATCATTTTCATCAGAGCATCTAGTATGAGTCTTTCGTAGACGAAACGCCAGTCTGGCATAAAAAAAAACTATAAGCCTAGTGCCTTTGATAACTATTTATACCACTGGGTCGAGGCCACTGCTGTTGAATGTTTCGTCCCCGAGGATATCACCACCCCAGTAGTGAACATCAGTGGTGACATGACTATATGGTCAGTTTTATAAATTTGATGTTTGCAAAAAGTAACATTATTTGAAATACTAAGGATTTTTTTTTATCCCAGGCATATTACCTAGCCGAATTTGGCACAACTTTTTCGAATTTTTAATAATTAAATGAGCAATTACTTATTGGTTTTGATGTTCCGTTGGTTTACTTCTTTTTGCACTGAAATTGTCATCAAAGTTTGAAATTAGATATTGTTAATGTATGTTGCCTAAGATGTAATCAAAGCAAAGAAAGTGTATGATGTACCTGAAGTTGAAAATTATGTTAATTAAGTTGGGCATTGTACATTATAAAAACAAAGAGTAGATTGCGACCAATTTCAGAAACAGTACATGAATGCAATTTGTTGAATTCTACCATAAAAGAGGGGCGAAAGTTACCAAAGGGCCAGTAAAACTCAAAGAACGAAAATAAACTGACATCGCCATGGCTAAAAAATGGAAAAAAAACAAGAAAACCAAATAGTACAATAAAACACAATGTACACCAATAAAACGACCCATAGTTAATTTACTTAAATCAATTTTGAACAATTATGAACTCAAAAATTTTGGGATGCTTGAATAAAAGTGGGACATAGCAAAGTATGTGATGTTTGCCATGCTTCACGAGAGACTTAAACAGAATTCAAACTATAGTACCGTACGGCCTTTACAATTGCAATCAAATTCTTGAAATGAATAATCAATTTAATTGAGAATATAAGCAAAGTATATCGTTTAAAATCATAAATCATGACAAAAACAAAATCGGGTAACAAACTAAACGAGGGAATGTTAAATTAGGGAAACAAATAAAAAAATGTAACCACATGCTCCACGAGAACCTTATTACAACAGAAATTCACAACTATAGGTCACCGTACGATAGAAGTCCTTAGGTTCAAGATCGAAAAAATTGTTTTTTATCTGATTGTTTTTAAATACAAACTCAGACATTCCGAAAATTGAAATATTTGTAATGTTACACTCATATAATGCCGAACAAAGCGTTAAGCATGTTGTAATGTTAGCATTTACGTTTAGACAGACGCTTGGTATAACATTATTTTGTTATATCCAACACCAATTATAAAAATAAATACATTGATAGTGGTTTTTAAACTTAGTAATATAACTTTCCATAAAAATATCGTTTAGGAAAGGAATACATTAATTCTTTATAAGCTTTATAATTAAAACCATTTACAGTGACTAAAGGACTATGGACATTAAGCCAACAGATACAACTGTAAAAGGTGACTAAACCAAACCCGTTGTTTTCTCTTTATATCGGGATAACTATTGCAAAGACATCAATCTTATAAATGCATTAACACCGCTACACAATGCATCGCCATTTCTACATTTAACGTTTGAACAACTGCCTAATAGTTGTGTATTTCATGAATATGACTTTTTACCTGAAAATTTTAGCTAAGATTAGAATGTAACAAGGTCTTCATGTTCACATGCTACAGTACAAAACAATGGTGGAAGTTTTAACATTATGGCAAATATAACAAAATATCATCGTGATATGTTGAGATTGACGGGATCAATTGTTGAGACTGAAATGTTAGGAAAGTAATGCGTATTTCAAATGAATAAACAAATAAGAGTCTTTATTATTTCAACAATTAAAATCTATAAGACTACATTACTCTATTTACCTTAGGTTTGCCTCACGAGAAGTGTTATGGCCGTTAAGTGGTTAAAAGGTACAAGCTCTTTTACTCAGGGTAGTGTTTTAAATTTGTTTTAAATTTATTTATTATGTAGCATGTACTTCTTAAAATCTGTCGTTCGTTGTTTCTGAATTCAAAGATATGACACAATACCATGATGTGCACAATCATCATTAAACAAGCTTTTTTTCGTTTCACAAAGTATAAACAAGAATGTGTCAAAAGTACACGGATGCAACACTCTCACTTTTATTTTCTACGTAATTTAATTTAAGAATGATGATTTGCAAATCATCATCTGCTTTGGCTATATATCATGTCAAGATGAGTTATGTAGAATTAATAGTTAGATATATTAAGTGACATTAGATTTATAATTATAAAGGACAGTATGTATTGAGGCGAGAAGAATTTGATATTTAATTATTCCGAATATTAGATTTACCAGTATGGCATCTGAATACAAGATTATAAAACGTAGACAACAATATCATGTTTCTTGTACAATATAACATTTTGATGTCGTCAGTCCTTTGTTATGTGATATACAGTGACTATAGAATAGTGATAATACATTTTCTGTTCATTGCGATTTTGTCTACATTACAAATCATAAGGCTTTTTTTAATTTTCACGTGTAGTGTTCGACTTCTTTTTCAATTTTTCGAGTCAATAATTTGGCTATCACTTGTCACTCTTACAGAAAATCGTTTAATTCAAAACTTCAATGTGTCATCGCCTGAGGTTAAAAAATAATAATGGAGGAGTAGGGGAAATCAACCGGATTAAATCATATATTTAGTACAGATCTGAATAATCTGAAGAAAGGTAAAACATAGAGACCTAATCTTTTAAAGCACAAGTACAGGTATAACCCACAATTTATTCTTAACATGTCCTGTACCATGTCTGGAAAATGGCAGTTGTTATCTTAAAGTCGTTTTGTGTGTGTGTGTTGCATTGTCTTTCTTTTTTGTTGCACTTCAGTGTTTCTGTTGTTTCGTTGTTTTCCTCTTATAGTTGATTTATTGTTTTCTCGATTTAGTTTGTAACCCGGATTAGTTTCCCTCAATCGATTTATGACTTTTCGTACAGCGGTATGCTACTGTATTTAGGTATTTAAGTTATATGAGATTTAAATTCAACCAAGCGATGTATATATCATGTTTATAGTGCTTATTAATCAGTGATACACATATAAAAAATGAACATGTTCCAAAAAAAAAAGTAACTGAAATACGGCTTGATCTGTGTGTATTTTATTTTATTCGAAAATTCAGAATATGTTTACATTAAATATTTTCATCGATCACAGTTTAATTCATTATTATTTTTCAACATAATTTATTTCGGTCAGTATTGAGTTATCCAAGTGTTGACATTAGAGGGGTAAATTCAGTAAATAAATATACGTCACAGGGACCGCCCATTTAGGGGAGAGCTTTCTGTATAGCACTGAAGTTATATGCTATTCTGATTGGCAATAATGTTTGTAATACATATTTTTTGGTAGATGGATCAAAACTAGAGTTGAAAAAAAAATCAATGCTGAATGTACTAATATTTTTCCCTTCAGGGTTGAAAAGTAATGGGGGTCAGTATAGGAATTCAGTGCGAATCTACATTGTTTGTAAACAAGGCCATGTGAATGCCCAAAAATGCCGCATGACCCTATGTTTTTATTGTTGCAAAAGATAGGGCTACATTTGTACTTTCATGAATGATATATGAAAGATTTTAATTTCTAAAGGTAAATCAGGTATAAATTTATTTCCACACATAGATTTAGCATTAAAGTCAATGGGAGATTTTTTACTGAATTTACCCCTATAAAAAAATATGCACTTTTTCATTGTACTTGTCCAAAGCCACACAATGATCACAAAACTCGTTTCCTGTAAATGTTAATGTAATGGAAGGATTTTGGAACCATTTAAACCTGTTTTTTACACAAATTTCTATCTTTAACTGCGGCTATCCAGGATGCACTCAGTGTACTGTGAGAGAAGCATGACGTATATTGTAAAAATCAGTTTTTGTGTCCAGATTGAAAGAAACAATAGAAATTACACTTGAGAGTTATGATATCAATGAAAGGCATAAATATTTTCCCCATTTACATCACATTTTGCACATATTTCTCCTCATAATTTATAAAAGCATATGAAAAAATGGATTACCTCCCTTTGACATAGTGTTTTTTTTAGCTGTGTTCCCATGTTAAGTTGTAGCACAAGTGGTAAATAAGCACTTTTCTAGTATGTTAACACTCGACTAATCTGAACGCATGAAGGTATTTATTTATTTTTACACAACGCCTTGCGTTTCTTTATTTAAAGAATATACTAAACAAGTTTTCATGATTACAGGTCCTTCATCTATGAAACAAGTGTTGAAATGTTTGTAATTGGATTTTTATGTTAAATAATTGCTTTTAAATATTCTAAATTGTTACTTCAATCTCCCAAATGTAAAGTTTGGTCATTCCTAATCTTATTTTTTTCATATTTGCCACTTTTTTTCTACTTCAGTTTTCCCTGTCTAGTTTTGGCGAAGAATCCATCCTGATGTTGGGGTAACAGGAATTTCTGCAGAGTGATTGTCAATGACATTTTGTGAAATTTACAAGTAATTAAAACACAGATTTAGTATAATGAGACATAATTGTTGTTTTATTTGGTATGAAACTGCTTTAAAAAGCCTTTGAAAAGTCTTTTTGTGGTCTTTTCATGGTATTTAACCAAAAACTTCCATATAAGGAAAAAACTAACTAAGAGTACACCAAAACTTTAGTTTCTAGATGTACTTGCAATACTAGTCAAAGCAAACACAGAAAACAATTCATATTTATTAAACATAGTATTTTACACCATTCTTTAAAAAAAAGTCAATGCGCAACTGTATATACCAAATATACATTGGTCGCAGTATGGACTGTAGTATAAGTTTTGCTCTATCTTTACAAATTCAGCATTTATGAAGGTTGTATTGAAACTGGAACTTGAAAATTGGATACATTACATGTTTATTACAAAAAAAATTGGAATAGAAGTAAAAAAGTCCCTTATTGGGGTACATTCAGTAAATAAATATACGTCATCAGGGACCGCCCATTTAGGGGAGAGCTTTCTGTATAGCACTGAAGTTATATGTTCTTCTGATTGACAGATAATGTTTGTAATAAATATTTTTTGGTAGATGGATCAAAACTAGAGTTGAAAAAAAAAAAAAAATCAATGCTGAATGTACTAATATTTTTCCCTTCAGGGTTGAAAAGTAATTGGGGGTCAGTATAGGAATTCAGTGCGAATCTACATTGTTTGTAAACAAGGCCATGTGAAAGCCCAAAAATGCCGCATGACCCTATGTTTTTATTGTTGCAAAAGATAGGGCTACATTTGTACTTTCATGAATGATATAAGAAAGATTTTAATTTCTAAAGGTTAATCAGGTAAACATTTATTTCCACACATAGATTAGCATTAAAGTAAATGGGAGATTTTTTACTGAATTTACCCCTAGAGCATTGCGAAAAAATTATACTATTGGGATGTAATATCGGTGATCGAAGTACATGTTGAATGAGGAGGAGATAAGCTGATTTTCATTCTTCACTTCATTTTGAGAGTAGTGATTTGCCAAAAAATAGTCCGTTTTGTCTGTTTAATCTTTAATTCTTCTTGTTGAACTGTAAACCTTGTGATGATTTATTTGAAAAGCGTCGTATCTAATCTCATCTATCTCAGCATAAAACCACATCAAAGCAAACTTATTAGTATGCTGATGTACTAAATCTTTGTAGCCAATAATATTTTTTCTAAAGAAATAGAAATTGATATATTCAGTAATATAAGATTTAATAGGATGACGTTTCAATGGAAGATTATAGAATGCACACGTAAATACTTAGTACATTAAGATGAAATTTAAGATAAAAACGATAAATAGCAATGACTCAGGAATGTTTTATAATGAGATAGGCAGTGACTCTAGAAGAATTGAAAAGAAAATTGAATGTTGATCAACACTTCAAAAATGTAATTTTTTTTTAACATTTATCAACATCATTAATAAAATTATCTGGAGTTAAAACTAATAAAAAAAAAACATGATCGATACAGTTATAAAGCGTACATTAATGAATAATAAGTCTGAATAAAAATACGAAATATAATTAAATGAAATGCTTCGCTGAACGCAGCCTGCTACGATCAGAGAGGTCGTACCTTGAACAATTGTGGCAAGTTTAGAAATTCTATTCAAGCTTGAAAATGTCTGAAATTTGCTTGTGATCTAATTTTAAACGCAAAATTGGTTTCCATCTCAAAATCAATGAGGCCAAATATGTTTAAAATTTGAAATTATACTTTTAATTTAACTAGAACGGTCTGATATTAAAAATTGAACAACTTAGTTAAATTCAGCATATGAAAAAATCCCACTACAAAATCAATTTTAGTTGAAATCAATCAAAACTTAAATTTGGACCTTTTAAACCTTCATATGAACTTATTTGAAAACAGGGTCCAAAATAAAAAAAAATCTTACTGCACAATTTCCCCTTTGAAATGATTGCAACTATTACAAATTAAACGCATGAGAATAATACGAATACGAATTGTAACTTATATGACTGGGCAGGTAAATGTGTAACAATGAAAATATTAGGCAAGTAATATATATTATTTGGTGAACAAAAAAGATGGGAAACAATATGTCAATAGTTCACTGTCTTTGCTGTGTCGACTAGAAATAATTTGATTTACGTTATCAAACACGATTAACGGGACGATTTTGAATCATTAAAATTAACTGCCATATTCTCAATGATAGAATTTTTATAAATTTTACTAAATTGAAATGTCAGCTTGTCCTGTCTTTAAATTATCAAATGTTTCATCAGAGATGACCCGAGTCTGAAAATGCAATAATTGTTTTCCAGATCTTCAGATTATATGTAATACTATTTAAAAAATATCAAAACACATATTACGCAATGTATATAAATGTATATATATCCCAATGATTCCATATATGTTATCAAGTAATGATTATATTTTTTTCTAAAAATCCGATCCGATATGCAACTGCTACAATAAATTTTGAAAAGAAAACACTTTAAAAGAAACAATTTTTTGTACAGACTATAGTATTCTGAAATGTATAAAATGTGGAAATATCAGAACTTAAACATTGACAATATTAGATTGAACATTTAATGCATATTTTTTCAATTTTTGTTGTTTTCAAGTGTGACTAGGGAATAGAAATATGGTCATTTGGTCTTCTCCCGATCAGCAGTAACATGCTTGCTGATGTGGGGCGTCTGTTTGGCTGTGCGGGATGTAGTCACGTCCGGTCAGAATGGGGACGTTAAATCCGATGCCTCGTGTAAAGAAAGTGCCATGTTCTTTGCACGTTAAGAAGAAACTCTTTGAGGGGTCCGTACGTGGCCTGTTGCAAGGCAAAATTTCTGTCCTTATCAACTATATATCTTCATTTTCCAGTGGCAGTCCAAATTTCCCCGACCATCATCCCGGATGGTCTCGTATTATGACAAGACCTACATATTGCATGTTTTGTTAAATTGTTCTCGTCCTGAATATGCATGACATATTTGCCACTGGACGATAAGCAACCTACAATCAATCAATCAATCTATTTTGTTTTTCAAGTGAATAATTTAGAGGGGGCATTTCCGGGAATGTTCCCTAAGTTTGGTAATTTCAATTGCACTTCCATGATATCATGTGTACATTTTGTTTTAAAAAAAAATAAAATGTTTTTTTTGGTTTTGATGAATGAATTTTATCAAGTGTAATGGCTGTCAAAAGATGTTTTATTTACGTGAGCATTGATATTCAGTTTAAAGGGGCTGATATTTCAATGGACGCGATGAAATGGAACAAAGATGTATTATCATAATTATATTCATTCGGAAATTTTCTGTAAACATGCTACAGTACAAACAAATTTGGAAGTTTAAACATTATGACAAATATTATACGACATCACTGTTAAATGTTAAGATTGTCGTGATACATTGTCGAGACTAAAATGTTAGGAAGTTATTATCCGTTTTTCAACTAAATAAGCAATTAAGAGCATTTATTATTTCAAAACTTATAATGTATACATTATTCTTTTTACAAAAGGTTTGCCTAATGAGAAGTTTTGAGGCTGTTTTAAAAAAATGTTCTAGCCTCAAGTACAAGCTCTTTTAGTAAAAATTGTGTTTTAATTCATTATTTTGTTCTACATTTTTTTTATCATGTCAGATTTACTTCTTAAGAATTTGTCGTTCGTTCTGTGTCTCAGTTGAAAGATATGACACAATACCATAATGTGCCTTATCATCACTAAACATTTTTGTTTTGTTTCAAAATTTAGAAACAAGTATTTGTCCAAAATACACGGGTGCACCACTGTCATTATCATTTTCTATGTAATACAATGTATGCATCATGATTTGTAGATCATCCAATGCTTTGACTATATATCAAATCAAGATAAATTATATAAAACTAATAGTTAGATATATATTCAGTAACTTTAGACTTATAATTATTATGGACAGTATGCATTGAGGCGAGCACATTTATGTCTAAAGAAATTGATATTTATATATTCAGAATATTATATTTAATAGTATGACATCTGAATGAAGGATAATAAATCGTAAAAGCACTATCAAGTTTCTTTTATAATATAAATCTGTGATGTCGTCAGTCCTTTATAATGTGAATTACAGTGACTACAGAATAGTGATATTACACTTTTTGTTAATTAAGTTTACGGAATTTAGATATTTTCTGCATAACATATCATACGGCATTTTTAATTTTGCCAGTTAGTTCATCCCGCTTATCATTGAAATAACAACACGCGTAATTTCACGTGTTCTGCTCGACTTCGTTTCCCGTTTGCAGGCTTTATAATTTAGCTTGAACGTGGCAGACTTACAAAAATTCGGTCAATTAAAAACTTCAATGTGACATCGCCTGTTGTTTTGAATAATAATAGGGGACATGATCCGGATTAAATTTAGTACATGTATAGATCTGAGCAATCATAAGGAAGGTAAACATAGACTCATAATCGTTTAAACACAAGTACAGGTATATACGTGTACAACTTATAAGGTGTAGAGTCATAGTTCAATGAAATTTGCAACGGTCTTCAAAATGCGGAAAAGGACAATTTCCCCTTGATTATTTGAAATAAAAAATATCTACTATTTTCCCCTATTTGATAAAATACAACAGGTGGTATCATTTAATTTTCAGAACATCTAAGTCTCAAATTCATTTACCCAGTAATCAACATCAAGTTATAATACAAAATCGAACTTAATATGGTTCAACCCACCATTTTTTTCTAATAATGTCATGTACTAAGTCAGGAAAATGGCAGTTGTAATCTTAAAGTTCTTTCTGTGTGTGTTTATACGTTTAAAAAATCACATCATAAAGGATTGGCGAACTCAAATTCTAAAAGAAATATAATGCTATAATTGCGTTTTTTCATCTTCCAGATGTCATACTATTAAACCTAATATTATGAATATTTAAATATGAAACTCTTTACAAATATCTTTTTTCTACCTTACTGTATTAAATCATTCTAAATAGAATGTTACTGAATATATAACTCTCAAATGTATAGATGTATCTGGACGTGATATATAACCAAGGCAGGAGGGCGTTTAAAGCCATGATGCTTTGCAAATCATATTGCGTAAATTGAATGAATTCAGTCTACACCATTACATGATTATTCTTTTCTATGCATTGACATAGCCTGATGTATACTTTGGTGATCGAAGAAAGTTCATTATACTTACGAAAGAATTGTCATTTTTCTTTCTTAAGAAGTAAGAAATTGCTGAGGCACGTATAACGGGAATTGATTGTCTTCTTGTGCATGTGTAATACATATAAGTGTAGGTGTGATATTTTTTGGCGCCAAAAAATAAGGTCTTAAAGTGACTGCTTTATATAATTAATTTTAGCTTATGCTTCGTCATGTGTTCGTACTGTGAACATCGTATTTTGTAAGTTTTTTTTAAAGAATTATTTTGTAATTTGAAAAATATATTGATTTTCATGTAGGTCGATTGGCTATAAACACATAATCGTATTTCGACTTGTGTTCCAAATATGTTATAGCCCTGCAGCCCTTATTACTCGATTTCTTTTATATTTCAATATTTACAAACAGTGTTTTTTTCTCATTTGACTGGCGTGGTCCAACACTTAGAGTTTCGTTGACATTGACAAAAGGAAACAGGTTTCCTAAATTGGGTTTTCCTGATCGGCCACGAAAACATTCTAGGAAAAAGGACGAGACGTTCTTTGAAATACTCCTGGCCAATCAACTGTTAGCGCAGACACGGTGGACGTTTTACAAAGTCTGAGTTGGAGCTGCAAGCTCTTGACTATCGAATTATATCCCATTTGCAGGTGAAGTTAGTATATTGCTACTAAGATGGGGGACATTGATTATTTCAAAATTAAAATCTTCTGGTTTGTCATACATTCTGGTACTAAGATGACTGTGTATGTCAAATTCGATGTAAAACTTTAAACGTGAGGCGGATAAAGCCGTGTCTGCAATTTCTTTTTTTCTAGTTCTGGGGTTATGTAAATGGAACCCAATCAAACATAAAATTGAACAGTACTATTCGGTTTAAAAGTAAAATGTTTAAATGGAAGCAATGGCATGGAACAACGACATATTATCTGGATCATATTCATGAGGAATTTTCACTGAATTACAAAATTGTAAGAATATGAAATCGTTTTATAATGCTCTTTAATGGGATGGGTGCACTGGATTTATGCAACGGATCTGTATGTATGTAGAAATAAACGCATGACTTTGTAATATATTGAAGATTCAATACAAGAAGGTTGATTTTACTGTAATGTAATACAAAAAAATGTAATAGACAATGAGATAATAAATTAAAAATATAAAATTTCCTTGTTTTGACACTGTAAGAGACATTTTCTGTTGGAATTTCGTACTATTTGTATTATATACAATTGAAAATTGAAATGGGGAATGTGTGTATAGACAACGACCCTACCAAAGAACAGAAACCAGACGACGGCTAGAAATTGATAGTAAACACAGCGTGAAAGTCCGCACCCGCAGGCGTCTGTCAGCTGCCTTCTCAATAAAAATGTGAACTTGTATAGTAATAATGGACCTCATTCTAAACTCCATAACATATAAATGTACTAAAATGAAAAAATAATATAATACTAACAAAGGCCAAAGCACTTCAGATCTTAACTTGTCGGACTTAAAATAGAAAACAATGCATTTGATCAGATAAATAAATGTAAGTTGTTTCCATAGTGACAGACTGTCACATAATTTGTTATGATATACTATTTATTTTTTGAACATTACTGTTATGTTTGCACACGGAAAATTTGATGTAAAATCTAATAAATCATTCAATATAAAAACTTTAAAATACGAAAATATAGAAATTTTATTGATTTTCCAAAAAATACCCCTCTTGATTCAAAATAACAATTTGACTAAGTGTTATGACCACCACATAAACTTAACATATATGTTTTTATTAAAAGTAGGTTGTCTAAACAATGCCGACTTCACTGCAGTGTTATTTGTACTGTTGTAGCATGTACAGTGCACATTAATAGAAAACTGAACATGACTTCATGATTTAAATAGAGAAAATATATATCAGTAAAATTATCTTATATAATAACTGATTATAAGAATCATTGCACTTTGCATCCACATGTTTATAAGACTAAATTTTAGTATTGAATTCTTCTTTTTAAAGCTTGAAAATTATAAGTGTCTATTTTCCTTACATGTTTATTGCAATGCATGACGTTATTGGAAAATTTGATAAATGCATTTGGTCTGTTTAAACTTGTATTCTTTTTGTTCAAATACAATCCTTTAATGATGATTTATTTGCATAACGTCGTATCAAACTCCTATTTCAGCAATTAATTATGTAAATCTACACCAATGCAAACTAATTAGTTTTCTCCTTAACACAATGTTTGTCTGTCGCGGATAATTTTTTTTTCTAAAGAAATAGAAATTAATATATACAGTAATTCAAGATTGTATAGGATGACGGTGCAATGGAAGATAATAGAATGAACACGTAGACACCGAGGACATTAAAATGAAAATTAAGATGACAACGATTGATATCAATGACTCAGGAATAATTGTATGCAGAATCATTTGATAATTTGCCATTCATTTTGTGATAATTAATGCAGTGACTCTAGAATTTTGAAGAGACAGATTTTTGTAAATCAAAACTAAATTTATTTTTTCACATTTGTTAACACTATTAATACTATTATCTGGAATAACCGCTAGGTCTTGCCTTTAAATAAAATAATTAGTCTAAATAAAAAGGCGGAATATTAAATAACAAAACGCTTCGCTGAGCGAATCCTAATACGACCACAGAGGTTTTGACAAATATTCAAGCTTGATACTGTATGTAATTTGGTTTTGACATGAATATCAATTATATGGTAATTTTAATATTTCATATCTTATCTTACATCTAGCAATTGATAATGAGGGTCGGTTGAAAACAAAACTTTACGACAAAAGAGAAGATTTCAGTTTTCCAATTGTGAACTTTCCATTTCTAAGTATGTTACCTTTAATAAATATTTACACCACTGGGTCGATGGCACTGCTGGTGGACGTTTCGTCCCCGAGGGTATCACCAGCCCAGGAGTCAGCACTTCGGTGTTGACATGCAGATCAATTATATGGTCGTGTTTATAAATTTCCTGTTACAAAACTTTGAATGTTTCGGAAACTTAGGATATTCTTATCCGAGGAATAGATTACCTCAGCTGTATTTTGCACAACTTTTTGGAATTTGAAATGGGTCCTCAATGCTTAAAAGAAAACATTTTTGACACAGACTATAGCACTTTGAAAAGTACAAAATGTGGAACATTAAAATCATTAAAAAAAAATGCTTTTTTTTTTTATTATTTTAGCATATGTGAAAATAGACGATACAATTGGGATTCACCTTTTGAAAAACTGTTGTATCATGGTTTATGCATTCATATGTTTACCATCAAACGTGTTAAATTTTTGACTATAGGACAATTCATAGAAAGTTCGATGTATAATTTGATTGCAAGTTATCATGCAATGTTGGCCGTTGTCATAGTTACCCCGGACCTAGTAAATTTGCGTTTTTCTTTATTCAGATGTTTTATAGTTTTACTTGACTTAATGACTGGTGTGAAAAAAAAGCATTTATTTCTATTTCTACAATACATTCATGAAACGAATGTTTTAAAGAAGTAAATTCATGTATTTAAAATGGTCTTATATGTTTGTTTAGGGCCCCGCTTTTAACATATTCAGTCAAAAAACCGATCCCGAGAAATATAAGTAACAACGTTAAAAATGTATCAAACACATATAAAATTATACGATACTTGTAGGATATTGCGTAATGATATTCATGAATCATATTGAACAAACATTTATCTGTGAATATATGTTATGAATTGACCGATAGTTATAAGAGTCGCACTTGTATGCACATGTATATAAGACGAAATTTAAGTTTTGAATTCTTCTTTTTGTAATTGTATTGGGATGTAAAATAATTGATTGTAGTACATATTGCATGCAGAGATGACGCTCTCAAATTATGATTATCATTGTTCCTTTTATTGTTAGTGCAATGCATGACGTCTATGAACAACTAAATAAACGCATTTGGTATGTTTACACTTTTATTCTTCTTATCATGTACCAAATCCTTGACAAATGGAAATGAATATATTCAGTTATTCAGTAATTTATGATTTTATAGGATGACGATGCAATGAAAGATAATAAAATTACTTATGACATTAAGGTGAAATTGAAGATAACAAAGAGTAATATTAAAAACTTGAGGATCTTTTTATGAAGAATCATTTCATGATTTACTATTCATTTTGTAATTAGATATGCAACGACACTAGAATATTTTAAAAGAAAATTGTCTGTTAATCAAAACCTCAAAAAAGATAACATTAGTTATAAAATTTTACGGTATTAACAGTAGGTCTTGTCTTTAAATAAACGAAACACTGTCGACACCAAATGTACATTCATAATTCATAAGCCTTAATTAAACACGGAATATACTCAAATAAAATGCTTCGCTTAGAGCATCCTGATTCGACCACAGAAGACGAACCATGAACAGTTGGGGCAAATTTAGACACAATATGCAAGATTGATCATGTCTATTCTACCTGATTGGATTGAGATAAATTATTTTTTTTTATAAAAGATAGGTTTCTTTCACAAAATGAATGTGGTCAAAGATCTTTCAAATTCAAGGCTTTTCAACTTTATAATTGTCTGGATTTTTAATCAGTTTTATCAGAGCATCTAGGATGATTCTTGTGTAGAAGAAACGCGCGTCTGGCATAAACAAAACTATATGTCTAGTCCCTTTGAAAATTATGATACCACTGGGTCGATGCCCCTGCTGGTGGAGGTTTCGTCCCTGAGCATATCACCACCCCAGTAGTGAACAATAGTGTTGACATGAAAATCGATTATATGGTCAGTTTTATAAATTTGATGTTTGCAAAAGTTAAAATTATTCGAAATACTCAGGATTTTCTTATCCCAGGCATATTACCTTGCCGAATTTGGCACAATTTTTTCGGGATTTTAGGTCCTCAATGCTGTTCTACTTTATAAATATTTCGCTTTTTAATAATTTGATCTGAGCAACACTGATGAGTCTTATGTAGACGAAACGCGCGTCTTGCGTATCAATTTAAAAGCCTAGTAGCTTTGATAACTATTTGCAGTCGTGTACAGCATAATATTAATAGATGAAAAGAGAATCGGGATTTACTTATTGGTTTTATTGTCCCGTTGGTATGCCTCTGTTTTCTTTGAAATTGTCATCAAAGTTTGAAATTAGATATTTCTCATATATGTTGCCTAAGATGTCATCAAAAGCCCTCTCAAAGCAAAGAAAGTGTATGATGTGCCTGAAGTTGAAAATTATGTTAATTAAATTGAGTATTGTACATTATAAAAACAATGATTGCGAACAATTTCAGAAAGAGTAATTTAATGCAAGTACTGTTTAAAATTGAATTCTGCCATAAAAGAGGGGCGAGAGTTACCAAAGGGCCAGTCATACTCAAAGATCGAAAATAAACTGACATCGCCAAGGCTCAAAAAGAAAAAAAAAACCAAATAACTGACTGCCAAACAACAATACACAAGACACATCATAGAAAACAAGATTGAGCAAAACGAATCCCACCAAAAACTGGGGATGATCTCAGGTGATCCGGAAGGGTATGCAGAATTTGCTCCATATGTGGCACCCGTCGTGTTGCTCATGTTCCATATTTCATTTTTTTTTAAATCATTATTTTTGAAACAATTTATGAACTTTCAAATGAATTATTATTTATTGAATTGTTGAATAAAGCCATTTGCTTGAAGGGTTAAAAAGTTACCTCGCGTAAATATAAAAGAAGAAGATGTGGTATGATTGCCATTGACATTACTTCCCGCGAGAGACTTTATGACACAGAAATTCACAATAATAGGTCATAATACGACCTTTATCAATGAGCGAATCCCAAACCGCATAGTCAGCTATAAAAGATTCTCGAAAAGATAAAACAATTTAATTGAGAAAACTGACGGCCTAATATATGTACAAAATGTGGGAATTTTTGTACTTGAACATTGACACATTACAAGTTTTTTTTTTAATTTCTTTTATTTTGTCATTCAAGTGAACGTTTCCGAACTTTTCTGATTGGGTTCCATTAATATATCCCCCCGAACTCGAGATTAAAGAAACAACAGACACGGCTTCCTACGCCTCATTTTTAGACTGATATCTCGAATTTGACTTACACAGTCATCTCAGTACCAGAATCTATGACAAACGAGACGATTTTAATTTCGAAATTATAAATTTCCCCCACCTCAGTAGCAATATACCAACTTCACCTGCATATGGAATATATATTTCCCAACTTATTCGATATTCAAGAGCTTGCAGCTCCTACTCAGACTTTGTAAAACGTCATCAGTGTCTGAGTAGAAACCTGATGAACCAGGGGTATGTCAAAGAACAATCGTCCTTTTTTCTAAAAAAGTTCATCGGAAGGTACCAAGACCTTGTTGATAAATATTCCGTATCAACTTCTCAAATAATACACGATGGTCTTGATGTATAGATTCTGCGTACTGATGTTGTGTATCATCTTAACAACATGTCTTTTTGTTCTTTTATTTGTTTTTGTTCTATTATTAAGATTACTTTTACTGTTGAATGGTTTTATGTGATATCCGTTTGACGTGGCTCGGTACTTATACATCTCGTCAATGTGTTTGTATTGGCTTTCATTTTTTGGTGATTTGTTTTGTATATGTGACTCTTTGTATTTCTTTTGTGCTTATAACGTGACTCTGTACTTTAAAAGATCCCGTCAGTATGATATTTGTCTATAATATGTCATTATGATATATTTCTATTATGAATTACTATATACGTTGAACCACAAACGTCAAAATCAATCAATGGCGTAGTGGAATTAACAATTTTTGGATTCTCATAAATTATATTTATAACTTTTGGACTAGTTTGAATCTCGGTCTATTTCTGTAATTTATTCTTACATACTTTTGATTTTTTAACCCTGTATGCGTACATTGCCTATGTAATTTTTAAATTGTTTGTATGCACATTGAACGACAAATTTATGTGACGTATATAATTTTTCTGACGTCAGACACTCAAATCAATCCATGTGTTCGTAGATAGTACATGTTTTTGTGTCCTGTTAAATTGTTCCTTTTAAAAGTTTTGGATTCTCATAAATTCTATGTATAACTTTTGGACTAGTTTGAATCTCGGTCTATTTCTGTAATTTATTCTTACATAATTTTGATTTTTTAACCCTGTATGCGTGCATTGCCTATGTAAATTTTAAAATTGTTTGTATGCACATTGAACGACAAATTTATGTGACGTATATAATTTTTCTGACGTCAGACACTCAAATCAATCCATGTGTTCGTAGATAGATGTTTTTGTGTCCTGTTAAATTGTTCCTTTTAAAAGTTTTGGATTCTCATAAATTCTATGTATAACTTTTGGACTAGTTTGAATCTCGGTCTATTTCTGTAATTTATTCTTACATACTTTTGTTTTTTTAACCCTGTATGCGTACATTGTCTATGTAAAGTTTAAAATTGTTTGTTTGCACATTGAACGACAAATTTATGTGACGTATATATTTTTTCTGACGTCAGACACTCAAATCAATCCATGTGTTCGTAGATAGTAGATGTTTTTGTGTTCTGTTAAATTGTTCCTTTTAAAAGTTTTGGATTCTCATAAATTCTATGTATAACTTTTGGACTAGTTTGAAACTCAGTCTATTTCTGTAATTTATTCTTACATACTTTTGATTTATAACCCTGTATGCGTACTTTGCCTATGTAAATTTTAAAATTGTTTGTATGCACATTGAACGACAAATTTATGTGACGTATATAATTTTTCTGACGTCAGACACTCAAATCAATCCATGTCTTCGTAAATAGTAGATGTTTTTGTGTCCTGTTAAATTGTTCCTTTTAAAATTGTTATACGATGATGACTGATGTACCCATATCTTGACTATTTTATTAATTGTGACTGTTTATTTAACGCATCATGTAAATGTAGCGGAATTTGATGAGACTGTTATTAAAGTTAGAGGGTTAGCGCTATAGAACCAGGTTTAATCCACCATTTTCTACATTTGAAAATGCCTGTACCAAGTCAGGAATATGACAGTTCTTGTCCATTCGTTTTTTATGCATTTTGTTTTTTGATTTTGCCATGTGATTATGGACTTTCCAAATTGATTTTCCTCTGAGTTCAGTATTTTTGTGATTTTACTTTTTAAACTATATGAGAGGGGGCAATTTGGTGAATGTTCAGTCAGATTTGTAATTTTAATAGAAGTCCTCAGGTCAAGATCGAAATGTTTATTACCTGATTTTAACATACAAACTCAAACATTCCGAAAATTGCTTACAATTTGTAATGTACACTCGTTTAATGCCAAGCAAAGCGTTAAGCATATTGTAATGTAAGCATTTACGTTTAGACAAACGCTTGGCATGACATTATTTTGTCATATCCAACCCTATTTTATAAAATTAAATACATTGATAGTGGTTTTTAAACTTAGTAATATAACTTTCCATAAAAATTTAGTTTAGGAAATGAATACATTAATCCTTAATAGGCTTTATAATTAAAACCATTAACAGTGACTAAAAGTATATAGACATTAAGCCAACTTATACAACTATAAAAGGTGACTAAACTAAACCCATTGTTTTCTCTTTATTTTGGGATTACTATTGCAAAGACATCAATCTTTTAAATGCATTAACACCGCTTCACAATGTATCGCCATTTCTACATTTGCCGTTTGAACTTACTGCCTAATTGTTGTGTATTTAATGAATATGACTTTTTACCTGAAAATATTAGCTAAGTTTAGAATGTAACAGTGTATTCATGTTCATACGCACACGTGACTTCTTAAATATAACTGAACAACTATCACAATTCTTTTTCTACTTGATGAGATAATATTGCCAATCAAATCATTATATTTCGTAGTATCGAACTAGAAACATATTACAAAATTGACGATAACAAATTTTGGCATTTCGTTTTTTGATAATGACTTCGTTTAATCGAATTTGAGCTGGCTAATATGTGTTCTTACGATATGCTAGCCGATAAAGTTAGTATCAAAAAGCTAAAGGATCATCATTCTAAATATCGTATGCATGAATCCATGTAAGCATGGTTATATTTTGGTTTAAAACAACAGACATGTATACAAGAATATTGCCTATTGATATACAAATGCTCCATTATACACAATGCCGTTACCTGATGAAAGCGTCTCTTTGTTTACATTGCATATGACGTCATAACTTAATTAACGTCACAACTAAAATCCCTAACAACAGAACCAAAATCGGAAACGTTACGGTATTTCCGTTTCTTTTTTTTTTTTTTACAAATATTTTAGTTACAAAAAATAATTCATACATACTTCGTCCTCATTTAAAGGTAATGCCTGCCTCATATTATTAATGAGGAAGTTTTCTGTAAACATGCTACAGTACAAAACAATGGTGGAAGTTTTAACATTATGGCAAATATTACCAAATATCATTGTGATATGTTGCAGAGACTAAAATATTAGGAAGTTATGCGTTTTTCAAATAAATGAAAAAATAATAAGAGTCTTTATTATTTCAACACTTAAAATCTTTATGACTTCATTATTCTATTTACATCAGGTTTGACTCACGAGAAGTGTTATGGCCGTTATATGGGTAAAAGGTACAAGCTGTTTTACTCATGCTAGTGTTTCAATTTTGTTTTAGATTTATTTATTATGTAGCATGTACTTCTTAAGAATCTGTCGTTCGTTATGTATCTCAATTCAAAGATATGACACAATACCATGTTGTGCACAATCATCACTTAACAATTTTTTTTCGTTCCACAAAGTATTAACAAGAATGTGTCAAAAGTAAACAGATGCAACACTCTCAGTTTTTTTTTCTACGTAATTTAATTCAAGAATGATGATTTGCAAATCTTCAACTGCTTTGACTATATATCATGTCAAGATACATTATATAGAATTAATAGTTAGATACATTAAGTGACATTAGATTTATAATTATAAAGGACAGTAAGTATTGAGGCGAGAAGAATTTGATATTTAAATATTTAGAATATTAGATTTATCAGTAAGGCATCTGAAAACAAGATTATAAAACGTAAACAACACTATCATGTTTCTTGAACAATATAACATTTTGATGTCGTCAGTCCTTTATTATGTGAAATACAGTGACGATAGAATAGTGATAATACCTTTTGTTAATTGCGATTTTGTCTACATTACATATCATAAGGCTTTTTTTTATTTTCACGTGTTCTGTTCGACTTCGTTTCCATTTTTCACGCTTATAAATCACTTGTTACTCTTACAGACAATCGTTCAATTCAAAACCCCAATGTGTCATCGCCTGATGTTAAATAATAATAATGGAGGAGTAGGGGAAATGAACCTGATTAAATCATATATTTTGTACATTTACAGATCTGAATAATCTGAAGAAAGGTAACACATAGAGACCTAATCTTTAACACATAAGAACAGGTATAACCCACCATTTTTTTTCTTAACATGTCCTGTACCAAGTCTGGAAAATTGCAGTTGTTATCTCAAAGTTCGTTTCTGTGTGTGTTGCATTATCTTTGTTTTTGTTGCACTTCAGTGATTCTGTTGTTTCGTTGTTTTTCTCTTATAGTTGAGTTATTGTTCCCTCGGTTTTCGTTTGTAACCCGGATAAGATATCTCAATCGATTTATGACTTTTCGAACAGCGGTATGCTACTGTTGCCTTTATTTCGATATTGTTGGTTACATGATATTTACATTCTACCATGCGATGTATATATCATGTTTATAGTGCTTATTAATCAGTGATACACATGTAAAAAATGAACATGTTTCAATAAAGTATAGTAACTAAAACACGGCTTGATCTGTCTGTATTGTTTTTTATTCGAATCTTCAGAATATGTTTACATTAAAATTTACATCGATCACAGTTTAACTCATTATTATTTTTCAACATAATTTTTTTCGGTCAGTATTGCTTAATTCAAGTGTTTGACATTAAAACATTGCGAAAAAATATTTACTATTTGGATGTAAAATCGGTGATCGAAGTTCATGTTGCATGAGGAGGATAAGCTGGTTATCATTCTTAACTTCATTTTGAGCGTATTGATTTGCAAAAAAATAGTCCGTTTTGTCTGTTTAATCTTTAATTCTTCTTGTTGAACTGTAAACCTAGTGATGATTTATTTGAAAAGCGTCGTATCTAATATCATCTATCTCAGCATAATTTTTTTTAAACCACACCAAGCAAACTTATAAGTATGCTGATGTACTAAATCTTTGTTACCAATAATATTTCTTCTAAAGAAATAGAAATTGATATATTCAGTAATATAAGATTTTATAGGATGATGTTTCAATGGAAGATTGTAGAATGCACACGTAAATACGTAGGACATTAAGATGAAATTAAAGATAAAAACGATATATAGCAATGACTCAAGAATGTTTTATAATGAGATAAGCAGTGACTCTCGAAGAATTGAAAAGAAAACTGAATGTTGATCAACACTTCAAAAATGTTTTTTTTTAACAATTTATCAACATCATTAATAAAATCATCTGGAATTATAACTAATAAAAATAAAACACGATCGATACAATTACAAAGCGTACATTAATGATATCAAACACGAATAATGGGACGATTTTGAATTATTTAAAAATAATTGCCATATTCTCAATGATAACAAATTTATAAATTTTACTAAATTGAAATGTCTGCCTGTCCTGCCTTTAAATTATCAAATTTTTCATCAGAAATGACCCGAGTCTGAAAATGCAATAATTGTTTTCCAGATCTTCAGATTAAATGTAATACTATTTAAAAAATATCAAAACACATATTACGCAATGTATATAAATGTATATCTATCCCAATGTTTCCATATATGTCATCAAGTAATGATTATATTTTTTTCTAAAAATCCGATATGCAAATGCTACGATAAATTGTGAAAAAAACTTTAATAAAAGAAACCATTTTTGGCAGACTATAGTACTTTGAAATGTACAAAATGTGGAAATATCAGTACTTAAACATTGAAAATACTAGATTGAAAATTTAATGCATATTTTTTCAATTTTTGTTGTTTTCAAGTGTGACTAGGGAATAGAAATATGGTTATTTGGTCTTCTCCCGATCAGCAGTAACATGCTTGCTGATGTGGGACGTCTGTTTGGCTGTGCGGGATGTATCAAGTTCGCAGTCACGTCCGATCAGAATGGGGACGTTAAATCCGATGCCTCGTGTAAAGAGAGTGCCATGTTCTTTGCACGTTAAGAAGAAACTCTTTGAGGGGTCCGTAGGTGGCCTGTTGCAAGGCAAAATTTCTGTCCTTATCAACTATATATCTTCATTTTCCAGTGGCAGTCCAAATTTCCCCGACCATCATCCCGGATGGCCTCGTATTATGACAAGACCTACATATTGCATGTTTTGTTAAATTGTTCTCGTCCTGAATATGCATGACATATTTGCCACTAGACGATAAGCAACCAACAATCAATCAAGCAATCTATTTTGTTTTTCAAGTGAATAATTTAGAGGGGGCATTTCCTAATATTCCCTAAGTTTGGTAATTTCAATTGCACTTCCATGTTATCATGTGTACATTTTGTTTTAAAAAAAAAATGTTTTTTTTTGGTTTTGATGAATGAATTTTATCAAGTGTAATGGCTGTCAAAAGATGTTTTATTTACGTGAGCATTGATATTCAGTTTAAAGGGCTGATATTTCAATGGACGCGATGAAATGGAACAAAGATGTATTATCATAATTATATTCATTCGGAAATTTTTTGTAAACATGCTACAGTACAAACAAATTTGGAAGTTTAAACATTATGACAAATATTATACGACATCACTGTTAAATGTTAAGATTGTCGTGATACATTGTCGAGACTAAAATGTTAGGAAGTTATTATCCGTTTTTCAACTAAATAAGCAATTAAGAGCATTTATTATTTCAAAACTTATAATGTATACATTATTCTTTTTACAAAAGGTTTGCCTAATGAGAAGTTTTGAGGCTGTTTTAAAAAATTATTCTAGCCTCAAGTACAAGCTCTTTTAGTAAACATTGTGTTTTAATACATTATTGTGTTCTACATTTTTTTATCATGTCAGGTTTACTTCTTAAGAATTTGTCGTTCGTTCTGTGTCTCAGTTGAAAGATATGACACAATACCATAATGTGCCTTATCATCACTAAACATTTTTGTTTTGTTTCACAATTTAGAAACAAGTATTTGTCCAAAGTACACGGATGCACCACTGTCAATATCATTTTCTATGTAATTCAATGTATGCATTATAATTTGCAAGTCATCCAATGCCTTGACTATATATCAAGTCAAGATAAATTATATAAAACTAATAGTTAGATATATATTCAGTAACCTTAGACTTATAATTATTATGGACAGTATGCATTGAGGCGAGCACATTTATGTCTAAAGAAATTGATATTTATATATTCAGAATATTATATTTAATAGTATGACATCTGAATGAAGGATAATAAATCATAAAAGCACTATCAAGTTTCTTTTATAATATAAATCTGTGATGTCGTCAGTCCTTTATAATGTGAATTACAGTGACTACAGAAAAGTGATATTACACCTTTTTTTTAATTAGGTTTACGGAATTTAAATCTTTTCTGCATAACATAGCATACGGCATTTGTAATGTGCCTGTTAATTTATCCCGCTTATGATTGTTATAACAACACGCGTAATTTAACGTGTTCTGCTCGACTTTGTTTCCCGTTTTCAGGCTTAATAATTTAGTTTGAACGTGTCAATCTTACAAAAATTCGGTCAATCCAAAGATCAATGTGACATCGCCTATTGTTTAAAATAATAATAGGAGAAATGATCCGGATTAAATTTTGTACATGTATAGATCTGAGTAATTTCCAGGAAGGTAAAATATAGACACATAATATTTTAAACACAAGTACAGACATAAACGTGTACAACTAAAAAGGTGTAGAGTCATAGATCAATGAAATTTGCTACGGTCTTCAAAATACGGAAAGGACAATTTCCCCTTGATAATTTGCAATCCAAAATATCTACTATTTTCCCATTGTTGATGAAATACAACAGGTGGTATCAGTTCATTTTCAAAACATTTAAGTATCAAATTAATTTACCAAGTTTTAATAAACAACATTTTACTAATACAAAATCATCAAACTTAAAACATGGTTCAAGCAATCATTTTGTTCTAAAAATGTCATGTACCAAGTCAGGATAATGGCAGTTGTAATCTGATAGTTCGTTTCTGTGTGTGTTTATAAGTTTAAAAAATCACATCATAAAGGACTGGCAAACTCAAATTTTAAAAGAAATATGATAGTATAATTACGTATCATCATTTTCCATTCAGATGTCATACTATTAAACCTAATATTATGAATATTTAAATATGAAACTGTTTAGAAATAACTTTTTTGGCTTCACTGTATTAAATCATTCTAAATATAATATTACTGAATATATAACTATTAAATTTATAGATGTATCTGCACGTGATATATAACCAAAGCAGGAGGGCGTTTAAAGCAATGATACTTTGCAAATGATGATGCGTAAATTGAATGAATTCAGTCTACACAATTACATGATTATTCTTTTCTATGCATTGAGTTAGCCTGATGTATAATTTGGTGACCGTAGAAAGTTCATCGTACGTACGAAAGATCTGTCATTTTTTTTTTTGTTAATGGCGATTTCCTTTAAGAAGTAAAAATATTGCTGTGGCACGAATAACGGGAATTGATAGTATTTGTATGCATGTGTAAGACATGTAAGTGTAGGCGTAGGAATTTGTAGCGCCAAATAAATAGGTTTTAAAGTGACTGCTTTATATAGTTAATTCTAGAGTATGCCTCGTACTGTGAACATCGTATTTATTAAGGTTTTTTTTAAGAAAAAAAAAATTGCATAATATTGATTTTTATGTAGGTCGATTGGCTTTACATATATTATCGTATTTCGACTTGTGTACTAAATATTGTATAGCCCTGCAGACCTAATAACTCGATTTCTTTTATATTTCAATATTTACAAACAAAATTATGTTTTTCTTTTTCTCATTTGACTAGTGTGGTCCAACACTAAGAGTTTCGTTGGAACTGACGCAAGAATACAGGTTTCCAAAATGTGTTTTTTTCCTGATCGGCCACGAAACTTTCTAAAAAAAAGAACGAGACGTTTTCTGACATACTTCTGATTCATCAACTGTGTGCGCAGACACTGTTGACGTTTCACAAAGTCTGAGTTTCAATGGAAGCTCTTGAATATCGAATTAGTTGGGAAATGTATATCCAATATGTATGGGAAGTTGGTATATTGCTACTAAGATGGTGGACATTGATAATTTCTAAATTTAAATCTTCTCGTTTGTCATAGTTTCTGGCACTGAGGTGACTGTATATGTCAAATTCGAGGTATAAGTCTAAAAGTGAGGCGGAGAAAGCCGTGTCTGTAATTTCTTTAATTTCTAGTTCAGGGGGATATGTAAATGGAACCCAATCAAAAATAAAAGTGAACAGTAATATTCGGTTAATAAGTATAATGTTTCAATGGAAGCAATGGCATTGAACAACGACATATTATCATGAGGAAATTTTCACTCAATTACAAAACTGTAAGAATATGAAATCGTTTTTTTATGCTCTTATATGGGATGGGTGCACTGGATTTATGCAACGGATCTGTATCTATGTAGAAATAAACACATGACTTTTTTTGTAATATATTAAACGTCAGTCTGTTTACAGTTTATCAAACGTTTAAGGTGACCTTTGTAATTATATACTTTGAACACTAACTTTATCAACACATCTAAATATAAATTGTCTGGTCGTATTAATAACATTCAATACAAGAAGATAGATTTTACTGTACTATGATAGACAAAGAGTTAATAAATTCAAAATGTATAATTTCCTTGTTGCAAAACGCACAAAATTTTATAATTTTGACACTGTAAGAGACATTCTCTGTGGGCATTTCGTACTACTTGCATTAAATGTATATACAATTGAAAATAAAATGGGGAATGTGTTTTATAGACAACGACGCAACCAAAGAACAGAAAACAGCCGAAGGTTAGAAATTGATATTAAACATAGTGTGTCCGCACCCGCAGGCGTCTATCAGCTGCCTTCTAAAATGTGAACTTGTCTTGTAATAATGGACCTCATACTAAACTCCAAAACATATAAATGAACTAAAATTAAAATAATAATACAAGACTAACAAAGGCCAAAGGCTCTTCAGATGTCGCACTTAAAATAGAAAACAATGCATTTGATCAGATAAATAAATGTTAGTTGTTTCCATGGTGACAGACTAGAAAAGAATGCAATTGATCAGATAGATAAATGTATGTTGTTACCATAGTGACAGACTGTCACATATTTTGTTATGATATACTATTTATTTCTTGAACATTACTGTTATGTCATATGGAAATTTGATTTAAAATCTAATGAATCATTTAAAATAAAAACTTGAAAATACGAAAATATAGATATTTTTATTGATTTTCAAAAAAAAATCCCCTCTTGATTCAAAATCACAATTTGACTATTAAAGTGTTATAGAGGATAGTATCCACCACATAAACCCAACATATATGTTTTGATTAAAAGTAAGTTGTCTTAACAGTACCGACCTCACTGCAGTGATATTTGTACTGTTGTAGCATTTACAGTGCACATTTATAGAAAACTGAACATGACTTAATGATTTAAATAGAGAAAATATGTATCAGTGAAATTATCTTATATAATGACCGATAATAAGAATCATTTCACTTTGCATCCACATGTTTATAAGACGAAATTTTAGAATGGAACTCTTCTGTTTAAAGCTTGAAAATTATGAGTGTCATTTTTCCTTTCATGTTTATTGCAATGCATGACGTTATTGGAAAATTTGATAAATACATTTGGTCTGTTTTAACTTGTATTCTTTTTGTTCAAATACAATCCTATAATGATAATTTATTTGCAAAACCTCATATCTAACTCCTATTTCAGCAATACATTATGTAAAACTACTTATAAGTTTTCTGATGAACACAATGTTTGTCGCCGATAAAAAAAAATTCTAAATAAATAGAAATTATTATATTCAGTAATTCAAGATTTTATAGGATGACGGTGCAATGGAAGATAATGAACACGTCGACACCGATGACATTAAAAATAAAAATTAAGATGACAACAATTGATATCAATGACTCAGGAATTATTTTATACAGAATCCTTTGATGATTTGCAATTTATTTTGTGATAATTAATTCAGTGACTCTAGAATATTAGAAGAGACATATTTTTGTTGATCAAACCTAAACTATTTTTTCACATTTGTTAACACTATTAATAAAATGATCTGAAATAACCACTAGATCTTGCCTTTAAATAAAATAAAAGAACGGTCATTGATCTTAATAAAAAGATGGAATATAAGATAATAAAACGCTTCGCTGAGCGAAGCCTAATACGACCACAGAGGCTTGGACAAATATTCAAGCTTGATACTGTCAGCAATTTGGTGTTGATATAAATATCAATTATATGGTATTTTTTATGTTTCATATCTTGACTAACATCTAACAATTGCTAATGAGGGTCGGTTAAAAACAAAACTTTACAACAAAAGAAAAGATTTCAGCTTTCCAATTGTGAACTTTCCATTTCTAAGTATGGTACATTAGATAACTATTTACACCACTGGGTCTATGGCACTGCTGTTGGACGTTTGTCCCTGAGGGTATCACCAGCCCAGTAGTCAGCACTTGGCGTTGACATGAAAATCAATTGTATGGTAATTTTGATGAATTTCCTGTGACAAATAAAGGCAACAGTAGTATACCGCTGTTCAAAACTCGTAAATCCATGAAAAAAAAACAAAATCGGGGTAACAAACTAAAACTGAAGGAAAGGCATGAAATATAAGAGGAGAAAAACGACACAACATTAAAATGTAACACACACAGAAACGGACTAAGCATTAAACAAAATCCGATGAGAATAACACATATAACATCAAAACCAAATACATGAATTTGGGATAGAAAAGTACCTTGACACGTCTTATAGTAATGCGAATTCACACTCAAATATAAGAGAAAACAAACGACACAACGGAAACACAACGTTAAAATGTAACCCAGAGAGACAAGAACTATAATATAACAATAGCCATATTCCTGACTTCGTACAGGACATTTTTAAA
The DNA here is from genome assembly GCA_019925275.1 of Mytilus edulis. Taxonomy (NCBI): domain Eukaryota; kingdom Metazoa; phylum Mollusca; class Bivalvia; order Mytilida; family Mytilidae; genus Mytilus; species Mytilus edulis. Next base: position 29,139,833 of record CM034354.1, read on the forward strand.
GAAAAAAATGGTTGGTTGAACCTGGTTGTGTAGCATGCCAAACCTCGCACTTTAATGGCAATGTTAAATATAACATTAAAATGACAACATAATATTACAGGACTACAATACAAATAAATAGGAGAACATATTAGACAAAGAAACACATGAATAATAGCTAACAAAAGGTCAATATATTTAAAATTCAATACGCAAGAAACGCGCCTCGTCCACACAAGACTTACCAGTGACGCCCAGATATAAAAGTTTGAAAGTCAAAACAAGTAAAAAGTTGTACAGCACGGAGGATCAAAAGTTCAAAAAGGTTGTGCCAAATACGGCTAGGGTTTTCTGCTTGGGATAAGAACATCCTTTTTATTTAGACCAATTTATGCTACTGTGGATTCATTTTTTTTCGTGGGTATCAATTTTCGTGGATAGAGAAAAAAAGACGTTTCCTGGTATACGTAAATTCGTGGATCGCTGATTACAAACAGAAATCTGATACGTAATTCGTGGATTTCTTTTTGATTTAGGAGATCATATAACCTGTGGTTTGATCAATAATAAAGCAAACAAAAAAGAAGGAATTCATTGAAAAAGTTTTGAATTGGTCATTTTAGGTTAAAGTGTTCATTAAAAACTTATATTACAATTTATAAATGTTTGTCGAAATTCTATAATGCAATCAAAACTTTATGATTGAAAGCTCATTTCCCTAATCACGATATAATAAACAATCATATAAGTAAAAGGTGTGAAAATAAATGTTCCTGTCATAAACAATATTACCTACGGGCAATATCCCCGTATTTAATCCCATTGATTTTCACTCACTAGTAAAC